>OV277704.1:5355000-6555000 GCA_922987775.1 Agonopterix subpropinquella | reverse complement strand
TCAGCTGCAGATTTTGCAAAAGAGATTTGGAAACTCCTTTGCATCTTCTTTGTGAATGTGGCCCACTGATGCACAAACGAAGAATCCATCTGGGTAGACAGGTTTTAGCGCTAGATAAGATACAACAAACCTTCCTTGTTAACTACTGCGGTTCCTGACTGCAGTGGGGATCAGTAGGGAATTTTAAAAGGGGAGTGTGCTATAATATGTATAATTGGTCTATGAGTACCCCAATACTAATGAGAGGCTGATGATAATGATTCGTCTAGAAATGGGTTACTCGTCACGCCCACAGATCCCAGTGAACTTCTAATGAAACTTTCGACTTTGAAACCACCTCGCAACTTCAGAAAAATCTCAGACATGTAGAGTTAGAGAGTTTCATACGACCTATAGCCTAGGGCGGTCGCAATTCAGGCTCGGCAAACACTCCCTATTCAGAGCCTTGTGTAGTGCGCGGAATATATCGATATTATACAGAGTGTACTTTCAACTGTTGGGACTTACGTTAGTACCTTAGGCTTGTTGTTCCCTGATAGTGGCGCTGAATTGAAGTAAAAAAAAAAACCTACATATAGGCATAAGCATAAGCATATGCTCACGACTATATTCCCCGAGGAGGTAGTCAGAGATATTCTGAAACCTCAGAACATCCACGTTCCACTAGTAGGACCGAAACTCTCTACATTGTGACGGGGAGTGAGCCCGTCGCCATTACATATAGGATCCTACGCTGACGGCTTTTAAGGGGCTGGTCAGTCAGACTATCAAACTGAACAAATTTCTATATGAGTCCAGCTATCACGAAAAAAAAATCAGCTGTTTCATATAAAACTGCACAATCTTGCTTGACCCAAAGGTCAAAGGTGGGCCAGCTGATTTTATTTTCTCTATTTCGATGTTGGTCCCATTGAGAAAGTTGTTTAGCAATGCAATTCTTTAAGCGCAAACATCGTCACAACCTAACTTAGTCGTTGAAACAGCGGCAATCCAAGATCTACTTAATGGGTCTCTGAGTCAGTAGTAAATATATTCAGGTCATATAGCATAACCGAGCGTCGGCGGCGCGTTGCGGAGAGGTATGGACTCCCAATTATGGGGGTCCGGGTTCGAATCCGCACGGACAACGTGCCATGTACCAATGAGTTTTTCTAACTTATGTACGTAAAACCGACTGCTCTCAAACGGTGAAGGAAAACATCGTGAGGAAACCTGCATACACTGAAGAAGAAATTCTGATGAGAATCGCACTCCAGGTTCGTAATATGTTTTTTTTTTTTCTCAATATCTTCTTCTCTCTTCCTTAGAATATCTATTATATTATTTTATGTATGTACAATTTATGTAGTTATATCGTTCCCTCTATATTTACATATTTATGTATTTACTCCTTTCCAGATCGTATATTGCCTTAGTTATATAATTTATCAGTGCTGTTTACCGACTTTATTTATTATAAGTGTCTCATTGTATCTCTGACTGCCCCCCTCTGGGGTAGCAATGAAATGATAATGCATGCTCATGTTAATTTAACTCACTTACTGTGTAATACATCGCGGTCAACTTTTATTGGCTACTTATGTATAAGACTCTTGTAATTTAGCTAAGTTCAATATGCTGTTGTTGATCCTAATAAATATAAAATAAAATAAAAAAATAAAATGTGTATGTGAAGTCTACCAACCCGCATTGGGCATGCGTGGTGGACTAATGCCCATACACCCTCCTTGAGGGTAGGCCTGTGCCCTCCAGTGGGACGTTTATAGGATGATGATGATGATAGCATAACTATTCCGATTCTACTATTAGCTATGCCCAAACTTTGTCTAACCTGTCAGGTTTGCTCAACACGATTTTTAATGGATGGTGAAGTTAATGCCACGGACGTACATCCTGTATCTTACCGAGATACTCGTGTCCATGAGAAATGAGTCCTTTTGTTCTGTACCTCATTGTGTACCATTCGAGATTCTTGCTTTGTTCTAAATTGATCCTTTGAATCTTCTTTTTATATTAAAATTTTTTGGTTTTTGAAACTTAATGAGACAAAAAATTTTTTAAATATATCGTAGCTACGGTCCGAAGACGTCCTAATTTCAACCTAAAGTTGTTTAGTGTTGGATATAGCAAACGATTTTTGTAAGCGATCGCCTGTGGATAATCGCAACCTTGACAATGCTTCAGATATTAGGCAGATAAGAAGACTATTCAATTCAATTCCATTAGGTCCAAGTTTTTTTGTGGAGGCCTCAAGCGAAAATCATTTCGACATAATTGTCTCAATGACAATATTTTCATCAGTGACTGTGGAAATGTATAGTAAATGTATAAGACGTATAAACACAAGTTAGTATAGAGAGAAATCCTTGAGAAATTGCGGTCTTTGTTTCGAGGAGCTCAGCTCATTGTGCCGTATGTATTCTTAGCTCTTGGCTGAATATTAATTAATCATTGTAACTCTGCATTTTGTGTTTGTTTTGTAGAATTAAAAGCATAGGTATCATCATCAGCCTATAAACGTCCCACTGCAGGGCACAGGCCTACCCTCAGTGAGGTGTATGGACATTAGTTCACCACGCATGCCCAATGCGGATTGGTAGACTTCACATACACATCAGAATTTCTTCTTCAGAGTATGCAGGTTTCCTCACGATGTTTTCCTTCACCGTTTGAGAGCAGTCTGTATTACGTACATAAGTTAGAAAAACTCATTGGTACACGGCATGTTTTCCGTGCGGATTCGAACCTGGACCTCCATAATTGGGTTTCCATATCTCTCCGCGACGCGCCACCGATGCTGATGAAAGCATAGGTATTTATACATAAAATCCTTAAGCATTTATAGTCATCATATAGCATCATACCTAAGGACGTTTTCACACCGCCACTTTACACTGTGATAAATAAACGTTGAAAATGGGAATTTCATCTCAGCCGTGTAAAAGGCATTTTTTTGTAACAATATTCTGCAGGTGTTTGTTATGAAATCACGAGTCTGACTTCGAGTCATATTCGAGTCATTTTAGACTTTGTTCTACTCCGCACCGTTTTTTGATGTGCGTTATCTAAACTATTATAAAACTGTAACAGAAGTGTGCCTGTACATTGAAGATATTTACAAAAAAAAAATTACGACATGGTTTTTACCTGTCCCTGATTCCAAATCACAAATTTTTGGATTTTTTGTCTGTCTGTTTGTTTGTTTATTTGTTAGTTTGTTTATTTGTTTGTTTGTTTGTTTGTTTGGGTGTTTGTTTGTTCGAGTATCACGCAAAAACTACTGAACCGATTTTGATGAAACGTTTTTTGTTTGATAGCTTATTATCTGACTTAAAATCTGGTATATAATTTATGCGGACGAAGTCGCGGGTAAAAGCTCGTCTCCTATTAAATGAAACCCATGCGGTAGTATGTGTATCTCTCAAGCAGCCCGAAATGTAATCAAACCAAAAAAAGGACTCTCGATAATTTCATGAAGCTGTCGCCCCATCTCTACAAGCAAACACCCCTCCAATTCCATGAACACGGTTACGCCCCGTTTGCCCCATTTCTGCTGTGTGCATGAAAGTGAAAGTCACTGGTGCTAAACGCTTGTGATTCCGCTCGAAGACGTGTAACTGCTGTCGATTTCATGTTAATGAAATTTATGCTCTCTATATACATGAGTCGGGGGTTAATTTTGGAGTCATTATTAATGTTTACGGTTAATTTAATTCACGAAATTGCTAATAATACAGTTTACTGTTCGCGTCATCTGAATTTTGGGTGGTAGATTGGGGGGGATGCTGTAATGCGTGATATTTAATCTAGGTTCTTATGAGACATGAGTGACATGACATGTGGTATAACTAAAAGATATTTATTTGTTAAGAAAGAAAACAGGTAACTTAAATTAAAACTTAATCCAACATGTAAAGTTGTCATAATTTATGCTTACCCTATTTACTTAACAAATTGAAATTGGATAACGAATATATTCCTTTATAGATAACTTTTCCGAATTTGCTTAATTTTCATGGGCGGTTCAGATTGAACAACTTTTGCTATGAGTTCAAAACAGAAAACGCAAAAAAAAATCTGCTGCTTCATTCATACATTTCAGTCGCGTAGGCATTGCAGTTTAAAATGGAACAGCTGATTTATTTTTGCGATTTCATGTTTGCTCCCATAAATCACCTGAACCACCCCTGAAATTTTAGCTAATGACTTTACTATCACCCAGTTTTAGACGTTCCGGGATTCCAACCCGCGACACCCAGCTCGTTGGCAAGCTCGCTGCGACCTAGACCATCGGATCTTTTTTTGGGTTCCGTATCCAAAGGGTGAAAACGGGACCCTATTACTAAGCCTACGTTGTCCGTCCGCCCGTCTGTCTGTGCTACATATTTAGGACTGTATCTTTTGGACCGTAATAGCCAGATAGTTGGCATTTTCACAGAATGTGCGTTATCAAGCGGGATTTAAAAAATGTTAAAAGTAAAAATTAAGGGGACCTCGTACAAGAAACTAGTTTTTATCAGCGTTTTTTCTTCTCGCTCTATCGTAAAAACGGTGATACATACAAGCGTCAAAATAGAATAAAATCTACTGTATAACAACAAATAATAAAAACCGCCCAAGTGTGAGTCGGTCAGTGCCGGTGAAAAAAAAAAAGTTAATATTTTGTGTGGTGGTGTGGTACGGAACCTTCGGTGCGCATGTAGCCCGACTCGCACTTGACCGGTTTTATTATATCCGTGAAATTGCTGATGCGTAGTTAGGCTTTTTAACAGGCATGTGCCATCAGTGCAGATGACATTGACAAGTGTGTGGGTGGAATATATGATGTGCTAACTTATTTGTGTTAAACCCTACTCAGATTCGTGGGTGCCTTGCGATTTGTTTGGGAATTTCTTATGCGTTTGAGATAATTCAAGTTGTTTTCTTATTATTATGTCATCTTATTACTGACATGCACGTGCAATGTTTGAAAAAAAGTTTTCTATGGACCAGAAGATTTGTTTTTTTGCCATTTCAATGTTGGTTCCATATTGAAAGTTGTTCAGTTTGATGTTCAGATCATCCCCTTTAGTAGAGTATATTTTTTTTGCCTTTAGCCTAAAGCTTTGTCTAAAGGCCTGTCCTGTCCACTGATGCGGAGCGAGGCTGCGGAGCGGAGAAACGGAGAAATATTAACCAATAGGATTGCATAAAATCTCCGTTCCGCTCCAGTGGACAGGGATTTGCGAGCTAGTTTAAAAATTCATAAATTTCCGGAAGCGGCGCGTGGCAGCGCTGCGGGGCAGCGGAGCGAGGCGGCGGAGCGGGGCCTATTGGTTAATATTTCTCTGTTTCTCCGCTCCGCAGCCTCGCTCCGCATCAGTGGACATGGCATCCACAGTCCGCAACTCCGCTCCGTAATATATCCGCAGTCCGCACCTCCACTCCGTAGCGAGCGAGCGAGCGCTCCGCTCCGCCGCCTCGCTCGGCGTCAATGGACAGACACAGTCCGCAACTCCGCTCTTCAACACTCGCTCGCCCCGCTCCGCCGCCTAGCTCCGCGTCAATGGACAGGCAGCCTAAAAAACCACCATCATAATGTCAACCTATTTTTGTATTTGTAGTTTTCCGATTTCTACTTCTTCTTACGTCTATTGCATTGTTAAATCTATTTGTCCTAGAGATTTAAACGCTCTTCAGCTGCACTTCCCAGTGTTTATGTTCACGAAGATTGAAACATTTTGTTTGTTCCTATTTGAATTTTAAAAAGCAATGCTGTGTAAGCTTTTACAACCGTCAACAAACTTTGAGAGCTGCTTTTCGTCTCGATCGAGAGTGATCGATTTGACGATGTTATAAAATGTAAGAAACTTATTTGTCTAGCTTTTAAAAATATTTATTGTCAATTTATTATCGTATTGATAAATTATATTGCACGGAAAAAAAAATATCTACTGGGTGGCATCGAAATGGTCGACTTAAGGGTGGTTCAGACCATCTAAACTGAATAACTTTTTCTATGGGAGCAAACCCGAAATAAAAAAACCGGCCATGTACGAGTCGGAACTCGGGAAATTAGTATTCCGTACTACCAGTTGTTTAACATGGATCATTGATGACACCCACTATAAATTGACACTTACTTAGTATGTGGTCACATAGTAACTGAAGATCATTTTACACTGGTGTTAGTTTTTGGGTATAGAAAAAAACTGTCCAAGTTAGTGCCACCCTGATAATTTTCCCGCCATCTACACGTTATTTTTGATGTTCATGATTTTTTTCAGATTTTATATGACTATATTTTTTTAAATTGAGGTGGGGACAGCAATTTCTCGGATTTAATTGAAAATCAAGTCAATTATTTTCAAAAATACGACGTGCTAGAAACCTCACACTTGCTGTAGTCCCCAAAAAAACTTGGCAAGCTGAAACCCATTAACGTGGCCTACACAACCTTATCCTGGCTCTAAATCCTGACTGGTCGCAAGCTTTACAAGAATTATCGGCAATCGGCCCGGTGATTAAAGTGGGTGTTAACTTCATGGTCATTGTATAAACGACGTGTATTTGTCACGGCACCCTGCTACCCCATGAATGTTGGTTTTAAAACGTTAATGGATGGAATTAAGGTTTGTAATCATTAATCACCTGCGTGTTTGGTGTCTTACGCTCGATAATTATAATGTAACGTAAGACAAAATATCTAGTTGCACCATGGTTGCACGGGTTTTTTGGATTTAAATCGCATGTCCTTTGCTACCTATGCTACTATTAAATATGTTTTTAAAAATATGTCTTCAGGGTTAGTATTCATTAAATGAAGACTCATTGGTAAATGGCATGTCCTTGTGGATTTGAACCAGGACCCGCGTGATTGAGTATCTATACTTCTCCGCAATGGGCCATCGAAGCACTTCAAAGAAAAAGACGCAAAAAATTAACAGCCAAAATAATTTGTCAAGAGGAATTTTTTTCAAATTTTTGATATCATTCTTCGTTTCCAAAATACCGAGCGCCAAAATAAAAAATTCGGAAAAATTGATTTTTTTTCACTATTTTGGCCATAACTTTTTTCGTTTTTGACCTTCTCCAATAATTTTTGCTCCTTACAGCTCTCGTAAATACGCATCTTTTGAGCATTTTTTAAATATCATATCTTCACAACTTTCCGAGATATAAGGGGATCGCACTTTTTCATAAAATCGGAGCCTATACTGTAGCGAACGAAAAGACATTTCCAATGTTACAAATAAGTTACAGATCAAATGTTGTTCAGTTAATGATTATAAATTATAATGAACAAAGAAGATTATGTGTGTGATGAATGTGTTTTCTAGTTTATTCTGTAAAAGTGTGGCAATTAATTTATGAATTCATTCATTTCTCATAATAGCAAAAGACTAAAATTTCCGTTATAAAACATTTTGTTTCAAACAAACATCCTACATTTTTCTACGGCGTTTCGGTGAAAATGTAAATGTTCCCTAGACGTACAATTTATTTTCTCTGCACTCTAGTTCATTTCGCATCACAGTTGTTGATGAGAGCACTTATGCTTACTTGTTGAATACACTGTACCTAATGCGGTTAGTTATTTACGTCTAGTGTTTGACCTGAGCTTCAGATTCGGCCAGTTTCGGTTTAGAAAAGGACATGTGACAAGGGCTTGAAATACCGGTAATTTTGGGAACCAGTACCCTGTACCTAGTACCTAGGCCAATGCCTAGGTGTGATACTGGTACTAGATGTCTTATCCGGTCCATTGATACTGGTACTAGACGTCTTACCTGCACTTATTATATCGGTAAATTATGAGGATGTCGGCCTAGCCTTATTCGGTGAAACCGAGATGAAATCGTCAGGACTTGGCTTAAAATGAGATCTCATAACTTTTTCAGAGTAAAAGGGTTGAGTGTGAGTCTTGTCTTGGCTACATTTTTACATGAGATGTTTTTGATGGGTAAACTTTTCGTACCAATGAGAAATTATAGTTGAAATAATTTCTAAATTGACGGTTTTCGGAAAGCCTTTTGTTCTCTTTCTCTGGGGCAAACTTCGGAATCCAGGATGTGTTGATGTGATGATGCCTATCTGAAATTCTGAACCTATGTCAGCGAGAGACGGTGTTTTGTTTTCTTCTTTGAATGCTAAATTAACTTGTCTGCTTATATTTGACCATTATAAGCGAATGAAAATCAATGATCAAAAGGTATTTGCGGAAATAAACGGTGGTTCTGTTTGGACGGCGATGAATATAAAAAATTCCAGACCGAATCGTTCGGTTTTGGCCGAAACTAAAACAAGAAATTCATCTGTGAGACAAAGTTTTAGTTTTACACGACTTTTACTCTTTTCCCCGAGTAATGACTAAAGTATACAATGTTTGCTATTCCAAATGACTGTGAAATGTAGGTCGAGACCCTAATTTTCTTTTTCAGTGCGCATTTCTACGCTGAACTAGTTAATGAGTATCGACGTTTTGTGATGCAACTATTTACTGAAAAGTTTCATGTGGAATTGATACTTGATGAGAAATGGGGAATTTTCTCGTGTGGACTGATAACTTTATGAAGGTCGCGGAGGGATTGTTGAAAGCAGTTAACTGCTCAAAACCTATCGTTGTGGATACTAACAGTGGGAGACGTATTCCCAGCAGCAGATGACTTTCATTTAATTATTTACATTCTATCTCAATTCTATCCGTAGTTTCTTTTATACATCAAAATAAACCGAAAACAAACTTTATCTTGCGATTACAGGAGACTTAGGCTGAGAATATATACAGGAATATGTAAGTGACAGCCTAGCAAATACTGAAATGGTGAACTCAGACCATCAAACTGAACAACTTTCACTATAGAGCCTACCTCAGGAAACACGAAAAAAAATCAGCTGTCTCATACATTTTAGTCGGGGAGTACAGCAGTTTTATATGGGACAGCTGATTTTTTTTCGTGTTTCCTGAGGTAGACTCCATAGTGAAAGTTGTTCAGTTTGATAGTCTGAATTCACCGTTTCAGTATTTGCTAGGCTGTCACTTACACCCAGTAGAAAAGAAATGTGAGTTTGAGTCCGAAGTCCTTTATGTCAAAATCCATTCGTCCCTATTCAGACGCAACTCAGTTTCAAAAGACGTTTTTGAATAAATGCACAAGTACGACTTGCTCCTGACCATTATTTTACAAATGACTCCACTTTATTTGGTTGCTAAAACAAACTACTGAGGCTAAAAAGATTAGAAGAAAGAAATTACCTTTTTTCAATTTCGCCGTGCTGCGAGTGTAAAACGATTTATCTCACTGTACCGTGCATAAACCTAGTCCCCTTATCTAGAAATGTGTTCCCAGTTATCCGTAGCCTTGGTTTCGTTTAACCCTCGGAGTTTCACCTGAATTATTACAATGGATTAGACAGTACCGATGGCCACTATTCATTTTTAGTTACCTCGTAGGAAGGTATGTATCATGTTAACCCATTATTACTTAGTCGGTATATATGGAGACATTTATCAATGTGTACCATAACTTGGAGAATCTCAGTCAAGTTTATAACCGTATACGAGATTCTGTGTGAAATCACACCTTTGCAAATTGCGAATGTTCCACTATGTACCTAGTACTTGCTACTCTTTCTTATATTGTCGTTCTACTCCATTTGCATATTTTGTTTTGGTATCATCATCATCAGCCTGTACACGGCCACAGCCAGTGCACAGGAGTGCACCCTCAAGGACGGTGTACGGGCACTGCATACTAAAATTTGAAATTGACAAGATGACGTCAGCACGTACAAAACCAACGAAATTGAACCTTAAGTATTCTTCGTAGGTAACGAGGAACCAGTGCGCGGTAACCAGAGGGCGATAGAGGGGGTGAGGTAAAAAGTTAGTGGGAGGAAGGGAGTGTCCGTACTGTATCCAGAGATACTCTTTCTTATTTTCTTATTCTGTGGTATGGGTATTAGTCCACCGCGCGTGTCGAATGCGGTAGTTTTGGTATGTATTTTTAATATTGGTAAGTTAGATACATTATTGATAATTGATGTAATTTTATTCAATCAATCCAATCATACATCAACCAACAGCTGGGCCTTTTTATTGCGCCATTCTTCACGTATATGTGCTAATCTGATTTATTTCTGGCCCGTGACTCAAACAATGTCGTTGGACTATCCAAAATGTTGGTGGTGCGCCTAGTGACCTCCGTCCGACCCTTGGCTACCATTCTGATTGGTTCTCCGAACGCCTTGCCTGATTGAATGATATTTGTAATTAAAATATTAACGTCATGATAATCTGCTGCGGTGAATGACATAACCAATGCAGTTCCTGTATTAAATTATTAAACTGAGGTAAAATGGTAAATCTATTTTGATTAAAACCCTACCTATTTCAGCGATTAAATAGGTACCTAATAATGCTACAGTGACCGATGAACATAAATGATTAATTTCATATATTATTGATTTTTAAACATGCTACACCAATATTGTGCTATTTCAAATCAAATTAAAGATTGAAAAATTAAATCTTGGACGGGATTCACATCCACTTAATACATTCGCGGACGGACACTGAACGATACACTAGAACTTTTATTGTTATCACTGCTATAGCCGGTAAGTGTCCGCGAAAGAGTTAAGACGCAACAGATTGAAAATTTCGGTCTCCGAGCAGTTGGCTCGGTGGTGAAATTAGATAATGCACTTGTTCCCCTGTTAATCCCCTGTTTGGAAGAGTACGGGTTCGAATCCCGTCCAAGACTTAATTTTTCAATCTTTAACTTGATAAATGATTAATTTACGCCAAAGCCTATATTGTCGAATCGACTATTTTTAATGTAGCCTCGTCATACACCAGAAATAAAATTCTGTTAAAATGAATATCCAATTTTTTCGTATCGTGCTGAGCTAAGCCCGCCTTAATAAGACCGATGGGCTTGGCAATCAGATCCAATATCTGAAATGGGATTCGATTACCGAAAGTGCCAGTTAAACATCCTAACGTAGAGAAGTTTCAAGGAATTTTATGATCAACTTTATCATTCTCACCTCCGTTTTAAAGAGTGTACTTGGTTTAGATTGAAGGAGTGTTCGTGGGCTTAGACAAATGGATCTAGTCTATCAGACTTATGAGCAACGTGTCTTACTTTGATGGCGGGGCAGCGGGCAAATAAATTCAACACTATGTCATGACTATGATTCAAAAATCACTTAGAGCATAGCATAGCATATATTATGCTCACGACTATATTCCCCGAGGGGGTAGTCAGAGATATTCTGAAGCTTCAGAACATCCACGTTTCACTAGTAGTACCGAAACTCTGCCCAGTGTGACGGGGAGTGAGCCCATCGCCACTTGTAGGTACAATACATGCCTCGAAATTGAAGCATGCAGGTTTCCTCACGATGTTTTCCTTCACTGAAAAGCCTGTGGTGTTACAAATCGTACATAAATTCCGAAAAACTCATTGGTACGAGTCGGCCTGGACGAGGATCGAACCATCGCCTCCTCCTCCATCGCATCGCTGTGCTCCTGCACAGCAGGCAAGGTTACTCGTCACTGGACCACCACGGCTAAATTAAATTAGGTAATAATTATTTATCTTTATTGAAAACAAATTAGGTCACACAAACATTATTTTCAGAATTAAATCATAAAAACAACAAAAACCACTTAGAACTCGTTGAAATATTGGTATTGTAGAACATTTACCTATGTACGTGTAGAAACTAAACCTAGCATTAATCGTTATTATTATAACGATTAATGCTACATTTGGTTAGATGGCTTTATTACTTCAGCCAAGTCAAAGGCCTGATTAGGCGATTATTAAATACTCGGGTACCCTGCTAGGTACCTGAGTATTTAAAATCGCCTAATCATATTATAAGCATATTGGACACGTCCTTGCCTCCACCAATGTGGATAATTCTTGACCTGTACTGAATAATCCTCCATTCCTCTAATCCTTATAGAAGTTTTTCTGTACTGCAGTGGGACGTAAAGTTGACGAATGTGATAATTAGTGTACATCTTTAATTTAATATCGATGCGCTTACGTCAGACCGGAAACTGCTTTAGTTACAAATTTAATGCTCAAACCGGAAGACTAAACAGATTGAGGCAGAGCTGATAAATAACAAAACTGACATACACTGTGAATCCTCAAAATTGACCTGGATTTCCAGTTCGAGTTGAGGCATGAATAAATTAGTCCCTAGTTTGTTCTACGGTAGACTAAATCTAATTAATGGAGGCAGAGTTTCTGCGGTCGCCTGATTCGTAATTGGTAGTCGTATAAACAGTTTGTTTTGTATTGTACGAGTAGGTACTGTATTATAAACAATAAGTTTCAATGTTATGGTGATTGATCTGATTTGATTGAGGGGATTTGATCAGGTAATGGACATAATCATCCGCGTTTCATATATTTTTGGTCCAAATTTAAAAGTGCCGGCAAACAAATCTAATGCTATATTCTGTTGGAACATGTCCGTCTAAGGGTTGAACCTCATCTGGCAGCACCACATCGCCTATTTCTGTCGCTCCATCCTTTTCTGTCACTCAAGAACGTCATTTGCTAGAGCAAATAAGATAGACGGCACGCATTCGCGCGCGGCGGTGCTGCGGCGTGCCGTCTATCTTATTTGCTCTAGCAAATGACGTTCTTTAGTGACAGAAAAGGATGGAGCGACAGAAAAAGGCGATGCGGTGCTGCCAGATGATGTTCAACCCTTATCATTAATTTATTATTATGGAATGACAAATGTATGCAAATTCAGAATGAATGGCCCTACAGCTTTGGTGCCATACTGATAAATGTTGAGACATACTGTAATGCTGAGACGGACAAGTTCTAACAGAAAATTGATTTTTTTAGCCATCACTTTCTTATTTTGGACCCAATGACATCATTCACGTCTTTTAAACTTTTATTATTTTGAAGTTTTAATCATTAAGGTATCATATAGAGGAACTGACAGCTGAGAGAGCGAGATGTACCTAGCGGCGCCACGCGAGGCAATAGAACCGTTTTTGGGAACTTGTCAGCACAATCGACTGGGTAAACATTTGTGCTCTGTGAATAATTAGTGAATCTAAAGTGAAGTCGTAGATTATTTTGTGAAATATACTAACACTATTTCATTAAATTACCTACGATTTCACGTTAGATTCACAATTAAACACAGAACTCGAAGTTTTAGGGTGCCGATAAGTGCCGACAAATGCACAAAAAACGGTTTCATTTGACAACTCATGTCAGGTACTCTATTCCGACAGGTATAATAACTTTATGGTTTTAATTCTACATAATATGTCATTGTTGTATGTGTGCTAAACAGGTGACCCTCTCATTCTCATTCTGAATCTGATGGAATGGGTCACACCGTTATGATCAAAGGTCGGGTCGGATGCAGTGATCCTATTTGGCAGGGTTGGTGTTATTAGAAGCAGAATTAAACATTTTAACGGGTTCTTACCGCGTTTTTTGTATATTTGAGTTAAATAATAGAAATATAAAAGACCAGCGCCCGCTGCATGAGCCTAGCTATCGCACCGCGCGCGGTGCGGTTTTGTTTTATAAACATCGCGATATATATCGCACTACGGTGCATGGTTTGACAGCTCGACACATATCTACCGCCGATAAAATGTTTATCGGCGTAGATAAGCTACAAACGATGCTGCCATTATTAAATAAAAAAAATATTTTCCGTTTGACAACACTGAAGTGCGTGTAGTGCCAGCTTAAAAGTCATTCGTTCATTCCGTTTTTTTGGCAGAATCTTTTGACTTGCTGTAAGCAGCTGAATGCGATGGCGATAGTTAGATTTGTATGCGTCTATCTTCTTCTTCTAAGATGATTGTGTTTTTATCGGATGTAAAATAATTTCAACTGAGTTTTGTCACTTTGACATTGACAGAACGATGTTATTCAGATTTTTGTTGGGAAAAACACAAAAATAGAATAGAATAGCATATTAATGATAAATACTCTTAGGAATGCTTCCAAAAAAGAAGTAAGTATCATTTACATTTACGTATTTAACCATTATGACCTTGCCTGCCGTGCAGGATGTGATGGTTCGATCCCCGTCCCGACTCGTACCAATGAGTTTTTCGGAATTTATGTACGATTTGTAACACCACTGGTTTTCTGTGAAAGAAAACTACTGTGGAGGCCCACTCCCCGTCACACTGGACAGTTCCGGCTAGTGTAAAGAACTACTAATAGTGGTGAAACTCAGCGGTCGCGGCAGGCCAATCATGCGGGGCGTGCGGGGGCCGGGAGGAGTGCGTCCCGGCCCGCGCTCCCTGTGCGCGTACCGTAACATCGAATTGAGTTAGGTACGCCCGTCCCCCGCCGTACCCCGCTCGCCACGCGGGCATAGACCCAACGCGGCCACTAAGCGCACCCACTTTAAGGTATTTACGCTATGGTCCGGTACTACTAGCATACATACACTATGCATTACCTAAAAATGATCACTAATTTGGCATTAAAACTTGTTTCAGAGTTCGGAGTAAAAAACCCACTTACAAATGTTTGTGGACTATATGCCTTCACATAGAAATTTAGCAAATGGTGAATTTTCCTGTCCGGTGGGTGGCTGAGCTGTAAGAATATAGAACACGTGAGGGTGCTGCGAGCTTCACTACGACACCCGGACCTAACCTAACAGTGGAGAAGCAGTGATCGTCCGGTCCAATCAGCAGCCGTCAGGATATAGAACATGTGAGGGTGCTGCGAGCTTCACTACGACACCCGGACCTAACCTAACAGTGATCGTCTGGTCCGATGGGCACCCGTCAGGATATAGAACACGTGAGGGTGCTGCGAGCTTCACTACGACACCCGGACCTAACCTAACAGTGGAGAAGCAGTGATCGTCCGGTCCAATCAGCAGCCGTCAGGATATAGAACACGTGAGGGTGCTGCGAGCTTCACTACGACACCCGGACCTAACCTAACAGTGGAGAAGCAGTGATCGTCCGGTCCAATCAGCAGCCGTCAGGATATAGAACACGTGAGGGTGCTGCGAGCTTCACTACGACACCCGGACCTAACCTAACAGTGGAGAAGCAGTGATCGTCCGGTCCAATCAGCAGCCGTCAGGATATAGAACATGTGAGGGTGCTGCGAGCTTCACTACGACACCCGGACCTAACCTAACAGTGGAGAAGCAGTGATCGTCCGGTCCAATCAGCAGCCGTCAGGATATAGAACATGTGAGGGTGCTGCGAGCTTCACTACGACACCCGGACCTAACCTAACAGTGGAGAAGCAGTGATCGTCCGGTCCAATCAGCAGCCGTCAGGATATAGAACACGTGAGGGTGCTGCGAGCTTCACTACGACACCCGGACCTAACCTAACAGTGGAGAAGCAGTGATCGTCCGGTCCAATCAGCAGCCGTCAGGATATAGAACACGTGAGGGTGCTGCGAGCTTCACTACGACACCCGGACCTAACCTAACAGTGATCGTCTGGTCCGATGGGCACCCGTCAGGATATAGAACACGTGAGGGTGCTGCGAGCTTCACTACGACACCCGGACCTAACCTAACAGTGGAGAAGCAGTGATCGTCCGGTCCAATCAGCAGCCGTCAGGATATAGAACACGTGAGGGTGCTGCGAGCTTCACTACGACACCCGGACCTAACCTAACAGTGATCGTCTGGTCCGATGGGCACCCGTCAGGATATAGAACACGTGAGGGTGCTGCGAGCTTCACTACGACACCCGGACCTAACCTAACAGTGGAGAAGCAGTGATCGTCCGGTCCAATCAGCAGCCGTCAGGATATAGGACACGTGAGGGTGCTGCGAGCTTCACTACGACACCCGGACCTAACCTAACAGTGATCGTCTGGTCCGATGGGCACCCGTCAGGATATAGAACACGTGAGGGTGCTGCGAGCTTCACTACGACACCCGGACCTAACCTAACAGTGGAGAAGCAGTGATCGTCCGGTCCAATCAGCAGCCGTCAGGATATAGAACACGTGAGGGTGCTGCGAGCTTCACTACGACACCCGGACCTAACCTAACAGTGATCGTCTGGTCCGATGGGCACCCGTCAGGATATAGAACACGTGAGGGTGCTGCGAGCTTCACTACGACACCCGGACCTAACCTAACAGTGGAGAAGCAGTGATCGTCCGGTCCAATCAGCAGCCGTCAGGATATAGAACATGTGAGGGTGCTGCGAGCTTCACTACGACACCCGGACCTAACCTAACAGTGGAGAAGCAGTGATCGTCCGGTCCAATCAGCAGCCGACAGGATATAGAACACGTGAGGGTGCTGCGAGCTTCACTACGACACCCGGACCTAACCTAACAGTGATCGTCTGGTCCGATGGGCACCCGTCAGGATATAGAACACGTGAGGGTGCTGCGAGCTTCACTACGACACCCGGACCTAACCTAACAGTGGAGAAGCAGTGATCGTCCGGTCCAATCAGCAGCCGTCAGGATATAGAACACGTGAGGGTGCTGCGAGCTTCACTACGACACCCGGACCTAACCTAACAGTGGAGAAGCAGTGATCGTCCGGTCCAATCAGCAGCCGTCAGGATATAGAACACGTGAGGGTGCTGCGAGCTTCACTACGACACCCGGACCTAACCTAACAGTGATAGTCTGGTCCGATGGGCACCCGTCAGAATATAGAACACGTGAGGGTGCTGCGAGCTTCACTACGACACCCGGACCTAACCTAACAGTGGAGAAGCAGTGATCGTCCGGTCCAATCAGCAGCCGTCAGGATATAGAACATGTGAGGGTGCTGCGAGCTTCACTACGACACCCGGACCTAACCTAACAGTGGAGAAGCAGTGATCGTCCGGTCCAATCAGCAGCCGTCAGGATATAGAACATGTGAGGGTGCTGCGAGCTTCACTACGACACCCGGACCTAACCTAACAGTGGAGAAGCAGTGATCGTCTGGTCCAATCAGCAGCCGTCAGGATATAGAACACGTGAGGGTGCTGCGAGCTTCACTACGACACCCGGACCTAACCTAACAGTGATCGTCTGGTCCGATGGGCACCCGTCAGGATATAGAACACGTGAGGGTGCTGCGAGCTTCACTACGACACCCGGACCTAACCTAACAGTGGAGAAGCAGTGATCGTCCGGTCCAATCAGCAGCCGTCAGGATATAGAACACGTGAAGGTGCTGCGAGCTTCACTACGACACCCGGACCTAACCTAACAGTGATCGTCTGGTCCGATGGGCACCCGTCAGGATATAGAACACGTGAGGGTGCTGCGAGCTTCACTACGACACCCGGACCTAACCTAACAGTGGAGAAGCAGTGATCGTCCGGTCCAATCAGCAGCCGTCAGGATATAGGACACGTGAGGGTGCTGCGAGCTTCACTACGACACCCGGACCTAACCTAACAGTGGAGAAGCAGTGATCGTCCGGTCCAATCAGCAGCCGTCAGGATATAGAACATGTGAGGGTGCTGCGAGCTTCACTACGACACCCGGACCTAACCTAACAGTGGAGAAGCAGTGATCGTCCGGTCCAATCAGCAGCCGACAGGATATAGAACACGTGAGGGTGCTGCGAGCTTCACTACGACACCCGGACCTAACCTAACAGTGATCGTCTGGTCCGATGGGCACCCGTCAGGATATAGAACACGTGAGGGTGCTGCGAGCTTCACTACGACACCCGGACCTAACCTAACAGTGGAGAAGCAGTGATCGTCCGGTCCAATCAGCAGCCGTCAGGATATAGGACACGTGAGGGTGCTGCGAGCTTCACTACGACACCCGGACCTAACCTAACAGTGATCGTCTGGTCCGATGGGCACCCGTCAGGATATAGAACACGTGAGGGTGCTGCGAGCTTCACTACGACACCCGGACCTAACCTAACAGTGGAGAAGCAGTGATCGTCCGGTCCAATCAGCAGCCGTCAGGATATAGGACACGTGAGGGTGCTGCGAGCTTCACTACGACACCCGGACCTAACCTAACAGTGATCGTCTGGTCCGATGGGCACCCGTCAGGATATAGAACACGTGAGGGTGCTGCGAGCTTCACTACGACACCCGGACCTAACCTTAATTATGTTTAAAAATGTATTTGGCGATCAAGGTTTTTGTGTATTTAATTTATCAAAATAAGTTCACTGTAAGCAATAAAAAAAATTATTCTTTTTCATGTTTTATTTTATTTCAGATCATAGATCCATAGTGGTGTTAGTAACAACGACTTAAAACTATGTTACTTAAAATAAAATTATTTAACATTAACAAAAGGGGGCCTAGAGCATCTATGCAGGCTATTCCAATGCCTAATGATGGGACACTGGAACCCAGGCGCATGCATAGAAGGTAGGCAGAAAGACAGTGAAACCCTAATAATTTCTAAACAAAGCATTTTGTTTACTCAATGACTTTTAATTGGTTTAATTACCTGTATTTAAACAAACCAAAGTCATTTAATGAATTAATTGCTTTTAGTTTAGAAATTATTAGGCTTTCACTGTGTTTTGCCTGCCCGCAGTGTAGAAATTGAATAATTTCTAAACTAAAAGCATTTTGTTTACCAAATGACTTTGATTTGTTTGCATACAGGTAATTAAACCAATTAAAAGTCATTGAGTAAACAAAATGCTTTAAGTTTAGAAATTATTAAGGTTTCACTGCTTTTTGCCTACCTTCAATGCATGCGCCTGCTGGAACCGCTCTGCAATGGGCTCGAGGTTGGTGTTGGTGCTGCCCCGTACCCCGCGCAGCAGAGAGGCGGCTGGTTTGAGTATGATGGCTGCAAAGCTATCTACTCGCGCCCGCTGCAAACATGCTCGATGCGCTGCAGAAACGAGGCAGCCCCAACAACATCCTCAGCCCATTGTTGTATAGCACACGCAGCGCACTGAGCGACTACTGCGTGTAACTAACCCACAGGCTGCACGTGTAGAATGACTGGCAATATGCCTTGAATAACATTACTTTTACATCCTTAATACACCGTACAAACCTGCGGACGAGCATATTCACCCTCATCGCCAGCGCCCTGCGCTCCTGCTCTATGTTAGCCTCATCTGACATGTCCTCGGAGACCTGGACAATCAGACGGTTCATGTACAGATTAAAGAACACGGGTGAGCTCAAACCCCTCATGCTCACCTCACACTCCAACCTGTACACATCCGACAGCGAACCTGACCATCTCACTTAATTTGTTTGGTTGCCGAACCAATACTTAAACGCATTTATTAAATCTGTCTCATTGGCCAACATACTCCAGAGAATATTGTAATTCTACTTAAATGCCTTGCACAGATGCAGAAAACAGGCAAAAACAGGCGTCTTCCTACTAGTGTAGTAACGGACGGTGTGCTTGAGACAGAGAATAGCAGTTTCTGTAGACAGTCCGGGCCTAAACCCAAACTGTGATTAATGACTGAATGCAGTTGTTTATTTATTTGGTTGTTGGTAGTTTTTGGTATGTATTGGTACAGTCCGGTTAATAGTTGTATGTATTCATGCCAACAATCTTCTATTCTCTGGAATGTTGCGTTGCAGTTTCTGCTGGCACCTCACTCATTATATCCATTGCATTGGCACCTTAAAGAAAGTTTTGTTAAATAAGTTGAAGTATTGGAGTTTACTGTCCACACAAATTATATACCAGATTTTAAGTCAAATCATAAGCTATCGAACAAAAAAGTTTCATTTAAATTGGTTCAGTAGTTTTTGCATGATGCTCAAACAAATAAATTGGTTCAACAGTTTAGATGAAATAGCTTAAAAATCATAAGCAAAAAAATTTCACACAGATGAAGCTGTGGGACTATATAAGTCCCACTGCAGGGCACAGGCCTACCCTCAGGGAGGGTGTATGGTATGGGCGTCATTCCACCATGCGTACCCCATGCAGATTGGTAGACTTCACATACACATCAGAATTTCTTCTTCAGCATATGCAGGTTTCCTCACAATGTTTTTCTTCACCGCTTGAGAGCAGTTAGTATTATATACACAAGTTAGAAAAACTCTTTGGTAGGTATGTGGTCCTTGCGGATTTGAACCTGGACCTCAAGATTGAGTTTCCAACATGCTCCGCAACATGCCACCAATGCTCCGAATAACTAGTAGAATATACTATATACTTAATACGCTTAAATTATTTTCATACAAGGTTCTATTATTTTACCTGTGTGACATTATTGTCATGTTGGTTGTGAAACTGGACCTTCTCCGTACCGGGTGGTGGAAAGTTTAATATGGGCGCAGTCTATAGCGCCCAGAATATTCGGTTAGTAACCCAAACTTTCATTGGAAACCCGTTGCTTCCAACTGTCGAGCCTCTTCCGTGCTTTGGAAAACTTTTTCAATCTGTAATAAAATAATATAAAATATAAGTAACTTCTTTTCAATGGCATCCACAACTATTATTTTAACATGGTATTTCGGGGAAGCCACTATGTATTCACATTGGCTATAAATTGGGACAGGTAGGTATTTCCTTATGGTAGTGGGAGCAATAGATGCTGTTTGATCTTGATCATTACTGCGCTGGTAATCAAAGAGTACTTTACTGGTAATGGCCATCATTCAACATTCTTAATGCCGTTAGTAACTTGAAATTAGAACAAGAGTGCAAAGATTATAAACAGTATAAACAGCCTCACCTTGACGTGACTTGACTTGACGACAGGAAGCCGTTCTGCTGATGTCCTTGGAGCCAAGTGTTCCTCGAACTAGGTACTTCTTCTTCGTGCTCGAAACTATTATGTCGAGGGATTCATCGCGAGGCAAGTTCGCGGACTTTGGTCCGCTCAGTATATTATTGTACCATGGGTCCGCTGTTCTTTTTGCTGTTTCTTTTCTTCATAGAACGTCAAAAGGTTTCTAACGTACCGTCTGGACATTTTTGAGGACTTTGATAGTGAAAATCGCTTGAAACCAGCTTGAAACACTGGGAAAATAAGTTTATCTACCACCCTTGAGTGGTCGATAAATTTATGTGATCTCAAATGTCAAACGTAGACAAGTATCTTTACCGCGCGGCCGCCATATTGCCATCATGCACGCACTTTCGATAAATTATCTACAAGTGACAGTTGGTGCGCGAAATTTTGGTTTATCGCATGCATCATGCACGCAGCGACATGTGTCGCGGAAGATACGATAAAAGCGTCGATAAAACCGTTTATCGCGGTATCATGCCGCGGGCGCTGGGCAGCAGATTACGGGAGAGGGGCAATGACCCTCGCTCTGGGGCGTTTCTTACCCAACGCATCTCGTTAGCTATCCAACGTGGCAATGCCGCCATCGTAATGGGTACGTTCGGTACGAACACGACCCGGGGCGGGTTATTCGAGTAAGCAGGTTTGTATTGTTTTTCTACAGTTTCTGTATTATATTGTTTAATTAAATTTTCAAGTTAAATAATAACCGCGTAGGTAACTCTCAAAAACTGTATTAGAAGCCGGACACCAAGCGGCCTCGAAATCAAAATTGTAAGTTTAATTGACTGAAGATGTTCTGATTTGTCTAGTTTGATTTGAATAGTCAATTTAATATCTTAAATTATGAACATTTTCTAATAGATATCTATAAGAGCGAGTAAATTATACAACAAACGTACTTAATCACTATACGAGTAGGTCGAAAGCCACTTGATTAACAAGACCCAAGATTGGTTTCTATACCCAGCGATTAAAACGGCTCAAGGCGTCGATACCACAAAATTTATGGCCCAGCCTAATCAATTCCACTGTGACTAAAGGTACACCTAGACGTCTCCCAATACATTTTCATTTCTAATATTTGTTTACTTAAGTCCAATATGCTTTCGATAATAACTTTTAGGCGCCGCCTATCTTGTCATTTGTAAATGATGAGGGTACGCCGGGACATTCGTAATATTTACATATTCAGCTAGTAATGTTTTGATTATGATTGTAATACAGTTTCACTCCGAGCCATAAATCAAGCTTTATTTAGATAAATTCAGGGTCATTCTTAATATTAAATAACCGTCAACATACAAAGCACCCTATACGTACAGTGTGTAAAAAACACCATACCGACGACCTGGTGAAGGCGGCGGGAACCTGTTAGACAAAGGCAGCGCAAGATCGGTCGTTGTGGCGATCCTTGAGGGAGGCCTAAGACTAGCAGTGGACATCAGTCGTCTGAGATGAATATCATATAGGACTAACCTCAAAGCTGAGGAATTCACCAGAATGCAGTTTATTTTACTGGATGACATTCTTGAAAACAATTTTCTGAATTCCCCCGCTGTACCTAAATAAACAGATGTCGCAGACGACATGCATAAACAACTCAAGACTTTGGGTTTTATATCCAAGTTTATTTTGTGTTTTGCAGCGGTCCTTGCATGTCAGTCGTTTAATGCACTCTCATAAATAATCTACTAAATATTACTTGTTTCTGTTACATTGAACTTCCAATTTCATTCAAATTTCTAGAAACATCTCTACACTCCATTCCTAATGGCAACGAAGTTTTAGGGCTATTTAAATTATAGAAACGTTTTATTTGAAACTCTTACTCTCACTTATTATTAGAATTGGTTTAGTAACGTCCAAGGTACCCATGGATAATATATCTTTCTGATAAATAGATTATATTTCCAAATAAGAATCGGCCTGTAAGCTAAATAGAAATCGGAAACTCGTCTCATCCTTATATGGAATATTCCATTATATGGAATAAAGTGTAGGTACATTTATTACAATACTAAATTCAACCTCGGGGAAATTTTATTTTTATTCATTGATGAGGTCTTGCATTTTCTCCCGCAGTCAAAATCTTCTATATAGACGCATTTTAATAATACTATTATACGTCACAGACCAGTAAGAAATTAGTGGTGTGCTAGGTTTACCCAAATTGCTCTGGTAGAATTTTTTCATGCGTATTTTCATTCAATACATTATTTTTATTTATTATATTTATTTATTTGTGTTTTGAAGAGCTTAAAGCTAAATAACAGTTTGATTTCTACAAAGACAAATTGATCGTGAGATGATCACAACAGGTTATTATAGTAAAATTCGTGATTCATCTATAAATCTTTTATTACCAATTTTATCATGGATTCAACGAAATACCTATATCTTTCACGGTCTTTATCCTGTCTCTCGATTGTCAATGAAAGTAATATTTATGTTAGTTCCAAGTGGAGATCTCCATTCACTGAAATTTATGCCTCACTGAATTTCACTCTCTCATTGAATTTATGGATGTTTTAGTAGACACTGTTCCCATGCCTTGAACATATTAGTCACAAACCAAGCATAGATTTAAAATACCTATGCCAGCTTCCTGATTCCAAGCTTTATTCTTAGGTACCTACGACGTGGTTTTTCAGCGATGCAGTCGCCATACAACCTCGATGCCGATGCCGTCACTGGCCGCGTACCCATAGCCTACGTAGACACGATTAAGTAACGCTACTATCGCGATGCAGTTGCGCTACAGACGCAATACAACATCACTACAGTCGCGATGCAGCATCGCTATTACAGACTCTGCTCTTCCCTTTCCCCCGATGTCGCCCGATACAGTCGCGCGTTTATATCGATACAGAAGAAAATGCTGACGCGCGACTGCATCGCTAAGGTTGCTCATTTGTAGCGCTTCTGTAGCGCGTTGCAAATAGTAGCGCAAACACGAATCGTGCGACTGCATCGCTGCAAAAAGTCGTAGGGGTCGTACCCTTAGGAATCTGAGACAGAAATCTGTTTCCAAGAAATAGAAATCTTATTTCGAACGTGTTAAAAATTTCCCGTCCACTTATCTTACACGAGGAGCGGTTGGGTCCGACAATTCTCGAAAAATCTCGCTCTTTTCAGAACATATATCAAGGAAGTAACTACATGTTATATTTTCTTGTGTTGCATGTACAAATTATTTATAAAGCATACCTGCAGACATGGAGAAACGGTCTTCGGAGTGTTTATTTTACGATAAATTGGACCCATTGTAATGCAGGGTGTAACAAAACACCCTAGTAATACTTAAGGGGGTACTTCAGACCATCAATCTGAACAACTTTCACAATGGAGCCAACATCGAGAAAATTTTTATAAAATCTGCTTTCCCACATCTGAGTCACATTTGACACATTTGAGTCGAGACGGTAAGTACTACAGTTTTGTATGAAAGTGTGGATTTGTTTTTCGCGTTTTCGATGTTCGCTCCATAGTGAAAGTTGTTCAGTTTGATGGTCTGAAGCACCCCCTTAAGTATTACAAGGGTGTTTTGTTACTCCCGTAATACCAATAATACTGCCCTAATATTTTAAATTGTTGTCGAGAAGCGTATAGATTATTTGAGCTTCTGTGTTCGAAGAAATTATTAATATCCCAAACAAATCTTTGGAACCCATCCAAAGATTTGTTTGGGATATTAATAATTTCTTCGAACACAGAAGCTCAAATAATAATGGTTCTGTCGTTTTACCCGACTGCGCGACGCAAAGGAAGGGTAATGTGTTTTGTTTAGTAATAGTGATATCCTCGATGTCAGCATTTGGTAGATAATTTAAACAATTTTGAATAATAACAGATTTTATTTCCAAAAACAATTTATATATTTTATACACTCTGTTAAACTTTAATTTATCTTGTATTCATTTAAGATTTTACAAAATTAATCGATAGACCAGGCTAACCGACTGTTCACTACCACGGTCAATAGACAACTGCCCGTTCGAAGCCCGCTTTACCCTCTCTTGTCACTATCCCCGCCACCCCACTCTTTAACCTGCTAGTGTTACCAACAAAGAAATGTTGCCAGGCTTATAATTAAAACTACCCAATAACCCTTATAAATGACGTATGTCGATACACGCAAGTTAACAATAGGTAGAAGCGGTTGGGACCTATAATTTCTCTGAGGCTTTTTGTGGATCTTGACTGTGTATAACTTTAAAACTTATTTTTGTACTTCCATGTAATTTAAAAACACTTTTGAACTCAACATGTATTTTCCTGTATCTGTCGTTTGAATATTTCAGTTCTAACGTATCTTGCCTTACGCGCTGTAATAAATATGATAATCCACCAGTTTTCGCCTCTCAGAAATTCGTTTATGCGACAAAAATAAGGTAAAATGAATTCTTTTACGACATTTTCATGTCTGTTATGTTATCCTCTAGTTATACTTTGGCATCTGATTGTTATTTATTTAGGAAGCAACCCTGTGAATTATGGGATGCGGAATTCAATTAATAATAACATAAATTTTGTCAGCCAAAAAAAACATGTTGTCTAATACTAAGTATTTGCCTACATGAAATATGCTTAGTTTTTATCTTCCCATTTTAAAGAAAAACCTTTTGAAAATAACGTCAAACTAACATTTTCTGTAATTCTTTAACCTGACAACAATTTAAAAAAACAGGATGAACTTTAATTTACGATTACGATATGAAATAACGGCATCTACACATAAATACTGTATTTAGTGCAATTATTAATGTAAAGCGCGTGTTTAAACGTTCGATATACAGTTGCTGATTTGACTAGTTGGCAAATAGCATATTCTGAATCACAACTGAAAAATAACGGGTTTAAAACTAAAATTTTACAAACTTTTCTATTCTGATCTTAAAATTATGGCTCGATCTTAGATTTGATTATTATCAAAAGTACTTGACGTCGTACGGCTATTAATATTTAGTGATAACGAGGGTTGATTTTTTTAAGAAAAAAAAAACACAATCTTGAGCCACCATACGATTGGAACTTTATGCCTGGAGAAAAGCTAAAAGTAAGAAAAAAGATTTCCTTTGTAAGAGAACGGCCTTTCATAACATTTAGGATATTATTATTGGACTAGACTAACATTAGGATGAATATCAAATACTTGATATGAATACCACAATGATAAAATCCCAACTCTTTTATAAGATCTTTCTTCCCCACATAGAGCCTAAACGTACTTTATCTGATCTCATAAATACTCGCTAATGTATCAACATTACCCTTCCCGCAACCCTTTATATACTATCTTGATTTAGTTAGTCACTTAGACTTAACTTCCACCCCTAACAGATTTTAGTTCGTAATGAATAAGGACGACCTATATGAAATTTTATTGTGTTTTTCTTTCACGCTGAACCTCATCAGGTTTAGGCTATTTGGATGAGTGACGATGTCAGCCTTGTATACAAAACCAAAATAAGCTGACCGCGCGTAGGTTGAGCCGCGTATAACGTCGCGCGGCCAGCTTATGGTAGTTGTGTATAACTTGATGTGTTGCCGTGTGTAAAGGATTCCCTACGTTACTGCGAAAGTCAACACTAGATTGTCGTTTCATCGAATGACTGTTAATCGATGGTGCGCTACATCGTAGTGTCAACCTTACCCTTACAGTTGTGAAAGTCGGCGCGGCAGTCCGGCCCATTTTACCTAAAACATAAACTACAGACGACCCATATAGAATCCTTCTTCGACGGTCAGCATAATGCTGAGTCCGGCCCTTTATCCCATTTTTACATTTGTTTTTTTTATTCTCCTTCTATTGATACGATGTAGGTAAACCGTGACAGTTAAGTTTTTTCATTTATTTTTGTCGGTCTTTTAAGGGGATGATCATACCATCAAACTGAACAGCGTTATCTATGGGACCAACGACAAAATCGCGAAAATGAAATCATCTGTTTCAAAATATCTGCATTGTAACTCTACTCAACGTATGGGAGAGCCGATGTTTTTTCGCAATTTTGACTTTGGTCTGATCATCCCCTTAAAAAACCGTCAGCATATTAAAATGTACCCTATAATATTATTATAATGCCCATTCCGTAAATTATCCGCCATATTGCTACCTCATCATAATCAGCATCGTCCGCGAATTAAGAGTTTCCACACATGCAAAGCAGGAGCATATAGGTATAACCGTTTTGCTGGTTGGTTAGTAGCTAGCCAAAAAATGTGCGTTCTTCATTAATTTAAATGACATACATACACGACCGAAATCCCTTGATCTCTTGATTAATTTGACTAGTTTAATTTTAGATTTGTCTAAATAATTACTTGAGCACTTTAAGTGCGTTTGTTTACCAAGGAAGTGGCTCGGCCGCAAGTGCGGTCTAGTCTCAAGCTGCTTTGGTTTGCCTCAAGCTGTGCAATATATTAGGTGCAATTGTTGTTCGCTGGATAGCCTCTAATGAGCGACAGTTTAGGGAGATATGACCACACTCACTGTTTGTGCTATTAATATAATTGTGACCACCACTTGCCGGCTATCTGGCTGGTATCTGGCTTTGAATAGCATCAACTCAGTCGAGTGTTGTAACAGGAGTTTAAATCTTTCAAGCGTTATGCCCATCTTTGACGCCCAAACCGTGTGGCTGCCGGTTATAACCACTGCATCTGTCTCCACCTTTGATCGTATCGGTCTCCCGTTCCATCAGACATAGTACGAGGGTAAAGACGAGAGAGTGCATATGTGTTTAGCGCGACTACTTATGCACTTCAAGGTATTCTGCTTACCTGACTACTTTTTTGTAAAGATTCGCAGTCACCCTAGTCGAAATCGACTAGGAATCCGTCATAACCGTGATGTAGAAGACATATTAGTATCATTTATTACTAACTGTGCCCGGAATGAGTCGCAATCACACTTTTCTTCAGATACTTGGCGTTTTTTTACTGTCCTAAAAACCTAGTTCGGACTATTACGAATATTTAACAAAAAAATTGCTAAATCTGTCCAGAAGTTTTCAAGTGATGCGCGTAAGCGCATCGTTCGTTGGTAACAACGAACAACATTTCATTTTAAGGGTTCCGAAGTCAAACCCTTATAGTTTCGCCATGTCCGTCCGTCTGTCCTGTCTGTCCGTCTGTCCGTCTGTCCGTCTGTCCGTCTGTCCGTCTGTCCGTCTGTCCGACCTATTCAGGGCTGTAATTTGGCATCATCATCATCTCAGCCGATGGACGTCCACTGCTGGACATAGGCCTCCCCCAAGGATCGCCATAACGACCGGTCCTGCGCTGCCCTCATCCAACGTTTTCCCGCCGCCTTCACCAGGTCGTCGGGCCTACCCACGCTGCGCTTTCCGGTACGCGGTCGCCACTCGAGAACTTTTCGGCCCCACCGGCCATCGGTTCTGCGAGCAATGTGCCCCGCCCACTGCCACTTAAGTTTAGCAATTCTTTGGGCTATGTCAGTTACTCTGGTTCTTCTGCGGCATTATTTATTAATTGCGGCGGCGTCTAAATTTGGCATGGATATTTATCACGCCAATAAAGTGGTAAAATAAAATCTTGAAAAATATTTTTTAAAGGATTTTTTTTCTCGTCTACCCCATGATATGGGGTATCGTTGGATAGGTAGTTTAAAAATATTATGGGTGTGGGAAAACCATTTTTCGATTTAGGGATCCTTTAGCGACATATTAAGCTTTAAAGTGAACATTTTTGTTAGAGTCAAGTGTCCTCCCTCCCTGCCAGCTAAACGGGTGTTTCTGGATATCTAAAAAAATTCATGACAGTAGTAATATATAACGAAATTAAAAGGAAAACTATCATCGCTAAGTAGGCTTTACAAGTTTACGAGTAATAGTCGATCAACTTATAAAATGTAGTTTTTAGACTTTATTAGCCGTTAAACCGAAGTATAAAGCAAAAAAGCCTCCTTCTAAGTCCATATTATATTGTGTCGGGCAACACTGACCAATATAATATGACATAATATTAATATTGTAGCATTTAGAGGACATCCTGACATTGAAAAAAGAATTAAATATAATTAACAAACAGCAGAAAATTTATAATGTACTTACCCGACGACCATTAGAACAAAATGTTCAAGCACTGCACTCTGTTGGAAGTAACCGCAATAAAACTCGAAAACGGAAAGAAATTTTCATTTGATATTCCAGTTTTATGGCCAACTTGGTGGCTGGACCGCAAATGTCACCCCAGAATGTGGTCTGATTGAGAGCGATTGAGGTGGTGTTATTTCCAAGCGCGATTTCTATTCAAACTTTCAAATGGCTGTCTTAATTTGTTATTCAAATCGTTGATTTAAATTGATAAATATTGGAATATGTTTCTCAGAATTCATTATGTATACCTACCTAATCAGTTTCTCTCTGACTTTAGTTTACAAATAATTTATTCACTAGCTTCTTTGATGACAGTGGAACTGTGTTGAAGATTCGTAAATACGAACCAAATTAATTGAGTCGCTAAAACTTCAAGAGATCCGAAATTAGACGAATTAAATGTTTTACGAAAGATAATATTTATGCAGATGTAGCCAGCTTATACGTTACAGGCAATGAATTTTTTTGGTCTTCGCTGCGACAAAAAAGATCTTTGATTACAGGAATATGGATATTATTTTCTTTCCAAAATAACATGTGCGTGTTACTACATCGTTATCATAGTAACAACATAATAATATATAATACTTAATAAAATACTTCTATCTATAACGTCACGCCTCTTTCCCAGTGGGGTAGGCAGAGACCAGGGAAAGAAATTAGCGCTCTCCAACTGAGAGATCTTCTGAATTTATCAATTAGCAGCTACCTATGTGGGCTAATTGCCGCGCATTCGAACCTTAGACTAATTATATCCGGACCGGCCTTGCGGTAGCATTTCCCCTCTGCCACGGTATTAGATCAATTAATCTTGCGCATATACACCCAATTTTATACCTTATCACTAAACGAGACAGCCTATAATAGCGAAACAATAATTTTGAACTTAGAACGTTTGGGGTTTACACAAGACTACTTTTCATGATTTTGAACATTCAAAATTAGAATCTAAAGTCATAGGGAATAAAATCCAAAGTTGCGGATAACATGTTACCTCGCCCCCCGCAAAAAGTGGCAGAAAGTTTGTTAGTAGAATGACACGTGGTTACGCGTCCCGATATAATTAGTCTAAGCTATGGGACCAACATCGAAATCGCAAAAAAAATATGTTTGTCCTATACATTTAGCTCGAGTAGATCTGTAATTTAGTATGGAACATCGCAAACGCATCGCATCTTGACAATTATAGCAAATCTCCCCATTTTAGGGGAGGCCTATGTCCAGCAGTGGACGTCTATCGGCTGATATAATGATGATAATGATGGAACATCTGATATTTTTTTCGCGATATCTATATTGGTCCCATGGTGAAAGCTGTTCAGTTTGATGGTCTTAACCACCCCCTAAAATGTTTATTTGTATTTTTGTAACACCTTGTATACCTACATCCCACTGCAGGGCACATACCTACCCTCAAAACGTTAGTCCACCACGCGTGCCCAATGCCGGATTGGTAGACTTCACATAGGCATCCGAATTAATTTTTTATTACCCTCAAAAGTTTCCACATCTTTTTCATTGCTCCGCCCCCGCTTTCACTTTTACCACAACTTTACGGCGCAACCGCTGTTGTAAAGATTCCGCTAATGTCGCCATATTTTTCCATACTAAAAACAATGCTATGCCATACAAAGGTCCCGTAGGAGGAATACGAATATTATTCTGCATCATACGCATAAGTATCTACTGTACGGAATTTTAATCGTCTTTCGACCTAGATTTTATTTTTATTGTTCTTTTTTTGTTGTGAAAATCATTATATGGCCTAGCAGACAGTAGTAACGAATTTTGAGGATTATTGTTAAAGATTATTTTTGAGGATTATTGTTTAAGTTGTTTTTTGGTTATTGTTATGTTATACTGAATAGCAATAAAAGCCTTTGGGACCCTTAAACACAAGTAGCCTATTTCAAGTGGATAATAAAAGACACCGGACAAAACCCTGTAACCCATGGTTTGCCTTTACGACTGTCCTGGGAAAGTCAAAATCTTCTCACTTCCAACAAAAATAGAGACCACGTATACCACTTTTATTTTCTCTCTGTGGCCTTTAAGTCTGCCTTTAAGGTTTTCACGAAAATGTCAAACTTTCAGCTGAAAGTGACGCCTTTCAAAGTCATATCGCCTTCTTTTAAAAATGTCGATTTCTTTCTATTTTGTGCCGCTGTGCCGGTACGGTGTATTCATAGAAAATGCATGGAAACTGATTTTGCACTGATACAAACGATTTTCTGAGCTGAAGCTAGGGTACTTTGAGCTTTGCTTGTTGAAGCTTAAGGTATATAAAAGCTTGCCCGATTACGTCGGTTCTCTTTTCTGTTCATGCGATTATATCTTAACTGTTAAGCTCGAATATTCTTTTGCTTCGATGGCTCCTTGTATGGATGTTCCTTTTCGTTTTACGTTGTGCTTTTGACATGCTATTCGCATGCATCTATCGATTCAGCAACGGATTTGTCATTCTCATTACTTGTTTTAATATAATGATGATATAATGTACCTCTTTTAATGCCGTTTAATTCGTGGGTTCGATTCCCACGGGGGACACTTAGTGATATGTCACTTTGTGCGTTTTTCCTCAGTTGGTTAGGTTTAGTTAATTCAGCCTGCAATGTCCTAACATTGCAGGCTGAATTACCTGATTGTCTGAAAAGGAAAATGATTCCGTGCTTCGGATGGCACGTTAAGCTGTTGGTCCCGGTTACTATCTCTGGTGGTACTACCACCAGTCGTTAGATAAAAACCACGTCAGAGGCCGTAAGGCGGTCTGAAAAAACTCTGACACCAGGGCTTTGCCCACACGATAAGAAGAAGAATGCCAAGTAATCTTACGTTTATTATTATTGCGTCATCGTGTCCAATACAGTGACCATGTTTTAATGATATTAGATCTGTGTAATGAAATATTTTTGTACAGCCTTTTATTTGACGCATCAATACTATGACCGAATGGTAGAAAGCTTAATCTGAGCCATTGTAGTTGAACCATTGTCCTTTACTGGGAACTTGTATGACTTTTGGTTGTATGAATTACGATTTCAAAAAGTTTTTCTTTCATCATTTTCTTTCATTCAGTCATTTTTTTATTTTTTATTTTATTATACATCCCTAATATTATAAATGTGAATGTAAGTTTGTTTGTTAGGCTTTCACGCGAAAACTACTTAACCGATCATCATGAAACTTTGTACACATATTCTTGGAGGTATTAGAAGTAACATAGGATAAAGGGGGTTTTCCAAATTCCACACGGACGAAGTCGCGGGCAAAAGCTAGTAATTATATAAACTCACGAACGTGTATCCCTTTCAGGTAACTTTGATACTTAGCTACAAGTACCAAATTCCTTTTCATGAGTGCAGTTGTCATTGTTTTTTAATGTTTAGTACTTGCTCGTGCAACACAAATTGTCGTAAACAGCTGCTGGCCTTTCAATCAAAAGAAACTATGTCCCTTAGTCATCTTATTCTGCCGCTATGTTAAGAAACGGGGTGATATTTTCTAAGCTTTGTACCATCCATTGTCCTTTAAGTATTTCTGGCCACCGCCTGAATTATCTTAGCAAAACTTCTTTAAATTATTGTCTCTACTTATCTATTATCTTAATTGTAGTTGTGAATATACACCATTATTCCATCCAGCTAGATACGCTTTGACTACTCATACAAAACTTTGCAATAACAATGCCTTCAAGTAAAGTTTTTACGACCAAACTTGTCTTGTGGTGCGGAGTAGTCGTGCTTTCAGCTAATTCGTTATATCGCTTTTTATAGTGATAAGTTTTAAGTCTAATTTTCATAGCTTCTAGAGTTAGTTTCGTTTAATAAAACAAATTTATGTATTCTCTGAATAATTTTTAAAAGGGGTATTACATTTTCAGATGGACTACTTATTGTTTTAGCTACTGGCGAGACGAGAGGTAACGCAGGATCGGCGAAAAGTGTCGTTCTCTCGTTCCACAGGCTTAGACCTACTTTGGGTAGCTGAGCAGAGTTAGTGTAAGAGTACAAACAAACACACGGTGTACCTAATTAGTGGTGATGTTTGGTGTGTGGCTCGCACAGTAAATTTTAATATCTTCGCGGCTGTTATACAATTTATTAACTACCTACTGAATATGCACACGTACGTTAAGTAAAAGAGTGTTTCGGTGATTGCTGTTGATGAAATTTTAGGTTTTGATGAATTTCAAGTTGTGAGTATCAAATTTCAAATCGTTGCCGTCGGGTAAAGTCTCTATATAATATATTCCAAATACAAGATCATTGTTAACCTGACAAATTAGCAGACAATAGACCAAAAACAATTTTTTTACACCTGTTTTCTCAGGAACCTCATACCTGCTTATTATTTTTACGTGTTTTCTGAGATACCTTATGTATCGTCCATAATTTTTCATTTCGAGTTTACATTTAGAATGTGCGAAAATTCATCTAATTGAGCAAAATCTGTAGGAACATTATTCGGATAAAAGGAAACCGTAAACAGGATACAAACAAGTGTCACAGATAAGAAAACATGGGATAACGAAGACATAGGAAAGACAATCTGAGATAAGAGCACGAGTGGAATACCCTTGAGAAAAAATATTTTAACAGAGATCTGTTCAGAAATGATGACACGGGTTCATATCACAAAAAAGTACAACGTTTAGATGGTTTTAATTAACTTCAGGTATGCTTTGGAGAAATTTCTAGAAAGATTCTTCGCCAAATACAAGTAGGTAACTGGAGGGCGAGGCATGTTATGAAAATGGAAGAGTGACATAACGTTGTCCAATCATTCGCTTACATAGACGGGTATGAGATCTACTACCATAATTCGTATTTGGGCGATCATAACATTATCTACTACAAGTATCAAGCTATCTTGTATGCAGTACAACTGCAATAAAGCTCGCTTTTTGCCGTATTAGCCTAGTAAATGTAAACATTTTACCTTGCAAAAGGTCCGGTATCCACGATTTTTTTATATGTTATACGGGTATAGGTCCTTATTAAAAATCCAAGTTTTCGACCTTGAGGTGCTGCCGCGGGCTCTGCCATGTCCATAAAAGAACGAAAATTTCGAAGATTTTTCAGTTTTCATTATTTAAAATCTAAAGCTTAGGTTTAAGAGTCAAATTATATTTTAGAGGAATTAAGAGCACTAAATGCGCTACAGTTTGGTTTTTGAATCATCTTTTTATACTGTATAGTTACCGAGATACATCACTTCAAAATAAGGTCAGTTAGGGCTAATTCCTAACTGACCTATGCCTGTGAGTGCAGAAAAGCTGGGCTCAAAAGGGTTTTTTGTATGTAGGTAATCTCTGGAAGTACCAAACCGATTCGTAAAATTCTTTCACTGATAGAAAGCTACACTATCCCTGATTACCATAGGCTACATGTTATTTTGTAAAAAAAAAAAAAACTGTTCGATATCTAAGTATTTGTTTACCAATTGACATTTGCTGAAAATTTACAAGTGTCGCATCTTATGGTTCAAAAAACATATATTGTAGCGCATTATTTATACTTCTTCTGACCACCTTCACAGTGAAACCTAAAGTTAATAACATATTTAATTAAAAAAAAAATACGAAATTTTAAGGAATTAGTCTTACCTCTCCATACTTTAAGGTGTTAGATTGGTAAGGAACTATAAAAAGGGCGATCACAAAGGACCAGCGATGGTCTACGTGGCACAGGCTTAGCAAGCCTGTCAAGGCCCAAAACCACAGATAATAATAAAATAAATCTTGGGAACTATTCTATATAGTATATAAAGATGATTCAACTATCAAATTGTAGCGGATTTGGTCTTCTTTAAAGCTTTAGTAAACAAGTTTGCTCTAAAACCCAACGTTTAAGTTTTACTGAAAAAGTCTCAAAATTTTCGTTGTTTTATGTTGTTGTTGTACACCAGTTGTTTTACACCAGAGCCCGCGGCAGGACTCCAAGGTCGAAAACTTGTATTTTTATTAAGGATAACATATCCAAAAATCCCGGATACCCAACTTTTTGTATGGTAGGGTATCATTTTTTTTCCAAACAGATTTACTGAACTATATGGGATCTGGCAAAGGTCGATTAATCGACATGATATCTGTATATTATCGTCTATGATCAACTAGTGGCGAGACTTTACCACCAGTTTAGAGAAACGTCTATTTGTAACAATACTGGGTGTTTTTGTTTTCACATATTAAGTCGCACTCTGACTCCTTGGGGAACATTTTGGTGAGAATGAAATCTGACTCCCTCAGGAATATTCTGGTGAGAATTAGTACGTAGTATATGTATATTAAAGGCCCCTCACACGGTGGACCGACGACGACCTGGTGAAGGCGGCGGGAAAACGTTGGATGAGAGCAGCGCAGGACCGGTCGTTATGGCGATCCTTGGGGGAGGCCTATGTCCAGCAGTGGACGTCCATCGGCTGAGATGATGATGCTGATGATGATATGTATATTAAAGCGATATGTAGGTATACCTCCCCAAAAGCAACTAAGTCAATCCTTACTAACCTAAAACCATTTTACTTTCACACCTAAAACGTCCATTCGAGTACGTAACCGGCAGCTATTCGGCCGAGTTGTTTTATTTATGAATAAATTAGGGGTGGTTAGCGAGAAGAGAACCCGCCCGTACGATCGACCCTAAAATTGAATTATTTCCGACTCGCCTCCCCCGTTTTCGGTGATCTCTGTATGACTGACGAACTGTAACTGGATGTGGGATCCAATGTGTTGGGGTTAGTGGAGGTGCGAATACTCTTTGTTTTACTTATACGCCTATACATAAATCTAAATATATAAAAGAAGAAACTGACTGAGTACTGACATATCAAAGCACAGCCCAAACCGCTGTGTGTAGAGATTCCAAATTTGGCACGTAGGTTCCTTAGGAGGTCTAGGGGAGCACTAAGAAAGGATATTTCAAAATTCATTCCCTAAGGGGGTGAAACGGGGGTCCAAAGTTTGTATGAGGAATCAAGATTAGTTAGACTATTTAATTCGAAACTTTACAGGAGTACTCCTATTGTTAAATGAGTAAACACGTGTTTCAGGTTTTTCCAGAATTCAAGCCCTGAAAGGTGGAAATGAAGTGACAAAGTCTTAAAATCAAGATGGGAATATAGTGCCACAAAAAGAAACCCATAAACAAGTCCTAAGTCCAAGCGTACGAAGTCGCGGGCAACTACTAGTGTACAATATGTATGTAGTTTTGGTGTAAAATAAAGAACATTTGATTGATTGATTGATTGGATATAATTTACAGCCCACCAAGCATCCCAGCAACACCAATTATTGTGGCGCTCTATATTTATAGTGTCTTGTACAGAGGTTACCGCGAAAGTTTGATTCCAGGCGATTCATACTATTATTATTATTTGGTTGAACGGGCTTGAATTTTGACCTAAAGCTACAAGATTTATTATGGCTGTCATAAACCGACTCACTTTTACAAATTATAGGTTAAGTCCGTATCTATAAATTTGGATTTATTTAGAACTCTTCCCAACGGCTTCTTCTGTGTGGTAGTCGTTTTATTTGCAAACAAGTCCTCTAAGAATCATCATGATCGTCATGAGCCTAGTACCTTCCCCTCACCACGGCCTCCTGCCTCCTCCTATTTCACCTCCAATGGCACCCACGTCATACCGATCTGGCTGCCGGATGACCAACCCATCTTTTCCTAATTTCGACCTAAACTCTATTAAGGTTTTTCTCCACATGCATTTCATGGATTATTTGCAGGCGAAGTGATGACATCGCAGGCTAATAATCTTTCAGCAGGGCTAACTTTAAATAATAATTAAGAAGATTATACAAACTATCACTATTCTTCTAAACTTCATTAGATATTTTTCAGAAGCTTCCACGTTCGAGTGTCGAGTCATTTTTCATGTTAAGACAGTTAGCAGCTGTTTGTGTTGTCTTTCTTTTTCTAACTTCGCTTTTTTGGTGAAATATGGTTTTTAATCTCGCTTTTATTTCGTAACTCGGTTGTTTTATTTTTTCAGTTAAATGGTAAAAAAAAATTCCCGTGGTAGTCTAGGGTGTAGCGTCATGGCCTTCCGTGCAGACATTAGCGGTTTGATCCTAGTCAAGAAACCAATGAGTTTTAGATATTCACTTTTGATAAATTTTGTGTGAGAAAATGCCACCTTAAGTGAAAAGTTGTCAGCCTGTAATTTGGAACACTGTAAACTTTAACTCGAGTAACATTACCCCTCCTTCTCCGTTGTCTGATAAAAACTAATTCTGAAAGCACAATGTTCCCAAAATAAGACAAAACAGAACTCACGTATTATCTAAAGAAAGTAAAAGAAAGGCCCCTATCAAGTTGTTGATAATACAATAAAAGTGCGGACGTGACCTATCATTTGAAACAGCGGAATTGGGTTGAAGACTCGAACAACTAAGATGCTTAGTTTGTACAAAACTTTGAAATAAACCCACGACCTTATACGCTTTCTAGGTGATCTGGGACTTCGTTGCACTTAAGCTTGCTAGCAGTTGTTGGTGTATTCAATTTTAGCTTGTTCTGCTTGATTGTGTAATTTTTTGTAAATTGTGACTGCAAATTTTAAATCACACTAATCCTTTTTTATTTTCAATTCTGTTGGATGAATGGAAATATTGCACGTAGAGACGCGTCGCTCAATAATGTGCTCTCTTTCCTGCCCATTAAACTACGTGTATTTGTTCTTTGTGTAAATAAAAAATGTATATTGAAGGTTCTATGCGCTGTTATTACAAAATTTATTTGTCAATTAGGTACTTTTCTTTTGATATTTTCATGGTCCAACCCAATAAGGACAAAAATGCTTTTTTTCCTATGGATTTCTTTTTCAAACTCAATCCACTTCATTGCTCCTTACAATTCAGTTGCAATTAATGGGTAAAATTAGGTAAATACATTTTGCAAGATGAAAGTCCATCAGGATCTTTATCTACATATTATGACAAATCCATTACACACTCATATGACCATAATCCATTTTGAATTGGTCATTGGTCATGAACCCTATACCTATAAAGGGTGTAACAAAATACCCTAGTAATACTTAAGGGGGTGCCGCAGACCATCAAACTGAACAACTTTCACTATGGAGCCAACATCGAAATCGAGAAAAAAAAATCCGCTCTTTCATACAAAACTGCAGTACCGTCTCGACTCAAATGTATGGACGGCAGATTTTTTTATTTTTTCTCGACGTTGACTCCATAGTGAAAGTTAATCAGATTGATGGTTTGAAGCCCCCACTTAAGTATTACTAGGGTGTTTTGTTACACCCTGTATAAAGTGGTTTTACAATCTGACATTAGGTACGATATCCTCACGCACATCAATCAACCACAAACAAGCTTGAAAAAATCAAACAAATCCTGTCTTAGCTTATCCCAAATAGTTTACACCATTCAAGTGTTTTGTGTGAAAAAGGCACATGCCGCATTATAAGTCCGCCGGTTTTGGGCTAGGCCTCATCATCGGAGTGAATGAAGGCGGGGGTTCTGCGCAGCCTCACAAGCGTCCCGGTCCGATCCAGTCGAGACCGCGTCTAGCGACCTACCGCACGCCTCGCTCGCCCCAAACACGAAACCTAAAACCTAGTGACTATTCAGTGCTAACTTTCCTATCGTAAGTACATCGAAGCTCAAAAGAAGTCGTCAACGAAGAATCAACCTTTTCGAAAATGATAATTAGGACGTTATCGCAATCAGTATCTTGCGTTTTTGCGTCGTTAAAGGGCAATTATAGGCTGTTGCGAAGGAGGCTCGTGGCTCGTACATCTGTTGTCTGAATCTGTCACCTGTCTTGTCTGGAGGTCGTGGGTTCACACACCGTTCGCGCCAATATCGCTCCTGTCATCGGTTGGTTTCTTTCGTGGAAATATCATGTTTGTTTCTAGGTACCTTCAAAGATGCTGTTAGGAATACATTTATTAAATTTGAATACGATGTACTGATATGAAATCTGCGAGATTTTCATTTTAGATCGCTATTCTATATTATAATGTTTACTCAAATTAACAAAAGAAGTAAATGCTTCGTCGGTCCATCATATCGAGTGCGACAATGTTTATATGAGAATTTAATCAGCGCCTTTTTGTCGATAAAGGGAACTAACCTTTTCAAACAAACTGTTGATTATTTTTCCGAGTTTGACAGGCTAAAAAACTGGTATTCATGGTTCTTTCTTAAGGGTTTCACAATGACTTGAATTTTGTCTTCAGACAATTTTGATATTAACGTCCATTTTCCCATTCATAATCTTATCAATATTTTAATAATACATTTACACTTCATTGTGCCATTAGCCAATGATATACGATCACAGGCTCGAATTGAAGCCAAAATTTATTCGGCTCTGCTGCGATAATTCTGCCAGTTGGCAAGCCTCTGACAATTGTAAGTATCTTTGTACATTCTAGTCTACATATTGGATTCTGTCTAAATCCTAGTTAACTATTGTAATCCTCTTGTAAGACTCGCTTCTAGTTTAGCTTAGGAATTCCTATCTAACTGTAGGTACAAGTCAATTCAGAAGTTTACTAAACAAGTGTTAACTTCTTTTGAAGTTCGTTATTTCAGTAGCTTTGAGTCTCAGTTGATTTTGGACAAAGACGTCAAGTTCAGTGAATTGCTTGGGGCGTTTATTTGAAGATCGATAGTGTTTTTCGTAAATCATTTCTAAATTGAGTTGAATAAGAGCCATTATGGTTTAGTTTATATTTAATATACTTAGATACTGCATCTTCTATAGTTAGGTATTTACCGTCAGCAGCTGTACGTTTCATCATTATCATCATCTTATTTAAGAGGTAGCTCTAAAGCGTAGGCTCTTGTCGGTGTAGTATTCGCCAATCCAGTTTCTTTTTTCGTAAGTGTCTTGAGTTACCCGACAGCCTTTAACTTTGTTTAGGTCTTTCTCTGCCTCTCTTCCCCTCTATTTTCCCTTCCGGTACATTTAGATAACATAATATTTGAATAAAGATTGAAGTAGGATGCTTCATACCATAAAAGCGCATAACTAGACACGTTTAGCAGAAATTGAAACAATTGGGTATTTGACTACATTCAATATATTTTATTTTTATCTACTCAATAAAAAAAGGGTTAGAAAATAACGCTAAACTCCAATTTTCATTGAGTTTTTAGCTTGAATACTATTTTTAATAACAAGATAAACTATAAAAAGTAATGAAAATGTTGATGACGTCACAACTCAATATTTAGTACAAATGTTCATACAAAGCGCATGTTTTGACGTCCGATAAAGAGTAGCTGATTTGACTAGTTGTCAAGTAGCCTATTACTTTCCCCGTCGCCTTCCATGAAAAATAATTTGATTAAATAGGTCTCTAAAATTTCCATATATTAAAATTTTCCGACGTAGCCTGCTTAATTCGACTCGAAAATGTATAACCTCGTTACCTTACCCTCTTCATGGAAGCTTTCGCTGATACGTTTCCGAGGCCTATCTAATCTAATACGGACCCCTGCTTTTAGGTCTACTGGTTTTTGAATATCAATGATAAGTGAGTTTATTTATGCTGTATCAACTTACCTTCCTTAATCAATAATATCATATTTTTATTTTAAAAGTTTCTTACTAACGGAATTTTTTAAAATTAGCTATTGTATCTTTATGCCTAAGGTAATTTGGGTAGTAAATGTTTCATAAAGAACACTATTCGTGAGGGATCTGTGTCTATCATTGTGATAAATACTAAATATGGGTATAGGTGAGGACAAATTAAACACCACTACTCACTGAAGACCCGGTTGGTGTAATGGTTACCACGCCGGACTGCCAAACCATGGTCATGCTCATGGGTTCGAATCCCGTTTCGGTCATAGATGTAATATGTTTGTGCCGTTGTTGTATGGTTTCCATAACAAAAAGCCTAAGGCTTGCTTGGGATCATTGCAATGCCTATGCGCCTATATGTGAGCGTTACAATTTTTTACATGAATCTAAAAAACTTTTCCTCAGGGACATGGATCGAAAAAAGATAATCTTGTTGGACCTCCCCATAGAAAATCGATTGGCTGATCCTCGCTTTTGTATGGAAGGTCAAATTTTTTTCAAGTTTTTCAATTTAGGGATCCTTACAGGAAAGTCGTTAAGTTTAATTATCTGAATACACCCTTATATAAATAATTGTGGTGTAGCTGTAGAGTACTGTGTCAACTTGAAATTCATTTGTCTAATGTATCTGCATACATAAAATAATTAGGTCTAATACTATTATGAAATCTTATATAAATTTCATATCGTAGCCGTCTTGATAAATTTAATTTTCTTAAGAACTAACAGACACCGCTAATGCTATCAAAGCGACTGGAGACAGAGCAATAACCTATTTTGTTCAGAAATTCAAGATCACCTTCATTAAAGCTTATACAAGTAGAATCATACATTTATTTACTAAATAACTAAACGCCTGAAATGTTTCAATATGATGCTCCAATTTGAATGCATGTGTCTAGAATACTGGTAACTCATGAATTTGGATTCCAGCAGAAATGTCTTTGAATATTCATCCTCGGTTTCCAGCGTCAACTTATTTCTATTCCCATTTGAATTTTAATAAAAATTCCAAACTTCCATTGGTTGTAAAACTGAACATTTCTGCATCTACATCTCAAGCTTCGAACTCCGCTTTCCTCAAGTGCTACATCGAAGCGATAAGCGTTCATGAAATTGAAAAGGATTTAGTTTGCGCGAGTGGGCCCGTTTGCCGGATTATATTGGATCTCAATTCAACGTTTGCCCGATAAATTATTTCTTTGTCCTTAAAAAAATCTGAAAAAGCTGTTTCTTTTTCGTTAATTCGGTAACGAGTTTTCGTTTAAGTTCCCTGAAATTGTCTTAAAGGATAAATATGTCATAAAGTCTCCCACTAAAAAAATATATCTTGAACATTGCCACACAAATTATCCACTCACATTTAAAGTACCAGAATCTAGCCTGGGGCTGTATTACGATGACTAAACAACGATATAGAATATCTATACGTATACATACAAACATCCATGATTCGGGTACAAATATTCATATTCATCAACGTTTACTACTGACGACTGAGGTATCAGTCCGTCTAAAAAGATAAATGTGTTCACTAGTCTCTCTCTATATCACCTTCATTAACCTTGTTTCTTATCTCTATTCATATATTTCCTCTTGCATTTTCTTTTTCTGCACTAAACCTTGTAACTAATCTTTTCTGGACAGCAGCCTAATTTTAGTAAGAAATATTATACTCGACACTACTTCCTCCTGAGTAGAAAGGTCTGTTAATTCACTATACTTGCACAATTCTTCCTGTTTTTCCTTCAACTGTCTTAAGTTACTTTCGTAATTTTCGTATGGAACGTTTTCCTGTTTGCTAGTGTGTTTTTTATGTTCACGTCAATTATTCACTGTGTTTGCTTTTGCTTGTGTACTAAGAAAATTGTGAGGAAACGTTAAACTGTGTTAGTTTAGGTTCATTCATACTAAAGTGCTTTAAAGCTGTAATAAATGGTTATATTTATGTAACCTTTTTGTTAATGAAACTCCTATTGGTATATCTACATGTCTACATGTATACAGGGTGTTAGAGTAAACAGTTGCATTACTTCAAGGGGTGATTGAACAACATTCCCTAAAATCATTAAAAAAATTGCCTTTCCGTACTAAATGCACTGCTGATCGAACGTATAACAAATAATTATTAATCTATACTAATTAGAGAGTGATATGATAAAAGAGTGTACAATATTATTTTCTAAAACAATTTCAATGGAAAACTGGCGATAGTGTATTTTCATAATTTTTATTTTTACGTAGTTATTAGAGAGCTTGCAACTAAGATCGGCTTTCCAGTTTTTTTCGATTAAACTAATCGGATTACAGCCGATCGATTGTTTTGTTTGTAGTATGTTTTTTATTCAATTATGTTTTCTTCTGCCTCAGTTCTTTGAAATGCAATCTTGTGAATCAATATTTATGTTATGTTCGTTATTTTATTATTATTGCACAATAGCGATCAACAAAGTAGATGAGAAAGTTAGCTTATGTATTTATGAATAAACTAGCTTTTGCCCACGACTTCGTCAGGCTATGGTCTATCTGTATGCCAAATTTCATCAAAATACTTTCAGTAGTTTATGCATGAAAGCGGAACAAACATCCATCCATCCATACTTACAAACTTTCGCGTTTATAATATTAGTAGGAGTAGGATACATTTCTTTCAGCAGCCAGAAACGATTAATTGCCTTTTCGGATTAATCATAGAAACATTTCTAAAACTAAATCATCTTTTAGATTTTCTGGACTATCTTTAATATCTTGTTATATTTCTTAAAATGGCTTGCAGTATAAACTTAAATCTTTGTTACAACAAGCTCTAGGTATGAAAGCAATAACGATTTTGCCATCGCCCTGCAGAGGAAGTAAAGTGCGAACATTTACTTAATTCGACCATGACCTACATATTTTACTGATTTGCCCGAGGTGACATCCCGTTCCAATACACGCCTGGAATCTTTCGCAGGAAAAGTAAAATAAAAGTTTTACTATATGATGGGATTGTAGCGATTGCCTTTGTTTAAATATAACTACTTGTCCGATTTTAAGATTTAAAGCTTGATAGCTTTGCAGACCTAACGGGGCGTGTCAATGAAACCTCTGGTGACCGCAGAGCTGGGAGCTTCCTGGCACAAAGAATCAGCCTCACAATCCAGAGGGGGAATGCTGTTAGCCTGTTGGGCACCATTTCTTGCGGCGACGCTCTGGAGTGTGTGTATTATTTGTAATTTTTAGGTTTAGTGTGTTCATCGGCTTTTATGTTTTGTGACAAGTTGTTGTTATTTAATATTAAATAATCATGCTTTTAGTAAGTCGATTTCGTAACAAACATTTCTATTGATTCAGTAATTCAATATTTAATTGTTACAATTTGCTCGAAGGAGTTTGTTTACATCCCAGAAGTTCAAAGAAGACATCGGCAAAAATGGAAATTATACAAAGCTCGGCCAGCCAATTTTCAAATTGGCATTCCAACATGTACAAAACATTCCAAATGAAATCCTTTCCGAGGTAAAACAAATAAGGGATAAACAAAAACCCTCCCGCATTGTTTTCTGTTTCGTGACCCAAAAATAGAGATTTCCATCCTCGACTTCGTATTATGTTTCCATTAGAGCTTGTTGACTTAACCCTCGAGTCCAGACCGCAGCGCAGTCGTATCCGTGTTTCAGAGGGCTTCTCCATCTACGTATCAACCTTTTACGATGCTAAGGCACGCAAAGAAGCTTTGATTTATTTTCATTATCACCCTCAGCTGTGCCGCCAGCGATATTTTTCACCGAAGCAGATTGGGCCGTGCCTAAAATTAATAAAGCAATGGAGTTGCCGCCCGGTAAAAATATTCGTGAAAGGAAAATTTGGTCCCTGTATTCATCGTTACAGAAACTGCTCAACTTTTTAGGCGGCCGTGCCTCTTGTGATATACAGGGAGGGTGTAAAATTAAATGCGATAAATACTTTAGGGGATTTTTTTTTCTGGACTATAATCCAAATAGAGAAAAAAGAATCAGCATACTTTGGGGTCAAGTAGCCAAGCCAATAACGTTTTTTATAAAACAAAATTTCTATTTCGATTTTGGCTCCATACTGAAGTTGTTAAGATTGATAATCTGAAGAACCCTGTTTAATATGAACGAATCTAATTTTACACCCTGTATATTTGGGGGTGTTTGTAAACTTCAAAAATGTTCCATATTACTTCGGATTCGTATCAAAATGGTAAATATACATTTCTTCGGTGTGTATTTCCACCCCAGAGTTGTTAACAAAAGTTACCGCCATTTTGTACCCTTCTCGTTTACCTTCTTATGTTTGTGGTGTAGAAATAAAAATGATATAGTTATACATTCTCATGGACGGCGAGATACGTTTCTTCAAATATTTTTAATAGTACCATACCCTACTACGAAAAAGTTTACCTCGTACCTCGATCCCTCCGTAAATGAACAAGCATCATGCATGACCGGTTTTTCTTCAATTGACTGGGTCACATAGGAATTCGGTAGCGGAAGCTGGTGCAAAGGTCGACTCTGCAGAGATATCGCATTGTATGACAGCCACTGCCGACCCACTAACCCAAATCTGGACTGCTGCAACGGTCGGTCTACCTCACAATTTGTTTTCTGGCAATGATTCCTGGCCAACTAATCCACATTCATATTGTTATGCAACTCTCGAGCCAATGTGGATTTTTAAATGCAAATTCGAGTGTTTTTGGATATCGAACATAAATTCAACCTTCACATAATTTTCGAACAATTCTCCAAGTAATGTTTTGTTAAATAATTGCCGAAAGCAGAGATTCAGCAACGTGTAAACTCAAATAAGATAATGAATTTTCCGTTCTTGTTAAACGAAGTTTCTTTGCCTTATTTCACGGTTCTGTTATTCTAAAATTAATTATATTATCTTCATTATTTTACGATCTTTTTCTTCTAAACTTCGAACGATGCTGTAGGCTGTAATTCCGCTTTATTAGGGAAACATTTCTAGCACAGTGCATAGCTTTTACTTTTGGACCTTTTTCTTATCTGAATGACTTCAATTTCTAATTATTTGCTATATTGCCTTACATAGTAGGCTTTATGAAATGAAATTGTATTTATTTATAAATATTGATGGCCACTTTCACTTTCTCCTATTTATTATTTTATGCTCAAAGCCTTTATAAAATTACGTTAACCTACAAACCTATCGTTGGTTACATGATGTCTACAGGGAAATCAATACAAACAAGAAGGCTTCCCAGAATTTTGTTTCTTCAACTTACCCTCCCACCTTAGTTTTCTTTGTGAATATTTGAATTTCTATTAGTGCCACATCATTTGTGCACCTTCTCGTCATAAATTTAGTTTCTGTCAAAATCTGCGTATTCCAAGCACGCAGTTCCATTATCGACTTCGGTTGAAATAGACCGAAACAATTGCACACAAAGCAATGAAATCAAGACTGTTACCCCATTTGCCACCGACCACAAAATTAATCAGAATTAGTAAAGGGTTTAAATCCCAGTGCGGTAACTAAGGAAAATTGTCTTGGCTGGGTGAAAGCGCAAGTAGGCTGATCGCCAATTTACGTGGAAAGCGAAAATAATGATTGAACAAAACCATTTGTCAGAAGCAGGAAAAAGGAAAGCGGAACTTCCTCCAGCTTTATCTCGAATTATGGACACTAAAGTCAAAATTGGTCTTAAACAAACATTTATTAGTGTTGTTTTGGACGTCGACGACATCGTCATTTGGAGACCTCATAAACGAGAGCATGACGATAATAAAGGGGAAAAAACTGCTTCCATTTCGCAGTTATCCCCAAGGTCTTCTTTTAATTGTCGTTCAGCAATCGGTATAAGCGAGGCAGTGAAATTTAATGAACCATATTCAGGTCAAGGCTTTTTCTGCGGTCCTAGTGTTGATTTTCAAGAAAAGGTGGCGATAAAGTAAGATCAACGCACTATAAAAATAATAACAACACTTAAGTTAACACCATTTGCCAGTTCTCGCCATATTTCTAATCAGATTGTGTTGACATGACGATGAAAGCTGTTTATTACAATCTGTATTTACCTACAATATTGGTTTTGAGATCAAAGTCTTCAAACAAAGGGTTGAATTTGAATGTGTAAACCAGATCAATTTACAGATTAATCAACGCGACCAATCGCTTCTTGGAAATCAAAGTGACTAAAGCATGACTTTCAAGTACAACCAAAATGTTCGATCTATAACAGCCTAACTTACGGTAGTACTCTAAACTCCTTTTGCCAATTAAAACGTGCCCAGCTAGCGAATTCTTTTTCTAGTGCACGACTTGAATATTTTATGCCTGCAGTCCCCCGGGAAATTAATGCTGGGTGCAGTAGTTCATTGTGCTAAGATTTCAACGGGGTTCGTTAAATTTTTAAGATACGATTTTCCAGTTGGTTGAGATAGTAGTCTAGTCTCATTATCGCCTTGTAGTTTAGTCCCGAGTAATCTTCCTTTTGTTGCCTACTAATTATTTTAATAGATGTTCCAGCAAGCAGCTGCTATATTAAAAGCGTGTTTCTACGTATGAAATTACAAAGCCCTTTTATGAAATTCATTACGTAACATTCTCAGGGCGCACTTTTCCGCTTTGCTTCCTTTGTTTAATTAAAATTCTGCAAGTCAATATGTTAAAAAGACAACAAAGGAGGTGTACGGTGCAAAATTAATACATTTAATATAAATCGTGATTCAGTTTGTATAGGTTGCGCAATTGGTCGGAACTAGTATTCCAGTGGGAGTACATCAAACAGAGAATTGAATTTGTCCGTGTACGGTTCACCACTAAGACCTAAACTGCGGGTTACCGCATACTAGTCAAGTGCCTGAGGGACTATCGTGATTCGGTACCCTATTATTCCACTATCTTACTTTCAGCGTACGTGAGCCCTTTATTTATTGACTTAACCTGATGTAGGAGCGCTTTTGGTGCGTGATCTTCGTGCTGCGCAATCTTTTACCAACAAATTCTTTTAAACCAACGTGTGCTGATGCATCTTTAAACGTATTGTTAGAGGTTGGAGGTACAGACAGACTTCCTATCTTGCTGAAACTTTTAATTTGTTTGTTACCTTCCCTCTTTCTAATAATGTACTCAAAATCAAGTCAAAGATTTTGAATTCACTATCTACAGGGTGAAATTGATATCATAAGCATCCTTTTAAACTAAGAGTCTACCCATCAAACTGAACAACTTTTACTATGGGAGCAAACCGATCGGAGCAAAAATAAAATCAGCTGTTGCATACATTTGAGTCGATTAGGCATAGCAGTTCAGTATGGAACAGCGGATTTAATTTTTGCTCTGTTTCACTTATCGTCATATTTTATAACAATATATTTGTTATAAAGTAGGTCATACGCATTATGCTTAGATAGAGGGTTAGATGCAAATCTATGGCCTAGTTCCGCTGAGCGGAGATCAAGACTTATATTTGTATTATAACTGAGTCGCTTCAGCTCATATGTCGCGTTTTATATCGCGGACGTGCCCAAACATGTTGTACGGATAAAGTTTGTTCCGCATTCTGATAGTTTGATCCAGATGTGCTCTTCAAGTTTGTTATAATAACAATTCATTTTTACTATATCTCCTCGGTCTTTCTGTTTGCCTTTTTCATTTTCTAGTTTAGCAAATGCATCATTTGTCAGGCTTTTTCATTAGAAACACAGCTTCGAGTAGAAAATTGTAAAAGCTAGACGCTTGACTAAGTTCTACCGTCAGGCGCACTAAACGAATTTTCTCATTGTTCAATGTCAGATTCTTTAAACGAAATAGTAATGTGCCTGTCTACACTAAATTTTTATCGTTAATAGCGACTTAGATATTCTTTGAAATTCCTTAACGGAGACTCAACTCGTATTTTTCTTTTCTCCAGCTCCCGACCGGATAAATGTTTTATGATCTTTCTCGATTTAAAACTAAGTCGCATTTATCCTAAGGTTAGGAAGTTATTACTCTTTTTAATACAAGTATAATGGTAGTAAAGCTTTTAGTTCTCTTATTAATTTTGTAAAATATTTGAGACGTTTTGAAACTTTGTTAGGTACTCGTGTAATATACAATACAGTGACCTCTCTTTGTTCGATCAACTCATGAAATTTACAACTTAAGCTGAACTAACAAGTCAAATATCTGGAATCGAATACGAATGCCGTAGTACATTCTCACGGAGAACTTAGCCTTAGCGTTTGCTTCTGAATTGAAACAGGTCTCCGGATTGCTTCATCGGGTAGACAAACTTCAGTCGCGGCGATATTGCATGGAATGTCTCTGTTGTCCCGCAATGCAATTTGCAATCTTCATAGTTCCACTTTCGTGTAGTTTAGCTCGTGGGTAAATCCTCTTCGCTTCCAGCGTCCGTGATGTTAGCATTTTCATTATCAACTTTGCGCTATCCTCTTTTAAAGTAAAGCTCACTTGTTTAGCGGTCTTTCTATCTCGATTAAAGAGATAACGAGATTAATTTTGAACGTTGATTAACATCGTTTTCGAATAGGTTGAAATATTCAACAGCCAACGTCTAGTGGAATTGAGTGCCGAATAAACTTGACAAATAATTTAAACCGGAGTTAAGTGATGGAGTCTTGTGAGTGTTTAATTCAAGAGTCACGTAAAGCGAGCGACAGGACTCGCAACTAAATCGTCTTAAACTCATCCTAGTGCTGTGATAAAGAGACAATTAAAGTTTAAACGTGAATGAGTAAAAACCAAGTGCTTGTATAATTGTTTCGGATGAGAGGATGCGCGGGGTGTCGTCCGCTCGGCGGAGACGCTAGCGTAGAAGGTAGTCGGGAGCGGAAAGGGTGTCGGGCCGCGAGCGCGACGACTGGTGCCCGCACGAGGCGCGGCGGCATGCGCTGACGTGCGGCCGGCGCTGCGCGTGCTGCGGCGCGCCGCGATGCGCCCCGGGGCCTGGGCCGGGGCCGGGGCCGGCGCCCGGGCCTGACATGGAGGAGGGCGGCTACTGGCGGCCATCCTGCTCGACGCTGTCGCTGGCCGAGCACCATGGCAGCGCGACGCACCTGTGCGCGCGCCACGCGCCGCAGCCCGCGCGCCTGCAGCACCGCCACCACCACGCGCACGCGCACGCCCACCACCTGCCGCACGCGCAGCACGCCCAGCACGCCTCGTGTCCGGTTCACAGCCCGTTCCGACAACCGACGCCGGAGTACTGTGCCGCTCATTCTCAGGTTCGTTTATCTATGTATTCTCTTCTTCTATCGAGTTGATGTCATGTCATTCGTTACCAAACGTCAACTAAGTTGCCACACGTAAGTAAAGCATTTCCTGTAGCGTCCATATCTGTTTGCGTGCAGGTGTCCTGGCAGGAAGGGCAGGATACAAGGGACATAGTCTGAGGAACAACACTATTATCTATTTATTCATATAAATACATTATACCTGCACCTTAAATTGCATTCATATAAGCATCTCCAATATGTCCTGATCTATTTATTTATTTTTATTGTACACACGGAAATATAGAATAATACAGCATAATAGACAAGTAAGTACAAAAGGCGAGCTTATCTCTGAGGAGATTTCTTCCAGCAGACGAAAGGAGAAAGGAGAAAGTTTACAAAGTGAGGCAGGCAAGGTCCCAATTCAAAGAAATTAATAAACTAAAACACACAATCTGAACAATAACTTAATTGTCATTTTATACCTTATTTTAAACTACAAAATAAAATCAATGAATAAACATTCATTCATTCATCATCAGCCTATAAACGTCCCACTGCAGGGCACAGGCCTACCCTCAAGGAGGGTGTATGGGCATTAGTCCACCACGCATGCCCAATGCGGGTTGGTAGACTTCACATACACATCAGAATTTCTTCTTCAGTGTATGCAGGTTTCCTCACGATGTTTTCCTTCACCGTTTGAGAGCAGTCGGTTTTACGTACATAAGTTAGAAAAACTCATTGGTACATGGCATGTTGTCCGTGCGGATTCGAACCCGGACCCCCATAATTGGGAGTCCATACCTCTCCGCAACGCGCCACCGACGCTCTCGAACGAATAAACAAATAAATATATTACAAACATACCAATATATAAATACCTACATAAATACATAAGTATAATAAATACATACTTAAATCTAATTTATGGCAGAGAAAGATAGTCAAATATTGCTGTAGTAAACCAAACTTATGTCAAGTCTAGCTATTGTAACTCATCTTAATTTATACTTTACCTTATCATAATCAGACTGTCAAGCATGGCCGCGCGATATAACAAAGTCGCGCTTTGCCTCTCATGTATCTGAGCGAGATAAAGAGAGAGGTGTGCCTTTGAAAATATCAAACACAAATGAAAAACATAGACCTCCGACCTCTAAGAGGTTCAAATATTTTGAGGAGTCCTTTATGTTGACCAAATTGGTGGCAAACAAGCCACCAATTTGGTGAAATTGTAATTTGTGAATTGTGCAATTTGGCTGAGTGTTGAAGAAGCGTACGTAAGAGAAGATGATTTAGAAAAAGAAAAGAGATGTATGAAGGTGGCGTAGTGGCAAGCTCCATTACGCTACCGAGCGCCTCTTTGAAATAATATTGGTTTGCAAATATTTTTAATTGCTTTAACGTATGAGTGTATTTAACTGTAAATATTATTTTTATCCTGAACATCATGTTGCATAATTATGCCGACATAAGATTTCAAGGGAGTTCACATCAACTAACATAGTGTTTTGCTATAATTTTGCACTAAGGCGAATTGTTGACAAGCGCTAACGAGATCACTCGTAGGTATCCCAACAAAGCAACTAATCAACTGCGAGGTAACCTAATTATGCGACTAGATTTAGACGTACCTACTATTGGATTCGATTACTAACACGTGTTTCTTCTTATTGTTTTAACCTGTATTAAACCAAATCGGTTCATATTAGAGAGAGAGCTAATTATTATCCTTAATATTGAACGGGTTCGCTAGTCACAATAAACCCACTCTATTAAATGTAAAATAAATGAGCACAAAATCCTGTTCTGTAGACCCCTTTGATCTTTATTTATTTATCAAAAAACGCAAAACCTGAAAACTGTACAGCATCGATGACAATAATTTATCAAAATTTTGTACGCAACTTTTTGGAATCCAGCATAGTTCAGAACACCTACGCTTTAAACCGACCCTGAAACAGCAGAAAATTAGTTTTCACATACATTGTGGTTTAATTTGACGATCGAATAAACCGCCCTATAATACCTCTACAGTTTCAGACTTTGTATACTTACCTTAATTTGCGAACACTTTGATAGTTTCCTAAAGTTAGCAGGTTTAAATTTGAGTTTATCGGAGCAAGGTATACATGTGTAACCGATCCGGAGTCTAGTCACGAGATGGCGGCATCTGTACCAAATTTATGTCCTCGTGTAAGCTAAGCCAAACTTGGTTAGAGCACATTTTCAATAATAGCATAATGGCATCATGTGTTCTGGTACACGTCTCGCTTTTTCAAAGTTAGAAGAAGACATCACAGAAAACTATCAGGAGTGCGATTTTTGAATCTCATTCGCTGAGTTCAGCAGTTGAAAATGTCAAAATTACTATGGAGATACGCATCTTTCTACTGCTGATTTCACTTTTAAAAGTCTCTCTCCTGAAGTATGATTTTTGAAAGTCAAATCAGCAGTAGAAAGATACGTATCTCCAGTTTTTTATTTATAAGTACTCCTATTTTTTTATTCTAGAAAAATTTTAAGCGTGTATTCAGATAAACTAACTTAACAACTTTCCCTTAGGAACATGGGTCGAAAAACGACCATTTTTTATGGTACCTTCGATAGTAAATCGATCAGCTGATCCTTTCTTTAGGAAGGTAATCCTTAACATTTTTCGTAATTAAAAAATTGTGGTATTTTTTGTTTGTGTCTAGCACTGCATTTCTGCCAATCTCCATAGAGTTTATCGTAATCTCGAGGATTTTTTTCTACAAAAACACATTTCCGCTGATAAAAAATGGTGAAGCACCGTGGCAAGGTACCGACCCGATACCACCCAAAAACAAACTTGAATGAAAAGCGATTCCATTTTAAGTTTTTAAGCTATACCTAAGTAACATTTTGAAATGTAGGCCACTCATATTCTGTTAAAAAAAAATTTAATATGCTATGCTATGACAAGTTTTACCCTGGCTAGTAACAGATACTCTTTCTTATACTGTGCCCTGGCTTTCATTTCAAATTGGTTGACTAAATTATGATGCGAGTAGCTAAAAGTCTTTTCCACGTCAACGTCACCGCAGTAGCATCTGGTTCTGATTGATGGAGATCTAGCCCGCAGTAATGAGAAGATTGATGTGTTTAGGAAGTTCTATACTTGCATGAGGTTGGATTCCTCGTTTTGTTTTCTCTTGGGAAATGTGCAGTTTTTTTACGCTTTTTTAAAACTGTCTATTTTGTCGTCAGTATTATAAGTTTTTCTGAACAAGACATTTGAATATATATAAAAAAGTTACGAAATGATTGCTTAGGTGTACCTATCTCAAAATCACAGATCTTTTTGTGTGTCTGTTTGTTTGTTCAAGCGTCACGCAAAAAGCAATAGACTGATTTAGATGAAACTTTTTGAAAGCTTATGATTAAATAAAAAAAACTAGTATAATATTTTATCGCGCTACGATGACGGGAACCGGATGAAGTTGCGGGCAAAATCGAGTACTTATTTAACTTAAAAGTTTATAGTGTGAGATCCGACCGTAAAATTATGCACCTATTTCTTAGGCGATCGAAATGTGATTCTAGTTTATGCTTACACAGAGGTTAATTCAACGCCACCAAGTTGCCTAGAAAAATCTTGCCGCAAGTATCTTTTCCATTATGATTTGTAGTATAACTTTTTCCACCTGTCTGCTAGGGAAGTAAATGAGGTGCCATCGGAAGGACACCAGTCTAAAGAACTGGCAAAACTAGGGTTGCCACCTCTCAGTCTGCCGCAACTCTAGGGTTGCCAGGTTCAAAAATGACTTCTTTGAACCTGGCAACCCTATAGTTGCGGCAGATTGAGAGGTGGCAACCCTGGTTTTTCCAGTACTTTAAATCAGTCTCCTTCCGATGGCACCTCATTTACTTCCCTAACAGACAGGTGGAAAAAGTTATACCACAAATCATAATGGAAAAGATACTTGCGGCAAGATTTTTCTAGGCAACTTGGTGGCGTTGAATTAACCCCTGTGTAAGCATACACTAGAATCACATTTCGTTCGCCTAAGAAATAGGTGCATAATTTTACGGTCGGATCTCGGACTATTAGCAGATGATAGACCATAAATAAATAAATTTAAATAAAAAGTTGTAAACTAAAAAGTGTGGTTTAATATAAGTAACCAAGGCAATGATTCTTATGTTAGCAGTTTGCACAATATTTTAATGTGCAGGTTTTCCTTAACCTGTGGTTTATTAAAACAATAGATGCAAAGTAAAAATTTTCATTTCGTTTAAATAATGCTCTTGTGGAAACCCTATTTTATCTTGAATGTGTTTGAACGTTACGTAGGTAATATCAAGAAGGTCTGGGATTTTAATATGTTAACCTATTCATCGGTAAATAAATATGAAAGTCTAGAATTCTTTTGTTTAGAGAATGTAATAACTTTTACAATATAACAGAATGTAAAGCAATCTAATATATTAAATCAGGGGGTATATTCTATACAGGGTGTAAGGGACTGCCCTCCGCAAACTTAAGAGGGGGTGATACCTATTTTGTCTGTTTTCGAACCGATTTTTAATAACCAAATTATTACATTTAATATATATAGTTCACATAAAAGAGTAGATACGTTCTTTCTGCAGGGCATCTAACCGTTAAAAACACGATTCTATTAAATTTTCTCGATAGAAAAGAGGAGCAAAGTAATTTCGATTTCAGATTTATAACCAGTTTTACAAGAATCACCCTACACCATTTCTTCTGAATATACCATCATTTGAAAGGTAAATAATTATAGCAGGGCTTCTCCCCGATGGATTTTTCCCCAAACACCCAAGAGAAAAGATATTGATGAAAAATACGTGTTTTTGCGATCTTGCTTTCTATTGAAGCGGGATGGCTAATTGCAAAAGTTTGCTTGTTAGAAAGAGAGGCTTGCTCTACTAATACTTAGCCATAAACGGTGAATTCAGACTATCAAACTGAACAACATTCACTATGGAGCCTAAAATCAGCTGTCCTATACATTTGAGTCGGGTTGGTACAGCAGTTTTGTATGAAACTATAGCTTATTGTTATTTAGAAAGACGCTGTACACTAAGATGTTTTTATATGGCTGTATAAGCTAAAATTTATGCACACCACATCCCAAAATAAGGTATTATCTTTAATGTTTACTTAAAAACACTTTTCATAGACAAACTAGATATCTAAATGTACTTGATACTATTGAAGAAGCACGTTTAGAAATGACTTAAAGGTATAGCATAGCATAGCATATGCTCACGACTATATTCCCCAAGGGGGTAGTCAGAGACATTCTGAATCTTCAGAACATCCACGTTTCACTAGTAGTACCGAGATTCTGTCCAGTGTGACGGGGAGTGATCCCGTCGCCACTTGTAATGGACAGTAGGTACAATACATGCCTCGAAATTGAAGCTTAAAGGTATAACAATGTGAAAATACATTATATTATATCTTGATACCCAAGCAAATCCTATTGAAGTCACCCGCGGTACATAAAAAGAGTCAGATCAGCAGAATTAATTCACTCTACATTACCATGAATACCGCTCGTGCGTAGGACCACGCCACGCCATCGAGGAATTGGAATTGCTTTTTTCCTTACAATATTCCGAATAAATCGTATGTAGAAATGCGCGGGGTAAATTCGTTTTTTTTTTTAAAGAAGCGATAAATTGCAAATGTTGTAGACTTAAATTGGTATTGAAGAACTTTGCCTTTGAATACGAGTGAATTCAGAATCATAAGGTGGAATACAAAATCATATAAAATATCCCATACAACCATTTGTTACCAGTTCGGTCGCCGTGTAGTAATGTTACTACACGTCGACCCGAGTCCTGTGCTACACAATGTAGTAACATTACTACACGTCGACCGAACTGGTAACAAATGGTTGTATGGGATTAGGAATTATAAGACGGAATTCAAAATCAGATTTAGGAGTCATCTGTTCAAAATGTGTTCTTACATGTCATAACGCAAAAATCATAAGAATTTGGTTCAATTGGTCAGGATATATTGGTTGGATATGAGTGTATTCAGGGTCTTTCTTAGTATTGTTAGTAAACTGACGGTTTTTTTCAGGGGGTCAGCTGTTCCATACAAAACTGCAAACCTAATCAACCCGAATGTAGCTGATTTTGTTACCACGATGTTGGTTCCATAAAGAAAGTTGTTCATTAACCGACTTCAAAAAAGGAGGAGGTTTCTCAATTCGACCGTATATATTTTTTTTCGTAGTCTGATCATTCCGCCCATGGCGAAATTACACGCTCCCCTAGTATTCCGACCCTGTTCAAATTAAAGATTTAAAAAAATTTTCTCGGACCGGGGAAGTACGTTATCCAATTTCGCCACCTAGCCAGTTGGCTAGCGGTCGGTCTCTGAGCAGTTGCTGTTCTGTTGCTGCTGAATCTGTTGTGTCTTAAGGGGACGGTTTTGTTTTTCTGTTTAACATTTTTTAATTTTCCTTGTTGGTGCAGGTGCGAATATAGTGTGTGTATGTCAGTAGCTCGTTTTAAATTATAAAGACAACAGTAAATATATTATATCCGGTATTTCAATGTTAATTTATCGCTTCGTTGCCAAAAGCTCGAAACGTGTCCAGTAGGTGAAAATGTAATGTGTCCACGGGTGCAACATAAAGTCCTACGGGAAATTAAAAATCTGGTCGAGTCGCCTCGCTAATGTGTCTTCCCTGTTATTTACAGACAAATCAATGTTGGTCGTGTTTGTTTTGTTATACCGTTTTGTATAATTCTTTATTTAAAGCTTTTATTTCCTTACATAATGTGGCTTTTGTTATTTCATACCGTGTGGTTTCAGGGTTAGAGAAAAGATTCACGATTTATTGTCGATTCCATAGAGAAAGCTGTTCAGTTTGATATTCTGAAACACCTCCTAAAATATGTCCTTCATTTAAGTTTACAGCCTGTATACCTAAGGTTTTATAAGCAGTTATATTTATAAGTGAAAGGGTAGCCTAGACCTATCACTAATTGACACGACATTCCATCCTGGCCGACTTTATTACGCAAACTTTGGGGGGGGGGGGGGGGGTCAGAAACCTTGCTAGTGCCAGGGCATCCGTGGTGGTCTGGTGGCGAGTAACCATGCCTGCCGGAGGCGGAACGAGGCCTGCAGGGTGGTGATGGTTCGTTCTCCATCCAGGTCGACTCGTACCAATGAGATTTTCGGAATTTATGTACGATTTATAATATCACCAACCAAAACATCAAAAACTCTGACACCAGGGCTCTGCCCATACAATAAGAAGAAGAAGAATATAATCACTGGCTTTTCGGTAAAGGAATTGTGATGAAACCTGCATGCTTAAATTTTGAGGCATGGATTACACCCATTACATGTTACCCATTTTACTCGTCACACTGTTCTGAACAGAGTTTCGTTAATAGTAGGCTGGTGAAACGGGGATGTTTTGAGTTTTCATAATATCTCTGAGTACCCTCGGGTAATATAGTTGTGAGCGTTTGCTATGCTATGCAGAAACAATCCCAATAAGTGTGCATTAGTAGCAAGTTTTCTGACAGCTCCTACAGGGATATTGGTCGTGAGTTTAAGTATTTATAATGGCTATAAACGAAATCGCAATAGATCGATGAAATCTTGTGCTGCGTAATCCTTTCTAAATAACTGAAATCACTCAACATTTCAGACAACGAAACAAAATGGTTCCGCTAATGAGCTTTCCGAATTGTTTCTCTGCAAAGTTTCTGTTGTTTCAAAGAATTGTATTTGTTGTTCTGTAGTTAATACTCGTACATGCTTTTGTTTTAATAATAAATAGATACCTACTGAGAATAGAGATTCTTTTGTATTACCGTTGATGAGAGTTGTAAATTATACGCATCGTTGGAACTTTATTATAATAGATACTCACATACGCATTTGATGTGAATATTAATTGTCCCAGTTTCACGATTGATGTTTGACCTAATTTCGAATAAGGTTAGTAGAGAGTATAATATTGAACAATCTACTTTATATCTCCTGTAGACAATAAGAAAGATACGTAGAAGTTGAGTGCAGTGAAAGAATTACAACACGTTTTTGGCAAACCCATATCGGAAGACAAGACAAACTATGAAGAATGAAGCTGCTTTATTAACTTTGGAAAATTTTGAAATAGAGCCAAAACTTAAAAGGAAATATGTTATCTAACAAATCTTGGTTCCCGGTTTGTTTCATGCAAATATTGCGATCAATATTTATACGTATTTAGAGTGATTTGAGCAATAACTCAATATGTATTTTTTCACCGCTACCTATATATCCCAAAGGGGTAATAATAGGTATCCTAAATATAGCATACCTACCTGTTCAGAACACCCAAAGTTCAACAGCAGCGTTCAAATAACTACTGATACTTTCCTGGATAGACTGAATTGACACCAAAGTGGCAGCGGCCGGCGGTGCAGTTTAAGTTGCATTTTAAATTTTTCATGTAATTTTTCTGTGCTACTGGAACGTTGCTGGTACTCAAAGGACAGGTTTCTTTTTTGAGTATCAGCGGACATCTGTTTGTAAACCTAATGTGTTAACTATATAATGTGACTATATAAGTTTCTTTGTAATCCATGTTTTTGTGAAACAATAAACATTTCTTATTTATTTTATTATCTCATCATCCTCATCAGCCTTTATACTTCCCACTGCAGGGCCCACACAGGCCTTCCCTCGCGGAGGGTGTATGAGCGTTAGTTCATCACGCGTACCCAAACTTGATCTACATTTCTAAAATATATTTACAGGGTCCAACTTAATATACTGACGGTTTTTAAGTGGATGATCAGACCATCAAATTGAACAACTTTCTATACAGGGTGAAATTGATATCATTAGCATCCTTCTAAACTAAGAGTCTACCCATCAAACTGAACAACTTTTACTATGGGAGCAAACCGATCGGAGCAAAAAGAAAATCAGCTGTTCCATACTAACTGCAGTGCCTACTAGACTTAAATGTGAATGAAGTTTGATGGGTAGGCTTTTAGTTTAAAAGTATGCTATGATTTGACCCTGTATAGAACCAATATCGAAATCGCGAAAAAAAATCTGCTTTCCGCATACATTTGGGTCGAAAAGGATTGCACTTTTGTATGGAACAGCCTACGAACAGCTGACAATTTCAATTCAATTCATTTATTTATCCAAAAGACGTTACAAAAAAGGTTTCTTTACATTAAATCTGCCAAACTGCATGACAGTTTGTTGGCAGATGTAAGCTCTCATTTTTTACAGTTTTATTCTAACATAATACTAATGCCAACTAATACAATACTACACTAATATACTTATCTATATATATATATATATATATACATACACATTTATAGGTACCATATGCAATTTTATTTATTATACGTTTTACTTTTTGCCTATTTAATAGTACTAGTCCAATGTGGTACAGTTTTCTAAGAGTATCTTATATAATTTTGATTTGAAAGTAAATTTTGTAATTTTATCTTGTCTAAGTTCTAAAGGAATCTCATTGTAGATTTTAGGTATCAAATATTTTCTTGTTCTTTGGCCGAAATAATTACAGATTCTAGGTACACGCAAAGCTCTTTTTGTTACTGCTCTAGTTCTATAGGTATGAGATACGGGTATTTTAAATTCATCACTGTCAAACATTTCTACAGCTAGCAGAAGCTTCACTTTATCCTGGATTGGCAATATTTTACAGATTCTAAACAGATTATCGTAATTTGTGCTATATTTTCTTTTTGTATGTTTGTCTACTAATATTTTCATAAATCGAACTTGCAGTTGTTTTATTTGTAATAGATATGAAGAAAAGGTACGGCCATAACTACTCAATCCGTATGAAAGCAAAGACTCCACCAGTGCATGATAAACCGCATACAATGTTGCCCTATTAACATAAAAACGAAGATGGTGAAATGTACTTAACATGTATCTAAGTTTCGCACATACTGAATTTACGTGAGTTCTCCATGACATGTTGTAATCTATGGTTAGCCCAAGATATTTATATTTATCTACAACTTCAATCTATAGTTTTTATATTGTCATGGAGACACTCATAGCCATGTCCTATTACATTTGGTACCCTGCTTCTGTTCCTATTATACGGTGAATATATATGCATGCATTGTGTTTTTTTCAGATTAATTATTATTCCATTGTCATGGGCCCACTTTATAACATTATCCATATCTTCTTGAATAATAACTTCAATTTTATCTAGGCATTTATCCGCGTATAATAGACAGGTATCATCTGCATACATATATATTTTACAGTGTTTTACAACGTTGCACATAGCGTTAACATGCATTATATATCCGACGGGACCGTACACCGAGCCGGTTGGGACACCATAAATGATATCGGCCATATTTCCCGTGGTCCCCTTCACAACTGTTTGTAATTTTCTATTATGTAAATATGCTCGGAACCAACTATTTAACGGACAATTGATATTATTTATTGATATATACAGGGTGTAAATTAAAATAGGACAGCTACTTAAAGAGGTGCTTCAGACCATCAAACTGAACAACTTTCTCTATGGGACCAATAACGAAATCGCGAAAAAAAAATCTGCTGTCCCATACATTTCAGTCGAGTTATGTTTGCAGTTTTGTATGGGAGAGCGGATTTTTTTTTCGCGATTTCGATATTGATCCCTTAGAGAAAGTTGTTCAGTTTGATGGTCTGAAGCACCCTTTTAAGTAGCTGTCCCATTTTATTGTACACCCTGTATAAGTGGATATTATCAATTTTACTCCAATGTTCAGTGGTCTGCGACTAGTAACAATCTTGGTTGACTGATATCTCATCTATAAAAGGTGAAGAAACACTGAGTTAGTTCTTCAATTTAATCCCTGACTGCGTACAAGAACTAACTGCTTCGTGTTACCTTTGATGTTTATAATCGTACTTCTGCTTTGTTTTTTAGTACTTCTATTATTCACGAAACGAAACCCGTATTCGCCGTTTTCTCAATCAGATATTCTCGCAAGAAAAGGTCTTGTTATTGTTTAATTAAATTTTATTTGGCAACCCTTGTCAAGAGTTATGCGAGTGGGTTTATTACATAACCTACTTTATTCCTTTTTTACGTTCCGCGAAGGATAGTTATCCTTGGAAATATGTAATTTATATCTAATATTCACAACGTGAAGTTCTATTTCCTACGAGGTAGCATTTTTGCTGGTTATTGGAATTGCTATTCAGCGTTGGATTATTAATTTTTCAATTGTTCTGTGAAACTTGATTTATGTTCTTTGAAAGGAAATGTGTAAAAAACAAATTAGTTACTATCGATATCTTTCAAAATGAAGTCATCACCACCACCAGTGAACCACGTCAGTTGCTATAAGGCGGTTTAAAAAATCTAACACTAGGCCTTGCTACCCATACGATAGGAAGAAAATGAAGTTACATTATTGTATTTTATTTACAGATTATGAATATTTAACAGGTCAGTAGCTACTTGATCTCAAAGAAAGCAAGTGCTTAACAGGTGGTCTCGTCTTACGACAAAATGTCCAAAGGTAGACCACGCCACGCTAATTATCTCACCACACCACAGGGTCCCATGTTTTAGTCCCGCTAATAGGATAGCTGACCCGGTAATTAGTTCTCCAGGGTTCTTCTCTTATTTAGTTTGTGGTAGGACTTCGCAATGTACACTACAACGAACATTTTTAGTCTTGCGGAAAGAAGATTAGTCTGAAAAAATTGTTTTGCTAAATATTTCCAAACTAGTACAAAACTTGCAAACTGTTTTGTAGCACATAATCAAACATTTGGTTGTCAATAACAATAAATGTTTTGCTAGGTATTTATAATCAAAATGGATGATCACAGAAACACAATATTTTGCCTAGTACAGTCAGTCATTATGCTTTACCGATCTTAAATCACTACGAGATGAATCCTAGACAATAATCCTACTGATTGACGTGGTCGTTCACTCAAGGCCTCATAAAAAGGCTGAAAGTCACCCAAAGGGCAATGGATAGGGCTATGCTCGGAGTTTCCCTGCGAGATCGAATCAGAAATGAAGAGATCCGCAGAAGAACCAGAGTAACTGACATAGCCCAAAGAATTGCTAAACTTAGGTGGCAGTGGGCGGGGCACATTTCTCGCAGAACCGATGGCCGGTGGGGCCGAAAAGTTCTCGAGTGGCGACCGCGTACCGGAAAGCGCAGTGTGGGTAGGCGGCCCCTCACACGGTGGACCGACGACCTGGTGAAGGCGGCGGGAAAACGTTAGATGAGGGCAGCGCAGGACTGGTCGTTATGGCGATCCTTGGGGGAGGCCTATGTCCAGCAGTGGACGTCCATCGGCTGAGATGATGAATCCTACTGATTGGTATATTCCTGAATGTCTCGTACGCACTGCAGTGAAACCTCCGCTTAAGTAAGGTCATAAACCTTACTTTACTTACATCTCGTAAACCTGAAGTCCTTTTAATAGTTTTAACTATGTAAATGAAATGTAATGAACTACACTTTACATTTTACACCTCGTATAATTTACGACTACAGCTCTTTGCTTGATAATTAATTTACTAGTGAAACAGTGATACAGCCATGATTGTAAATGAGCGACATTTCTGACGCAAACTTGATTGCGAATTTGAATTACAATTTGTAGTCATTAGAGTACTATTCTGCTGTATCATCATTTCTAGTAGATTGTGCTAATCCTAGGCGTGATCTGGCCTCGGCTTATGTTTCACTAATTTTGTAAAATAAAGCAAAATTTTCGCATTGTTCTAGGCCTTCTGTGTGGTTAAATTTTGTGCTTTGAATTTTTGTTTTCGTCTGTCGTCATTTTATGTTTTCTTCTGGTAGAGAAATGCCACTAAAGGTGTTTGTCGGTCTCGGTCAGTCAAATTAGACTCGTTTTCAAAATAAGATCAATTATCTACTACGCAACGTAGTACGCAAAACGTTTTACTGTTAGTGTATTTTTTCCTACCTTGGCCTTTCAACACCATGTCCTTTTTGAACGTCATTGATATCAGAGAATTGTATATCCAGTCCTCCCCAATTTTTAAACGACTTCAAAAAAGGAGGAGGTTCTATGTTCGGCTGTATGTATTTTTTTTAATGTATGTTCACCGATATTTTCGTCAATTGTGAACCAATTAAAAAAAAATATTTTTTTGTTAGAAAGAGTATAACTCCCGAGGTGGTCTCATTTTAATTTTGTGATGATCTGATGACGCGCTTCGGAGCTATACAATAGAACTCCTCAAAAGTTGACAGCAAATCGTCTGCGATTGAACCATTTGCTTCGTATCAATGTACCCTTTGCGTATATAACTGATATCTGAGTCGAACTAACATATTTAATCACTGAAAGTTATGAAATAAAATTTTTTTTACAAAAAAAATAAAAACCGACTTCAAAGGTAAAAAAAGTAAGAAATAATATTTCAGCCTATGACTTTTACGTTCAAATCTATAAGAAAATTAATTTCTTTTATAAGAGTCGTTGTCAAGCCAAGCCAAAAAATTACTGCAAGCCCAGTCGCGAATCGGCTTGACAGCGACTTCGATAAAACAAATTGATTTTCTTATAGATTCGAACGTAAAAGTCATAGGCTGAAATATTTTTTCTTAGTTTTTTACTTTTGAAGTCGGTTTTTATTTTTTTTTAACGTTCATAATGGTTTTTTATTCGTTTTGGTATAGACCCGATTTTCAGCGAAAGTGCGACTGATTGGGGTGTCAAAAGACGCGTCTCGACGAGGGCGACAAAAAGCAAAACAATTTTTTGAAAATAGAATCAATGTGAAAAAGTCGGTCGATTTCGCCCGGTCAGAAAAAAAATCGTATCTCGAAAACGAAATAAAATATCGAAAAATATAAAAATAGACCTAAAGATATGACTCAGGGCTATATTAAAAAAATATATTGGAGATTCGTACACTGATGATTGACGCGGAGGAAAAATTTTATTCAGTTCATTTGGTACCTACATTGAAAATGTAGGTACCCGAAGGTCGTGGAAGACACCAGACCTGTGATTTTTTCTACACGTCCGTAACAATAGTGCCAAAAGTGACAAACGATCTCAAAAGTGACAAAAATTACAGCTAAAAAATAATGGGACAATGCGATTACCCAAACCCCTTTTGTCGCTCTTCCATTCTGTCGCACTTCCGTGATTCGAGCATAGGTATGTCGCACTTCCATCATTCGCAATTTCGTTATGTCGCACTTCCGTGATTCACAATTTTTTTGTCGCACTTCCGTGATACGCTCTTTGATGATGTCGCACTTCCGTGATTCGCTCATTGGTAGTGTCGCAACTCTCTGTTAACATCGAGAATGTCGTTATTGATACAGCTACTGCAATTTCTTTATTTATAACGATGATCAAAGTCTGTTCTCACATAAATGTCACTATAAAGTACAATTATATAGTTATACATTTAATGCAAATAACACGCACAATAGTGGTCTCTTACTGTAAATTCTGAATGTTTGCGTCACAAACCACATTTAGTTCTGTATCAACAATAGTAGGTATATTTACTTATCAGTTTCTCGCTTCGCTAAATTCAAATGGGTAAGCTTTGTTTTGTGTGATTGAGATGACATGTTTCGGATATTAGATAGTTGTATTGATTACAGAGTTACATTTCGACCACGATTGAGACCATAGCAATCTCTTTGTTTGTTTACAATAGTTCAAATAAAGCTGTAGATCTGGGTGGAAACCAAAAACATATTATACTTCCGAGTAGTATAATAATGTCTATGGTGGAAACATATCTTGGATAACAAATAAACTATTCCTGGCGTCAAGAAAGAGTTGACCCAGAAATGTGACAAGATGAACACTAAACACTTTCAGTAACTGGTGAGCGGGGTTAGCCCTGGAATTACGATTTTCTCGTTTTGAGTGTACGAGATGAAGTAGGGCTAAAGATTAGTTTGCATTAATAATTATAAAAGACCAATAGTACTATTCATTTATGACAAGGAATTCATGCAGCAGATGTAAATAGCAGCGAAATGCTGAAACATTAGTATGAAAACAAAACACCCATAGGTAACCTTTTTTCTTCGAAAAGATATTGGTGGCACAAATATAAAAAAAAATTCCATATTAAACCCCCTTTCAAACGTAGTATGCCACTTATGGGTGGCTCTTGGACCATTCCTGCCTACTGTCCTTTATTTTATGCGTTGTCATGCCAACGGAGGGTTTGTAACAGTTGTCTTATTGATTAATTGCTGAATGCGTAACCTGTGATGAACGAGCGGGAGATAATTCTGTATCATGATTATTTTGAAACATAAGATTTGTTACAGTAGTACCAGGTTTGTAAGTCACACCGATCTACCTGCGCAATTGACTCATTTTAATAGCGCCTGAAATTATATTCACCAATCATTATGTGCCACCTTCATTCCCTTGCCACGATTGGCTAATTGTTTTCGGGCCCTTTTCGCTGCTATCCATATTTACACCGATTGTATTACTAAACGACTGCGGGTTTAGTCGGGGGACTTTATTTTCCTGGTCGTACTGTACACTCTACTACTGGGTGCACGGAATCGCATGTTTCTGTCCCTCATAAACTAAATTTGCTAGAGTGAGAAAGGTTGCACCACTGCCGCTGCTGCTGGGTGATGTCGCGTTCCCGCTGTCTTTCTCGCTCTAGCAAATTACTTTCCTTAGCGACGGAAAAGGATGGAGCGTAAAAAAATGCGATTCCGTGTTGTCAGATGACGTTCAACCCTAATGTAGACTACGATGTTGTTTGTTTGTTACTTTCCTCTATTTCATCTTCCTTACATCAACCGTCCACGATTCCATTCCACAAAATTATGAATGTTACCAATTTTCAGAAATTGCTTCTACGTGCCTTCAGGAATAGTTACGTAAAATCCAGCAAAATATTATGATACCGAAGTAGTGTACCTTTCGCTTCATTTGAATTGTTTTGGCAAAGGAAAGGTATTAAATCTGTTTCGAGACAATATTGACACTAGGTAATGGAAAGGGAATATAATCAACTTTGTTCGTATTGTATTAAAACCAGTACTTTGGTAAACATTAATTTTACTCTGCGAAGTTTGTCAATGTCAGATTTAATTTATTGTTTGTTTCGTACTGTGCGTAATTATTGAGTGTACTTTAATTTTAATGAGGTTATTTGAGTTCGCTATACAGGGTCCAACTTAATATACGGACGGTTTTTTAAGAGGATTTTTGGACCATCAAACTGAACAATTTCATCTATGGGACCAAAGTAGAAATCACGAAAGAAATGTATCAACACAAGCTGTCCCATATATAAAAAAATTTTAACAAAAAATTAAAACCGACTTCAAAACTAAAAAAAGTACAAAATAATATTCAGTCGATGACTTTTACGTTCGCATCTACAGGGTGAAATTGATATCATTGGCATCCTTTTAACTAAGAGTCTACCCATAATCAGTTGGGATGTATGAGGTTTTGCGCTAATTTATTAACACGTTGTATATTATTATATTTAATCCTATACTTATTCATATTGGTAATCAAACCACGATTGAACACATTTCACCTTATCTCACATTCGCCTCGCTCTATGATAGGTTTTCCCAATTAATTATCTCCAAAATTGCACAAAAGCAATCAAATCTACATTTCTGATTTTCCAATAAACATTGACGTTTCAAACGCAGAATTTCACCAATCAATGCTATCTAAAATGCATAGGCATTGAGTAATAAAAATGCTTCATCGATACCACGCTTGATTTCATGCACAGCGTCGAATAAACCGAATAATAAACGGAGTCAGTTTTGCAATTCACAATGAAAATTATAATTTGTTTATCTGTGATTACATTTGCATCAGCGGCTTATGTGCCTGGTCGGAATTTCCATGACTATGTTAAAGATGGACGTAAGTAACATTTCTTTTTGTCCTTATCAAACGCTTTTCTTCATTTTCGATATCAGGTGAAAATTGAGACCTTTTTCCTGGAAATCATGTAGGTAGTTTCATGAAAAAGAGTGTCGTAGACTTTTTTTGTGTTGCGCGTAGATGGATGAATATTCTTGTGATCACGTGAAAATTACTATCATGACAAAAGTTGGCTCACATTTTCGGCACTTTCTTTTTGATTGGATGCCTCACACAAGTTCAAATTGGGACAAGGTTCACCTTTAGCCTACTTCCATATGAATAAATACTCCAGAGACAATGCTTCACAATCGCGCTATGAAGGTTCACTACTACAAGGCACGGGGTGGTGTGTGCGTGGCCTTTCACCAACAAGTTCACCTATACGCGGTACGCCGGCGCCGCCCGTGGCAAACCCGGCTCGGTCTGTGGACTTATGGCTTATATGCATGGGCGAGCACAACACGTGATCATTTTGAGCGCTCCTTGCAGCTTTATCTCTGTGAGTATTTACTCATGTGCAATTTGTTGCTACTAAAATAAAATAGTTGTAACCGATGTTTTTTTCGGGGGATGGGGCCGAAAAATTCTTGAGTGGCGACCGCGTACCGAAAAGCGTAGCGTACCGTGGACCGATGACCTGGTGAAAGCGGCGGGAACCCGTTGGATGAGGGCAGCGCAGGACCGGTCGTTAGGACGATCCTTTGGGGAGATATATGTCCAGCAGTGGATGTCCATCGGCTGAGATGATGATGATGACTATACAAATTGCATTACCTTCCAGGACCAGACGACGGGCCATTCCCAGGCATCATCAATTCCCCATACTATTGCTACCAAGTACCCAGTAGAGGACCTTGTAACGGAATGTACATGGTCTGGTTCTTCGATGTCGTGAGAAGAAAATGTATGCCGATGTTCTACTCCGGGTGCGGTGGCAATGAGAATAGGTTCTCTGAGAAGTTTGAGTGTTTACAGTACTGTGAACGGAAACGACCTATTTAATAAATTGTTCTGCTTGTCTTTTGTTTTTATTTGAAGACAAGCCACAGAAATAGGAAAGCATCGCCCTCGGTACAGTTTCGCGATTTGTACAATTCTCTGTTTACACAAATTATCAATTCGTACCATGATCGATTGGTACAATTCTGGCATCGGTACAATTTAGCCATAGTGCTTTTAACAGCTTTATAACAGTGCCATAAATTTTTCCTCATTCCTTCTCGGAAGCGTGGCAGAAAAAATTAGGCAATTATATATTCCTGTCTCACTTCTACTCACTCAGTCTCACACATGCTTACCTTTTCATGTCAGTTTTCTTTTTCCATTTGGATGAAGAACTTTTAAGTACGAGTGAATAGGCTTCTTCTGGGTTAGCTCGCTACATCTTCGATCCCATCTTTGTCCTAAGGACTGGATTGAGGTCAAGAGCAAACCCATTTTTATTAAAAAAAAATACGATTTTACTTAAGTAGGTATCACTTTTACTTGTCACATATCACGTTTTGGTCGTTTATACAACGTGTCAATGAATTAACGCAAAACCTCATACACCCCAACTGATTCATAACAAAATAATTAGATTGCAACAATAATTTCATTATTTTGATAGTTAAAATTTAAAGTTATTTCGCATTTTAAGTTTTGAGGCAATAATGATTTGTTATCATTTCAGCACTGAAAGAAAGCGCTAACGTATTCATGGATACATTTTTATAATCTTGTTTTGGTAGTAAGTAGGGTGAGTGTGCCTGTGCGGTGGGTTGTCATCGGGCTCAGTAAATTTTAAATTATGCAAAAAAATTATTTAATATTTTGAAAAAATTACCTATGTTGAAACCATGATAATTCGATTCTGCTCTCGATTTTAAACAAACTACTTTTAAGTTTTGCGCTAATTCATTGATACGTAGATTGTGTCTCAGTACATTTTACGTGCTACGTCTATTTGTTAACATAACATGTCGTACAAACATAAATGGAGAAATGAGGTGGAATGTTCCTCCATTGAAAAGGGAAGATATTTTGCCAGACTAGGTGGCCTGCCTGGGGACCGGCCGGGTCCATCGGTTGTTAGTTGATTTTTGTTGAATTTATATCGAATCTCTATGAAAACTTTGATAGTGCGATGTTAGTTCTTCGATCAATATTGCCCCTTAGGTGTAGTAGGTTAAGGTTTACATTTGTGCGCAGTTTGCGTTTTGTCTGTGATTTCTTATGGGTGTGGCGCACTATCCTGAGGCAAGCTTCCACATTAATTTCATAAAAGTTTTCATTCTTCTTATCGTGTGGGCAGAGCCCTGGTGTCAGAGTTTTTTCAGACCGCCTTACGGCCTCTGACGTGGTTTTTATGTAACGACTACTACCACCAGAGATAGTAGCCGGGACCAACGGCTTAGCGTGCCATCCGAAGCACGGAATCTTTTTTTTTTTCGGACAATCAGGTGATTCAGCCTGCAATGTCCTAACCAGCTAGGGAAAAACGCACAAAGTGACATATCACTAGGTGTCCCCCGTGGGAATCGAACTCACGACCTCCGTTACGAGAGCCAATGCTCTTAACCACTAGACCACGGAGGCAGTCGTTTTCATTAAAAAGCTGGTGCAAACCCAAATAAAAAAGCTAATCAATAGGTGTCTATCGCAGAATTTGACTCATCAATGAAATTACTAAAACCTCAAGATCAATTTTCATCAGCACCAAGATGTAATTGTTTAGTTCAAAACCGATAAAGCAACCCTGACTTAAAAGGGAAAAGTTACGAAGGTTCTTCTTTGTAACGGTGTTATATTACAGCCTTTAGAACTATGAGGGTCCTCAATAAATTACTACTGACTTCCAATACGGCTTTTAATTATAGCCTTTTGAAGATTGGTTGTCAAAGGAAAAATATTATAATGATCTACTAAAAGAAACATACTTTGTATTGTATTGTTTTTCCTTAACAACCAGTGACCAATGCCAATTTGAAAGTTATAGCAAGATACTCTTTCTTATACTGTGGTTATAGCTTCATTTATGACAAAATCGAGTTGAGGAAAATTAGCTTTTACTTTTCAGAACTTTGCTAATTCACTGACTTCAGTGGGACACGTGGAGGTACACCCACCCTCGCAGGTTAATTCACTGACTTTAGAATGTATGTCGCAGTAAGATCGTTGAAGCCGTGATATAGTTATATCCCTAGGGATATAGCTATGTACCTTGATATTAGTTATATGAAAACGGTTCATAACTGTCTAACTAAGAATATAACTGATACGAGCACGATCTAGTAATATAACTATCTTATTCGACTAATCTAGTGAAATGATTGTCGTAGCGGGTGTAGAGTGCGGGGCGCTCCCTCCTTATACAGGGTGTTAAAAGTAAAAATAAACATTTCAATTTTTTATGGGGTTTGTTAAGAACATCAAACTGAACAACTTTCACTATGGGACATACATTTAAAAAAAAAACACATACAGCATACATTAGCATACATACATTTAGCTCGAGTAGATCTGTAGTTTAGTATGGAACATCGCAAACGCATCGCATCTTGGCGATAATGGCAAATGTCCCCATTTCGGGTGAGGCCTATGTCCAGCAGTTGACGTCTATCGGCTGATATGATGATTATGATGGAACATCAGATTTTTTTTTCGCGATTCCGATATTGGTTCCATCGTGAAAGTTGTTCAGTTTGATGGTCTTAACCACCCCGCTCACTCGCCCGCATCACATCAGAACTGGTCTCCCTGACAGATGCACACACCGCAGCACATCGCTCGTCAGACTCACTTGACTGGAGCCCTGCACCTACATGGATACAGACTGCACACTTCGAACTGCTCAACGACCTCCGGTCTGAGGGGGGAGTCCTGTGGGGAACTATTACACCCACAAGTTATAGCAAAGATGCCAACAGATGGCGATACCGTCGCTCTCAGAAATATGCTCCATACAAAGACAACGTTCATTCTAAATACGTAACTCGTAACCTACTACAAATAAGGTTCACTATCGAATGCAAGACATAAATCGCGCAAGAGAAATAATCACAGAGATTCGATATATATACAAGGTCCAACTAAGAACTGTTGGACCACGGCCGGTCCCCAGGCATCACACCTAGCCTGGCGGAAGTACTTCCCTTTTCAATGCAGGAACATTCCCAAGTAGCACCTCCATACTCTCATGTCTCAGCTTATCAACTTTCATTCTTCATTTAGTATCTAAACAAATTATCGTTAAACAAACTTTTTTAACAGCCTACTTTAACCGAGTTCTACATAATGTATGTCCAAAGTTTAGTATAATTCACTCCACGATCTTTATCTGATTAATTATCTTCATTAATTTTCATTATTATAATGAGAAAAGTTCCCAGTTCAACAAAGTATACTTGTTTTATGGGACAAAGAAATAGATGTTTCCAATGACGGCATAGAGTGTCTACTTCCTTAGAAAAGCCGGTATAAGGAAAAACCTTTTTTGTTGCCCACTCTAATGGTTACTATTACCTTTTGAAACCAAATATTTTGTATGGTACCTAACTAATAATCTTTATTATGGATCATTCAAATACCTTGTCCCCTGCAGTGGAACGTGTTTGTAACAAAACACTCTAGTAATATTTAAATGGGAGATTTAGACCATCAAACTGAACAACTTGTTACTATGGAGCCAACATCGAGAAAATGCTGTTTCATACAAAACTTGTGAATATTCAAATGTAGGTAGTATGATCAGCCGATTTTTATATATTTTTTCGACGTTATCTCCATTGTGAAAGTTGTTCATTTTGATGATCTAAAGTTCAAAACTGCCCCTTTAAATATGAATAGGGTGTTTTGCTACACCTTGACGACGATGATGATGATGAGTTAGCGTTAAAAAAAGGCATTTTAAGTCCACAGGAATAAGCTGGTTTGGTCCTTTTGCCGCGGTTTCAAAACAGGCGGTGCTATGTTTCATTTGGACTAATTACTAAAGCTTTGTGGATTCCAAAGTCAATTTATAGCGTGAATTCTAGCCAACGGCGACGTTTCGCTTGTTTGCGTCTAATTCGATTACACAATTAGATTTAATATTATGGCTGCCATTTTTCATTTAGATAGGTACGTACGTACCTAACCAAAACCATTTGAACCATAGAGAATTCACTGAACCCATAGAGAATTCACACGCTCCCCATTTGAACCATTTTGAATTTCACCTAGCTTCTATTTTCAAGAATCGAATTATTCTGCATTTTAAAGTACTTAACGTACTATTTTAAAGTATCTGACATCGATAAAATATTGAAGAGAGTTATAAAATTACTCTCAGACTTCATTAAACATTGAACAGGTAGAAATTTTATGTTGAATTCGAATACACGAATGTGAAAATTATTATTTTAAACTAACTAGCTACCTTAACGACGAATACGAGTAGGTCAAATATAAAATTTGTTTGCATTGAAATACTGGATTGTGTTTCAGTCTAAAATGAAAGTTTTAATTTGTCTCAGAACTCCGATAATTTCCATAATCGTGGTCATCCTTCAGAACTTTTCTCGGACCATTTAATTGGGTTTTATATCGATACTTTGTACAATGTTTCTCAATATTCGAATTTTTCTCAGAGTTATTTCTGTCTATTGAAATCGATGTCTATCTTTGTGCTATCTCTGGATTGTTAACAAAACATGTTCGAGTGAGTGATGAGGTGGAAGTTCATCATGCTCGTCCAATGTGGATTGGTGGACTTAAAAAAAGAATTTCTTTTCCGTAGCGTATGAAATTTTCCAAATTTTCTCAGGGCCGCGGCATTTTCCTTAACTGTTTAAGATCAATCGGTATTATGTATATACATTAGGTCAAAAACTCATCGGTACCTGGCATTTCGTGGGTGCTGAATTGCTGATTGGAACCCGAACCCTCATTATTGCAAGTCGCAATGAACCTAAATCCTAATAAATAACATGAAATAAAAACTTAAACTCACGTTAAAGTAGCATTCGACGGTTCTAAAATGCGATACCAAAGCGAAAGCCTGTGTGATCTTACGAAAGACTCCTAGACAGAAATGCTCTGATTTTGTTCTAAGCCCTCCACTTTGCCAGGCTTTGGACATCGTCTGCCCATCAGCAGGCTTTACAGTTCCTTATGTAGGTCAGGCGATCTATCGCCCAGTTGTAAGGCTCTTAGTAAACAAGCTTTGAAATTGCGATTGTCAGGTGAAATAGTGTCTTTCAATTTAAACGACAGTCGATAGAGTTCGCGTGAATTAGAAGAAGCCTGTTCAGCAGTTAAAGATCATAGGCTGATGATGATTATAAACGTGACACATTGATATCGGTAAGCTTTATCAGCGAGTCCGGTCCTAACATTTCAAAACGATAGTGTAAAATTAATAGGTTTAGCAATAAAAGTAAAAAAAAAGTGTTCATACTTTAACCTGTAGCCTTGGTATACGGAAAGGGAGCTTGCGACTCAATCACGATGCGGCGGTTCGATTCCTGGCCTTTACCACTAAGTTCTACGGAATTTATGTACAGTTGTATTTGTCATTATCACTCGCTCGGCGGTGAAGGAAAAACATCGTGAGGAAACCTGCATACCCGAGAACTAAAAGAAAATGCCATAAGTTCGGAGGTATGTGTGAAAATATGGGCGAGCATGGGGCGAACACAATAGACAATCACTGGTCGCAGTGTTATAAGCCTCAGCTTGTAATAGCGCTCCCCAAATAATAGCCACACTGAACACCGGATTACACTGCTTGGCAAAGACATCCAGGGCCCAGTTTACCTCCGTCATCGAAGGCATCTGTATCGTCTTTCTAGGTCGATCGTCATAAACTCGGACATCCTAATTTGATCTATCTTCCAGATGCCTTCTTCAACATGTACCTACTTGTACTAAGAGAATAACCTGCTCAAAAAGGTCACGTAGTTAAATGTGAGTACCTAACCCACACTCGAAGACGTCGAGGGTCCTTGAAACGTTGTAGGAATTATGAAGTGGTGAGCGTACATTATATTAAGATCTAAGGGTAGGTTTATAATTACTGTTCAAGGTAATTCAAACGTCCTTGTACCATTATTTGGGGCTAATGCAAAGTAAAGTTCTTTCCAAATAGAAAAAAAAATGTATGTCAAGTAACTTTCTTACTACTAATAGTAATGTTTCAAGACTATATAATATAGTACAACATATTCTAATCTTAAAATTGTGGCTCCATCGTGGTGTCTATGATTTTGCCAATCTCCAGCTTAGATCTCCAGTATAAATAGATTAAATAGCAAAATAGGTGCTTGACGGTGTTCGATAATCAATATTTGGTAATTTCAAGGATTGTTTTTGTACAGAAACACACACATGAGCCCCCACAAAATGACGGAGCTTGGTGGAAAGGCGGAGAGCAGGCGACGACCTTCTGTTACTGGGCGTAACAGAATTGCAACGCGACTCCAAGACTAAAATAAGAAATCTAATGAAGGATTTTGCCGTTTTGCATGTTGTTGCAACAGCTCATTTGTTACACCAGACCATGATTATGCTGGACTCGAAATAAAATCTCCTTCACTATAAGAATGTTTTTGTCTATCATCATCGATCTTATCATGATCCTTAAGCTTGCCATACACGTACGGAATTCCAGTCCGTAATTTCAAAACCATACGAAATTGTAATTCCGTCCTGAATAATTCCGCATGTATAAGGCAGCAGGGCAGTAGACACCGGAGTATGCCTTATTTTAGAGTAGACCATTATTTCATCCCATTACATTCACTAACACGTAAAAAACAAACATTCGTTGTTACTTTTATTGCATACTATCGAATTTACGTAAGGTATACCTGCACGTGCTCGAGTCGGCCGCAGTTTTCTCAATTTTACAAGCCACTGAATAACCGGGATTGAATTCAGAATAACAAAACTGTGTGTTTTACTTGTGTACTGTTGAAACTGGGTCAAAGTCACAATGTTGCGGATTGCAGGTTGGGTACAGGGCTAACCGGGAAGGATTCCTGGTCAAATGGGTCAAGGTTTTATTACAAGCACGTTGGATGGTTGCAAATGTTTCTTCTGAAGTTATATCTTAAGATGAACAGAAGCGTACGTTAGTGACCCTTTTAAGATAAGTTCTTGTTGCAAATCTTAAACTCGATGAAAGCAGGATTATAAAAAAGTATCATTTTATAACAAACAAATCTTTTCAAACTTATCACGTTGTATTTTGTTGACCTGACAACACTTTAACTACATTAAATACTGTCCATTAAAAGTACCGACGCACTTCCTATCAAGTATTAAGTGCCAGTTGTACCATTGATGGTACTACTGGCACGATCTAGTGCCAACTGTACCATTGATGGTACTTCCCGATTGTACTTCTGGTCCGGCGGGAAAATTACCACAATTTAGGCACAATTTAGTAAAATGTGCATATTCTAAATGTGGTATATTTATATACTAATTGTCCATTCGCGGTATATGTATACTCGTGGACATATTGTTATCCTAATGCTATATGGAGCAAACATTTAATTTGCATACAGTTTCAAACTCTTAAATGGACTCTTGCCTCCTCCCGTAATCTAGATACTTTCGAACTTAATAAACTAAGTAAGAATTATGACTACCATAAATCGTTTTCTTGTTCACTTACAGCCTCAAATTGATAATTTATTTTATCTTCATGGAGACAAACCTGGGATATGTTATTGAAAGAGTTTGAACCTGATAAATGATTCGTTCTTTCCACCGAGATAAGCGAATGACTTGTCAAAATAGGTTGAGAAGAAAATGATGACTTTTCAATTTTAAAATGACTACTTTTTATTTTATTGCCAAAGAATAGCGTTCTACTCGAAGAGTCGAATGAAAGAAATAAATGGAAAAAGTGGCGCTTGTGGCGGCCAATGTTCCATGTGCGCTGGAGCCGGTCGGTTTGTGTCGCACGGACGGGAAGAGACCTGATGGTCTCACCCTTGTACCGTGGCAGAGAGGCCGTAGTCTTTTGTGGGATGCCACTTGCGTGTGCACTTTTGCGGCATCTCACATTAGGGGTACTGTGCGTGCGGCCGGGTCTGCGGCAGAGTGGGCGGCTTCGCAGAAGCACGTGCGGTACGCGGTTTTAGAGTCCCAGTACTTGTTTGTGCCGCTGGCAGTGGAAACGTCGGGGACGTGGGGGGTGTAAGGAAAGGTGTTTGTGAGAGATCTGGGCAGGAGGATGGTAGAAAGTGGCAGCGATGTCCGCTCAGGGTCATATCTGGTGCAGAGGATTTCATTGGCCATCCAGCGCGGGAACGCAGCTGGTGTGATGGGATCCTTTGTGCCGGGTACGTTTAATGACGAGAGGCCCATTTAGAGTGTGAATTTCGTTTTTTTTTTTTTTCCTGTAATTTCTTGTGACGAAGCTTGACGTGGATTTTTTTTGACTGTACTCCTTTGGACGAGGCATGTTGCCGAATTTAAAATAGATTGTTTGGAATTTTTTTGTAATTTATGATGGAAAAAGTTGGTATCAACTTTATAAATATTAATCAATATTTACAAAGGCAATGCTCTACAATTTATTGTTCAATGAGGCGTCTTCTTGAAATAAAAAGTATAATCAATTATGTGGTATATAGTGAACAGTTTATCCATTGGCAAGGATTAACAATGTTAGTCGATAGGCGAGTCATAGACAAACCAAAGATAAACAACCTTAAATTGTGAAAGCCTCTATACAGATTTTTCTGTTTTTCTAAACTTGGGAAATACCTCCTCAATCAATCAAAGTTAAATGATCATAGAACCTACTTAACCTACTTTATAAAAAAAATATCCTTTATTTTTGTTAAACTAAAAGTAAAATGTGGAGCCAAATAACAATGTTGATCCAGTCAATTTTATAGGATAAGGTTTTATATTGCGTACTTACTTTACCTTCCGAAACACAGTTCACTCGTACATTCCTCAAAGTCCTTTTCCGACAAAGTCATCGATATCTTAAACGGTGAAGGAAAAAGCTAGTTGGACAATCTAAGTTAAGATCGATTGGATAGGTTCAGGAGATTGAAGGCCCCTTGACGTGGGTCCGACGAGCAGGGTCCTGACTGGAGGTATGAAATTATTGATTCAAATCAAAACGGACTGCCTCAATTTTATCCTCCTGAAAAAGGAATCCTTTGAGCCAATAATGAATAATAAAATTAAAATACTTAGCAAGATAGGTGACTAGACTAGCGCATGGACTGCATAAATTGAGCCCCCGTCACCTAATTTACTTAGTCGCAATACGAGCGGCATTGCGTGATTGAGATACTTTCTTGATTTTATGCGGAATACAGGTACCACAATACTCGTTGTACAAATCATTCAAAAAGAAGAAAACAAATCTCTCGGCATTACTTTTCACTCGTAAGTACACACAGCGACAGATCAACCTACCCATAGTTGAACTCTATGTTCATGGACATAAGGTCGAACTATGGGTAGGTTGATCTGTCGCCGTGCGTACATGAAAAGCAGATCCATTGTTCGAGTACGTAATGCAAGAACGTCTCATCTATCTACCGCTATTTTATTTAATTGAATCAAAGACGCGGATGACGCGAGAAACAAACAGCACGTGCTACATTCGGACAGGAGGAGGGCGGGCGGGTGAAAGAGAATGTAGCTTTTTATATGAAGCGATATCGCCGCACTAAAATGGAACAGCCTAATGTAGTGCTGTGTCGTAGTACATCATATCGCAATGGTAGAAACATCTTTTTTTAGCTTGGTATCCATATTAACTTATTTTTCCCACTAGCCGATATTTCGGCCTTCGAGAATGAAATTTATAGGATTTTTTTTGCTGAATCAGGTGAGATCTCAGCTGAGTAGATACTTCATACATTTAAACATACGACCGTATCCATTTTGGTGAGATTAGAAACTTATCTGCTACTAAAAACTACATTTCAAAGCGTACATTTGTAGAATTTATAGTAAACTAATCCATATTGCGTACTTAATTAACTGAGAGAAAAGTAATTTACTGCAGCAGTGGGAGTAAAATAAATAATGAATCGTATATTTACCTGTCAAAGGCATAGCTGTGAAATTGAAAGGCTTATAGTAAGTAGGTAAATATTAAAAATAAACTACTAAATATGCTACACTGAAGTCAATATTTACTTCAAAAAGTAATTTACGTATCTCATATCGTGATAGTTTAGTAAATGTTTCACCACTAAATGTTTCACTACTGTAACTCCTGTAAACCAGGATCAACAGCGGCGACCAATCACAACACTAGACTTTTAATTTTTTTTTAATTTAGTTGCCACATTGTATGTACACACGGCGACAGATCAACCTACCCATAGTTGAACTCTATGTTCATGGACATAAGGTCGAACTATGGGTAGGTTGATCTGTCGCCGTGTGTACATTAGTAATGAAGCTATTATACGTAAGACTCTAATCTGTCTTGGAACCCGTCAAAGAAGATAGTAGGAGCGAAAAATATATATTTTCAAGCTCTATACAGGCTTTTCAAATGCTTCCATGTAGTTTGTTACATTATCATCATTAAGTAGGTTAATATGAACGTAGACGATCGAGATTATTTATCTATATCCTTTTGGGGTAGGCAGAGACAATAAATCGCTGCATGCTACAATTTTGACACACATCACCCTTCAACATCCATAAGTCTCTTTGTACATGCTCGTCGTCGGTTCTGGGTAGGTATGTACACACGGCGACACATCAGGTTACGCACCACGTACAAAACCACCACGTACAAAACACAAAATAGTGCGGTAGAGAGCCTGCATAGACGCGGCTGCCGGCGCGGGCGCAGCGTGCTGTGAGACGAAACAACAACAACATACCGCACCCTCTCGCACGATTCGCAGCGTTCAACTTCTAATAGTTCAAACAGGGTAACCTGACCTATCGCCGTGTGTACATCTTACTTGCTAATAACTATTTTCAGAAAGCAAAAATAAATCCAAAAGCTATCCTTTAAACGCAAATAACTCTCTTTATGAAGTAAACCAACACCAAGTCGGTGCGTTTGATTAATTTGAACATACATAAGTCTAGAGTTAGGTACCTACTTTACTTCTCGTATTTATACGAAAATCACAAACGTAAATGGAGACACGCTTTCTGCAAACAAGATTAGACTTCGTAGGACGTAGATTGTCTTTTGATATTACAGATATTTTGAGATTAGGAGTTATTATGTTGGTACTTAATCGTTTTAATTAGAAGTAGAAGGACGAATTTGTTATAATATCAAATGCAATTCTTTTTTTACACCTACTTAAAACGATTAGGTTTAAATAGTTGAATGTATTGATTACAGTCATCTATCACCAATGCCGACCGCAATGTCAACACCGAAAGTCCAAGTACAAAAAAATACGCGTTTTGATGTCCTGTCACGCGTTTTATCTCGCTCATAACTGCTCCAAGAGAAAGAAAGCAAAGGTGCGACGGTTTTTTTTCGAAATGATCATAACAGCCATAGCTCAGCAGTTAACTACTGCTTATTACTGCGGACAATTAAGTGGGAACATCAAGACTCTAAGAGTCAACCGAGCAAGTGAAAACTTAAGCAACCTGCCCAAGGGAGTTTGGGTACGGACCTCGGCATTAGCTGGTCTATGCGGCGAATTGGGTAGACGGGATCGGTGGGAAGGTGCTACGTCATGCTGCTATGCTAGAACATCAGGATATTTAGTGCAGATATATGTTCTTTTTAATTCGTTCGGACTTGCATTCCGATCCGAAATAGATTATCTCATGTTTGTTGGGCTGGGCCACACGAATTGCGACGAGTGCACGAAGAATAGAGGCTACTGGAGAAAATTAATAAGGAAAGGTCAGAACAGCCATGGCGAAGCCTAATTCGACCTTTCATTTGCATTTAAATATCACACAATCGATTGTATATTTATAACTTTACTCGTGTCATCCACTTATCTCCAAACAACTTGAATTTAAGCAAGCAAGCATCCCGCGCAGAATTTCATATTAAAATGGTGTCCGCATAGTTGCTTCCAAAGTAATGACTAGATTCAACTCCGAGAGAAGCAATAAATTGCCGCTAGGAGCTTGTTTCCTCGATTATATAAAGGAAAATTGGCGCCAAATTTTAGAGGCTTGTGCCTGTCAGAATCAAAAGACCATGAAGATAAATTCGGACAATTTGAGAGAGGAATGTTTTTCTGCAAAACTCGATTCTACTAAACATTGCTGGTATAATGTTTTAACGCGACCCATGTCAAAGAACGACTGACGCGGCAATATACAGGTGTTACAAAAATACGAATAAACATTTAAGGGGGTGGTTAAGACCATCAAACTGAACAACTTTCACTATGGGACCAATATCGAAATCGCGAAAAAAAATATCATCATCATCATCATACCAGCCGATAGACGTCCACTGCTGGACATTGGCCTCCCCCAAAATGAGGAGATTTGCCATAATCGCCATGACACGATGCGTTTGCGATGTTCCATACTTAACTACAGATCTACTCGAGCTAAATGTATGGGACAAAAGATTTTTTTTCGTGATTTCGTAATACCTATAGTGAAAGTTGTTCAGTTTGATGGGTAGAGTATGTGGTTTAAAGGTTTATGATACTTTTCCTTACACCCTGTATAAGTGAAAGTCCACGCACACACCGCCGCGCCTTGTAGTAGTGTACATCTACCCAAATTCTCTATGCATCTACCTGTAGCGCGATTGTATGTAGCTTTGGGTTACCTACATACTCATGTGATATAATTACGTCAAATTATATACAAGGTACATACAACAAGTAAGTATTAAAGTTGTAACAACAGATTTCCATGAATATACGAGTAGGTTAAAGTAGGGTTGTTTAATCATGCTTACATTTTGCTTACCACCTAAAGTAAGGCCAATTTAATAGGCCACATTTGACATTTGTGCGAGGACGATTTTTGAAAATCATACGAGCGACTTGGCAGTAGAAAATGTCAAAATGACTATGGAGATTATGCATCTTTCTACTGCCAAGTCGCTCGTATGATTTTCAAAAATCGCACTTCAGTTTCAGCTTTATAGTGAGGTGACCTGCTTAAAAAGTGAGTGATTCGATTCAGACTTCAATTTCTTCAATTCAGTTATTATGAAAAGGTACTTTAATTTTATTTTAAAAATCATCAGTCGAATCCCTGGCCCATTATTATTTTCTATCGTAAACAAATCGTTTAAGGATCATAATAAGATACCTACTTACATACCTAATTTATCGAACATTTTTGTTTTTCAACCGATTGCTTCCAAAATCGATATCTAGGGGTTCCTGAGATCTCTTAAAGCCTTATTCATACTACAACGGCGCGGGGACGGACGGAGGACGGACGGAGACGGGACGGCAACGGACGGAGCACGGGCGCGGACGGAGGACGGACGGAGACGGGACGGCAACGGACGGAGCACGGAGGCCGTTGGCCGTCAAAGGATTTTATACTTTCCTACTATGTAAATAAGGTTCATTTTTCATTGCCCTCGCTGGCTCCGTCCCGTCCCGTGCCCGTCCCGTCCCGTCAAATATGAATAGAGCTTAACACGAATCCGATGTCAGATAATTACTTTGTTATAAATCAGTTGGGGTGTATGAGGTTTTGCGCTAATTCATTAACACGTTGCATAAGTACCTTTTCATAATAACTGAATACAATTCACATTTATGATTGAAGTCTGAATCGAATCAGTCTTCTTAAGCAGGGCACCTCACTATGAAGCTCAAACTGACAAATGTCAAATGTGGCCTATTAAATTGGCCCTACTTTAGGCTAGGTTTAGTACGGAACAGCAGTTTTTTTTTTTATTCTGACAGTGATAGAATTTGATATGTAGATATGTGGTTTAAAGGTTAATGATACTTTTCCTTATACCCTATATATGCAGCCCGTAGAAAAACTGGCTTAGCCAGTGAAAAATCAATGGGAGAGCGCGTCATGTGATCATCGTATGCACCTTAGAAGCTGTGTCTCTATGAGGTATTTACTCACGTGATTTATTTGCTGCTCTCTTTACGCGAGGCTCTAAGGACATATTTATCCTTGTTGATATTTAAAAGTTCAAAAGTAGGCAAAAGTAAAAAAATTGCGAACATGGTGGAAAATATGTAAGGGCATCAACGACCTAACCAAATAATTCACTCCAACCCTTGTTACAACTTTCAACCCCAAGCAAAGACGAAATTTGTATGCTGATCACATTTTAATATTACGCCCTCGAAATAAACGTACGTAAATTAAATTTTGGCGTAAAATTTTCAACACAAATCAGGGCACAAAGTAAACAGTAAAAATGTTGTTTCGTCATTTTGTTAAAATTGTGTATGTTTAAGCGGTCTGTTGGACTTTTTATTTCGTTAGAAGTACGGTCAAACAAAGGGTTTGAAGTTGCGGTCTTGACGCAGGAAAGAAAACCTTTAGAAATTTTCTAGTGCATTAACGTGTTCTCGTGACAAAATTAATAAAACTTGTGTGCCTTTCTCAAAGTAATTATAAAAAACAGCGGTCTGAAAAAACTCCGACACCAGGGCTTGCTGCCCACACGATAAGAAGAAGAAGGTGTTTATAGGTTTAAACATACATAAACTCACGACCGTAATCCCTTTCGGGGTAGTCAGAAACATTGCTACAACTACCAACTGTTAAAGAATATAGCAAAGCTCACATTTAAAGATTTCATAATGGAATGACGTGTCAAAGGATGAGCCTTTCGCCCACATGAACACAGCATAAGAAACCTTTAAACCCTTAGTCGTCTCGTACAAAACCCACGGGAACAATTGGGGTGGTATAGTTTTATCTCAATTGATAAAATGTCTCAGAAAACTAAAAACCTCAAACATTAGAAAGTGAGATGTCTATGCCCTCACGGTTTTGTTTTAGTATCTTAGGAATCCATTGAAACTTGTAGCTTTATGAGCGAATTACCGAGGTTTACGACTTAGCAACTGAATTAACGATTGTGCTAGGAATTGGTAACTAACTTTCGTTTCTTTTAGTCTTCTTTGTGAGATTCCTAATTTCATTGTATTATTCGGCAACAAGGTTCACTATCAGCCTATTATCACCCACTGTAAGATATTAGACTGACTTTCCACAAGAACTGAGCTACATAGCGAGGCTGTAAGCGAGGAAAAATGTACCTCTGTCGCGTCATAAGGAAATTGAAACTATTCTATTGTTGGATTTATCCTCACTACTACGCAAAGCTGCTGTGGAAAGCCAGCCTTAATTTCCCTTATTCTTCCCAGTTCTATGCCGATCGAATCGATACCGGCTTGATATCATCAAATTACCTGGTGGACCCTGGCGGACTCTTTCTTCTTTTGTCAAAAATTGTCCTCAAATCGGTTGAGGGTTCAGTGGACTAAATGGAATCATTTATGTTGATTGTTCTAGATTACTTTATATTCAGCAGATATCCTTTCACGATTGAAATCCAAAAGAAAACTGTTTTCTCTAAATTTGAGATTGTAGGCAAAATAAGCAGATGGGTTTTATTATCATTTATTAGGTTGTTTTCAGCTGACATGTTAAAGCAAATCCATCCAATTGCGCGAAATGTCCTCACATATTTCAATCTCATCACTTCACGCATTTTCCTCATACTTTTTATCAATAAATCGCCCACGTCATTGACTCCACGCGTCAGCATTTTGACTGAAGACCTTCATTTAGCCTAAACTCAACTCACGCCATTAGGTAATAAGGAAGTAATCTCCTCGCAGCAAAAAAAATTCTCCACGTGTTGCGGATCTCCTCAGGATTTAGCACTGTTTAATGGGATACACACAGTCCGATGGTTTAAACGGAATATTGGATTGTAGGCTGACATGTTGGAGTGTTTTATTAAAGTCAGGCCAATAACACAGCCTATATTATGTTTGTATATGAGAAGACCATAGGATTACTTTTACTACTGAGATGATGAGAGAGATGAGACGAGATGATGAGAAGATGATGAGATGATGATGTAAGATGTTCCCCAAGCTATATACTCCATTCTGACAATGTGAGGATTGTATAATGCATAGGTCATTAGAGGATTTGGTTATACAGACTATAATAATATTGATTTGTGTTTTTTTTATACTTATGTGCATTACAGGGTGAAATCGAAAATTCCATACATGAAACTGAACAACTTTTACTATAAAGCAATCCTGAAATCTCAAAAAAAACTGCTTTTCCATACGAAACTACTCTACTCAAATCTATGAAATGGCTGTTTTTTTTTGTGATTTATTAAGTTTGCTCTCATAGTATAAGTGGTTTAGTTTTATTTTGAAGGTTTAAATGGATGACTTCAACCCCGCCCTATGAAAAGAAACAATCTCAAGGCCAAGACCAATACCTCTCCAAGAATATCATAATCGCAAGATTCCGAATATCTTGTAGTCTGTCTTGTCGGGCAGTATGTAGTGTAGTCTTTAATGAATCCGCTAGAGGGTGCTGACTCCGCACTGACCTACTTCTTGCTCATTAACGTGTGGCCACGGCGCGGACACCACACTGCAATGGTTTACTTATTCAGTCAGACCTAGGACTACGTTTTTAAGGATTGCAAAAATCTAGGACGGTGTTAGTGGAGTGGAGATTGGAGGCATTGATGTTCGAAACTATTACTGGGGCCGTTCAATTCTCATTCAATTTCAGTTCTAATCACATTGCAATTCAGTAACTATTCAATTGTGCTGAATTCCGACTCGCGATTGACTTAATTGACAGCCTGAAACGTGTGAGCGATCTATCTGTCACGCAGCTGTCATGAGCTATCAAATGAATAGCGCGATGCCGATTGTGTAAAAAGTTATGATTCGCATGCGGTCCAATGACGTTTCAGTGGAGATTTATTTAGCGCTATCATACGGCCTCCTGGGCCTCAATTGCGCAATTTTATACGGTTTTGGTTTGGTTTTGGTTTAGTTTTGGTTTAGATTTGGTTTAGCTGAAGTAAAAAAGCTATCGCGATATTTTTTTCTGAACGGTTAAATCGCACAATACAGAAAATTCGATCGAACGGACATTAAACGTTACGCCAACGTATCTTCCAAAATACAGCTAAATCGTTACCGTTAATATAATTTGCGCGATACGAATTGTGCATAACGTAACGTTTTTGGTTGTTGTTTTGTTTTGGTGGTATCGTTCAAACTTAGGGCGATTGAGGCCCTGGATGTTGATTTAAGTGGTATTTCATCTCAATCACACCTGTGCTTCTGAAGGCACGCAAGAAGGAAGGCAAGGCAAAGGCAAAAACCTTTGTGGGACAACTACGTTAATCTTGAGATTGTTAGCTAAATTAAGATAAGGTTAAAAGGGACAGCTTCATCCTATTTTTATGAGCCGTGAAATGGACTCGCAGTCGCAGCGAGCCTTTGAAATTAATCTCTTGATATTTTATAAGAATAATACTAGGTATAGGACTCGGAGCTATTTATATTTTGAATAAGTAAAAAAAAGGTATCAGATAAAATCTTGAAAAATCTTAGCTCACCTTTTACTGAAAGTTGACTTTATTCTCTGAGTGGTCCATAAACGGGCAGTGCGATAACTGCGATACTCAAAGAGTGCGAAAAAGAGAACTTAGGAACTTACACCATTTAGTCATTTATTCATTTGCTTTCGATGTGACAAAAACTGGCATCTTTCATCCGTCTTGCACGAGGTGAGGTAAAAAATAATGGGTGCCAGGGAATGTCCGTACTCTCCGTACATTTGTTAAAATGTTGACATTTGTATGGGAATTATAGTTAGTTTGCACACAATAAGTTCGATGCTATGCACCTACCTAAGTTCGACACTAGGACTTTATTTCTTATGCTACTGTTTGGTTGTCCTATCTTGACAACTAACTGTTGAAGTCTAAACTTTATACTACGTCCTTAATGTAATTCTCCTGTATTTAATTTATTGTTTTTATTGGCCCCGATTCGGACTGTGCCACGACTTAACTTAACTAAATTTATTCCTGTCACTTTCTAAAATAAGATTAAGAAAAGAGACAGAAAACCAACAGCTGACTTAAGTGCTGTCAAAGTGATGTTACACGCCCAAAAACGCCTTAAATAAGATGGCGTACATTATGTATGATGGCATCTTATTTTGGGCGTGTATCGTCACTTTGCCAGCACTAAAGTCAGCTGTTGGTTTTCTGTCTCTTTTCTTAATCTTATTTTAGAAAGTCGTGGCACAGTCCGAATAGGGGCCATTGTAATACTAACATAGTTTTTAAGCCCTTACTAACGCTATTATGGATCTATGGTCTGAAATGAATGATTATTTGATTTGATTTTGATTTATTCGAACTTTGCTGGAGTCGCGTTGTTATGTAGGTCTACTATTGTGTGGTCGCGTATAGGTTGCCTGGAGCCCGATTGCGCTAAGTTAAAACATCTAAGTTCTATTATTATCCAGTTACAGTTCTAATCACATTGCAATCCAATTTATATTCAACTGTGCTGAATCCCGCATCGTGCTAAACTCTATGTAACTGACCGCCCTCTGAGCGATCTGTCAAAACGGCTCTAACGGCTGTCAAGAACAGTACCGCGATTAGCGCAATACCAAATGTATCTCAAGTTATGGTTCGAACGTAGTCCAACAACGGTTCAATCACAGAATATTTACCGCGATTGCATCCCTGGTCTCTGGCCTACAATGAAGCTCCAATTGTATTGTGGTTGAAGATAGTGTTCTTTTTTAAATAACCCTTGATATCATTCAATTTCTTTTTAACCGCGTACAACGACAAGGACTTTTGCTACGAAAACATCAACACTAAGATGGAAACCACAATTTTAAAATTAGAATTGAACTTTTCTCTTGAGTGGGTTGGGTGGGATCCTGCAAGCTGTACTAGGAACCAACTGTAACAGGTATACATATAATGTCTAAAAAGCACATTTAGGTTAATTGAAATCACCGACGAACTGCAACTGCGTGATTATGATTTATATTTTGCGGCTTGACATCACAAAACGACAAAAGCCTTGTTTCCTAAACGCACCTTTCTAACAAAGATTAATGGATATTTTAACAAAGAAACAATTCGAAAAATACATGTATTTTGTGATTGTAACAATGGTTCTAATATATATAAAAGCCTATTCAGACAGCGTGACCCACTTTGATAATTACTACGTGTCCCGCCGTGCCCCGCGGCTAACATCGCAAATGCAGATATTTTTAATATCTGCATTAATCGCGAAACGTTACATATTTTGCTTTGGGCCATTTTGTATTTACGTTTAATATTAATTTTTTTAAATATACGACAACTTTCGAGATATTTTTTAATATGTTCTATTAATTTTAGGTGCGATGAGCACCAAAGACCCTACCATGCCATCCCAAATACAATGAGAAAAATCGAGATGTGCCTCTGTCTTTGTCATTTTACGCATGTCATGACGTTTCTCTCGATCTGTCGCTTTGTCTTGCAAAGTGTGCTACCCTTACAGGATTGGTGCTCTTCAAATAATTTATTTATATCAAAATAAGAACATTTGTAGAATTATTTAGTGATATAATTAATGAAATTAAGTCTATTGGTTTGTTTATTTTACTATTTATTGTAAAATAAGTACATTATGATAAAATTTACCTTAATTTATTAGTTTACCACAAATAGTTACTGTCTATTTGTAAGTCAAGTGACGTCAGCTCAGCAGCATAAACGCCTGGTTTCTCCTGAACCTAAAAAGAATATAAAATCCATATCATAGTCCACTGCTGGACACAGGCCTCAATGATAGCTACAGCGACCGGTCCTGTACTGGCCTCATCCAACAGGTAAAAATATATCATCGATTTTCCGTCCAGTAAAATGACGAGTCACTCAATAAAAAAATGGCCTTGAACGCCCTTTCAAGTGGAGATAAATCAGATAATCCGTTCAGAAAGATGATGTGTCTAATCTAATCACCATCCACTTAACGTTTTGGCTAGTAGAAGGGCTAAGAGGATGTGACAGAAATCGCGACGAATTGGGACGAAGGCAACCTTGCCTTCGTCATGAATTAACTGATAAATCAAGAAAGGACATTTGATTTGAAGATTTGACTCAATTCAAAATAAAATAAAATAAAAAGTCCAGTTGTTTTTAAAGTGTTAAATAAATAAATAAATAGTAATAAATAAAATATAAGTACTAGGGAATCCAAAACAGCATTATTGTCAGCAAAATAGATTTCCTTCTAGTTCCACATTTGTTGATATTCATCCCATTGTTGGGCTAAAGTTTTTTTTTTATTATTCATAATGGGTTTGAGCTTGGCTTCAGCTCACCTGATGGAAAGTGTAGATGAAGCCGAGGATGTAGCGCACTCGCCCAAAGTTGATAGATTATAAACATTTAACTTTTAACAAAAGACTTTGAAGACCATTAAAATTAATTGAAGAAATGGTAAGGTTTTCTTATTTCTAATAGAGTCTCGTGTAGAGTATTTTGAGATGGATGTATTCGTTATGAGCAGGCTTTTGCCATGCAGTGGGATGTTACGGGGTATAATTTACTTACTTTAATATTTTGTTAAGCATAAGGACGTATATCTTCAATCGTTTTTCCACGACACACCATCTTATGTTTCCCAGTATTTACCTTAAAAATAAACGCTAAAAACATTTTCTGTTATAAAATTTCGAGATTGTCTCCACAGTAATTAAGTCTACTTGGCAAAAATAGCCCCATTGTGGTAAGAGTTCGCAAACAGAATGATATTAATCAGCTGAGTTTCAGAGGACGCTGCCAAAATATCTAACATCTTATGTAACGTCGACCTAACTAATTTAGTTTGATGTTCTTTCTGACCTAGATTTTATGTTAGTTTATTATTAGCTTTTAAAGTTAATAAACAACATTTCGGTTATAAAAAGGCTTTGTTAGGGATGAAAGAACTAAAACTAATTAGATAATCTGTTTGTGATAAGTTGGTCGCTGTGAAAATGTTCAAGTTAATTAGAAACTAAAAGACATTGTAGCTGCCGATGTTTTAAGTTTTTTAACATTTAAATTGATTAGAGTAGTGGATTAGCTGAAACCGTCGAGACTATAATCACATGGTGAAGGTATTTTAATCCAGATAAAGCAAGAAAAGCCTGTCTCAGGACCGCCCAAATTGGAGAATTGTAGTACATAATCTGTCTAACCCCATTGGAAAAGTGAGACAATTACTATGAGAAATTAATATAATTTGCCATCAGAATCTTGTCACTTGCTGCATAATTTATTACTGAATTTTAGCAACTGACAATCCGTTGATTCTGAGCAGTTACCTTTTCAATAACATAAGTTGACGGTGAATCACTAACGGCTAACAGGAGATAATTTTGAACCGATTTCTGTTGGTTTAATCTACAAAAAGTGTCTTTAAAAGCTGTTAGCTGCGATTCTGAAGATTATTTTTAACCACAATGTTATTCTTCTCCCTATTTCTTAAAAACATTGTATAAAAATCTCTGAAAACCTTTATTTTTAGGGTTCCGTACCCAAAGGGTGAAAACGGGACCCTATTACTAAGCCTACGTTGTCCGTCCGTCCGTCCGTCCGTCCGTCCGTCCGTCCGTCCGTCCGTCCGTCCGTCCGTCCGTCCGTCCGTCCGTCCGTCCGTCTGTCCGTCTGTCCGTCCGTCTGTCCGTCTTCTGTCCTACCTATTTAGGGCTGTAACTTTTGAACCGTAATAGCTACATAGTTGAAATTTTCTCAGATTATTCGTTATTACGGCGGATTTGTTCACAAATAATAAAAATGTCAAAAAGTAAAAAAATAAAGGGGGGTCTCAACGTTTTTTCTTCACGCTCTATCGTAAAAACGGTAATACATACAAGCGGTTCTACAGAATAACAACAAATACTAAAAACCGGCCAAGTGTGAGTCGGTCTCGCGCTAAAGGTCCCGGACAAAAAAAGTTTTTTTCTAAGTTAATAATGTTGTGTTCTGTGGTGGTGCGGTACGGAACCCTCGGTGCGCGAGTAGCCCGACTCGCACTTGACCGGTTTTATTTTAATTTGACCCTCTGCGGAACAGAGAATAAAGGGAAAAACAGTATCAAAATGTAACGATGTGTTTTTGTTTGTTGCAGGTAATGGCGCGGAAAAATTCTCACTCCACGTGATTTGTGTACGTATATTGGAGGCTTTATTTGTGTTTAGGAAACAACAACTGGGACAAGCTGGGGCTTAATGACAATGGTGAATGATTAATGGAAATCGAAATAAGTAGTATAAGAATGAAACTCTCTGGATACTGGCAAATATACATTTTAATAGACTTTTCCTCAATCTTGACTATTATAAAACTGTAACAGAAGTGTGTCTGTACATTGAAGATATTTACAAAAAAAAAATTACGATATGATTTTTAGATGTCCCTGATTCCAAATCACAAATTTTTGGATTTTTTGTCTGTCTGTTTGTTTGTTTGTTCGTTTGTTTGTTTGTTTGGGTGTTTGTTTGAACGAGCATCACGCGAAAACTACTGAACCGATTTTGATGAAACTTTTTTTGTTTGATAGCTTATCATCTGACTTAAAATCTGGTATATAATTTATGCGGACGAAGTCGCGGGTAAAAGCTCGTTATTATATAAAACTATCGGATCGGCGTATGCGACTCGTGCCGAGCGCGGGGAGAAGGTGACAGCTGTCAGTATAGACAGCTTCCGGGTGTAGGCAAAGGGGTGACCCATAGAGCACGCAGGGGGGGTCTGCCAAAAACCACATTTCCGCTAACAGTAGCTAAAGATTCTCAAAACCGACATTACTGCGATTTTCGTCGATCTTTAGAAACAAGGCCGTTGTTCTCTACTTACATTGAATGTTTTCAGTCTGCAAGAATGATTGTCTGTTTATTTTCACTTGTAATCAAACAAGTTTTTTATGCCTACGAGGTAACTTGTCATCTGAGAAAGGACATAGGCTACTTGTTGCGTACTGAAATCATCTAATTCTACGCTACAAAGCTGCGGTGGTTTGCAATTTGTTAAAGACAATGGATTTTTATTAATCTGACTTTGTTTTTCCCTTTGGAGAAAATACTAAATAACGTAAATCACAACCTCGTTGAAAATAACGGAAGTATTGCTAATATTACGATCCATAGATTTTAATAGGAAATTGGTTTCGGCCATAACCATTAGTTCAAGTGCATAACTGTTATGTTAGCACAATGTTTAGTTTAGCTCTAGCGGAAACAGCATAACATTTGGAGTTTGCTAATGTCAGTTTTGAACTATTATTTTAGTTGGAATTAGTTATTACTCCATTGTAGAAGCTCCATTTATTATCTTTTCGTCATTTCATGATAATTATAGAATTTTATCAATCTGATAATTTTCACTTTCATGGGTGGTTCAGACCATCAAACTAAAAAAACCTTAACTATGTAAACAAACCTGAGATTTGAAAGAAATCTGCTGTTCCATACTAAACTGCAATACCTATTGGACTTCAATGTTTGAAACAGCAGTTGTTTTTTTTTTGCGATTTCAGGTTTACTCCCATGACTGTATTCCCAAAATTAACTCTTACCTTTACCTTACCTATACAGGATGTAAGGGAAAGTATCATTAACCTTTAAACCACATACTCCTACCCATCAAACTGAACAACTTTTACTATGGGAATAAACCGGTTGGAGAAAAAAAAATCAGCTGTTCCATTTCCATACTAAACTGCCATGGTACAATAATATACTTACTGCGCCTGGTATTCTCTTCCGATCACGTGACTGACCACGAGACTGACACAAGCCTACGTCATCATAACCTTTTACCATGTTTAGCGGCCATTTTTTTGTGACGTAGGCTTGTGTCACTCTGGGAATAGAAGACCTTGTTTTTTTAGACTATGCTAAACTGCAATACCTACTTGACTCAAATGCATGAGACAGATGATTAATTTTTTGCTCTGATCGTTTTGCTCCTTGCTCCTATAGTAAAAGTTGTTTAGGCACATACAAAGGATGTAAGATCTCTGAAGACTTATCTCGGAAGATTCGTCATCGAGCTTAGGCAATTATCTCGGTCACACCTAGGGTTGCCAGACGGTCGGGATTCGTCGGGATTGTCCCGACAAAAAGCTTCTCGTAAAGCTCTTAACAAAACAGACATTTAAAATCATCGCGCGGTTTCAAAATCACTTCACTCAAGCAGAGTTAATAATTAGCCTGTTTGAATTTTAAAACGTTATCTTGAAAGCTGTTTTCAGCGTCGACTACGACATCGCCGCGACATCTCGCAGAGTTGCGGTCGCTGTTGCGACGAGAAATCGCTTGTGTGATTTACCTGAAATGCAGATGTTGCATGCTAAAGACACAATTGAACAAAATAGTCAGTAGGTACGTATGCTGAGTATTCCTGCTTGTGCACGTTGGAAAAAATCCAGCGAAAGTATAAAACTAAAACAGAATTAGGTGCACGAAAACACAAAAAACGCTTGTAGACTCGCGGTAGAAATTACTTCGTGTGGAACCCACGCCACGCCTAGTGTAAACATAAACCTCAGCTTTTACGGTAAGTATGATGTGGCGTTATACCTCGGGATTCATATTTTCTGGGTTGAAGGTCCTGCGACGAAGTGATAAGTTTCTCGTCTTGCCAGATTACGCAAATGTGCTCGTGAACTTTTCTTCATAGCATTATTTAGGGTGTTTTCGTTGGTGATGCTTTTAGGGAAACTTTACCTAAACGTTCTTATTTCTAATTCAGTTTTTTTTGTATAACTGTCGGTTGTCTATATTAGCACTGCAATTCTGCCAATATCAAGTTTTTTGTGGGAGGTATCCCAATCTCAAAGATTGTCTTTTGAAAAAAGAGATGGCGGCGCCTCGTGGTAAGCTCAAACGCGAAACACGCGAACAACTCGCGAATGACACAACGTTTCGTGGTCTAACTTGCAACGTGACTCCTACTTTGTTCAAGTCGTTCCGAAAACCTAATAAAAACAGTTATTTAATGTAGCTTTTGCGCGTGACTTCGCTATTTAATTGGTTGAATGGTTGAAGCATGGAAGTGGAAGATTTAGAATGTTGCTTGTGACTTGTGATATATCTAGTATAATCATCCTTGTCTTATATTTCTACATATCATAAAAAATATAGTCCAATGACAGCCTAAATCTAATCTCTTTCTTCCTTTACGTATCTTAAAAACAAGTAATATAACTTCACTAGATATTATAATAAAGTATTTTTCTCATAAGATTATACAGGGTGTACAGTCACCAGCAGATATATCTTAGCAAACAAGGTGGTCAAATATTTCTAAGCAGTTCTAATTTTCAATAATATCTTTACTCATAACCAATCAAAAATATAGGAACGCCTAGAACATCAAATATATCGACGCACGCAATCATAAACATCTGAACAGTTTCGGAAAAAACCTTACTCCGTTGTTTTACATTTTAATTTTAAATAACATTGTAAAGAAATTATTGAAAATTCGCTGTTCACATATTTATGACAAAATACACGTTTAGATATAATTGGTAACATTTACTGTAAAGAATTTAATGAAAATTAGCACTGCTCAGAAATATTTGGACACCTTGTATGCTACGATATATCTGATGGCAACTCTACAATAAAATGGGACAGCTACTCAAAGGGGTGCTTCAGACCATCAAACTGAACAACTTTCTCTATGGGACCAATATCGAAATCGCGAAAAAAAAATCCGCTCTCCCATACAAAACTGCAAACATAACTCGACTGAAATGTATGGGACAGCAGATTTTTTTTTCGCGATTTCGATTTTGGTCCCATAGAGAAAGTTGTTCAGTTTGATGGTCTGAAGCACCCCTTTAAGTAGCTGTCCCATTTTATTGTACACCCTGTATACAATATAATTTGACAGCCCGGTAGCACAGTCGGTAGTGAACCTGCCTGCTGTGCCGAGGGTCGCGGGTTCGAATCCCGTAAGGGACAAATATTTGTATGATGAATATGAATATTTGTACCCTAGTCATGGATGTTTGTATCTATATATGTATTCTATATCGTTGTCTAGTCATCATAATACAAGTCCAGGCTAGATTCTGGTACTTTAAAATGTGACTAGATAATTTGTGTGACATTGTCCAAGATATTTATTTATTTATTTATAATATATAGGTCGCCCCAAAATTGTACAGAACATGCACTCTAAAAGTTTACGCAGCTTGCGAACTAAAGTGCCTCGAATCTAAACTTATTTCGCTACCTACGCTATGTCGCGTCGGTCTGGGAATCAGTCGACACGACACTTGTGAACGACAAAAATCCTTTCTTCCTCCACTATTCACGAACCTCGAGACACGGAAATAAAGATTCCACTTTTAACCCCCTTTTGAACGAGAACGCCTCAGTACATGGACTTCTAATGCAGAGCGTGAATATATGTAGAGCTGTCTTAGAACAATTTGGGGCCCTTAGCACGTGTCCTTTAAGACAGAGGGTTGTTAACAACAGCCAATAAAACAGAACAGGAGTAGGAAATAAGGGGCCCAATGAATCGCGGAGCCCAGGAGTGCTATTTTTGAATCGTGAGATTCAAAATCATGGCCGAATGAATGCACAAACTTCGTAGTAGTTCTTTGTAGGTCATTTTCTACTACTGATTTCAACGTGTGACTTTAAAAAATCGCACTCCTGAGCACTTGCCCAGTATGCCTATGCACAAAGGTGGCCCTGAAAATATGGATAAGAAAAGTGGAATGTTATAGAATTGTGTGAAAAATTTAATGTGGGAAAGAGTTTGACATTGTCTGAAAGCTGAAAATTTGCGGTTGATACAGATGACGGAAAAGGGACGTTGCGCTGACCCCAAATAATGCGACAAAGGTAAGAAAATGATGACAGAATGAAATTATTTTAAAACAGGTGTGGTTTTCAAATCCAAAAACACCCTTTTCAATCATTATACCCGCAGTCTCTGTCTATCTTTAACGCCACGCCTCTTTTCCATTGGGGTAGACAGAGACTAGGCCGCGCCACTTACTACGGTCTTTACATACCTCTTTCACCCCATTCGCATCCAAATACATCTTTTTATACATGCCCGTTGGTTTCGATTGGATTATTCGCAGGTAGGCTGGCAGGCATACAGTGGCTACATTATATATGAAAATTCTGTATTGTCACATTGTACATTATTTATCATGTTGAAATGTTCACAATCGAAGTCTGCTAGGTAGATTGTCAACGGAGACCGCAGTGAAAATTTAACGCGGTTCCACGTAAAGCTCTGGCTTTGTCTAGGTGCTGCATCGGACCTCATTTATAATTCCCTTCTAGCTGGCAACACTGTCACGGCACTTGCATTATGGAATGACCCAAAAACTGGCAGAAAGAAATGTGTGACAGTTTTAGAGCTCGACAGGCTGTAAAGTTTTTATGTCCTTTGCGAATTCAGTTTGCAGGTGCTCGGTAAATAAAGCAAGTCATTTTTTTATTCTTTTATTAACTTGCCTGTGCTTTAGCTATGTGTGAGGGTTTTATAAAAACTAAATATTTCGAGTGTTTACACGAATTTTTATGTTTGCCCGCGAATGACGGGTGCTGTTCGAAAAAAGCATACGAGTATAATAAAAATGCAGTTGAATTGCTATGCTTGTTTATGTAGTGTAAACGTGTTCTACACTGGCATCCTGGACACTTCATATAAAAGGGTTCGCACTGACAAGAGGCATAGTGTAATAAAAAGGAATAGTGGTAAAGCTCAGCTCTTTCTTTGTGACACAGTATCAGAAAGATTATGGTACGATATACAGTACGGACACTCCCTGCCCGCCACCAATTTAAGCCCCACCCGCTTTTGGCAAACGGGTTGCAGAACTCATCTCATACTGTCATTCAGTATTTCACAATGATTTTATCCATAAAGTTATTATATTATGATTTTATCATATCTTTCTCCTTTATCGTGTGGGCAGAGCCCTGGTGTCAGAGTTTTTTCAGACCGCCTTACGGCCTCTGACGTGGTTTTTATGTAACGACTACTACTACCACCAGAGATAGTAGCCGGGACCAACGGCTTAACGTGCCATCCGAAGCACGGAATCATTTTTCTTTTCAGACATCAATTCAGCCTGCAATGTCCTAACCAACTGGGGAAAAACGCACAAAGTGACATATCACTAGGTGTACCCCGTGGGAATCGAACCCACGACCTCCGTGTCGAGAGCCAAAGCTCTTAACCGTTAGACCACGGAGGCAGTACTATCATATGATTACCTATTTGTCAGTTTTTCCATTTGTATGAAGTGACGGTTAAATATGTTCCTAAAGTTAAGTGCCCAGGGTGTGACACTAGTCCTAGAGTAGAGTGTGCCTAAAATAGTGTGCGGTTTTCCAGAAAAAACACCAGTGTAGACGTCCCCCTGTAGACGTCCCTGAAGCCGGAATAGGAAATTATTAACAGGGTCAGAAAATTATTTATCGTAATGCGTACAAATAAGCTTATGAATTTTAAGACACGATTATGGTAGGTCCATAGCACATTGCGATCAGTTTGTTTTGACCATCACGCCCATGGGACGCACGCCCGAGAGCATAATATGCTTCCGACTATATTCCCCGAGGGCAGTCAGAAATATTTAGAAAACTCAGAATATCAACGTTGCATTATTATTATTAGTACCAAAACTCTGTCGAGTCTGGCGGAGAGTAAGCCCGTCGCCACTTGTAATGGGCATTGCAAATTCATGCCTCGAAATTGAAGCATGCAGGTTTCCTCGCGATGTTTTACTTCACCGCAAAGCCAGTGATGTTCCAAATCATACATAATTTCCGTAAAACTCATTGATACGAGTCGGGGATCGAGTATACAGTACACGCCAGAGTATTGGCATCCTTTTAAACGTTTTAAAAGAGTTAAGAGGAATTTTGGTAACCATTAGCTGCAAGGCTGATTCAGTATTCATAGGGTGTAGAGCATGTCTGTGATGGGGATGGACCAGGTCTGCCTGCATAACTCTAGTCGGTTTAGGAGATACAGCCATTCAAAGTTCCGACCTTTGGGACCAATATCTAAATCGCGAAAAAAAATCTGCTGTCCCGTACATTTCAGTCGAGCTATGTTTGCAGTTTTGTATGGAAGAGCGATTTTTTTTTTCGCGATTTCAGTGTTGGTCCCATAGTAAAAGTTACTCAGTTTTATTGTCTGATCTGAAGCACCTCTTTAAGTAACTGTCCCATTTAATTTTACACTCTGTATTTAGCATAATTATTTAATAATTTTAACTAATTGTAACTAATGTAGATGTGCATTCTTCTTTATACACTGCAAGAATGCTTTTAAATTATCTATTAAAATAATATGAAATGCAGAAAACATTTCAACTCCGAACAAAAGGCATGCAAATTCTCAACTTAATTTCTCCTAATTATATCCCGCACAGAATACCATGAGCTCATAAATTACTTAATTCGGAGTAAAATTAAGTTTTCGCTCGTATATTATTGGAAATTATTACGTCCTATTGTTCTCGAAGCTGCGGGTTTTAATAAGGTTCGCTCTATATTTCGAAGTCCCTGGGATCAAAGTATTTTAATACTTACGTGACAGGTACACATAGATATATTATAAAAAAACAAGATGCTCATATAAAATCATAGCAAATTTTTGTCCAAATTGACACATACTTTTTAAACTTTTGCAAAGAGATTGAAATCACTAAACTTAAAAATTCTTCGTCTATGTATCAATGGAACATATACCTTATTTTCCAGGTATAAAGTTGTAAATACTTCTTGCATGTCTTTAAAAAATATGTATTTTTTAAAACAGCAATTTTGAAAAAGGAACAAGATTTCATCTATCAGACGATGACAGGAGTGGTATTTTTGAAAGTCACACGTTCAAATAAGCAGTAGAAAATGACAAAATTACTATGGAGATCTTTCGATCATCTTTCTTTCGAATGCTGATTTGAACGTCTGACTTTCAAAAATCGCGCTCCAGAACAAAGACAAATTATAACCCACACAAAATAAGTATGAGTGCTGTAGGTTGATACTAATACCTGATATTTGACTATTAAACTTAGACGTATTATGTATGTTTACAGTCAGAGAGGCAGCGCGGTACTGAGGCAAGAGGAGGACCTCATTTGGATCTGCCATTTTTGGACCACTGTTTGTGTATCTTGTTCTGTAGGTATAGTATATCTATGCAGGTACAATAGATTTTCTGTTATAATTATAAAGCTTATAGTATGATTAACGGAACTGAGCTCTAGTACTCGATGGACGTAAAGTTTTCGTTAATATTTTTCATTTAAAACTAATACATCAATATGTAAGTTATCATCTAACAGTTCAAGCATAATTTTTTATCATATATCTAAGTCGCAGTATAAGAAAGAGTATCTACTATACATACCCAAATAGTCTTCTTTCGAGCAACACTATTCCCCCCGTTTTTCCAACATAAAGTTTGGAGGGTTTTTTTTCTCACCTTCATTAGTATGAGCCTCCTTAAGTCCTCTATGGTAGGACGAAACACCTAGGAGGCATCTTTTATTTTTCATGTTTCGAATAGGTTTATACAATTTACCGAAACCAAAGTCATACCTCAGTATTCTTGGATGGTTTATCTAGTGAAATCATCAATTGAATACACGACTGGAATTACTTCACCCTATAGAGAATCGTCACAAAGATTACGTATTTTCTTGTATTTTTAAACAATTTACTCGTGTTAGAAGAACTTCAAATAGTTTCAGATTTTTGGTACATAAATCTCAAAAATGGTGAGTATAAACTCATATTCACCATTAGTTTATCTAGTGAAATCATTAAAAAAATATATAAAAAGTACTTTTGCTAACTCTTTTTAATCGAAAATACGGTACGCGCACGCACTTTTCGGAGGGCTGGGCAATCGTGTTTCTCATAGAATATATTCGTCTGAAACTATGGCCCCTTAAAGTGGAATCCTTTACCTATAACTACAGCAGCACTTGAAGCACAAAACATTCATTAGTGAAAACTAAAAGCTCTTTCGACAGAGACAAGCTGTAACAACTGAAATATTCAGTTCCTTTGCCGAGAAACTGTTAATTAATGACTACGTTCTCCTAACGCCTTTAGAATCAATCTATTTTCATACTTCTGCCTTGAAACATAAGGCCTGTGCGATGGGAATTCTTACAATGAACGAATTGTACGTTAAGTTTGTAAGTTTACAGTTTTAACGAATAGCATTTTATTTTTGTTTTTACCGTTTTGTTAACAATCCGAACTAAATTGTTTTGAATTAGTTTTTTAATTTGTAGCCATTGTCTGTTTTCTTTTTCGTTTTAATTTTGTCTTAGTTTCTGTAAGGAAATAAAATAGGTACTATGTGCTATTCATTTAGATAAGAATATTTGGGGCAATTGCATCTATGGGGCAATTGTATCTATGGGCCAATTGCATCTATGGGGCAATTACTTATACAGGGTTTTAGGGTAGACAGTTGCATTACTTTGGTGGGTGGGTGTGGGGATGGGTGGGCACTTATGATATAAAATTTCCCAAAGGGAAAACGGGACATTCCCAAGAAAAGAAAGAAAGGCATTTTTTTTTTGCTAATTTCCTATAGGTTTCTTTGAGAAAGTTGTTCAATGAAACTGTTTACTCTCACACCTGTATGGGGTAATTTCACTTTTTGGGCAATTAATATATTATCTTATATCGATATAGTAGATCTCTTCTTTATATAACTTCTAGTATTAGAAAATAAAAGGTTAAACAAATTAAACCTAATGTAAACTTATGCATATAGTATATTTTTTTATAAAAGTACTATCATTTATGTAGTAAAATACAATATTCATTATCAGAAATAACAATAAAATATAACTATAACTAACTAAAATATAACTAAAGTATAGTATATTTCAATTCACATGTAAACCTTTATAATTCCCAACTCTCCAAGCGTTGTTCAATCAGAAACTGTATATAGACATTGTATTCAAAATCCAACCCCAACCTTCTCACATTCAAATCGATTTAAATATAAAAGAAAAATACGTCCGTCATAAAATGCAGATGTTAATAAAATACTTTTATATTACACAGGCAATGCAACGCCCACTGAATTGAAATGGTTACGAAATCAGAGGCATTCGGGACATTTATACTGCAAGAAACCAATAAAGTATTTCGGCATATGGAGTGGAGCCAATGTTTTCTGTGCCCAGTTTTGATATTTATGCTTGCGTATTTTTAGACATAAATAAAAAGTTTCGGCTTTATTTGTCTGAACAATCGGATTTCAAGTTTCGAATTTTTAAGCCTGATAGACAATGGTTTTAAAATACAATATGTGAACTCGTGCAATTTATATTTAACTACCCGGTTAAAAAATTTCGCGACAAAACTAAATTCCTATTTTCTTATGGGTTGAATAGTGATCACCAGCAAAGCGATACGTGCGAAATGCCAAGCTTGTAGGCTTTGTAGTTCTGTTGATATTGTGTTGAGTCATTGTATTTGAGTGTTATATACAACGTGTTAATGAATTAACGCAAAACTAGAAAGTAGTTTGTTTAGAATCGAGAGCAGAATCGAATTATCATAGTTTCAACATAGGTAATTTTTTTCAAAATATTAAATAATTTGTTTGTAAAATTTAAAATTTACTGAACCCGATGTCAACCCACCGCACGGACACACTCACCTTACTTACCACCAAAACTAGATTATTAAAACGTATCAATGAGTACGTTAGCGCTTTCATTAATTACTGAAATGATAACAAATAATGTTTTCCTCAAAACTTAAAATGCGAATAACTTTAAATTTTAAGTATCAAAATAATGAAATTATTGTTTCAATCTAATTATTTTGCTATAAATCAGTTGGGGTGTATGAGGTTTTGCGCTAATTTATTAACACGTTGTATACAGGGTGTAACAAAACACCCTAGTAATACTTAAGGCGGTGCTTCAGACCATCATCCTGAACAACTTTCATTATGGAGACAACATCGAGAAAAAAAAAATCAGCTGTCCCATACATTTTAGTCGAGTCGGTACTGCACTTTTGTATGGGACAGCACATTTTTTTTATTTTTTCTCGATGTTGGCTCCATAGTGAAAGTTGTTCAGTTTGATGGTATGAAGCACCCCCTTAAGTATTACTAGGGTGTATTGTTACACCCTGTATATTAATAGAATATAGGATTTTATAGAAACTCAAGAAATAATTTTCTTTGTCGTAACTCGTCATCATCAGCATACGCCTCCTCGTTGGAGATAAAATTTCGGAGTAGTTACGAGCCTAGTTTGGATTGGTGGAGGTAATTAATTGATTTACATTTACATCTTTAAAATAACGTACCTATACGGAAAAGAGTACGGAAAACAATTAAAATTTTAAGTAATACCCTGTAGGCTCCCACTGCAGGGCTAAAGCCTTCTCGATCGAGTGGGCTGTACTCCACTAAGTGGGCTTAATGCGGATTGGTAGAGGCGAGTAAGGGGTTAGTTACGGAAAAATTTTATACTGGTAGAATTTTCCTATAGTTGCTATAGTAATACAAATCAATCCGCGACATACCGCGGGTCACAGACGTCAGGGGAGGTGAGGAAGCCCTTGTGACTGCTGGTGAGCGGCACGCGCTTCCCTTCCCCGCTACACCTCCCGCCCCCCGCTGACATCTAGAGTACTTCACCTCCCCCAACGCCTGTGCCCCGCAGGACTGACGCACTAACTTGTCTAACTGTAATTATGTTTTTTTAGTCTTTAGTTCTTATATTCTTTTACTCCACAGATCCTTCCTGTCCCTATCTTAACGTCGTAGATTCCATTAAGAAACATAAAAAGACGGAGAAAAAAGCTCATTAACACATAATTGATATCCGTTCCTGGCATAATAAATGCTTCAGAGAGCGGAATCATTGTAATTCATAAATATTCTAATTTATTCTGTTTCAAGCTTTCGGCTAAGAGAGCAAAGTTATTTTGGGTGATAAAGGATTTTTTAGAAGGATTTTGTAGGAAAAAAATAAAATTGTCTTTATCGTCGCACTGAAAGGAGCATTTGTAATCAAATTAAAATTTTAGAAACTTGCATTCAGATTTCAGATATTATTTAATGTGTTGTTTTTGGATCGAATATTATCTACTATTCATCATGAATTTGGTTATCAAGTGTTATGGAACAAGTGAAAGGTACCTACCCAATAACATTCCTTTTACTTTCTTTGTTCGTGACTTCAATCTGTTCAACCACTCGAATAGACTAGATTGCAATTTAAAAGACAAAATTGATGTTTCAATTTTACCTAAAGAATTCATCGTGATTTTGGCTTCGTTATTGTTTAAATTCTTTATCAGCTACTAAGGCTTCACTACCAATTAGGTGAATTACTCCTTGGGCTGCGATTTACAATACAAAAGAGGCTTTGGGTACTTTAGAATGTCACTCGATTCTCACTTTTTAGTTTGGGTAGATTATTACGATAATCTTAGTCAGGCCTTTATTGCCCTCAAGGAGCACTATTTCATATAGTCTGCGAGTGTCGAACGATTAAGGACGGACACCCATGTCAGTCGAAGTCTACTTCGAAGGAACAGAATTAAATAAATTAAGAACTAAAAGATTTTTTATATAAATCTTATAGTATCCTTTAGCTCTTAATTTGTCCTTACTTTAGCTAAACTCTCTTATTACAAAAGCTGTAAGAGCACTACATTGTAAAACAAAAACATTGTTTGCTCGTACCTACGAGTACATTGTGGAATTTTGTGTAATTACATCCCAAATCATGGTAACATCTGTTCATCTATCGATCATAACTACGCTAAATGTTGACAGCTTGCTTTGCCATTTTTCACGGCTCATTTGCAAAAGAAACGCCTATTCATTTTCCCCTTCATGCATTACTAAGAAAGAATCAGTAGCAGACAAACTACAATCCAATAATCTAGAATCACTAAGAACAAATTTTTCGATACATTTGCATTAGGCCCTACACATAATGATGAACAATTTGTCCGCGGGAACCCGTGGTCACGCCTCCTCATCTCAGTATGGAATTTACTACAGATGTGCCCGTGGGTAAAATTGTCCGTCTCGTCAGAGCGTAGCACCTAAAACTAAAATGTAACATCATTATCATCATCATATCAGCCGATAGACGTCCACTGCTGGACATTGGCCTCCCCCAAAAGGGGGGGATTTGTCATAATCGCCACGCTTCGGATCGCAGTTGGATTAAATGTGTGTACTCAGAGGATGCTGCTGCCCATCGTCCGGTAGATCCCTTAGTCGCCTTTTACGACACCCACGGAAGGAAATGGGGTGATGCTATTCTTAGCCGACCATCTACAACCATAATATTATAGGCTGTGTTATTGGCCTTACTTTAATAAAGTGCTATTCTTAGCCGACACCACTGAGGCAAATGTAACATGCATGATCTTATTTCCTAGTCGCGTAGAGATTTAGATTTACGAGTAACGATCGACTTTTTTATTTTCTCCGTGGTAGTGGTATGCCTTGATAACGCTAATTAGACAAACCGAGGGGGCAAACAAAAGCCGACTTCAGGCTTCAAAAGAATCTACGGAACGGGGCGTTCGTTTCGCCGTCATTTCGGAGAAATAACGGGCAGGTGCGAGATATGCAGGAGGTTGTTCGTTTAATGTTGAATTTAAATTCTGTGTAATTTTAATTTGAAAGGGTTAAATGTGTAGGATGAGAATTCGACAAGTCTTAAGGATTGGGGGGTGATGTTTCAGAAATGAAACGAGCAGGTTGTTTGATATTAAATGGAAAATGAGGAATAATTTTCTACTTCTACGTAATATTTCTGAAGGCATTACTTTAAAAGTTCTATGATAGGATATAATGTTTAATAGTTAGAGGCTGTTATGAATTTTACTAATTTTAAACAGGTATCGAATTCTTGCCGCGTTTGTAATTATATCACCTTGGTATCGTAACAGTTTTCATTCGCAAATTTTAGTATGACATACTAAAATCTCTCTCTAACTTTTATTTATAAGAAGAGGCCTTTACTTTATACATCACCAGTTGTATACAATATCTTCGTGTTTATTTCGTAATGGAGTCGCTCAACATACATACTTCAAATCGTAAATTTAAAAATCTAATAAAACGTCTCCAAAACGGACGAGCAAGAATGAACGAGTAATGGATATTTTTAATAGACAAGATAATCTGGGTCTGCCTATCCAAATGTAACAGCATACAATTATAATATTGCGACTTCGTACGCGCAGACCACTGAAATATACTTTACAACCTGTTCTAATACCTACCAAACATACTTACATAAAAAAATTCATAAAAATCGGTCGAGCCGTTTCGGAGGAGTGCGACCACAAACACCGTGACACGAGATTTTTATATTATTAGAAGAAAGAAAAACTTCGCCCTGGTGGGATCTATAATATAAGTAAATAACATTATACCCATAAGGGTATATACCTTCGGTAATACTTATAAGGTTTATACCTTCAGTAAGAAATTCTCTAAATGACAGTGACTACTGAAAACCGTATCAAAATCAGTTGCGTGGTTTAGAAGAAATAAGCGAAGAAACAGAAATTATGAGGACGGACGCGAATAGCGACTTTGTTTTATATACTTACTATTTAGAGAAGAAATTAGAGCAGAGATGTGTTCAAGTTAACAGTGTAAACCGAGGACTAATTAATTTAAACTAACCAAGTAAACGTTTATTCTTTTACTGCGCTGCGCACTCTCAGACAAAGAAAACGGTGACAGATCCCAAATGACAACGCTCACTTAATTTAATTGTTGAAAGATCAATTACAAGAACAAATCCAACGAAGTAAAGTTTAAACTTCTTAAGAATAATTCTCAAAGGAATCGAAACTTAAGCAATAACGATTGCTCTCTCAAATCTCTGAGGAATTTGAAGAATTGACTTACAGTTTTAGGAAACATTATTTTTATGGAAAAGTTGTTTGAATTCTGCATGAAAACTTTATTCATAAAGATTTTTATTAAGAAATCTGACTAATGTAGATCACTTTTGTGTGTTTTAAGTAAATAATGTTATATTTTTAATTTAATTTAGTTATGGCTTTATTCTCTGTCTAGGTCTTATTTAAGAGCAGAGCTACTCTCTTGTCGGTTTAGTATTCGCCAATCCTATCAGTCTCTATTCCGCTAGTGTCTTTGAGTTCCTGATACGACACGACATCAGCCTTTTCCTTCACTTGTGCTTGATATCTCTTTCCCTCTATTTTCCCTTCTAATATAGTTTTAAAACCATATTGAAACGATGTTTTCTTAACTTTGCCTTAAATTCGTCTAGCCACATAGAGTTAGGAAGCGTTTAAACAGAAGTGACGTGGCGCGGACATTTCGCTGGCGGGGTGATAAACCTTATAGTACGTAGCATAGAGTCGTTTGGAGAATTTCGCCCGCGCCTCCAGGCGACGTCGCCTGGTGGCGGGTGCGCGATTTTTCTTTACGTCAAAAAACGACGCTATGCTACGTAATATAAGGTTTATATTGGTGTTACTTTGACTACCCGCCACCGCCACGCGTCTCTTCTGTATAAACCCTACCTTAGAAGGCTACATAGTTACTATGTTTATCAATACAGGGTGTGAGGAATAGTATCATTAATCTTTAAACCACATACTCTACTGGGTAGAGCATGATACTTTTCCTTACACCCTGTACCTACATCCTCCGAGATTGCCCCAATGAACGAAAAGACCAACAGAATTTCGAAGCATCAAAACACAAACGTTCGAAGACACCCACATGCAATAACATGGTTCAATTGATTAATGGCGTCCGCAACGTCATAATATTTGCCCAATTCCGTTCGTCCATTTCCTGGTTCATTTGTAGAGGATATCATTTGGTTCAGACGTGACTGGATCACAATAATTAATGAAGGACTTATATTATCATCTTCGCAGATGTGGGTATTAATGCTTGGTTTATGAGTGTTGTGTTTTATCACACCATTCGGTTGGTAACTGAAGTTACAGTAACACAGAAAATAATAAAACTGTTTGAATATTTATACCAGTGTTAGGTGAGGTATTTAAATACTAGCTCAGTAGTCCCTATCGTTCTGTTACATTTAAAATACATTGTTCGGTGAATTAAAAGTTAAATGAAACAAAAGTCTTGAAAATAACAATGGTGACATCCATAACAAGCTGATCATCTCGTTAACCAAGTTTATTAACTATTTAGGTCATTTTTATTTTATTAATTATCACATCAATAATTAATTATCACAAGCCGTGGTGGTCCAGTGGCGAGTAACCTTGCCTGCCGTACAGGATGCGATGGTTCGATCCCTGTCCAGACAGACTCGTACCAATGAGTTTTTCGGAATTTATGTACGATTTGTTACACCACTGGCTTTTCGGTGAAGGAAAACATCGTGAGGAAACCTGCATGCTTCAATTTCAAGGCATGTATTTTACAAGTGGCGACGGGCTCACTCCCCGTCACACTGGACAGAGTTTCGGTACTACTAGTGAAACGTGGATGTTCTGAAGTTTCAGAATATCTCTGACTACCCCCTCGGGGAATATAGTCGTGACGTGAGCGTATGCTTATGCTTATGCTAATTATCACATAAATGCCCATTCAACATTTAAACAGATTGACCTAAGTTAGAATTATGAATGAAATAGTTAAAACAGAGTATAAAACAAGTTAAATAGATTGGTAATAAGCTGCCTTTCAAATGCATACCTAATACAATGACGAAAGCAATCTACAAGTGCCTACGATCCTAAATGCGATTATCTCCACTTCAACAATTGAAACCTACCGAGATAACCTTGCTTGACGTTTGTCAGTAACTCAAGAGACCCTTTAAACTTTTCCACTTACATTTACATTTAGAATATTGTACTGTAATCTATCTAGATTGTGTCTAGACAAATAGCATCGTCAAAACGAGTTAAGACGTAGAGCTTTAAATTGCTTGAAGATGCTTTGCCAGTTTTTAAGGCTCGAAGCCCCTCAACTCTTTCGCGGACACTGACCGGCTATAGCAGTGATAACAATAAAAATTCCATTGTGTCTCGTTCAGTGTTCGCGAATGTGTTAAGCTGAGTGAGACTTTTAGGTCTGTCATCGCTTTGTAATTCGTATCCAGTTTGGATAATGCAAACAAAGTAGAACAACAGGAGCCACGTTGCAAATTTTGCCGCGACCTGTTGTTTCATTGGCGTGATATTCGCGCGGTTCCCGTTTGAGCTTGCCACAAGGCTCCACCATCTCTTCTCAACAGTGTATTTTGCTCAAAAATAATCCTAAGATTGGGATAGACAACACTACAAACTCACAAACTAATTTGACATTGGCAGAAATTCAGGTCACAATGACAAGCAAAAGACCGTTAAAAAATAAAAGATGTAGGTAGGTAGGTACTATATGATTGCAGCAATTTCTTATGCTATCGACATGCAATTTTGACACAGGTAGGAACATCGTAGGAAGCATAAAATGTGTTTTGCAACTGCTCTAGGATTTGGTTAATAATTATGTTGTTGATTATTAGAAAAGCGAATACTTAGGTAGCTATATCAATTTATGGCTTAAAATAGTCACAGATCATATTATAGCCAATCGATCCGCTGACACCATCTTTTAACAACATTTACCATTATTTTGATCACATTTCTTTTAATCGTGACTCTGTGTAATATTTAGATTAAAAAAACTACAATATTAACCACTAGCTGTCCGCGACTCCGTCTGCGTGGATATATAATATGTAGCCTATATGTTATTCTTGGATAAGAACTGTCTATATGCCAAGTTTCATTGAAATCGGTTCAGCCTTTTTAACGTGAAAGAGTAACAAACATCCATACATCCAAACAAACATTCGCGTTTATAATATTATATACAGGGTGTACAATAAAATGGGACAGCTACTCAAAGGGGTGCTTCAGACCATCAAACTGAACAACTTTCTCTATGGGACCAATATCGAAATCGCGAAAAAAAAATCCGCTCTCCCATACAAAACTGCAAACATAACTCGACTGAAATGTATGGGACAGCAGATTTTTTTTCGCGATTTGGATATTGGTCCCATAGAGAAAGTTGTTTAGTTTGATGGTCTGAAGCACCCCTTTAAGTAGCTGTCCCATTTTATTGTACACCCTGTATAGGATTTAAAATACTCGTCACCTTCAAGGTAAACAATGTCACCAAATGGCGCTTAAGAATTTTTATCTTAGTATTAGATTTCATATTTCATATTTATTTATTTGCAAGTCACAAGTTATTAGGATGTTATATAATATAAAGTAGGTACAGGTGACGCCCTGTAAGGGCACAGCAAAACGTAGAGGTGAATTAGAACACATCTCTAGGAATTAACCTACATATATACATTAAATGTCAACTTATAACACCTCTAGATTCAACTTTAAGATCCCCAGCCACATTACATAGTTTACACAACTAATCCAATACCCGATACCGAAATTGCAATATAAACCAAACTGTGGGCGTTAGTAGTTAATCTGCAGTTTAGTTCAGATGCACATGGTGCACCGGCAACTCCTGCTTAGTAATAGGGATCATTAAATAGGAATCTTACTCCGAAGTTGAGCTATTTGTTTGTTTGCTAACGGGAATTTAAATCTTAAAATTGTTATTTGATTTTTGTGATATTCGATTAGCGTATTGAATATTTGAAAGGTTGGAGGCGCTGCTGGTGCCAGAGAGAATCAAGTAGTCTTGCCTATCGATAGAAACCTACTCGAGCCAAATGAGGACAGCTGCTTTTTTAGGGTTCCGTACCCAAAGGGTGAAAACGGGACCCTATTACTAAGCCTACGTTGTCCCTCTGTCCGTCTGTCCGTCCGTCCGTCTGTCCGACCTATTTAGGGCTGTAACTTTTGAACCGTCAAAGTTAGATAGTTGAAATTTTCACAGAATGTGCGTTCTTACCACCGTAAGAACGCACATTCTGTGAAAATTTCAAATAAAAACTAGTTTCTTGTTGAGAACCCCCCTTAACTTATAACTTTTTGTCTTTTTTATTATTTGTTAACAAATCCACCATTTGTTAACAAATAATAAAAAAGACAAAAAGTTATAAGTTAAGGGGGGTTCTCAACAAGAAACTAGTTTTTATCAACGTTTTTTCTTCACGCTCTATCGTAAAAACGGTAATACATACAAGCGTCAAACTTAGTGGGATTATAGACCAAACTCTACAAAATAACAACAAATACTAAAAACCGGCCAAGTGTGAGTCGGTCTCGCGCTAAAGGTCCCGGACAAAAAAAGTATTTTTTCTAAGTTAATAATGTTGTGTTCTGTGGTGGTGTGGTACGGAATCCTCGGTGCACAGTAGCCCGACTCGCACTTGACCGGTTTTTATTTTCGATTTCCAAGTTGGTGCCATAGAGAAATTTGTTCAGTTTGATGGTCTGATCATCCTCTTACTAAAGTGTCAGCACATTAAGAAGGACCCTGTAGGTAGATAATCTAAATACGACAAGTATTTTTCTAAATTGGCAATTCCAACTCAAACTTTCAGTTTTCATTGTATCTGAAGGATATCTTAAATTACTGAGAAATTGTTAGAAATAGGTACATCGTCTGTTTTGAAAATATTGTAGGTATGTACTATCGCGGACTTTTCCGCCTGACCACCACTAGGCTCATTTTAGCTTCCATACTAAAAACCGGCCAAGTACGAGTCGGGACTCGGGCAATTAGTGTTCCATACTATCAGTTGTTTAACATGGGTCATTGATGAATCCACTATAAATTGACACATACTTAGTATGTGGTCACATAGTAACTGAAGATCATTTTACACTGGCCATACTGGTGTTCGTTTTTTGGGTATAGAAAAATAAAAACCGCTCAAGTGCGAGTCGGGCTGCTCGCGCACCGAGGGTTCCGTACCACACCACCATAGAACACAACATTATTAACTCAGAAAAAAAACTTTTTTGTCCGGAACCTTTAGCGCGAGAACGACTCACACTTGGCCGGTTTTTAGTATGTGTTGTTATTCTGTAGAGTTTGTTCTATAATCACACTAAGTTTGACGCTTGTACGTATTACCGTTTTTATTATAGAGCGTGAAGAAAAAACGTTGATAAAAACTAGTTTCTTGTTGAAAACCCCCCTTAATTTTTAACTTTTTGCCATTTTTATTATTTGTTAACAAATCCGCCGCAATAACGCATAATCTGAGAAAATTTCAACTATCTAGCTATTACGGTTCAAAAGTTACAGCCCTAAATAGGTAGGACAGACGGACGGACGGACAGACGGACGGACGGACGGACGGACGGACAACGTAGGCTTAGTAATAGGGTCCCGTTTTCACCCTTTGGGTACGGAACCCTAAAAAACTATCCAAGTTAGAGCCACCCTGATAATTTTCCCGCCAACTACACGTTATTTCTGATGTTCAAGATTTTTTTCAGATCTTATACTTTTTTATATTTTTTGAAATAGAGGTGGGGACAGCAATTTATCGGATTTAATTGAAAATTTTGTTAAACAAAGTTTTTATAATAAACTTGAAAAGTATACTTTAAGACTCGTATTTTCATAAGCTTTCAATCGATACCCCACAGCATAGGGTTGATTTTTTTTTAAATTTACCCTTTCTTACTTCCCAAATAAAAATTTAGCTTTTTTTTACGTCATCTATGATATTGGACCAGCAATAGCTATATTGATACCGAGTTTCAACTTCCTATGTTTTACGGTCTCTGAGAAAAATGCCTGTGACAGACGGACAGACACCGAGCTGATTCCATAAGTGTTTTCGTTTTGCCAATTTTGGTACGGAACACTAAAAATAAAAGCGCTCTCTAGCCCCGCCCTATTGACGAACAGACCAATGAATGAATAGTTTCCAAACAAATTATGCTCGAAATTAGGCGGATTTTTTTTTACGTGGTCACGCAGAAAAGTCCGCTATAGTACGTAACGTAAAACTATGATTTTCTTGAAATATTAAGTAACCTCCTCGTAATAAGTAGGATCGGACGTCAGTTCAACCTCCTAATGCCTAGCTTTTTAAAATTGAATTCTAACTTGAACTTCAGTCAACTCGATTCAATCTCTATTTGATTAAGAAAGTTTGTACCTGCTAACTTTGTATGGATGAGTTTATTCCTTTGTTCAATTCAAACTCATGTGTTAGTAGCAATCTTTATCCTGTTCGTCTCTAATCTTTTAGAAATGTATCTTTGATGAAAATTACACCTTTATTTTACCTATACAGGGTGGCCGGGGAGTTGACGTTCAAACGTAAAATTTAGGTCCGGTATGTCGTGGGGTATCCGAATCACCCCCATGTATGTTCCGCGATTTTTTATAGTTTTCGAGTTATGATGATTTTTCCGATTTTTTGAGGAAACTCGACATGACTGGCTTAAACAATTTCTAAAAAAAAAAGTGTAAGACTTTTTGGAGATTCTTTTTTTGCAACTTAATCTTCATGAATTGTGCCTTTATTCATAACATCATCAGCATCGTAACTTTGATAAAAGTTATGAAAATATTGGTCTAAAGTTAAAAATTTGCGATCCGTGAATTATGACAAAATTTTCAACTTTAAATTAAAACTCTAAACAGGTGACCTTATGATTTTTTAGCCAATCCCAAAAATGCGGCCAACTCTCAGCTTTCATAGTCATAAATAAAAAGTAGTACTTAAGAGGGCTAATTTGGCTAGAATTGATCTTCAAAGACAACAAGGCGGAAAACTCTTAAATTTTTTTTTTTTTTTTTTTGCCGTAATTACCACGCCTAAGGCTAAATAATGATTAAAGAATGCTGGAAACCGAAACGGCGACGGGTTATGCCGAACTCTTACCGGCTAAAACCCCACCGTGTTCCACTCATCGCATATTGCCGTAGAGCCTGAGGGCCCGTGAGGAATCTTCCACACTCTACGGCGCAGCGACCAACCTTACCAGGTCTCATCTCTGTTGGCCTTGACAAGCCTACAGGCCTTTAGGTGGTGCATGGGAACACGCACACAACCACTTCGAGTCCCTATGATCGGACGCCGGACCCCCCAGCCCGACGCCCAGAGACTCAAAAATTACGGGGGAGGCAGACCGCGAGCAAACGCAGCCCGTCTGCGCCCCGTGCGTCTTTGGCGGATCAGGAGTTCAGAATTCGACTCCCTCTCCCTCTCCGCCGTCTCCTTCTGGAGCATTACTGCCTCACAGAAGGAGAGAACCGCGCGCCAAGACGCCTCACTGTCGACCTTAGCGCGAACCATGGCCGGCAGCGAGAGGTCTGAAACTACCTGGGAGAGCTCACTGCGCTCTCCCGCCCACGCAGGGCACTCCTGCAGCACGTGCTGCGCCGTCTCGTCGAGACAGCCGTCGCAGTGGTGGCACCCGGCTGTCGGCTCCCTCCTCCTAGGTTAGGTTAGGTTAGGTTAGTGGTTGTGTGCGTGTTCCCACGCACCACCTAAAAGCCTGTAGGCTTGTCAAGGCCAACAGAGATGAGACCTGGTAAGGTTGGTCGCTGCGCCGTAGAGTGTGGAAGATTCCTCACGGGCCCTCAGGCTCTACGGCAATATGCGATGAGTGGAACACGGTGGGGTTTTAGCCGGTAAGAGTTCGGCATAACCCGTCGCCGTTTCGGTTTCCAGCATTCTTTAATCATTATTTAGCCTTAGGCGTGGTAATTATTGCAAAAAATAATAAAAAAAAATTTAAGAGTTTTCCGCCTTATTTATTGTCTTTGATGATCAATTCTAGCCAAATTAGCCCTCTTAAGTACTACTTTTTATTTATGACTATGAAAGCTGAGAGTTGGCAGCATTTTTGGGATTGGCTAAAAAATCATAAGGTCACCTGTTTAGAGTTTTAATTTAAAGTTGAAAATTTTGTCATAATTCACGGATCGCAAATTTTTAACTTTAGACCAATATTTTCATAACTTTTATCAAAGTTACGATGCTGATGATGTTATCAATAAAGGCACAATTCATGAAGATTAAGTTGCAAAAAAAGAATCTCCAAAAAGTCTTACACTTTTTTTTTTAGAAATTGTTTAAGCCAGTCATGTCGAGTTTCCTCAAAAAATCGGAAAAATCATCATAACTCGAAAACTATAAAAAATCGTGGAACATACATGGGGGTGATTCGGATACCCCACGACATACCGGACCTAAATTTTACGTTTGAACGTCAACTCCCCGGCCACCCTGTATAGAGTGTAACATAACACCCTAGTAATACTTAAGGGGGTGCTACAGACCATCAAACTGAACAACTTTCACTATGGGGCCAATATAGAGAAAAAAAAAAGATCAGCTGTCTCATAAATTTTAGTCGAGTCGGTATAGGTAATAATAGGTACTGCAGTTTTGTATGGGACAGCAGATTTTTTTTATTTTTTCTCGATGTTGTTTCCATTGTGAAAATGGTTCAGTTTGATGGTCTGTACCCCCTTAGGTATTACTAGGGTGTTTTGTTACAACCTGTAAATGTCGCTTGATTTTTCCCGTGATTTGTTCGCATTCTGGTTCCCATCATCGTAGCGAGATAAAAATATAAACCGGTTTTTAAATCTAATCGTAAATAACATAACATAAATATCAGTTGTTTGCACACCAAAAACATACAGCAAAAGAAACAGAATTTAAATAAAACCGGTCAAGTGCGAGTCGGGCTACTCGCGCACCGAGGGTTCCATACCACACCACCACAGAACACAACATTATTAACTTAGAAAAAAAACTTTTTTTGTCCGGGACCTTTAGCGCGAGCGAGACCGACTCACACTTGGCCGGTTTTTAGTATTTGTTGTTATTTTGTAGAGTTTGGTCTATAATCACACTAAGTTTGACGCTTGTATGTATTACCGTTTTTACGATAGAGCGTGAAGAAAAAACGTTGATATAAACTAGTTTCTTGTTGAGAACCCCTCTTAATTTTAACTTTTTTATTATTTGTTAACAAATCCGCCGTAAGAACGCACATTCTGTGAATATTTCAAGTATCTAACTTTTACGGTTCAAAAGTTACAGCCCTAAATAGGTTGGACAGACGGACGGACGGACGGACAAACGGACGGACAGACGGACGGACGGACGGACGGATGGACGGACAACGTAGGCTTAGTAATAGGGTCCCGTTTTCACCCTTTGTGTACGGAACCCTAAAAAAGAAGGTGTGAGTTACTACTAATGGCAGCCTTATCACTAAAGGCGATTTATGTACCACACAGCAAATTGTCAGAGTTGTGGACACATTTTCAACAAAACATTCACTATTTGAAACTAAAAGCTCTTTTGACAGTGGCACGTATGTAGCAGGCTGATTGTGATGATTGGTTAGAACATTTGGCGAAAAGCTTTTCAGAGTTTATCCTATAAAATAGACTACATAAACCCCACTGCTTATGTTAGGCTTTCTGACTCACGGAAAGACCCGTCTTAACGCTTCTAAAGTATATTCTGCTAACATTTTAGCAACTAAATAATACTACAGATAGGGTTGCCAGCTGCCATTTTATGTTTTTAAGTATTTGATAAGATTAAATAAAGGACATAGGATGAAAATAAAGGACATCATATTATATTTAGTTAAATGCTGTTATGACAGTAGCGAAATATATTAATTAAAAAAAACAAGCAATGTAACTTACACAGTTTGTCGTCAATCGAAGCCAAGTGGATAGTACGACCTATTTTGTTCGCTCTAAGAACTTCCTTATAATGAAACGACAATATTTTTTTTTGCAATGTTCGATTTGATGCAACTCATGCGTTCATTTCCCCCAAAATAAAGGACAAAGGATCGTCCTCTATTGAAGATTTCAAATTAGGGGACAAGACCATTTTTTGGGTCTGAAATAGAGGACGTCCTTTAAAATAAAGGACGTCTGGCAACCCTAACTACAGACGAAGGAAAACTGGGTCAAGGTTCTATACAAATTAAGGCAAGTCCTCAGTTATGTAAATAAAAGGCAATTTATAAAACTAGTTGCTTTGCGATGTGGCGTTTTAGCATTTTGCTCTTTGACTCGTTTTAAATCCTTCTCTAGTGTTTCGTTGTTGCCGTAGTGATAATAAGCTTAACTTCTGAAATGTCCTTTTGTTACTTTTGTAACAGTGAGCCTTTTTTTGTTCTAGGTATAAGTACTTTTATGGTAAAGCACTAGGTGTTAAATATACAAGGTAACTGCCTCCGTGGTCTAATGGTTAAGAGCATTGGCTCTCGATACGGAGGTCGTGGGTTCGAATCCCACGGGGGACACCTAGTGATATGTCACTTTATGCGTTTTTCCCCAGTGGGTTAGGACATTGCAGGCTGAATCACCTGATCGTCCGAAAAGAAAAATGATTCCGTGCTTCGGATGGCACGTTAAGCCGTTGGTCCCGGCTACTATCTCTAGTGGTAGTAGTCGTTACATAAAAACCACGTCAGAGGCCGTAAGGCGGTCTGAAAAAACTCTGACACCAGGGCTCTGCCCACAAGATAAGAAGAAGAATATACAAGGTGTAAGACTAAGGTTACACGTTCAGTCTCGCGTCAGTCTGGTCCATCAGTCTGGTCACGTTTATTTGATTTGCAGGGAAACTGATATACTGAAGCACCATGTTAGTCGGGTCAGTCTCGAGTCAGTTCCCTTCAAATCAAATATACGTGACCAGACTGATGGACCAGACTGACGCGAGACTGAGCGTGTAACCTTAGTCTTAGGGTAAATTGATTGTAACCATCATAATGATCAACTTTCCCTCAGAAATCTATAGGAAATTCGCAAAAATTTTCATCGACATTTTATACAATTCAATCAGCTGATTGCATTTAGTATGAGAAGTGGATTCTTTTTTCGAATTTTTGTTGGTTTCTGATGGAAAGTTGATCAGTATTATGGGTACAATCACCCCTTAAAGTAATGCATGGTACAATAATATACTGCGCCTGGTATTCTCTTCCGATCACGTGACTGACCACGTGACTGACACAAGCCTACGTCATCATACCCTTTTACCATGTTTAGCGGCCATTTTTTTGTGACTTAGGCTTGTGTCTCTGAATAGAAGACCTTGTTTTTTTTGGACTATGAAGTAACAGTTGCATTACTTTAAGGGGTTAAGCTTACGCCTAATACACAGCTAAGCTGCTATATACACAGGGTGTTAGGGTTTACCCTAACACCCTGTGTATATAGGTACTTTGTATTGGCACAATGGCGTTGGAGCTTATGTATGTATGTAAGGGTTAGCTTGTAAGATGGTGTTTTATGTTTGAGTGTTGATTATTTTAAAGCAACATTTTATTATTTTTATTTTGTCGGTTAACTTGAAAGGTCGTACTTAATAGTACCTAAACTTCTCGGCTTTATTTGGAACAAAAGGGTAGTTTTCTGTTTTATATGGCGCTATCATCGATTATGAATAAAGTGGGTTCTCAAACGGTTCACTAATATTCATCGTTGAATATTTGTTTGCTACTATTTATGCCAATATTCCGAGAATGATCACGTCCATTTTCAATCTCGATGTTATGCTCTTTTTCCGAGAAACTCGGTAATAAACTTATTATTGGAGCAAACTGGAGCAAATTTTTCACTTTGAAGCTTCTCTGGCCAGGAAGCTCGAATGTGTTGCAAAGTAATTTAAACTCTGTAACTTCATCATACATGGTGTAAACTTAAATGTATTCATCACGTTTCATTCATTCATAATTAAGGGAAATAATTATCTCTTAGTCACCTCATGGCACACAAGAAATTTTAAAATATACCTACGTTATCAAGTTATTTAAAACGTACGGTAAGGGGATTTTTCTACAGCATATTCGACTATATTCCCCGAGGGGGTAGTCAGAGATATTCTGAAACTTCAGAACATGCACGTTTCACAAGTAGTACCGAAACTCTCGGTTTTTCTTCTACTTTTGACGAAAAAATACAAAAGTATTACCGAGTTAGTTTACGAGCGTACTGTGAACTTTTACAGTTGCGTTAGAATTTTAGAGGTGGAAACTCTATTTTAAACTCTGAAATCGAATTACAGACGCGGATGCGCTTTTCTAAAAGAACAACTTTTATTTTATTCTAAAATACAATTTTGGGTTATCGTATACAGCAGAGATATTAACGATGCCTGAAGCCCACCCTGGACACTTTATGTAATCGAGCTCGAAATGACAAGAACCATAGCGTCTTCTGCATGTGTATGCGGAGTGAGAGATCATCAGTACACCACTTCTTACTGTCGCACGCACCTGGGAGGTCTAAAGGTTGTCCAAAACAGGAACGAGTGGAAGAGTAAAGGTTGAGCCTCATCTGGCAGCACGGGATCGCATTTATTCACACTCAATCCTTTTCTTTCGCTCAGGAACGTCATTTACCAGAGCGAGAAAGGTAGCAGAACTGCCGGTGCTGTTGCACTCCCGCTATCTTTCTCACTCTAGCAAGTAAAGGCCGTTTTGTGGCAGCCCTGTTTTCACTTGTTGCTTTTACATTACACTACTCACATTTTCTCATATATTTAGGTCCGTAATAGAAAGATTTTTATGAAGGTTATCCTGATAAATACGGTTTTATGATAGGTACATTAGACAAGCGCGCAGTAGATTATGAAAAGCGTTTAGCTCAAATTTATATTTGCCCAAAACTTTTATTTTTCGTTATTACCTTTGTCAACTTCGCCGGCTAGCGTGGCGAAGCCGAAATTACATTTTATATTTTTCCACAATACAAGGGCTGTTTGATATCTGATAATAATTTATATGAAATTTTACCATATTTTACACGGTGTTCCGTCCACTCCTCGTCGCCACTGAAAAATAAGAGAGAAGTGTGTGCACAGAACCAGTACAATAGTGTAGACATTGTGTTGCATTACTTTAAATTGAAATGATGATTTTATCCATGATCACTGAACAACTTTCCCCAAGGAACCTAAGGAAAATTAGTTCAAAATATTTCTACTTTTCCGGAGTCATTTTCTGTCCTTTCTGCTATAGTGTCTGCACCGGCCGTGGTATATATTTTTTTTTTTTTTTTTAATAATTTTATTCATCATAAAAACAATACATGGGTAATATCGGTGTTCTGGCACTTAAACCTACGAGGGGTTTACATTGTGCCTAGCCTGACATAGTTTATAGGTACAATTATAGTTACTAGCTAAGTGCTTTAAAAAAACTACATACTTAAATATTAACCAGTGCGATATGCTCGGCCCCGTCTTAATAGCTATTGGTCCTATATACATAACGCATTAGAGGTACACCATGGTATGTGAATCCCAACGCATTTAGATAAAAGTGTCTTGAAAGGGGTCTACGTGTTGGACCTGGGCCTCAATTGCGCAATTTTATACGGTTTTGGTTTGGTTTTGGTTTAGTTTTGGTTTAGATTTGGTTTAGCTGAAGTAAAAAAGCTATCGCGATATTTTTTTCTGAACGGTTTATTCGCACAATACAGAAAATTCGATCGAACGGACATCAAACGTTACGCCAACGTATCTTCCGAAATAAAGCTAAATCGTTACCGTTAATATAATTTGCACGATACGAATTGTGCATAACGTAACGTTTTTGGTTTCAAAGGTCCGGGCTACGGCCCGTGAAATGCCTTATAAGCAATAATTATTGTCAAGACTTTCGCCCTCCAAACAAAGGAATAGAAATCATAAGTCAAGTCCTAGCAAGAATAACTCCAAATGTAACCAGAATTAAAAAGTTTTCAAAGTGGATAATTCTTGAAAGCACTTCAAAAAGTGCCTCTTTTGTTTTTGTTCAAAGTAAATTTTTATTTCCCATTCACGTAACCGTAAAAATATTTCGTCCGGAATTAACGTCAGCGACGTGTTTGGAAATATCAAGTTCGAAATTTAAATTAAATTTCAAGAGTTTAATAACATCATTAAACGGGTTTTAGGAGCCGATAGAGTATTCAAGGGGTCGTTCGCTTTTTGAAGGTCAACGAACTTGTAGGTCCGAATTTAATTATCAGAACATTGTTGTATTCCCTGCGGTGTAGTTGTACGCACGGTTCATAACGTTTTAATTTACAGAAAAATGTATAAAGTTGACGTTAATGTCCATTGCTGAAAATTCAGTTGGTCTACAGAACAAGCACTCAATTCCTCCGCACTATTTCAACAAATGTATGCTCGTATTGATTTTGGTGAAACGGTTTTCAGGTTTTGAATTCATTTGTTAACCATCCCGATTCTTATTCATACTATTCGTTTCTATCCTAATCCTATTTCCTATCCTATTCTATCGTACTTCGTACTAAATACAATCAAATATTCAAAAAATGTGAAAGTTTGAGTCGATGTTTGGATGTTAGTTAATTTAGTCACGCTTATCCTCTCATTATACGGCTGAACGGATTTGGTTAGGAACACAAATAGAATATGTTCTGGATTAACACACAGGATTCTGGTACTTTAAATGTGACTAGATAATTTGTGTGACATTGTCCAAGATATTTATTTATTTTTTATTTATTTATTTATTCTTTTTAAGGTCAGCTAGGACGAAGTCGCGGGAAAAAGCTAGTGTTGTAGATACACCAATGTCGGATATCTTGCAAACTTAGGTGCCAATACCAACAATCTCAAGCTATTGGCTTCGTACTATTACGAAATGAAACTTGTAATTTGAAAATGTTACCGTATAGCCTACAATTTACACTAGGTGATTTTTTACCGTTCCGAATTTTTCAGGCGTGGTTCAGACCATCAAACTGAACAACTTTTATTATGGGAGCAAACCTGAAATCGCATATTCCCGGGGATGGTCAGAGATATTCTGAAAACTCAGAACATTTCTCTACTAGACGTACCTACCGAAATTCTGTCCATTGTGTCTTTCAAGTTCATACATAACTACATAAGTATGAAAAAAATGCGAGCCAACTAAGACGTATAATTTCTCTTAATTAGCACCAAAATAATTGAAATGACGTTATTATTGTTTACTAAAAACAAAAGATGGTTAGTTGTAACAACAAGCCGAATTCCTTTAACAAAGTTCTCTTAGTCGGAGAAGTCATGATGTTGACAGGCTCATATGGATTCATGATGTTGGTTGAAGTAAACAAATTATTTTTTCAGTTTATTTTCATTTATAAGATGAACAAACTTAAAAATTCATTAGAAGTTAAAGTAGACCGCGATGATTTGATGATATCTTTAAAGGTAACAGCAGGAACATAACTAAGTTTATAAACTTAGGGTTAGAAATTAACCAAACAATTAAAGAAGTTGAGTCGACAGTTGTGATAATTGGCCAGGTTAAACTTAGTAAGTAGCATAAAGTGGAACTAACGTTTACTGTTTAATTATAACTTGAGCTTACAGTCCAAATTAAATGCCAAAGTTTTCATTGTTGAATGTATTACGAAGGTGCAGGTGTAAAGTGAATTGATAACTACAATTGGGTGTTTGATTTATATTACTATCTTTGTTTGGTAGATTGGCTAATTCGCAAGGCCATCATATTGATATAAACTACCTAGTTTTTTTCCCTAGTGTATAACATGAAACCTAGAGGTACTACTCTGTAAGAAATACAGGTAAGTATACAGGGTGTACAATAAAATGGGACAGCTACTCAAAGGGGTGCTTCAGACCATCAAACTGAACAACTTTCTCTATGGGACCAATATCGAAATCGCGAAAAAAAAATCCGCTCTCCCATACAAAACTGTTAACATAACTCGACTGAAATGTATGGGACAGCAGATTTTTTTTTCGCGATTTCGATATTGGTCCCATAGAGAAAGTTGTTTCAGTTTGATGGTCTGAAGCACCCCTATAAGTAGCTGTCCCATTTTATTGTACACCCTGTATATCAATTTGAAATGTTATTCCACCCTAAAACTATAATCCCATCAATAACGTTTCATGTGAAAATATAGCCAAAACATACAATCCTATCAATCTCATGTATAACTAAGCCTTGTGTAAGTCCTAGCCTGACTTGCACCATCAAGTATTTAGGTTCGTAATTATAATACTCTGTGATTTAGGCTTAAACGTATTTAGTGATCGCTCTGAGTCTCACACTGCTCATACTAATGACAGTGACAGCATCATATTTAAACATAGTTAATACTTTTTGGTGCAAGCCAGCAATCTGGGTCACAGTAAGTTATAATTATAAGGCGTAAACGTTTCGCAGAACCATGCGGAACGTTGGCAAATAAGCATAACGTCAATAGCAGATTTTTGTGTATTGTGCGCTTATTTTACTTAGTCGTGGTGGTCCAGTGGCGAGTAACCTTGCCTGCCGTGCAGGAGGCGATGGTTCGATCCCCGTCCAGGCCGACTCGTACCAATGAGTTTTTAGGAATTTATGTAGGTACGATTTGTAACACCACTGGCTTTTCGGTAAAGGAAAACATCGTGAGGAAACCTGCATGCTTCAATTTCGAGGCATGTATTGTACCTACTGTCCATTACAAGTGGCGACGGGCTCACTCCCCGTCACACTGGACAGAGTTTCGGTACTACTAGTGAAACGTGGATGTTCTGAGGTTTCAGAATATCTCTGACTACCCCCTTGGGGAATATAGTCGTGAGCATTATGATGCTGATGCATGCTGCTGCTTATTTGCCATACTTCCACGAAACGGCCGCCAGGCCTTATAATTATAACTTAAAGCTTGGTTAAACCATAATTTAGTTAAAATGACCGTGGTTCAGCTACACGCTGATATAATTTGTAACAATGTTTCTGTCTATCCCGAGAAGGACTACGGTCGTAAATTTTCTTACACATGCGCCACACTAGAGTTGGGATTTTTTTTTTAATCATTGGCTTCGATGAACGATTTTTTTTTGTTAATTATGTAACACCCTGTATATCTTTCGGACGGACGGACGGACTTACTATGGATATTGGCATCAGCTGTCTGAGTTGGTTATTAAATTAGGGTGATAATACCGTGATCATAATTGCAGTTTAAGTAACTTGTACCAAGAAGTATTTCAAAAAAAAATCTTGGTCAATGTATTTGTGTCTTTCACACTGCTCATACTGATGGCAGTGACAGACTCATATTTAAATATGATTTAAGCTTATACTTTTTGGAGCAAGCCGAGCTAAATTTCTTCTAAAATATTCATCACAAAATGTAACTGGCAGAACTACGGGCAACTTGAAACTAAAGTGACTTAAATTTGCTAAAAGCTGGATAAAACACTCAGTTGTCTCACAGATTTAAATTCCGCTAGTTGAACGTTGAAACGGCTTGCTTCTTACTACCTACTCTGACAAGTATAACGAGTTTTTGCATTCCACAAAATGCGCGCTAGCCTGCAATGTAGTATCCTTCATAACCTACTGTGTTTTTGTATTCTGACACGGCACACACACTTCTGTATAAATCTGTTATGTTTCATGATACGCATCAACATTGTCTAAATGTGTGTACCTATCGGTACCATTAGAGTTACCTACCATTGATCGACGGCGATCGACGGTTTGTCCATACAAAAAGCACGATTAGTAATGATATGCCGGCACCCCGTAAGCATCGACGGCGACGGACGTGGCGAACGGCGTCCCGTACTAATCATGCTTTTTGTATGGAAAAACCTTCGATCGCCCTCGATCAATGTTTGGTAACCTTGAACGAATATCGAACACTGTTCTGTGAAAACGTTCGTGGTGATCCAATTTGTACACACTGTATATTCTGAGAAATTTGTACGGTTCAAACAATTGCGTAATTTCATACATTACTAGGGTCCTGGGTTCGAATCCCGGTTCGGTCATGGATTTTATATGTTTGTGCCGTTGTTGTATGGTGTCCACAACAAAAAGCCTGTTAGAGCCTACGTGGGATTATTGCAATCTATGTGCCTGTGAGCGTTATTTATTTATTTTATTTTATTTATTATACATTCGTAATCGATGTTCGTGGTCATGATCTTCTAGGCAGATGTTGAAGCCGTCGAAAAACTTAGTTAATCTTAATTGGAAGTAGAAACCGGATTGTCTACCGGTAACTACATTTGAGCGACTTAAAAGCTTTACACTTACAAAACAGTCTGCAGATGTCTTGCGGATTTAAATTCTGCAAGTTGAGCGCTAAAACGGTTTGGGTACATCTCGGACAAGGCATTATCCTCCTGAATACCACTTTAGTTTAGAACTAATGAGATTTCCGTGCGAATTCCCTTGAGAGAGCTCCAACACCGGGATCGGTATTTGTTGGTAACGTCTCTATTACTCACGTTTATAGAAAATAAGATCGTAGGATTTTGGGAAAGGGTTGAATTTCAAATGACAGGTGACATTCGATTAATTAATTTTTGTTTTGTTAGTGTCGATTAAATTTATTATTATGTGTCTACCAAATTTCTACCATGAAATAATTAGAAAGCGGACTGAGCATTGTATCGAATGAGCGAGCGGGAAGACAAACCAGAGAATTGTGAAAATGAAATCTCATTCTAACTAGGGTACTGATAATATTGTATTAACGAGACTAAATTCTCCAGTATGTTTTCTAGTATTTTTCGCAAGTGAACTTTGGGTTTTCTAGTGAAGACTTACTAGATATTTGTTTTTCTGTGAAATTTCTGTCGGTATTTTCTACGGTCTTTCGTCATGGTTTCTACATTTTCATGCTTAATTAATTATGCTTCTCGAATAATTTTGTCTATCAATTTTATTTCAATGGTAACACATAAACATAAGCATCCTTAAAAACAAATAAATAACGCATACAAGCTTATAAGTACTTTGTTCTGATTCAAAACAAAGACACAAACATAATAATAAGTAATAACATTCTTCTTTTGTAGAGTCGAAAACATGTCTTTTTATTATTATTTTTCTAGCCTAGCTATAAACATTAATTATGCTATTCCACATCTTACAACCCGATTACAAGTTCGTAACAGAAAATAAAAAACCGGTCAAGTGCCAGACGGGATACTCGCGCACCAAGGATTTTTTTTTGTCCGGGACCTTTACCGCAAGACCGACTCACACTTTCCCAGTTTTTAGTATTTGTTGTTATTCTGTAGAGTTTGCTCTATAATCACACTAAGTTTGACGCTTGTATGTATTACCGTTTTTACGATAGAGCGTGAAAAAAAAACGTTGATAAAAACTAGTTTCTTGTTGAGAACCCCCCTTAATTTTTAACTTTTTGACATTTTTATTATTTGTAAACAAATCCACCGTAATAAAGCATAATCTGAAAAAATTTCAACTATCTAGCTATCACGGTTCAAAAGTTACAGCCCTAAATAGGTAGGACAGACGGACGGACGGACGGACGGACGGACGGACGGACAACGTAGGCTTAGTAATAGGGTCCCGTTTTCTTCACCCTTTGGGTACGCAACCCTAAAAAAATAACTTGTACAAAATCACCGCGAAATCGAAAAAATAAGCCAATATCGGGGCCTCTTAAGATTTTATAGGTAAACTTGTTCGATTGACTCAATTCTATAGAATGGACATGAGTAATCTAATAACTGTCGGAGCTTTATTGTCCACAAATTCACGATAACGACCAATGCTGGCATTGTCTGGTAAACAATGAAATCTTTAGATTATAGCTCTGTATAGAAGTTTCGATTTCATTGGTGTTACAGTTGAGAGCTCGCCGCGCCTCGCCGCTCGATAGGTATACTTATACAACGTGTTGATGAATAAGCGCAAAACCTCATACACCCCAACTGATTTATAACAAAATAATTAAATGGAAACAATAATTTCATTCAAATTAAAGATTGAAAATTTCAGTCTCGGGCGGGACTTGAACCCGCACCCTTCCAAACTGGGGAAGTGCGTTATCCAATTTCGCTACCGAGTCCGCTATTTCGCTATTTGATTCAAAATAGCACAACATGGCTGTAACATGTTTAAAATCAATAATATTTGAAATAATTTCATTATTTTGATAGTTACAATTTAAAATTATTCGCTTTTTAAGTTTTGAGGCAAAAATGATTTGTTATCATTTCAGCAATGAATGAAAGCGCTAACGTACTCAAGGATAAATTTTAATAATTTTGTTTTGGTAGTAAGTAAGGTGAGCATGCCCGTGTGGTGGGTTGACATCGGGTTCAGTAAATGAATTTTACAAACAAATTATTTGATATTTTGATAAAAATTACTTATGTTGAACCATGATAATTCGATTCTGCTTTCGATTCTAAACAATCTACTTTCTAGTTTTGCGTTAATTCATTAACACGTTGTATAGTGCATAGCGATGAGATGCGTATGTAAACTCAAATTGAGAATCCTCATTTCAATTTTACTACTTTCATCAGTGGCCGCGAAAGTACAAAACGTCGTAAACTTTATATACATAGGTAGTTATATCAATGTTAAATAGCCCTAAAATCTTCATGCTCTATCGTCTTTAAGGAACGTGTGCGCCATGCATGCAATCGAAAGTAATTACTTGTGAGCATTCGATATTGCACATTACCTGCTTGAAAGTGAGTAAAGGATAGCAAAATCATAGAATTTCAAACTTTTATATTTCAAAATTTAATGACACTGTTAACAAAGTTATGATAATCACGTTCATTGCTCTGTTTTCACATAAATAATCGACTAACTAACAACACAACACAAAGTACACTAATCCAAAAAAAAATCCTGAATATTTTTTCCCTGCACTAATTCAGACTAACCCCTCCGGGAAATAACTACGCAGGGAGGGTAGGTAACTTGCTGCTCTCCTATTTCCTGCCCCCGATTGCCACTTGGTGCCCTCCAATCACATTAAATGTCAACGCTTGCTGGAACAGCTGTTCGAACACCGCCATCTTGAATTTAGTAATGTTGCTAGTTTTTCCTTGTAAATGTTTTTGCTGACTGCGAAAAAAATAATTTATGTAAATGTAAGTAAATACGAGCTTTAACCCGCGACTTCGTCCGCATAAATTATATACCAGATTTTAAGTCAGATGATAAGCTATCAAACAAAAAAAGTTTCATCAAAATCGGTTCAGTAGTTTTTGCGTGATACTCCAACAAACAAACACCCAAACAAACAAACAAACAAACGAACAGACAGACAAAAAATCAAAAAATTGGTGATTTGGAATCAGGGAGATCTAAAAACCATATCGTAATTTTTTTTTTGTAAATATCTTCAATGTACAGACACACTTCTGTTACAGTTTTATAATAAGTAAATATATTTATGTAAAAGAACCGTGCGAATTCAGTGATCGTGAGAATTCCTTTACAGACACAGACAGTTGATTAAATTAACATTCATTTCATTACCTCGAAAGTATTAATTATTAGATTACAAAACGTCATTAACCAATGTTTTAAGGTGTCTGACACTTGCATATTATAAATCCTATGTTGTTGCACAAAAATTTTAGTGTAAGTAAATTACAAACTATGGACTCACGATTTAAGTTTGACTGTAAGTTTATACCTATCTAAGATAAATGTGAATGCTCGAATTTTACGAACCGACTCTTATTTCTACTTATCGATTCACTTAAAACTTTAATGTCTTGTCTGATGTCGTAAATAAATAGGTCATTCCATCGCTGATTCGTATTTTATGGTTATGACGATTGAAAAGGGAACATAAAATCAAGCCTGTAACATTTCGCATCTGTGGAATTGCTTTCTGAAACATTTGGGAGTGTTTAATTTAAATTGCACATTTTCGGTAATGTTTATTTTTTTTTTTTTTATTTTCTTAGATTAGGAAAACATACAGCTGTAGCAATACATTCAGTTTACGAATCTTAAATAAAACATAAGCCAAAACATTTCAGTTCAATTACAAATAGGTTCCTAGAATAGTCCAGTTTTGTAATTTGACTATGAAAGATTAATTACAGAGTGCAAACAGAACATTGAAATGCATCGACAAGTTTTTATTGGGATAGGGGTCGACCGTGGTTCAGAACCTGAAATTGCAATAATAAAATGTGCTGATCAATTGATCATACATTTGAGTAGAGTAGGCATCGCAGTTTAGTATTCGAGTTATAGGAAACGGTAGTTTATCCCATCCGGTGGGGTTTGTGTTATGGTTACCACGCCGTGCTGCCAAACCAGAAGCCCTGAGTTCGCATCCTGGTTCTGTCTGTTTGTAAATAAATAAAACTATATTTATTCATCAGAAAAAAGATAATACATGGATTAACACTATTGATCGTCAACATTTGTGTTTGTGTAATGTGTCTGTTTTAAATAAAAACCAAAATGGCCCATTGACAATTTAGTTTAGCAATTCTTAGGGCTATGACAGCTACTCTGGTTCTTCTGCGGATCTCTTCAATTCTGATTCGATCTCGCAGGGAAAACCCGAGCGTAGCCCTCTCCATTGCCCTTTGGGTGACTTTCAGCTTTTTTACGAGGCCTTGAGTGATCGACCACGTCTCTTTTCCATATCGTCTGGTCACACTGGTCACAGACTTTTGATAAATAATAGGCTTCATACCTTGTAATTGGGCTACATAAACCATCTATTCGATAGATTAGGTACTTACATTGAATAGATGTTCGACTATATCTCTCCAGTAGACTATAGAGTAGGTAAATATCCGAAACTAAACTGTAATCGGCTTAGTTCCTATTCAGAACGACAGGGAGATTATGTGATGTTGATGATTCACAGAGCGATCTGTAAATTATACTCTTTTGTTCTGCATTTAGAGCTTATAATTGAATGGGGAGGTTTAACGTAATTTGAAATAAACGAGAGCTAAAGTGAAATATAAGAAACTTTTATCTGATATGTTGAGTTTAAAATAGAACGGGAAAATGTCATGTAATTTGTCTTTTGTTTGTCTTGTAGAGAACGAAAATGTTGAAAATAAGAAACCTGTAATTGCGGAATTCATATTTGGGTAAGGAGTCGTACTGGCGGATGTTTTATAAACTACAACTTTTGAATTAATACGCTACAAAAATTATCCCCAGCAACGATTAATCGTTTTTAATAATAATGCTTGAATTGAGGGTGCAAGGAAAGAGCCTCCCCGAGTGACGAAACCTCAGTTACACATTTGAGTCGAGTAGGCGTTGCAGTTTAATATGGAACAGCAGACTTTTTTTTGCTCCGATCGGTTTGCTTCCATAGTAAAAGTTGATCAGTTTGATGGGTAGACTCTTAGTTTAAAAGGATGCTAATTTTATCAATTTCACCCTGTTTCAAACTGAACAACTTTCTCTATGGGACCAAAGTTGAAATCGCTAAAAAAACACTGCAAATCTAGCCGACCGAAATTTAAGATACCTACAGCTGAGTATTTTTTTCGCGATTTCGATATTGGTCCTTTGGACAGACTTTTTTGTTTGTTTTTCAGTTTGATGGTCTGATCATCCCCCTAAAAACCGTCGTTGGACCCAAAAAATTCTAAATACATTATAGCCTTAATTTTATTTATGTAATTCATTATTTTAAAATTTTAACTTTATCTCAAATCATTGTGGTATTCACTCGTAAGTGCCTTTACTTCTGATTCTGATGTACCTAACCTACGTTGTGTTTCGGCCGGTCATTACATTTTAATTGCTTTTCCTATCTAATTTGTTTTGCGGGCGTTTGTTTCCCATTTGATTTGTTTCCGTAACTTTATTGTTTTAGGCTAGTTTTTGCTAGACCCCATGTTGAGCCATTAAAACGTGAAGTGGTATTTAAATCGAAAGACTGTTTAGAAGCCATTAAAAACAATGTAAGGCAGCAGAAGTTTTGATGATTCTTATATGCATACATACATTCCCTGAGAAGGTTAGAATCTGCGCTGCAACGATAAACTGCGTTTAAAATTGAATGATCTCAAATGATTTGAAATAAAGTGGTGTAAATGACATGCTTTTGCAGAACACTCGAAAGAAAAATTGTATCGCTTAGTTGTCTCCTAGTGTCCGTGTGGTGTCGGATAGGAATAGCAACATCCCATTTCGTAAAAGGCGACTAAGGGATCTACCGGAGGATGGGCAGCAGCATCCTCTGAGTACACACATTCAATCCAACTGCGATCACCAACCCGCCTGCCAAGCGTGGCGATTATGGCAAATCCCCCCTGTTTGGGGGGGAGGCCATTGTCCAGCAGTGGACGTCTATTGGCTGATATGATGAGCAGTACTCACCGACATTTGGGAAGATGATGCTTGATCTATTATCATTCAGCAATCATACGGACACATTATGCTATGTTATTATAAATGTCTAAGAAACTTAAACACAAATATAAGAACAAAGCAAGACACAAATATTTCAAGCGTACTCGTTTCCGTAGCCGTAGCCGTGTAGCACGGTCTACGCCGTAGCGGCAATTCCGTAGCATCCCTGCGCTGTCATGAATAAAACATACTTCTACCTATACTAAACAGTAGCCTAGTAGGTATCTACATACAGGCTGATTCAGTTCTTTTAATCCGTCAAGATGTAACGACAAAAATAAATGTATTGCAACTTTTATGTTGTCCAAATAAAGAAAGAGATTTCGTTATTGATCCAATATTGGGGAGGCTTCTTTCAATTCGTTTGGTTTTGTTAGAATAGAGCCTTTGAGGGCTATAAATATAAATGTGACTTCAAAGCTTCTGAATACAGCTTTTGTCATTCCTTGTAGATGTTGTAGATGGTAGTCGCGACTCCTGAGATATATTTTATTAAATCTATGTACAGTTTTTTTGTGATCATACATGTTATTCGGTCATAGGTTCGATCATGGATGTTATACTTATATGTTATATATCGGGTTCTTCTTAATATAAAAAAATAAAATAAATAAATAACGCTCACAGGCACATACATTGTAATGATCCCAAGAAAGCACTATTTATAGGCTGTTAATATGCTGACACTTTTTTTATTTTATGCCTGACAATAAAAAATATTTTAATTTTTAATTTAAGGGGTTGATCAGACCGTCAAACTGAACAACTTTCTTTATGGCACCAATATCGAAATCGCGAATTAAAAATCGGTTGTTCTATACAAGACTGCAAACCTACTCGAGCCATGCTATGTATGCTATTTATGAGACAGTTGGTATTTTTTCGTGATTTCGTTGTTGGTCCCGTAGAGAAAGTTGTTCAGTTTGACATTCTGATCATCCCCTTCAAAAAGTGTCAGCATAATATTAAGAAGGACCTTGTATGTATTATGTTAGTGCCGTTGTTATAAGATTTCTATAATAAAAAGCCTAGTAGCTTACTTGGGATCATGTGCCTGTAAGCGTTATTTAATTTATTGCAAGTTGGGTCGCTAGACTGATCATCCGACTAGTCGTCAGAACAACCCGATATGTCAGGTCATATTATAGCACAACCACTATTATGACAGCTGCATTCCTCGCGTCGGCAGAGGTTACATATTTACATATTGCATTCTATTTGGGCATACTCGAGCTTGCCTGCTATTCGTTTTGTTTGTGAGGAAATATTCATCGCGTTGGGTTTGGGAAACTATGTTGGGAAGATCGTAGAGTTTTATTTAAAAAAAAAGAGATTCTGAGAGTGAGTGTATTTGGCTTAATATACAGGATAATTTTTTAGTCAGTACGGAAACTTGAACCATGCATTCTACTGGTCAAACAGTTTTCAATATGGAGACAACATCGAAACCGCTAGAAAAAAAATGACTTTCATACAAAACTGCAGAACCTACTCGACTCAAATTTATAGAACACCTGATTTTCTTTTTTGCGGTTCGATGTTGGCTCCGTCGTGAAAGTTATTCAGTTTGACGGTCTTCAAGCACACATTTAAATATTACTATCTGTTGTTACACGTATACTAACTTACAATGGACCACCCATATCTTCGGTTTCGTATGAGGCGACTGAGGAATGAGGTTTTTTATGCAGTGTTTCTGTGAGCAAAAGGCCTATTCCTGAAACCTTCAAAATGCCAATAACGGACTCATTGCTACATCTGAAGGCTTTTATTTGGCTTCTGTAGATAGTTGTGGTCAAGCTTCTAACTATCTCAATAGGGATTACGGTCGTGATTTTAAGTATGTATATTGTATATTGTAATTCGTGAAAGGACCTTTGCAGTGGATCCTAGACTATGAACAAAAATTGATTCGTAATGAAATTAATGTTTTCGTTTCTTTGCTCTTTCTATTTATTTCTGTCCTATATTCATAACTTAATCAGAAATAAATGTTTATAATAAGATTCGTGACCTTTATCTTTAGACCTGCTCTATAAAATATATGGATAATGTCACTGATGTAGGTCGAGTGATTCGATAAGACGTGCCGTACTGCCCTGTTAGTTGAGAGACTGGGTTATCTTGTAAGCTTATAACGGTTCCTACAATATGTCACGACTAGATCTAGATGATTCTAGATATAAGGTTATGTATAATGTTACATGCTTCGCGAAGATTAAGAAAAGCTTGAAGTAACGTAAAAATGTTTATTCAATGTTGTATTTTTGCCACCTACCTTCTTGTTTTCTTATTTTATTCCAAAACAACCATAATAAGTAACACCCACCAGCAAAACACCCACCACTAAAACATTCACTACTACAACACCCAACCAACCACTAACTATCCACCCTCGTCTAAAACGCGCACCACCGAAACACCAACCACCGAAACGCCCACGATCAGAACACCCACAACCAAAACACCCACGATCAGAACACCCACTATCAAAACACCCACCATCAAAATACCCGCGACTAGAACACCCACAATCCAAAAACCCTTGATACACATACGCATCAGAATTTCATCCGCATGCATGTTTTCCTTCACTGTTTTGAGAGCATTCGGTAAGTTAGAAAAACTTATTGGAACATGGCATGTCGTCCGTCCGGATTCGAACCCTGAACCACTGATGTCCATACCTCCGCGCAACGCGCCACCGACCCTCGTGTTTATGTACCAAACAAACAACACATTGGGTTTAGAGGTAGTTTGGGCAGGCTGCATTTCGGAGTTACGCGTTCCATGTGGCTAGTGCGGTTGCGTAGTAACAAATATGCGGTCGCCATTAACACAATACATGAATCTAACAGTGCCGTAACCCCTTCTCGTTAAAGTATCACAAGGATACGCTAGAATCGAATGCGGTGCACACCAAAACCCTCAGCGAGCCATCGCGATGCTTCGTGCCTTTAGCTTGTGGGTACGACCGATAAAACTGGTTGTATGTATTGACGCTACTGCTTGAATCGTGTGGTATTGGGCCATTAATGTTACGTGACTAGGGTTTGCAACCCTCTGCAGTGAATTTACAAGTCCCGGTATCTGCGGGATAAAGATTCCGAAAAATTCAGATTTTTTTTTATAAATGGGAAAGAAGCATTGTTTACCTATTTGTACACTAAGAAATGAGACTTTCAATTTTATTTTTACTTGGAATGTAATTTTTTTATGGCAAGTGCTTGACCACTTCCTACGACCACTTGAAGTCGGAGATGAACCGTGACTGTCTAGTATTAAAATCTTATTGATTGATCTACTCTTCCTCTCTTCAAATGAGCTGTATGCAGACAGGATGTGCTACATTATTAAGAAGTGTTTCAAACCATCACCTAAACTGTACGAATTTAACAATAGGACCACCTTTGAAATCGCGAAAACACATCAGCAACATTTGGTTCGAATAACCATTGACATATTCTGTGAAACAACCTTTTTTTTGCATTTTTATTTTTTTATCTAAGATTGAACACGTTGTTCACTTTCGATGATCTGATGATCTCATGTGTGTAAAGAATTTTTGGATTACACCCTCTCATCCATTAATTCTCGGCTCAAAATGACAAAATATACCTGGAATTCCGGTCTTCTAGTTCCCGGTATCTGACACCAATCACTAGTTACTAGTGATGTAGATGTGATATCTGAAGTATTTGTACTTACGATAATAATTTTTTTGTTTCAGGTATGTTTCCCAATAGAGGAAGGCGCTAATTGACTACAGAAGCCGTAGCATGTTGTGCGTGATACGGCTATACCGCGCCTTGCACGCAAATATGTAGAAACAGAGCTATGGCGCGGTAGCGCTGTATCACGCAGCCATACTATGGCCGCAGAAGAGGTTTGTTTTCATTTTTCGCGTTCCCGGTTTTCTCATCTTAACTTATTTCAACAACACTATAATATTGTAATAAAAACAATTCACAGATATTTGGTGGCAACATTTTATTTTTTCGGTGGTGAATCGCCACAGATTTTCCAAAACATCTACATTCCTAGGGAATTCAAGATGAAGGTAAGAGAGACGGACTGACGAACGGCGTACACTTATTAATGAGGTCCCGTTCATACACTTTGGGCGTGAAACATTAAAAAACAAACATTTTGAAGTTGCATTTATTTTAATGCTCGCGAAAATTCGTATTTTCGCTGTTAGTGTGGTGTGTAATTAAATATTTCGAATTTTTGTATACTACACTATAATCTATGTAGTGTAAGCAATATTATAGTGTTCACTGTAATAATGTACAAGCAAGCGTATCTATTTAGTGTGTGTTGTGTGAGCATACGATACTGTTGCGAACAAAGGCGTTAATTAATTATGAAAATTTTCAACATTTTACCATAAAACATTTAATTTCTCCATCATTAATTCCAGTTATTAATTGCTCTAGACAATTCAATTGTAAACTGACTAGCACTATTTCTCAAAAAGCTATTGTACTAACTTAGCATAATCCATCAAATCGAGATGAAATTCCCGTTTTGTCTGACAATTCTAGGAATTAACGCGTCCCTATAATTAAGAGGGATCCGTTACGGTTCGGGTCGGGAATGGGAAGGGAATGGAAATGAAAATTACAAAGGTGCTTTTGGCGCGTTAGTCGCATCCTGATGAGACCACAGGGGCATTGCATATGTTGATTACAAATGAGACGTTTTGCTGTTGTTCCATAGAGTACAGTTTGCGTTAATTATGCTTTATAAACAATGAGACGTTCTCGTTTAAAAAGAATCAGAGACACTTACTTTTAAAGACCGGCCAGAAAAATAAAATACGCGAGGTATATTGGAATGTCTCGGAAAATCATTGGAACTTTTTGTACTTGAAACATTGTCATTGAAGGGTATAGTCGATTGCAGCGCCCCCAAACCAGGTTTTTATATGTCTGGTCTGGCTTTACAATCTTAAAAATACAGCTGTCAGATCTATGTTCCTTGTTTTTCTCGATTCCCTACTATTTGGGAGCAATTTGTAATTCATTGATCAGATTTTGATGGTTACAAAGTGAAAAACGTACTGATACTTTGAATTGATCTAATACATCGTTTTAATACATTCAAGGCAACCAGTCTTTAATTTTTAACCTTGATTTTTATTTTTACTGCCCTTGGAAAACGCCTCTTAAATATAAAAATGATTTAATTAAATAACACCTTATAAATTAATGATATCATTACAAGTACGCTCGCGAAATAATACTTTACACATTTTTATGCATTGAAATGCTAACGAACGTGATTCCTTTATAGACAGCTGCTGTTTAAACTTGTTGCAAAAATTTTCTAAAAGATTTTTAAAACAGTAAAGTTGTAGACACTCGATGTCGCAAAGTTGGCGAGTGATAAATTTTGTGAGGGGCACTCGGAACGACCTATGAGTGACTTTGCAAGTTTGCTCAATGACAGCATAATGCATTGAACGAACTTTGTGCATCCATTTTATAAGTGGTATGTTCTAGGTGTTCTTTTGTTTCTTTTTCAAAGTCTTCAACTCTTCCATGCATCGTGCCTATAAATAAAATAAATATAAATTAATATCTTGGACATTGTCACTGTTATCTAGTCCTATTTAAAATACCAGAATCTAGGCCGCACTTTTATTATGATTACCAGACTACAATGTAGAATTAAACATTTTAACGGGTTCTTACCACGTTTTGGTATCACGAGGTTCACGGGATGACTCAAGTCTCAGTCAGTCATCCCGTGATCATGGCAGTTGTAACACTGCCGAAATATCGGGAACTCATACATACCAAAACGCGGTAAGAACTCGTTAAAATGTTTAATTCTAGATTAAATAATAATCGCGTAACTCTCAAAATCTGTATAGACTACGATGTATACAGGGTGTAACAAAACACCCTAGTAATATGTTTAAATATTACTAGGGTTCTAAAGAACATCAAACTGAAAAACGTTCACTATGTTTAAAAAAATATACTTTCCCATACGTATGGGAAAGTATATTTTTTCGTCGGTATGTAAATAAGTACTACATTTTTGTATAAAACAACAGGTTTTTTTACCTGAAATATTCAACAGATTTTATAAAGATTTGATGTTTATGATTGTAGGTCGACCACTAATCAATTCACCAGGCTCCTTCATAATTACATTTTAATTTTCAATTTCGTTTGAGCATCAGATTCCTTGTGCTACATTTTCCTCAACGAACCAACAAAATCATCTCATTTATAATCAGCGTCTTGTAGAAAACGAAGCCGAAATTAAATCAACCTAGAATAAACCTTATAAATTAAAATGAATAAGAATTACCTAATCTTGTAAAATGTCTAGCCATAGGTACCTATACAAGACGTAAGAAAACACCAGTAACATTTCAAGGGATGGTTTAGCCCATCAAACTGAACAACTTTCACTACGATGGAGACAAAGTTAAAAAATAATCTAAAAATATCTCTGCTATCGTCGAGGTACTGCAGTATTGTATGAAATAGCAGATTGTTTTTATTTTTGCTCGATATTCTTAGAGAAAGTTGTTCAGTATCATGAGTCAGTGATAAACTGATTATAGAAATAGAAAATGAAATTATGAAATACAAATATTTGTATCGTGCCAAAATTCTTTGTTATAAAAGGGCGCAACAAATTTGTTCAGTAGCTGTATTTAGTCTGCTAGTACAATCACCTCTTAAAGTAGTGCAACTGTTTACTACCCTAACACCCTGTATACCTAATTAGGGTGTTTTGTTATACTCTGCATAGTGCATGCATCGTTGTCTAAAAATCATAAGTGCGGGCTATATTTTGGTATTGTGTATGACATATTTGTATTGTGTATGATAAAATACAGACTTTGGCTACGTCTGTGTATTTACCTTTTATTGTTTGCTTGATGTCTGAAAACGGCGGTAAAATTTTAAGGTTAAGCATTTTTAGTAAATTTTTAAGGTTCCTAGTTCCTGTAATAATTAATTTATTCACAAAAAAACATAGTGACATGGCCGTTAAATGTTTTTTTCTTTTTTTTTGCTTTGGTGCCGTATATACACGGGGAGGAAACAGGGGAATTCGTTTGTATGAACTAAGCGGCACCCGTATTTCCTCTTTAAAGCTTTCTCTCAATTGAGTATTATTTACTCTTGTGGTAAGAGAGCGCATTTGTGTTGTGCCTCAAATAATTTGTGACTATTTTTGTTACTTAGCTGTCTCTGTAACATCATCATAGGCCTTTACATATCTTGCAGATGATTTAAGCAATAGAGAAGTTTCGCAGTGTTTATGGAGAAGTAATTTTTCTCATGGCTGTACAGACCTAATTGAGAGGCGCATACACGTCCACAGCCTCTACAACAGAACCGTACGCCGCCGGTGGATGAAGGTTCCCACCCTCATCCACCGGCGTCGTAACAGCATTGTGACAGCATTATGCCTTTTGTCACGTTTCTCTGCCATGTGTGTCATGAGTAGTCCAACCATCTCTTGTCTTTCCTCTCCGCCCTGCTCTATTTTCCGCGAGCTCTTCCCAATTTGCGTGGTCGATTCCGAATGAGGTTAGGTCCCTCTTGATGCGATCCTTAAATCGCAGCATGGGTCTTCTGAAGCAGTCTCTGTTACATTACCATCAAACATGAATAATTAAAATAAAACTACGCTTAACGTTGTATTCAATTAGACGCATAACATTGTCTTCTATAAAGCTGTGTAGCCCTCCTACTTGTTGCCTTCCTTAATTAAATTCTGTTTCGTCACTTCTATTGTGCCAAAGACCTGTTGTGCTATTATCATGCAAATTTCTATTAAATATTGGTGTATGTATTAGTCTTTATTGTTCTTTCATGTTTTGTGTAGGACGTTTAGTATAAATAGCGTTTTGTGTTCCTAAGGTCGGCTTAAGGCTTTGGTCTCGATGACTTTCAAGTCGTGACTTATAGCGCACAATGCTATCATCATTTTCAGCCTTCGTTTACCAGTAATTGACATAGACCTCCCCCAAATGCTCTGCTGGTTCTTCTTTCGTGTCGGCATGAGCTATATCGTCAATTACTCATGCTTCAGTGTAAATAAGCTATTAGTCAGCAACGTTCATATCGAGGCTAACTGACCAGGCCCTGTACCCCGACTTTCGATTTTCGATACGACCTTAGGTTTTGTCACACGGGGAGGCTCATTCCATGCTCTCCTGCATCTGCTGGTGGTCTTATGACTTCACTGTTGCCCCTAGAGGTGACATAGGTTATTCAGTTATAATGTTGTGATATGTCTTAACCTGGGAAGTGATGCAAATGATGGATAAATGTTGCACGAAATCAATCGACTTCATTTTGCTTGGGACCAGTTGGCAGTGTGTTTTTTTACCCTAATATTACAGTACTTTAATTCTCATTTGTTGTGAGTCACAGTCCAGGTCGAAATTTCCTGTAAACGCATATGGAGACCAACGTTTACACAAAGAATTTGTTAATGTTGCATTACTTTATACGGAAACTCTGCTTACCGTCACATAAACGAGAAAATAAACAACACCTGCTTCGTACAAATTGGACCCAATTTGAACTACATTATTTCCGCAATATGTTTTCGTAAATGCTGTAAACTTGGTTTACCAGACTGAATTTAGCAAGTGAAAATTGCGACTAATTTGATGTGCAGCATGTTTTATAGTTTCCATCCACGTAAAATGTATTCCAATGTGCATCATAATTCATAGTACTTGCCATTGTTGCCCCACTAGACTTATACTTTCAAATTAGCCAGCTTGACAGCAACTGGTCTACTTGGAGATAACTTATTGGAAAGACTGAACCGAGCACTCCACTCTCAAATGCTGTCATAGCGAGATGAAAAACTAGAAAACGAGAAATTGGATTTCTTTCTATGTGGTCCTTTAATTCTCTGGTGTGTTAATTAGTTCTCCTAGTATGTTTTGACACCGGCCTTAAGGTTTTATCGTAAAGAAATACGGTATATTTTTCTTTGAGAACATTCTATCAGTTTTCCTCCGGTCTTCTAGCTTCGTAGAGACAACTGACTACATTAGACGTCTTCAGTCGCTGACAGCGGGTAAGCAAGACTAGCGCCTTAGTTTGAATTACTTAGTAGCTCCTGGTACGAGTTAAGTAGGTACTTTCCGTAGCAATAACTTGGAAAAGCAAATATAAAGAGCCGTTAACTATAAATAAAATATAAACTAAGCCTTTTAGTCTTCTTCTGAAAACATATGTATTGATTCTCATGAGATATGAATTCAGATAACCTTGTTCAGTGTTATAGTTATATGAATTGATGAAAATTTCCAATGGTGAAGGAGCACATCGTGAGGAAGCCTTCATACGCTGAAGAAGAAACTCTGATGCGTATGTCAAGTCCAATAATCCGCATCAGGCACGCGTGGTGGGTGACCTAATATAACGCTTGACCACAGTATAAGAAAGAGTATACTCACACTAACATCAATCTATATATTAGAGGCATGTAAATTTGTCAGGACCCACGAAACCCTGTACTCCCCAGTTAAAACAATAAAAAGAAATAATCGTACCCAAAACCAACTAAAAAAACCCTTCTCAAAACTAAAATTACTCGCATCTGGACCCCACTTAATGGCAATTAAAATATTTAACGCTATCCCTAATGAAATTTAAAAAATTGAGACAAATAATTCTTTTGCACAAAAACTAAAAAGCTTCCTCATTTCAAAAAGTTACTACAACCTTAATGATTTTTTCCAGGACAACAATGTTCTAATATTTTAGGCTCTTGACGTTAACGTCGACATCTCTATTACTTAAACTAATAATTAAGTAGACAATTGTAATTGTTATAAAACTTTCAGGCCCTCTGCAATTATATTGCCATGCCCTAACAGGGCGTCACAATAATTTAATAAGATCTTGTGTTACACGTGAGTATGTACTTCATTATTGTGATACTGCAAATAAATACTGAATACTGAAAAGAGTATCTAGCTTGACTCTACGGAATCTACAGATAAATAGATTACAAGTGTTATATCTACACACACATCAATCTTTTATCGACAACTTAATTTATACAGGGACGGCCTTTCTTAAAATGCTGGCGGTTTTAATGAAAAAAAAAAAACAGCTGTTCGATCCTAAATGTAAACCTCATCATCTCAGCCGATGGACATCCACTGCTGGACATAGGCCTCCCCCAAGGATCGCCATAACGACCGGTCCTGCATCCTGTCCTCCTCATCCAACGTTTTCCCGCCGTCTTCACCAGGTCGTCGGTCCACCGTGTGAGGGGCCTACCCACGCTGCGCTTTCCGGTACGCGGTCGCCACTCGAGAACTTTTCGGCCTCACCGGCCATCGGTTCTGCGAGCAATGTCCGGCCCACTGCCTCTTAAGTTTAGCAATTCTTTGGGCTATGTCAGTTACTCTGGTTCTTCTGCGGATCTCTTCATTTCTGATTCGATCTCGCAGGGAAACTCCGAGCATAGCCCTCTCCATTGCCCTTTGGGTGACTTTCAGCCTTTTTATGAGGCCTTGAGTGAACGACCATGTCTCTGTTCCATATGTCATCACTGGCAACACACACTGATCGAAGACTTTCGTTTTAAGACACTGCGGTATTTGGGACGTGAAGATATTAATGTAAACCTACTCGACCCAAATGTATAGGACAGCTGATTTTCTTTTTCACGTTTTCGATGTTGGGCTCATAGAGAAAGTTGTTCAGTTTGATGGTCTGATCATCCCCTTCAAAACCGTAAATAATACGCAGACTATCGAGCAGTCACATTAATATTTTTTTATTTGTTCAATGGCAATTATTTCATTCATTCATTTGCGAAATTCGATGGTTACGAGGACTTACATAACTGAAGGTTTAATTTCCGTGCAACGGTAAATTCGTCATCGAATCGCATGTGTTGACAAGCGACCATATTAACGTGACCTCTGACATTGCAGTCTCTATAACCTTTTAAGGCGAAGTTTTTTGTAAAACTGTATTGTTATTTATCCGACATCCGTATGTTAGTTAATTGTCAGTTAATCCGTATGCTAATTGTTCACCTTTTGCTTATTTCATGATGTGCACATATGCTTAGGATTATGGCTTACTTTACCTTTTAATGTCTATATTTTGTGTTTTTATAACTAATCCGTTTTATGTGCCTAATAAATAAAATAAAAATAAAATAAAATAAAAATTAATTTTGTAAAATATTCATATTTTATAAACCGTCTAGATTAAGAACATAATCGGTAACGAATAATAATTATATTATTATGAATTACCTACATTTGTCTTATTAACTACATGTTTGTTGTCTACAGGGTGTTAGGGTAAACAGTTGCATTACTTTAAGATGTGATTGCACCCATGATACTGAACAACTTTCCCAAAGAAACCTATTGGAAATTCGCAATAAAAAATTCGACTTTTCATAATATAAAACTTCTATCATTTAGTAAGGGAAGTCCAAACATTTTTTTACGAATTTCTTATGGGTTTCTTAGAGAAAGTTGTTCAGTGTCATGGGTACAATCACCCCTTAAAGTAATGCAACTGTTTACCCTAACATCCTGTATATTTTGTTTCATCATATTATTGCAACGTAAAAATCACACTATTTGAGACAAAATATAATTTTAATTGAGTTATTCCTGTATTTGCATATACTTATTATGTCTAAATAATTGTTAAGTCCTAAATTAATATCATCTCGCCGTATAAAACCAAGTCTAGTAAGTTTCTCTTCCTCCTAGAATCTATGTTTGACTGCATAGTAATTGATTTTCTAATATAAGGTACCACCCCGCCTTAACGTTTTAACGTATTTGTGTTCAGAGGTACGATAGGTCACGATATAGTGGTTGCTGTTTCATCCAACATGCATTTAATATGATTTATATTATTAACATTGCAATGTAGTGCACCATTGTTTTAAATACCTAGTTAGCATAAAGCTTGACAGAGACTTGTCCAGTCTAATGTTATAATTATAATCTGTATTTTTTACATGTTTACGTTTCATAGAAATTTGGCTGAACAGTAACTTAAAAGGAAGATACAGTAGGCCTACCATGAGTTTTCACTGTACGTTACTACTGTAGTTCCGGCGCCAATTTTGTATGACAGAATTAGTTCTCAACGTAACCACTAGGAGCGCTGTACGAAATTGAATACAAAAACTGTAGTTTACTTCAGTAGTTTTACTGTAGTTTACTACAGTGTAAACTCATGGTAGGCCTACTGAATGCGGTCTTACACAGCAACTACCTTCTAGATGGAATAGGTCTAGGCACAGTATAAGAAAGAGTATCTAGGTATAGGTATGGTTTTTTTATTTGTCAATTTTGTCACTAGATTCATTTCACTGTCATTAATTTCTTCCGGAAGTGTATTAATTATTTATTATTATACAGGGTGAAATTGATATCATTAGCATCCTTTTAAATTAAGAGTCTACCCATCAAACTGAACAACTGTCACTATGGGAGCAAACGGATCGGATCATTAAAAAAATCAGCTGCTCCATACTAAACTGCAATGCCTACGCGACACAATAATTTATTTATTTATTTTATTTTAATACTTTATTGTACACACGGAAATATACATAAAAACAACATAATAGACAATTACAAAGGGCGAGCTTATCTCTAAAGAGATTTCTTCCAGCAAACCCGAGACAGAGAGAGAGCATAGAAAGTGAGGCAGGCATAGTGTGCACATGCAGAGCCAGGAGGCTCATTGGCGATAGTAAGCTGGTGGAGGCCAAGCTTCATAGCCTAGCCCACCGCCGCAGAGTGGCCTGCTTGTCGGTCTTCTACAGATTGTACTTCGGTGAGTGTGCCCAAGAGCTACATGAGCTCATCCCACCTTCCCCTTTCTACTATCGGACTTCCAGACGCACCGCGGGATATCACCCCTTCTTGGTTGACATCCCACATATCCGCACCAAGCGCCTTTCTGAATCTTTTATAATGCGCACAGCCAAGGAGTGGAATGCCTTACCTGCGTCAGTATTTCCGAGTACTTACAACCCGGATTCCTTTAAAGTACGAGTGAATAGGCATCTTCTGGGTAAGCTCGCTACATCTACGACCCCATCTTCGTCCTGAGGACTGGATTGAGGTCAAGAGCAAACCCATAGTTAATAAAAAAAAAAAAAAAAAAAAAAAAAAAACATTTATTTAATAATGTATGCAACAGAAGATTTTTTTTTGCTCCGATCGGTTTGCTCCCATAGTAAAAGTTGTTCAGTGTGATGGGTAGACTCTTAGTTTAAAAGGATGCTAATGATACCTATTCCATATTTTTTGTGCTAATAAATCTTATTCTGTTTTATTTATAAGGCATTCTTTGTGTTATTTTCCGTTATCTATTGCCTCTTAGCCTGTAATAAAACGGTCAGAACCACCTGGACAATCAAATATCCAATATTCCCTTCATTGACCGCGACCACCCTCACACCTCACCCGTAACTACAGCAAACATGTCAGAAGCACGCTCTGCTTCAATATCTTATAGACCTATCGCTTGTTAGACATTTTAATTGCACTTTTAGCAACCTGCCGCGCCGCCGTAATATGGCAGCGGCACTATCACGCCCTCGCACTCTTTCTATTTGCGCGCGAACGCATGAGATAAAAGGCGTGATTGTGATATAGCCGTATCATGTGCAACATGCTAGCAGGTTTCTTCTGTTTCTTTTTACTCAAAATCTGCGTGATAACTTGAGCATTTTCTTTTTAACAAATTCAATTATTATACATATACGGCTGCAGCTTTAATATTTATATGAGAATAGTATCGAATGCTTGTATACTTATATTTGCGAACATTGAATGTACATTTATTCAATCCTGTCTCTCGGTAAGGTAGGCAAATATATTAGATTTCCACCTGCTACGTTCTTGATGCACCTCTTTTACTTCATCAGCATTCTCCAATCGCTTCATGCATGTTCACCGATTTCTGGTACATTACCAATTCGGCCAACATACACACGCCTAGGTTTTCTCCTAACGAATTTTGAAATAAGAACGTACATTGTTTCTGAAACGATAACCCATCCGTGCACTGGTCAGAGTTATTTCACTTCGGTTCTTGTTTCGGGCACAGCGGCACCGGTATATGAACGCCTCCGGTAACTAAAAGTGTAACAAAAATATCTTCCGATACCGGTCTATACCTGCGAGTTCAAATAAAGCTGAATTTTACGTTCAATCAGAATAATAAATCGGCGATTCAATAAATCCAAAACATTCACTCAATCGTTTTGGCATCAAATAGAATTCAGGTAGAAATGAACAAATAGGTTTATTATTGTTCTTGCTTGTTTTTGGTGTTGGTATTGTTTTATTTCGTTTTATTGTCCGCTTTGTCCATTTACAGTCATAAAACGACTAGTTTATAGTTGTAATACATGGTATTAACTTTAAATGCGTTACATATTATAGAGGTGCTTCAGACCACCAAACTGAACCACTTTTACTACGAAGCCAACGTCTAAAACGTAAAAAATATCAAAAAACACCTTCAATTTTGGTCCCAAAAACATTACGAACAAACTGAATTAATCAAATTTATGGACACGATAAGCTGGTAGGTACCGCTGGCGCCCCTAAAATGAGGTCTAAAATCATTTTCCCGCATAATGTCACTCCCGTACCCCAATAACCATATTCCTGGAGAATTATATCACGGATCGTTTTAACCTGAATTGAAAAAATGTCACCGATAATCCTAAGGCCGCGTTCAGACGACCCGCATCCCACCCGCGCTTTCCCCGCGGCCTATAATGCATTGCTTGCAATTTGAGTCTTATGACATCATCATAATAAATCTTGTATTGTATTTCGACGAGCGGTCGCGGGGCTAGCGCGTGGCGGGTACGGGGCGGTTGCGTGGCGGGCGCGGGTGCTCCCCTAAAATACAATATGAGATCTATTATCGTGTCGTTAGACTCAAATTGCAAGCAATGCATTTTACGACGCGTGAGCGGGTGCGGGTCGTCTGAACGTGGCCTAATACAAAAATAATGAAAACGATCCGTGATACCTATAATTCTCGATGCTTTTTTAAATTATTTAGTAAGTATAAATATTATTAATTTTAACACATTCGAGGACACGAATACCATAGCATTATGTGACGGATGCTTTTAGCAATCGCTGTCACACACATCCTAACGTGCACTGATGATGTCATATGACAGAAGCTGCTGTAGCAGCTCTGTATAAAGTTTTCATCGTGGGGAGTAATTATATTCCTTGGTTTTCATACAAAATATTAATGTTCAACAAGGGTGACTCGCGTCCATGAACGTGGTAAGACATTAGAGAAAGGGGTGGTCTAAAAGAAGAAATGACAGGGAATAAAGTATAAAATAAAAAAAATCATTTATTGCCTCAGGTATATGGTGTGGTTTGGCTATATGGAAAGAATGAGCGAAAGTAGGCTGACGCATAAAAGGAATAGTGGAAATTAATCGCACTACACGCACGAAATAGTGCTGAAGGGACCAGAGTTCCCCATGACACTACTGGTAGTGCCTGGTTGTGTCATTGGGGCCAAACTTGTCCCTTAGGCTCAACTAGTAGTGATGAAGGGAATAACCGTTCCCCATGACACTACCTACTAGTAGTGCGTATGTAAGGTCACGGCATGTACACTGATCTAATAATATGCGTAGAAAGGAGCGGAGTAGTCGCATGGCAATTAGGTCTGTATAAGATCATGAGATCATAGTGGGCGTGGCCATTGATGCTCAGTTCGAAGCTGATTGCCATTCTATTTGCTGAGAGGGGTTTTGTCAATAAACTACGCATAAAACTATGAAGTGCGCTGTTCCTGGATTCAGTTTTAGGGACGGAACTTACGCCCTCATCTTATCCTTCCCTGCATTTTGGCAACACTTAGATAGAAATATTGTTTTGCGACACCTTCGGCTCCGCTCCTTTCTGTCCTCCATGGTAACAAGCTAGTGGCTGACTTGCTGTCAGAGGTACTAAAGAAAGGCAAAGTGTACACGGAGCCGTAGGGCATGTATGAGGAGACTTATGGACTTTGATTAGGGGACAAATATGTCAGAATCGTAACATGAAACCATAGACGACGCATACAATGCCATACCATTATCCGCCTTATTGAAGACTTGGCACGATACTTAGGAATATAGATTTCTACGGACTTGTCTATGTATATTTTACTCCGAAGCAGAGTGAAGCAAGAAGCTACGACAATTGACTTTGAGTCGAGAAAGCTTTTAAGGAACAATCGTGCGCGGATTAGCCTTTCTCCCTCGAACACGTGGAATGCTAATGGGTGGGTATTTACTCCACTTATGTTTAGATTGTGTATTCTTGCCACGTTGCGTAAAGGTTTTGTTAATGTGGAGTCTATTTTGGGACTCTTAAGGCATTGTATTTATTTTTGGTTGTTAACAAGTTACATACATACACGGAGAGAAATATCTTATCGTTCTTACTGAAATATTGTAGTAAGCTTTCTCTATTCGTAGCTTACTAGAATATTTCAGAAGGTAGTAAGTATAATTTTCTGACAACTCTGATTTTCGGTAGATAGACCTTGCCTTTTGATAAATAGGTATATTCATTTAGGTCGTAAAGGAATAGGAAAAATTGTATTTAAGAAAAACGTACCTAATCAAAGAAGACGGTATACGTATGGTACAGTCGGCCGCAATAAGTTGCATACACTTTAGTACTAGGACGTAGAACAAAAGTGTATACAACTTATTGCAGCCGACTGTACCTATCATGGACTTAGAATGATCAAGGATACAATATCCTTACAAGCAAGGAAACACGAAAATCGACCATGGCGGTCGGTAATGTTCCACCTTCTTTCGTACGTCTCCGTAGTCGATGTTTCCAACGTTTTTGTGTCCCTTTCTGTCAGAATAAAATTAAATAAAAACTTTTATTTTTTTCATTGGATAAGAAAGGGAAAAAGTAACGTCGAAAACATAGACGGGAATTTACGAATGAAGAACGATCATTACCGACCACCAAGGTATTATTCTGTTTCACCGCTTGTTAGGCAGTCTGTGCTCCAAGGTATAGACGTACAATACCTATGCCAGCTGGCATATTCCTTGGTGGTCGGTAATGATCGTTCTTCTTTCGTAAATTAGCCTAGACTAGTTGTAAATTAGCCTATTGTATTGTATGTGGCCAGAGAAACATCAAAGAGCACAAAGCTAAGAATCATATTTTTCAGTGTTTTTTTTATTTTTTATTTATAATTTAATGGACTCTTGCTAGTGCGTTAGCACTGTATTTCCGCCAGTGTCAAGTGTTCATTGGGAGAATCTATCCCAATCTCAGGGATTGTTTTCGGTCAAGAAAAAGAAGAGATTGAGGAATGCAGAGCCTCGTGGCAGGCAAAAACGTGACGCGCGCAACCACGCGGGACAAGTGCTCGGGTCAGTTCCTGCAACGTGACTCCTTTTTCAGTGTTGTTGATTTACTTACTTACTTGACTTACTTTCTCTATTTTTAAAGTGTCACGATCAAAGCAAGTAATTGATAGGCCAGTCATTTTACGCGTTGACCCGGGAATAATTTAGAATTGCATTTTTTTTTCGGAATCTTAGATTAGAACAAACCTCTCCAAGAAATGGAACAAAATTAAAAAAAAATTACGTCAGCAACAGTCCTAAATTTTACATTTTGCATTTAATTGCAGCAATCCCGATCTACAATATTTATGGCATTGTTGTTTTGCACATTTCATTAAATTAATTGCTATTATTTATATATCAGAAAATTAAAAACTTAGATCGACTGCATATGCTTGAAGTAACAACTGCAGCGTCAAAACTAGAAATTTGTTTATGGTGCCTAAGCCGTAATACTTAATTGCAATATTTTTTGATAAATACTTTATATCTTATATTATAAACAAAAGATATCAATTCTTAGAAAGATTGCTCCAAGCAGTACCTCAATCTGTAATTTACATGATTTATGGTTCAAGATGGATTAGTAAGAGGAAAATCTTATTTTAATAATTGCATTTAGTACATTAAACAATTGTAAACACTATTATAAAAATAAAATTCTCATGGATAATAATAAATAAAGAATACAATAAAAGTACGCAGCGCGATATCATCTTTACGCGGGTAGCAATAGAGTTTAAATTTAAAAGCGGGCGGAGTGGTGTCGAGCATAGACGACCGACCGTGACCGTGTGCCAATCCTATCGGAAAAGGAAGGTAGTTCGATGTTCCTCGAATAATTATGTTTGTGTAGAATGTTCATGTTATCAAAATTGTTCCCGATAATATAGATAGGTAGATAGGTAGGTATACCTAATATTCAAAAATAAGTCGGTATTTAACTAGTTACTGTTATTAGCTTGTTATTAGAAGGTATGTGTGATTGCCTGAAGTGGTACCAAAGTAATTTTATTTGGATAGCTATTTTTGTGATTTATGACAAACGGCTTCAAAACATTAAAAAAATTAAGAAAACACGAATTTCGAAAAAAATATTATTTGGCGGTGATTTAGACCCGCCACACACATATAGAATTCAGAATTCCGAATCAGAATTGTGATTTTGTATACCTAGGATTTGATAGGTACCTACGCAAATCTGAACAGAATTCTGCAGGGGGAAAATCCATACGAAATGGATCGTAGATAATCCTGATTCGGAGTTCCGGTTCGGAATTCCGTATGTACGTGGTGGACTTTATGTGCACTTGATATCATGGTACTGCACGGCTAGCATACCACCCACGCGACAAAACGACAAAACGAGAAAAGCGTCATGTGCGCTCTTTTTGGCATTAGCAAAACAACAAAGATCTCATCTCGATTTTCATCATTTTCTAAGGGGTGCGGTGGCGGTGCAGGGCCCTGTTTAATAAATGCGACAATAGCAATGACAATTCAGAGTAAGTACATTGCTGGTTACTAATGACGCTAAACTTGCAGTGCTACAGTCATGTGTCCTAGCATTCGCAGCTATGTACTCTGAATTGTCATTGTCAAATTGTCATTGTCTAGTTTAAAAAACAGGGCCCAGATTGTGCGGATAAGGCGAGAATAATGCGATATGGAAGTTTATGTGTGCAGCACGTCTAGTATAGATTTCTCTACAGGCGTGCGACGCGCCTTTATAAACTAGCTTGTACCAGCGGCGGACTAAGCCCGTCGGAGGCCCGGGGCGGCAAAACTAAATGAGGCCCCCCGGTCTTTCCAGAAATTGATATCTACAATTCTTTCGAGCCGTGGCAAAAACTTAACATCGGAGCCCCTTCCTTCCATGGTCATAGGTAGCAAGTATTTTGTCCCAGGGAGATCCAGAACTTACAACATGGAGCGAGCGAAGCGAGCCCGAGATTCGTACAATGTAAAATCTAGCGAGCAAAGTAAAGTCGAGATTTTACAGCAATATGAAAATATATAGGACCGAAAACCAAGAGCGAGCGATGCGAACTCGAGATTTCACTGAATTCTGGAGCGAGCGAAGCTATGTGAGTTCGAGATTTTACTGCAATATAATGAGATCAGTGGATTAAGATTAAAATCCTGGAGCAAGCGAAGCGAGCTCGGGATTTTTTACGACCTAAAATCTGGAACGAACAAAGTAAGCTCAAGATTATACTATACTATGAAAAGACATACCATCCAAAACCTAGAGGGAGCGAAGCGAGCTCGAAATTTCACTGAGTTCTGGAGCAAGCGAAGTGAGCTCAAGATCTTAGTGCAATGTGTCTAGCCAGGAGCGAGCGAAGCGAGCTCGAAATTTTGCTTCATTATACCTCCATTTTTTTCAGCTCATGCCGAAATCGAGGCGATTCATGTATTAAACAAATAGCTGAATTGAGCTTATGCTTATAATAACTCGATTGTAGAGCTCATCTTGAAATAGAGTAGTTAGGTGAGTATATTGGTGTATAAAATAAAACCGGAGCGAACGAATAGAGTTCTATAATTATGACTGGGTTGTAGCAAGAACTCAGTCTCAAAGCACAGAAAGCTATCAAAAAAGTCAAGCGAGCGAAGTAAGCTCAAATTTTTGAAATACATTCTAATTCCAACCACATTGACTTTTCAAGAAGCGAGCTCATAATTATACTAACTGCATAACAACTTGAAAAAGATTGAGCGAGCGAAGCGAGCTCGCAAATTCGCAATATTTTTTACTCTAAGTATTTCTTTCTTTGACTTTCAATGTCTAACGTACGGGGCCTCCAGATTCAAACTGCAGTCCCAGTACCGGAGGCCCGGGCCTGAGATTATGCTGACTGCATAACAAATTGAAAAACATTGAGCGAGCTCGCAAATTCGCAATATTTTTAACTCTATTTCTTTCTTTGACTTTCAATGAGTAACGTACGGGGCCTTCAACTTCAAACTGCAGTCCCAGAACCTGTTCTGGCCTCCTGAGGCCCGGGCCTCCAACTCCAAACTTTACTTACTATATAAACTATTTGGTATTCTCTTCTCGAGATTCGGAGGCCCCCCAGGACTGGGGGCCCGGGGCGGACCGCCCCTCCGCCCCCCCCCTTAGTCCGCCAGTGGCTTGTACCCACGTTTTTTGTAGAGCTAAAACCGCGCTTGCCGAGAAATGTAGTACGGAAAAAAGTCGAGACGCGCGCAAGTAGAGAAATCATACTAGACGTGGTGTAACCTCGCTTTTCGAAGAGCAAAAGCCGCGCTTGTCGCGACTTATAAAAAACCGAGTCGCGCGTGTAGAGAAATACTAGACGTCTAGTCCAGCAATCCACACAAGTCTACAATCCAGACCACCACGGCTTTTTTTGTAAGTATTACTAAGTAAGTACCTACCTATAAAAAATAGATATGTGGAACATTGTCATACAAACAAATTATCGAATCCCATTTAAAGTTAGTAGAATCTAGCACGGAAAAGAATGAAATATTATGTACCTTTAATTAATGATAAGACTATTATCATTTTATAGAATACATATTTATTATAGATACAAACATACATGACTTGAGTACCAACAAGTTTTCATATATTCACCATACAAATATTTGCCCTTTACGGATTCGAACCCGCAACCCTCGTATAAACAGGCAGGCCTACCAGCTAAGCTGAGCTATTGGGCAGTCAAAAAAGTATACACAAGTAGTTGTAAGTGAATGGAAAAGGTAGACCCACTTCCCGGGATTCGAATATCGACATAGCGTGGACATACCCTCTCATTTATTCGTTGAAAGGAAATAATTTAAATAATCTAGCTACTGTAATGTTAAATGGATAATAGGTGAAAATGGGTGTCTCTTTTTTTATTAATAAACGTAGATATGAAAAATCTTATAATATGAAAAATCGTACCTTTGTCTGACTAAGTTGCATGATTTTGTAAGCAATTTCAACATAGAAAGGGACAAACAACTATTATTATCATTTTAATGTCTGTTATAGTTATTCTCTTTCTACGTTATTGTAGATAAGCCAAATAATAGGGATGATGAAAATTTTATATTTTATATCTTTTTTAAAAACTGTTTGGTATCTTTCACTAAAGTGAAACAGATTTTTTAATATCTTCAAAAATAACCGAAATATAAGTGTTTAAAATTTACGGTTAGAGCGAGAGGCAGATATAAAGGGAGTGACGTCATACTCTCGTATTTTACAAATAATAACGAAGTGTTATACAAAAATCTGTTTTGCATGAAAGAGATAGAAGACGATAAAAAACGTATTTCAACCGTGTTTACTCGCTTCGCTCGTGGTTCAATCCTAGAATCCTTCACTTGCTCAGGCTTCAATACAAGTACTCGCGCCAAAAAGCAACTTTGCAGCCTTGCATAACAAATAACTATTTTCTTCTGAAACCTGTCATGTGGGGTATCAAATGAAAGGACTTCATGAGGCGGTTGTAAAAATATACTACACCATTTCCATTCAACCACTGGTTTTCAAAAAATCCAAAAAGTATTTTCTAAACATACAAGTTTGGGCTCCTCCCGGTGCGAAATTGCTGGTAAAACTTTTGTAAAACATACGCCAAATGACTCATAACATCCTCATATCGAAGGTCAAAAAGCAATTTTAAAACTCTTCAGGAAACCACTTGTCGGTATAAAACTACTCAGTCCTACGAAAGTTTTTAACTGAATACTTTATTTAAATTGGCTTCTGTACTATACAGGATGTTAGGGTAAACAGTTGCATTACTTTAAGGGGTGATTGTACCCATGATACTAAAAACCATTCCCTAAGAAACCAATTTTTTTTCGACTTTTCATACAAACGTTCGATCACCTGATTGCATTTAGTATGGAAAGTCGAAACATATTTTTGCGAATTTCCAATAGGATTCTGGCAAAGTTGTTCAATATCATGGATACAATTACCCCATTAGCACGTTGAACGCCGGCGGGTCACAATAACAATAGATTTTCCATTGTTTGTCGGTCATTTGGCAGTCAAAGGTGATGCAACTGTTTACCCTAACACCCTGTAAAATACGTAGGTACTGTATTGCGTAGGAAATATTTGTCTTATAATAAAATTATGGCACCATCAGTATTTCAGTCTTACAGTAAAGTTTAAATCTCTCGACAAATACAATACAAAGTAGGTATACAAAGATGTTTCAATATTTCAAATAGTTACATCGAAATCGCGAAAAAAAACTGCTGTTTCATACAAAACTGCAGTCCCGTGTCGACTTAAATGTATGGGATGGCAGATTTTTTTTATTTTTTCTCCTCGTTGGCTCCATAGTTAAAGTTGTTCAGATTGATGGTCTGAGGCACCCCTTTAAGTATTACTAGGGTGTTTTGTTACACCCTGTATACAAGGTCCAACTAAGAACTGTTGCACCACGGCCGATCCCCAGGCTTCACACATAGCCTGGTGGAAGATCTTCCCTTTTCAATGGAGGAACATTTCCAAGTAGCACATCCATAAAATAAAAATCGAAAGTACCGGTTAATGGACCGTACTGATTTTTTCCAGATCTTCGTCGCTCAGATCATAATTTTCAGTTGGTTTTTCTAAGCTTCCTAAAGGATCTATGTCATTCTCACCTATTTCTTAATGATCTTTGACAAATCCTTCACGATCACATTCCTTTAGGCTTTGAAAGGTGACTTCAACTTCTTCAAATAGCACCGTATCTATATTCGTATATTTCTATGTTAGTGCCATAGAGATAGCTGTTCAGTTCGACGAATTGTCAAAAAAACAGTGTCAGCATATTAAGAAGGACCTTATATTAGTAGTGTAGGGGTAGTAGGGGTAGTCCGGATAAGGGGGTGTCGATTGAAGGAAAATTTTGCTATTTGAAAGGCACTAAATTGGATAACTTTATTTAAAAATAAATACTACCAGGATAAATGGATCTTCAGTTGCTATGTGACTACATATTTAGTAAGTGTCAGTTTATACTGGTACACACACGGTGACAAATCAACCTACCGACTAAGAGCTGGCTACGTAATATTTCAAAATGATAAGGTGTAGTAAAAATTTTTATGGAGAAACCTTCCTTACTGGCTAACAAGTACATTGCACTGACTGCCAGAAGTCTACCCCGGGGAGGGAAGCGTGGGCGTGGGGTCAGACACGTCAATTTTTAATCAAAATAAAATCATTCGGTGCAGTTCTGAAAATTTGTCGTAGTTATAGTTTTTAACAGTAGAAATAGCGTAAAATTATTGCCAGAAGTCTAGGTCGGGGATAAAACGTTGCCAGAAGTCGATAAAGTTGTTAAAAAATATTCAAAATAAAATGATAAGGTGCAGTTCTGGCAATTTAGTTTTTACATAATTCATGGCTTCAAACAGCTGTAAATAAATTGCCAGAAGGCTAAATGGTGGCTAAGTAAAAAATGACTTTGAATTGTGGATTTTTTTTACGTTTTCTTATAATTTGTTCGACCAAGTAGTGAAAATGTTATAGTATGTTATATATTTGTAATCTACTCAGAAAGCCCTTTCATTTGATACCCCACATGGTATGTTTGAAAGATTATTGTTTTTTCTTTTTGCTGCCATACCTATTCATGACGTCACAGTTTCTACCCCCACAGTCTGAGCGCTTTTCATCTCATTTATTTGTATTCAGGACGTTAAACTGAACGTATTGATACCATAAATACCATATCCGAGACGATGCACAGTGGGTCGATACAGTTGTTAAGAGGATACGATTCGGAGCGCTCTTCGTACAAACGAAGTCTGGTTATATTATCAAAACTAACCAATTAATTCAATGAAAATTTTTACACACAATCTAGAAACTAATATCTGTGCTTGACATTTGTCGGATTTCCGTAAAAATGTGTAGTTTCAAAGTTATCGTGGCTCAAAGTTTTCCACACATTTCTTAGTATTGGTTTGTATTGAAAATATAACCAGACTTTTTTGTATGGAGCGCGCTCGGCGCTCTAAATTATATCCCTTTAATTTTTTTTCTAATTTTGATTACAAGTTGCAGTTCTGACAATCTCGTTTTTATGTTATTAAAGTCTTAAAAAACTGACTACTAATTGCAGTTCTGGCAATTAGAGTCGTGATTGTAATTTGAGTCATATAGGCTTTTACAGCTTAGTATGGAACAACCGATTTTTTTGCGCAGACAGGTTTGCTCCCATAGTAAAAGTTATTCAGTTTGATGGGTAGAGTATGTGGTTTAAAGGTTAATAATACTTTTCTTTACACCCTGTATACAGGGTGTTAGGGTAAACAGTTGCATGACTTTAAGGGGTGATTGTACCCATGATAGTGAACAATTTTCACTAAGACACTTATAAGAAATTAGTTTCAAAAAAATTGGACTTCCCATACTAAATGCAATCAGCTGATCGAAATAAGTTACCTTATGGATAGCTATAATTGGCCATCAAAAATGTAATCAATATTGTAACACATGTAACTAAGGCTGTTGATATCCTAAATAAATAAAAATAAATAAGAAAAGAACTTTTGTATGAAGAGTCGAAAAAATTTCATGCTAATTCCCTATAGGTTTCTTTGGGAAAGTTGTTCAGTATCATGGGTACAATCACCCCTCAAAGTAATGCAACTGTTTACCGTAACACCCTGAAGTTGCTACAACTAATTAATATTTATCCTATAATTTTATTCTGCCCCGCAATTTATAAACGCAGTGGGTGCATTTTTTTCAAAATTGAGTTTATTACATATTTGGCATCCTCGCGATGTGATCTTTCGGAAAAAAAGACCCGTTTTTCGGTAAGTACCTTAGAAGGAGGTAAAGCAAAAACCATAAATGCAGTAAAGGCACCCTCGACATTGCGAACCCTATAAATGTGTGCAGTAAGTAATCTTACTGCTTATAAATAATGACAAATAATATTTTTTTCCAAACATACCATAGCATAAATGCAGTAGTTACGGTAAGGATTCTTCATACGTAACTATATTCATAAATGACTAGAGCACATCCTTAGTATAAATGCAGTGCGAACTCTTGCCTCGTTCATTTTTTATATGTTTTATACATTTTGTAATTCGACGTATTGCTTTCAGGATGTTAAAGGGCAGCCGAAATGCAATTATGTAAACCCCCATATGTGGGGTCGGAAATTAATAGTTTTCGAGATATTTGGAATTTAAGGTTTTTTACCAAAAACCCAATTTTTTCACACTTTTTCTTAAATAAAAAAAAAATGCTTATTCTATGGCGTCGATTTGAATTTTAATTCATAGCTAACACTTTTTCCGAGATTTTTTCATAAATAAATGTCTTATCATACTGAGCAATTCAAAATAAATCGATAACAATGACGGTTAATTTTTGAAAAAAAAATACAAAATCTTGAAATCATGCGGTTTTTCTTTTGTATGAAAAGAAGTGTGCGTTTTACTGAAATAACTTCTTCGTTTTGTTAGCGTTCTAAAAAGGTATATTGTTTTATAAAAAAAATGGAATTACTATGTCAAAAAAGGTATTTTACTTAGTACGTGATACTTAGAGGCAACATTCTCTTGGAGCAAATTTTACGATTTATTTTTAGATAACATTATTTATTAATTTAAGTCTACACATCTTACTCAGAGTGAACCCCTCGGTTCCTTGAATCATGTCAATCGTCGAAATCTTGAAATCATGCGTTTTTCTCAAAAAATAGAATGAATAAAAGTGTGCGTTTTACTGAAATAACTTCTTCGTTTAGTTAGCTTTCTAAAAAGGTATAAAATGTTTTAGAAAATGTCAAAAAGCTTTTTTACTTAGTACGTGATACGTAGAGGCAACATTCTCCTGGAGAAAAATTTTTTTTTTTTTAGATAACATAATTTATTAATTTAAATCTACACATCTTACTCAGAGTGAGCCCCTCTGTTCCGAACACATACACGCAAGCACTTTCTTAGTTCACTTTTAGTTACTCTTGAAGTAAAAGTAAAATCTCATTACCTCCGCTGCATTTATTATGCGCTGCCTTAAGTCTTCTACGTCGTTTACTGAGGTTTGATAAACAAGGTCTTTCATGTTACCCCAGACACGAAAATTACATGGAGTCAAGTCGGGGCTTCTTGCAGACCATGAATTGGCCGTCCTCTACCAATCCATCTATTCGAATAAGTTGCAAGTCGGGCCAGCAACGTACCATAACCATTTTAGGGATTGGTAGAGGAAGGCCACTCCTTGGCTTGCAAGAAGTGACTCGAGAGTTTCGTTTTTTCAATGTGTGTACGGTTATTGGTTTTGCATGTTTTGCCCCACAAGAGGGCACATCTGACTGACTCTGTCAAATTAGGCCAGCTTGACAGCAACTGGTCTACCTGGAGGCAACTGACTCCCAAGTCCCGACTTGATCTCATGTAATTTTTATGTCTGGGGACACAATAAAAGACCTTGTTTATCAAACCCCAGTAAGCGACGTAGAAGACTTAAGGCAGCGCATAATAAACGCAGCGGAGGTAATGAGATTTTACCTTTACTTCAAGAGTAACCGAAAATGAACTAAGAAAGTGTTTGCGTGTATGTGTATGGAACCGAGGGGCTCACTCTGAGTAAGATGTGTAGATTTAAATTAATAAATAATGTTATCTAAAAAAAAATCGTAAAATTTTTCTCCAGGAGAATGTTGCCTCTACGTGTCACGTACTAAGTAAAAAACCTTTTTTGCCATTGTAATTACATTTTTTTCTAAAACATTTATACCTTTTTAGAAAGCTAACAAAACGAGGAAGTTATTTCAGTAAAACGCACACTTCTTTTCATACAAAAGAAAAACCGCATGATTTCAAAACTTTGTAATTTTTTTTTCAAAAATTAACCGTCATTGTTATCGATTTATTTAAATTGCTCAGTATGATCAGACATTGATTTATGAAAAAATCTCGGAAAAAGTGTTAGCTATGAATTAAAATTCAAATCGACGCCATAGAATAAGCATTTTTTTTTTTTATTTAAGAAAAATAGTGGTCCAGAATTTTTTAATTTCACTTTAATTTCACTTTAAAAAAATTATACTATCGACTTGCTTGATATAGTTTTGACACTTCCTTCTTATGAACGCAGTACAATACTTTACTGCATAGCTCAAATGCATTTTATGTGAAATTGCTATGCATAAGCGCAGTAAGCAATAAATTCACTGCATTCATGCGTTGTTTAATCCTGCTTTTAAACTAATGTGATTCTAGGTATAAAGTAATTTTGGATTACTTTAATGCTTAATTACTACAATTAAGTACATTTAATGCAAAATTTAAAATCTACACTGTTTTTTCTATATAAAAAGTGACTTCAAATAGACTAAAGGTTACTGTAGAATTCGTGGCACCACAAAACACGGTCGAATCTTTGAGCGCGTTTTACTCGAAACTATCAAACTGTTGGTTACTGCATTTATAAATTGCACGGCAGTATTACTCTCTGCTACAAAGCTACAAAATTTCTGGAGTGCGATTTTTGAATCTTATTCGCTGAGTTCAGCAGTTGCAAATGTCAAAATTAGTGTGGAGATATGCATCTTTCCTTTCTACTGCTGATTTGACTTTAAAAAATCATACTTCAGGAGTGCGATTTTTGTAACTCAAATCAGCAGTAGAAAGATGCGTATCTCCACAGTAATTTTGACATTTTCAACTGCTGAACTCAGCGAATGAGATTCAAAAATCGCACTCCTGGTTAGAGTACAGTAGCTAGATATTTTTTTTTTCAGTGTTACTTGGCAGCTGAGTGAGCTGAGGGATGCGTCTTCGAAAATATATTCTTAACTCCCGCACTTAGCATTCTGCCTTTGCATAAATATTATAGCTAACTAATAGCATAATTATTGAAAAGAATTAAATTACTAGAACTGCACCTTATTTATTATTATAATTTCAATGAATAGCTTTCCGTTACAGTGATATTATCATTTTTGTACATACAGTCATCCTCTTGCCTTGTGGCAATTAGTAGTCAGTTTTTTAAGACATTGTGGGGAACTACTACAGATTGTCAGCACCCACAAGTTATAGCAAAGATGCCAACAGATGGCAATACCGTCGCTCGCGGAAATATGCTCCATACAAAGACAACGTTCATCGTAAATACGTAACTCGTAACCTACTACAAATAAGGTTCACAATCGAATGCAAGACATAAATCGCGCAAGAGAAATAATCACAGAGATTCGATATATATACAAGGTTACTACATACATACTAAGAACTGTTGGACCACGGCCGGTCCCCAGGCATCACACCTAGCCTGGCGGAAGTACTTCCCTTTTCAATGGAGGAACATTCCCAAGTAGCACCTCCATATTGGTGACCCTCGACAAAGAACATCGCAACCTAAACACCGCAGAGCACCACCACCACAGAGCAGCAACCAGCTTCAACCAACCCTTCACCCCCTCGACCAGGTCAAACAAGCAGCAGTCACACCATCAACCCGAAGCCCACACCAGGTCCATCGCAGCTGTTTTTACACCGCTTCCTGGGCCTGCAGCTTCCTCAACGACAGTCAGCGTCTGCATAGAAGGATCTCCCGCAGCCCACGTGTCTGAGCTCACCTCCACGTGGCAGTTCTGCTCGCCTTCTCCACGCCTGTCACTCGCCCGCATCACATCAGGACTGACCTACCTGACAGATGCACACACACCGCAGCACATCGCTCGTCAGACTCACTTGACTGGAGCCCTGCACCTACGCTACATGGATACAGACTGCACACTTCGAACTGCTCAACGACCTCCGGTCTGAGGGGGGAGTCCTGTGGGGAACTACTACAGATGGTCAGCACCCACAAGTTATAGCAAAGATGCCAACAGATGGCGATACCGTCGCTCGCGGAAATATGCTCCATACAAAGACAACGTTCATCGTAAATACGTAACTCGTAACCTACTACAAATAAGGTTCACAATCGAATGCAAGACATAAATCGCGCAAGAGAAATAATCACAGAGATTCGATATATATACAAGGTTACTACATACATACTAAGAACTGTTGGACCACGGCCGGTCCCCAGGCATCACACCTAGCCTGGCGGAAGTACTTCCCTTTTCAATGGAGGAACATTCCCAAGTAGCACCTCCATAACATTACTAACATAAAAATGAAATTGTCAGAACTGCACCTTGTAATTAAAATTAGAAAAAAATTAAAAGGTTATAACTTAGAGCGCCGAGCAAAAAAAGTCTTTTCAATGTGTGGAAAAGTTTGAGCCACGATAACTTAGAAACTACACATTTTTACGAAAATCTGACAAATGTCAAGCACAAATATTAGTCTCTAGATTGTGTTTAAAAATTTTCATTAACTTAAATTGGTTAGTTTTGATAATATAAACAGACTTTGTTTGTACGGAGAGTGCTCCGAATCGTATCCTCTTAACAACTGTATCGACCCACTGTGCATCGTCTCGGATATGGTATTTTTGGTATCAATACGTTCAATTTAACGTCTTGAACACAAATATATGAGATGAAAAGCGCTCAGACTGTGGGGGTAGAAACTGTGACGTCATGAATAGGTATGGCAGCAAAAAGAAAAAACAATAATCTTTCAAACATACCATGTGGGGTATCAAATGAAAGGGCTTTGTGAGTAGATTACAAATATATAACATACTATAACATATTCACTACTTGGTCGAACAAATTATAAGAAAACGTAAAAAAAAATCCACAATTCAAAGTCATTTTTTCATACACTTAGCCACCATTTAGCCTTCTGGCAATTTATTTACAGCTGTTTGAAGCCATGAATTATGTAAAAACTAAATTGCCAGAACTGCACCTTATCATTTTATTTTGAATATTTTTTAAAAACTTTATCGACTTCTGGCAACATTTTATCCCCGACCTAGACTTCTGGCAATAATTTTACGCTATTTCTACTGTTAAAAACTATAACTACGACAAATTTTCAGAACTGCACCGAATAAATAAATAAATAAATAACGCTCACAGGCACATACATTGTAATGATCCCAAGAAAGCACTATGTATAGGCTGTTTATTATGGAAACCATACAACGACGGCACAAACATATTGTCACGGCCGCTGTCAAATGTCAAACGTAAAGAAGGCATTCGAAAATTCGGCCGGCTCATTAACAACCGCCGTGGTCTTACGGTCTAAGGTTCCGCCTCCCATGCTGGGGGGTGACGGTTCGAATCCGATCCGCGCCAAAAATATTTCTAGATTTTTGTGTTTTTAGAAATGTTCTAGAAGGAAGAGAGAGAAGGAATATTTAAAAAAAGGGACAAAAAGGTGAACGTGTCTAGGAACTTCGAGAAAGGAGGCGAAATTACGAATATTTGAAAAGAACCAGAAAAGTGGGCGTGTCTTCGATCGGTATCGAGAAAAGAAGGCGGGGTTAGAACTATCTGGAGGAAAACAATCGAGTAAAGAAAAGAAGATCGGAAAAAGGGTATTCCGGAATATTCTGCGGGCTATAAAAAGCGGCGAATTCGGGCTGATGGATTAGTTCTTGATTTAACAGTGAACAGTGCGAAACAAAAGGAAGAAAAGTAAAAGTGGAAATGTAATAGTGAAGAGAAAAGTGCTCAGTGGAACAGTGAGTAGACAAGTGTCAGTGTAGTGCGTGACGTCATAGTGTCGGTGTAGTACGTGACGTCATAGTGTCAGTGTAGTGCATGACGTCATAGTGTCAGTGTAGTGCGTGACGTCATAGTGTCGTACGTCGTGACGAGTCGAAGCTGTAGAAGGGAGGCTGGATCGCGTGGAGGGTGAGTTCGCCAAAATCCGGCGAGAGGTTGAACGAAGCAAATCTCATAGCCGTGACGCGTGTCGTGTCGTCACAGTAGTGACGTAGTGGACTGTGGACAGTGACAGTAGGTGGTGCACGGGAAATCCCTGCGAGGAGGACCCGTGAAGTGAACCGTGTAGGGGAACCTCCGCGAGGTGGACCGTTTGTAAGTGTATCCCAAATAAACTCTGTAAAGTTGGACTTAGCGTTTCACTCCAATCCCGGAACCCGTAGCTCGTAACAATATAAACATCCATGACCGAACCGGGATTCCAACCCAGGACCCTGGTTTGGCAGTCCGGCGTGGTAACCATTACACCAACCGGGTCGTCAATTTTGATGATTTTATTTTGATTAAAAATTGACGTGCTTGACCCCACGCCCACGCTTCCCTCCCCGGGGTAGACTTCTGGCAGTCAGTGCAATGTACTTGTTAGCCAGTAAGGAAGGTTTCTACATAAAAATTTTTACTACACCTTATCATTTTGAAATTACGTAGCCAGCTCTCCGTCCATTAGTTGAACATAGAGTTCATGGACATAGAGTTCAGTTCAACTTGACATATAGTAGCAGTTCAGTAGGTAGGCACGGAAAACTAATTGCTTAAGACCCGAACCGACTCGCTCACAAAAAATTGGGACATGTTATATTAACCTACCTACTTTCCTTACTTACTCATTTCCTACCAAAATTAACCAAAAAAAAAAAAACTCAATAAAAATTAATTTTATCAAAAGATTAACTAAATCTCAACTTTTGATCAAAGCACGGAATTTTCTTAGGCTAACGATAAAATGGAGTAGGTATTCATTATGCCGAAGAAAGTATTTAAACATTTCACTAACATTATCTGCTCCAGAATGGTTCCCAAGCTCATAAGTCCGCCACATACATACAGAATTCCAATCCGGAATTCCGAATCAGGATTACGATTTCGTATAGAGTTTCCCCCTCCACAATTCCGTCCGTTCGGCATCAAACCCTATACAAAAGCACAATCTTGATTCGGAATCCCATAATAATTATGTGTGTGGCGCACCTTAAATAGAAATAATAGAAAAATACCAATGGTACTTTTAAGATGAAAGACGATTAGATTTTTTCACTATGGCAACTCCGTATCATAACATAATTTTTTATTTCCACACCAAAAACATACAACAACAAAAACATAAAATCCCGGGATTCGAGGGCATGTCCATATTATGCCCGCATAACGAATCCCGTACCTATGACGGTATTTTTGCTAAAGCAGTAGGTAGGTAGCACAGAGTACTATAATATTGCATAAAGTAGGCAGGTAGGTACCTACTAAACTAACTTATCACTCCGTAAAGTTATGCCCACTAATTACATGCTTTGCTCATACTACGTGTAATTTATGAGCTTTAGTTAGGTAGGTAGGTATCTACCCTATAGGGCTAGCATGCCACGCACGACAAAGCGACAAAACGAGAAAACCATCATGCGCGCTCGCTTTCGGATACGCAAAGTAACAAAGACAGAGGCACATCTCGATTTTTGTCGTTTTCTCGAGAGTGGCATCCTAGCTACATCCTAGGCTCCCAGCGACCGCGGCATGGCGCCTCGATAAACGTTTTATCGTGCCTGCTAACTCGTTTTTTCGCACGCAAAAAGAAAGAGAGCTAGGGCGCGATAGCGCTTTATCGCGCCGCCATGCCGCGGGCGCAGGTTTGAAATTAGGTAGGTAGGTAAGGCTAAGTAGGTAGATACGAGTAGGTACCTCACTTCACTATTCACTACCGAAATAAGCAATTGTGTAACTACGTCTAACTAGTTAGGTAGGTATAGGTACCTACATAATTTTATATAATTGTAACAACGTAATTTATTTCGGCAGTGAGGTACTTACCTAAGCCTAACTACCAATCTATAATAAATAATTGTTAGCGTGATTGCAAGATAAAATAAAACCCGTCAAGTGCATGTCGGGCTGCTCGCGCACCGAGGGTTCCGTACCACACCACTACAGAACACAACGTTATTAACTTAGAATAAAACCGGTCAAGTACTAGTCGGGCTACTCGCGCACCGAGCGAGGGTTCCGTGCCACACCACCACAGAACACAACATTATTAACATAGAAAAAAAACTTTTTTTTCCGGGACCTTTAGCGCAAGACCGACTCACACTTGGCCGGTTTTTAGTATTTGTTGTTATTCTGTAGAGTGTGTTCTATAATCACACTAAGTTTGACGCTTGTATGTATTACCGTTTATACGATAGAGCGTGAAGAAAAAACTTTGATAAAAACTAGTTTCTTGTTGATAGCCCCCCTTAATTTTTAAATTTTTTACTTTTTTATTATTTGTTAACAAATCCGCCGTAATAACGCATAATCTGAGAAAATTTCAACTATCTAGCTATTACGGTTCAAAAGTTACCGCCCTAAATAGGTAGGACAGACGGACGGACGGACGGACAGACGGACAGACGGACAGACGGACAGACGGACAGACGGACGGACGGACGGACGGACAACGTAGGCTTAGTAATAGGGTCCTGTTTTCACCCTTTGGGTACGGAACCCTAAAAAGAACTTTTTTGTCCGGGACCTTTGACGTTAGAGCTAGAATGACTCACAATTGGCTGGTTTCTAGTATTTGTTGTTATTCTGTAGAGTTTGCTCTATAATCACACTAAGTTTGACGCTTGTATAAATAACCATTTTTACGATAGAGCGTGCAGAAAAAACGTTGATAAAAACTAGTTTCTTGTTGAGAACCCCCCTTAATTTTTAACCGTTTGACATTTTTATTTGTTAACAAATCTGCCGTAATGACGCACAATCTGAGAAAATTTCAACTATCTTGCTATTACAGTTCAAAAGTTACAGCCCTAAATAGGTAGGACAGACGGACGGACGGACGGGTAACGTAGGCTTAGTAATAGTTTCCCGTTTTCTCCCTTTGGGTACCGAACCCTAAAAATATAGACTTAAATGCGCGAACGCATTCCACGACCGGGCGAGAGGCCGGCCGACGATCAAGATCAATGGGCCGTACGAGTGCGGATCCACGCGTCCCACCCTGCCTGCACCCCCGCGACCACCTTGCGCGCCAACGCGCCATCATAATGAAAACGTGGCGCCAACACGACGATTTTTAAATTTCGCAATATTTTACACAAATAAATAGCTGACATCGTATCTTGTTTATTTGTATGTAAGATATTTTGTAAAATAATGCTCTACATAGTTAAAAAGAAATCTAGTCATTTAAATTATGATATTAATAATGATTTTGGTTTTTTTAATCAAGGCTGAATGGTTCATTATTTAGTTTTAAGAATGATAAAATAGAATAAAACTATTATTTCTAAGGCTATTCACGCTTTACATATGGAATTAGTATTTGTATCTACTGAAAAAACATTGAAAATTACATAATCTTTTTTTAACGAATAACCCAAAACAACACATTTTTAATTATTATGTCAATTTTAATGTTCAAAAATCACATTTAACTCTAATTAAAATGAGGGTTTTAGATTTCTTTCTGAGTGAGTTACAAGCCTTCCAGGAGTTTTAATTTTTTTTTCTATGTTCCATACAAATATTTTGTATAATAATTTTTCAGGCTATACTTTCATCACTAAATGATGCCAATTACGATTTAAAAGTACGAATAAAGATTACTTCGACGTCCTCCATACTAAACACGCTAAAATGATTGGGAGGCCAAATCGGGATCTGAGTTCATAGTACTCGTACACTAATTACTGATTTTCACTCTTACCTCATAGGTATTAGAGTTATTTGAAAAAGTATGCGAATGAACGAAAGAATGAGCTGTGGAACGTGTTAGCGATCTTATCCGGAATTTACGACATCCAGCGTGCTAAAGCGTGCTGTCACCATGCTCCTAACGAATTTCCAGCGTGAAACATTCCTTATTATTTCACTACTTTATCAAAATCACACCATATTCCGCCAATTTCTTACCACCTACAGTTAACTCTAAATCAGACGTATTGAACAACAACTCTCTTATTTCCATGGTATAAGTGTGAAAATGCTTAGATCAAGGAGACATAGTTTTTTGATAAAACCGAACAAGGTATTACATTATTCATGAGTCCTCGTGTCTTCCAATACGGCTGCACTAATAGATTTTGAAATATGTCAGAGTTTCCTTTGCTGAAACTTTAGCTGTGAAGTTGGATAAATATCGTATTTGTACTCCTGTATTTTGTAAAAGTTTGTTTAATTTTTTTTTAGCATATGCTCACGACTATATTCCCCGAGGGGGTAGTCAGAGATATTCTGAAACCTCAGAACATCCAGGTTTCACTGGTAGTACCGAAACTCTGTCCAGTGTGACGGGGAGTGAGCCCGTCGCCACTTATAATAGACAGTGGGTACAATACATGCCTCGAAATTGAAGCATGCAGGTTTCCTCACGATGTTTTCCCTCGCCGAAAAGCCAGTGGTGTTACAAATCGTACATAAATTCCAAAAAACTCATTGGTACGAGTCGGCCATGGTCTCCAAGGTTCGAACCCCGTCCAGTCAGTCAAAGTTCCGAACTTTGAACGGCTGTATCTCCTAAACCGACTGATGAACCATGCCAGTTTTTGTACTGTTCACATAGCTATAATGCATACTACAACAATAACATACGATCAGCCTTGCTGCTGATCGTTAATTTTTTACAGACCTTTAATCATCAGTAACTCTTAAACCGACTGAAGTTATGCAGGCAGACATGGTCCATCCCCATCACAGAGAAGCTTTACACACCATAAACACTGAATCAGCCTTGCTGCTGATGGTTGCAAAAAGTACACTTACCTCTTATACTAATAATATAGATACAAACATCAATGACTTGATGTGTACAAATATTCATATTCATCATTCAGATATTTTCCCCTTGCGGTTTTCGAACCCGCAACCTATGGTATAGCAGACAGGTTCATTACCAACTGAGCTATCGGACCGTCAATAATTGATTTGTTTTGCAGCAATTTGCCTCTTCAAGATATTTAATGCCATAATTTGTTTAAATAACTATAATAACTCGGCTGGCTCAACGTGGGTTGGCCTTACAAACAAGAGAAGGCCAGGCAGGTTGACTTTCCCCAATCCTGCGTGACCTCTCGCTAATACCTGGCTTGAAACTTGAATTTTTTGAAATATTAGACAATTTTAGATGGAGTTCATTAATTTAATGTTCTAAAGGTGAATATAGAGCTAGAACGGGAACTAGAACATTATTTCGTAATCTTTTAGTCTCGACGACAATTCGTTTTCACCGTTCAGATATGGTTTAGATTAGATTACACACACACATACACACAAACATACACACACACTTGAAATAATAACAAGTGTTTATTGGATTCGTTGCACATAAATATTATGTTAGATTCACCTCATAAGCTAGGCCCCGACATAAATTCAGAGTTCGGCTTCCGAGCCGAGCATTTTGCTGAGTTGGGACCTTTTTGCCACTGCGGCGCACAAACAATCTCTTTATTAATTAATGTTTTGACAATTTCACTAAAATGTAACCATGATGTAAGATTGTATGTGTGTCGGAGATCCAAATAAATAATTTTTCTTTCTTTCTTTCTATTAGACCATAGAGAAACACGTGACTCCTCCGTGCGTAGATAGGAGTCACGTGCTGTTTCTCTATGGTATACTCCAAACGAACATAGACTTAGTTTTCACCGTTCAGACATGGTTTACACCATAGAGAAACACGTGACTCCTCCGGGCGTAGACAGGAGTCACGTGCTGTTTCTCTATGGTATACTCCAAACGAACATAGACCTAGAGCATTGTTTCCAGAGTCGTAAAAGCTACTATCCGTTAAATTCAAATGAGCGAGCATTCTACCAAAATTCTGTCGAATACTGTCGAACACACATGACACAAAGGAAGAATGCTGATTCTTTGTTTACACCAGCAGCGGTGCTAGAATGAGCATTCGCTCGTTTGGTCTAAATCCGTTTCAGGATGCATGGTACAAGCCTCCTTTCTGTTATTATGTTCAGGGCTGCCAATTCCGGGGAATTTCCCTGATTTTCGGGGAATGGGGGGTGCGTGCGGGGAGAGCGCGGGGAATGATTCAAATCGGGGAATTTCGGGGAATCGACTAATTGTAATAAATGTCGAACAAAGGATGTCTAAAGAAGAGGAATTGTTGAAATTCGAACCGAATCAGACTATCCTTAGACCGAAAATGTAGGTTAAATATAAATAATAAATAAAACTAATTGTATTCTACATATTTAAGTAGATTTTTTGATAAAAATTAGAAGACAAAGAAGCAGATAAGCTAATTTTGTGAAACATTAAACTACATTTTGCACGAAAAAATGCTTTATTTCTTGAATATTACAGTGCCGGGGAATTTTCGGAGAATGCATGATTGGAAATCGGGGAATTTCGGGGAATTGAACTTACCTAAGCGGGGAATCAAGAAATTTACATCTCTTAGCTCTTCATTTTCATCTGTTTTATTAAGGTAAAAGAAGTTAGAATAGTGAAAAGAATAATGACTGCAATTTTCGACTTTTAAAACTAATTTTCAAATTATGTTTGGTATAAAGGTTATGCTCGCAGGTCAGCATCCTTTTTAGCGCGCAATTTTAAATAACTGCGAAAGAAGAATTTATTTATTCATACCTTAATTTTTACCATGATACCACAATAAAGTTAACCAAACGACTGTTCGACAGAAAATGTACTGGAATAACAGTTAAATTGAAATTTAAAAGTCCCAGTCTAGCTTTTATGTGGTAAAGCCCCAAAAGTTTTAAATTTACATGATTAAAGTTAAACCTACGTAAAATTTACGAATAAAGAAGCTGCTATTTATTGCAAAATTCTAAAATTATCGTATTACGTGTATTAGAATTAATAATTTAACTAATGACTGAACTGTTTTAGGTATATGTTAAATAGACAATAATTTAGTAGGATTCATTTTATAGTATTTAACTTAATGTATGATTGTGTGATTGTGTTTGTTTGATTGATTGATTGATTGATGTATGTTGTTGTTATGTAAATACATTCAATTCCACTGCTGAATATATTAAATCATGCGGCTGGTATTATACAAAGTGTTACAAAAATACTAATCAATCAAACTAAACAACTATGGGACCAATATCGAAGTCGCGAAAATAATAATCTGATGTGCCATACTACTCGTAAACTACAAATCTACTCGAGCTAAATATATGGGACAGCTGATATTTTTTTCGCTATTTCGATGTGTTGGTCCCATAGTGAAAGTTGTTCATTTTCATGGTCTAAAGTCTGCACAACCCACTTAAACGTTTTAAATGTATATTTTTAATGTTTTTAGCACCTTAAATACTTGTAGAGATCTACTAAGACAACATGGGCCACAGTGATTCTAATAAAAATGAGCCAATTAGTGACACTGTTAATCGAGTAACAAATATAAGTATGTATTATTTTAGGCATTTTTACACACTCTAGTATTTTTTGTAGAACGTCTGACTCAGAACACACGTACGCGTTGTGAGACTTGGAAACATTTGTAAACTCTTTGAGGCGCGCGGGTCGTTATCGTAGAGATCTCTATGTACCTAAGACATTGATTTGACTCTGATTTATACCCATTCTGTGTTTATTGTAAATTTAAATTAATTCTCTTCAAAAGCTGAAGAGCATCGTTAGAACCGCCTACGAGAAAAATTTGCGCTTTAATTTGTCCTAAAGTTTCGGTATGAAATTCATTCTAAGGGAGCGTTTAAACAGAAGTGACGTGGCGCGGACATTTCGCGGGCGGGGTGCGGCAATATAAACCTTATAGTACGTAGCATATAGTCGTTTGGAGAATTACGCCCGCGCCTCCAGGCGACGTCGCCTGGTGGCGGGGGCGCGATTATTCTTTACGTCAAAACACTACGCTATGCTACGTAATATAAGGTTTATATTGGTGTTAGTTTGACTACCCGCCACCGCCACGCGTCTCTTCTGTATAAACCCTACCTAAGACACTCTTTACTTTGAGTTTATTTCAAAGCGTACAAATAAGTTTAAACAAACTTATGCCGCTCATATTAAGTTCAGAAGCGAATTATGAAAGAGTGATATGGAAATCCTTAGTAAATTATGTTAAGATCTAGTTTAAACCTTACGTGCTTGGCATTTTCGTTAGTATTTTAAGTACACTGCTGGATAAAGATAAAACGCACTTAGTTGAATCTTCAAGCCTGCTTTCTCTAGAAATAATTGAGTTAGGGACTTAGGCTCGTATTAATAAACGAAACTCAAACGCTGGCGGCCTCTCAAGATTACGTTTTAGTATGCGTTTGACGTTACTTAAGGCTATTCTACCGTTGGCGCGCTCCATACAAACGTAGTATGGTGATATTTTCAATACTATCTAATTAAAGTCAATGACATTTTTTCAAAAACAATCAAGAAACTAATCTCTATGTCGGTATGAAGTCAGATTTTCGTTAAAATATACAGTTTCAATGCTAGGATTAATTTAAGATTTGTATGGAAATATTTGTGGCACTGTAACTTTAAAACTATAAATTTTATCGAAAATCTGACTTCATACCGACATAGAAATTAGTTACTAGATTGTTTTTGAAAAATTTCATTGACTTTAATTGGATAGTATTGAAAATATCACCATACTACGTTTGTATGGAGCGCGCCAACGGTAGAATTGCCTTAAGAGCCTATCAGAGTTGAGTTTCGTTTAATAATTCGAATATTCTTAGTTGTTTTCTTGAGGCTTCCTCACTCGAGTCGAGGACGTTTTTGACATTTTTGTCATACAAATTATGTCAAAAACGTCATCTCCTCAAATAAGAAAATATCAAGAAAACAACGGTGTTTAGCTTAGATCAAAGTAAATTAATTTTACTTTGATCCAAAGGTGTTAGTCCCTAACAAAGATATTATAGTTTGTAACTGATGTTAAAGCATTCAATTTTAGTGTTATTATATCCGCTGTTTTTTGAGCAAGAACACATTTGAGAAAATCTCTCAATGAAACCACAAAGACCGTCGTTATAATCTCAAACACGAACCGCGCGAATGACACAACCGCTCGTGGCGAAACTTGCAACGTGATTCTTCCGAAATATTTTTATGAATCCATTTAAATTGGCACTTGAGTCTTTCATTTTCTTTTATTCAAATTTCATACTGACGATTCCGATTCAGCGTTGCCACAATAGGATTATCTTATCCATTTTCTGTATTCAGACTATCTGCATAAATCCGAATGGAAAAATCGGTCGTGCGAGTGGGTTCGCCCGTCAGATGCCCATCAGTGCGAATATTAAATTCTTTTGGGAGTTTTTTCGCTATCGTATAATCAATAAAAACGCTTCTTTCTCTCTTTAGAATTCCGTGCCTCGCTGACTATGTCTGACTCCACAGTCAACGATTTTTTATAGGTATGTAATGTGGCTATGTTACAATTAAAAATGTTGGACGTGGACGTTGGACGTGAAATGGACGTGAAATGGACGTGGGTCCGACATAGCAATTATGAAAAAATCTATCGATCAATAACAATAAGTATTTAACAAAAACAAAAAAAATCATGGAACATTTTTAATTGTAACATAGCCACATTACATACCTATAAAAATCGTTGCATATTAAAGAATATTTAATATCATTGTATTTATTATACCTATCGTAATTATCATTTAAAAAAATCAATTTAATTCAATGATGTTCAATTCAATTATACTTCAGAAGAATACATGAACATTGATTTCTAAAAAAATGAATTATAAAATAGTTAATGATTCGATTAAATAGACTCCTGAAAATGCTTTTGTAGCAAGTAATAGCTGTTATTAATTAACAAATCCTTTAATTGTTATTTTCATTTTGGATATTTTTGTGATGTGATTATATATTTTTTTACATGATAGCCATGCTTTGGAATGGTAACATGATGCTATGGAACAATAAATTTTTTTCAATCTTAAAGTTGTTCAGTTTCATAATAATATGATGGTCTGACCATTCAGCATAATATTATGAAAAACCTTATTGATAAGGTGTTGTGTTCAATGACGTTCGATATTAGTCACCCTATAAATCAGACATTGTTCTAATGAACACGACGCGCGCGCGCGCGCACGCGTTACTGAAACGGTTATTTCATTTTAAGTACCTTTTCAATATCACTAAAGTTTCGGCTTTAAAGACAATAATTCAAAAAGTTGACAATACAAACTGAAATTGCCGACCCATTCCTCACAACTATCGTTTTCCAATGCCATAAAGTTGAACAAACTTGAGTTAGACACGCCCCCATCATTGAACAAAATCGTTTGTTCCATTATCTAAAGACTCACATCGCCAAACTTATTTTCCATTTAAGAAGTCACCTGAATTAAGTTATTTTCGTCTTTATGGTTTAAAGAGTTGTGGTAAAATATATTAATATTATTAATATTATATTAATATATTATATTATATTATTAATATATTAATATTATATTAATATATTATATTATATTATTAATATATTAATATTTATTTATTTCCTCAACAGTAATATAATATACGACATAGGTAATATGCTATAAGAGCCCGGTTACACGTTCAGTATTTCGTCATTCTGGTCCATCAGTCTGGTCATGTTTATTTGATTTGAAGGGAAACTGATATACTGAAGCACCATGTTAGTCGGGTCAATCTCGAGTCATTTTCCCTTCAAATCAAATATACATGACCAGACTGATGGACCAGACTGATGAAATACTGACCGTGTAACCTCCCTCTAACCATTTTGCATTTACTGTTAAGTCCCTGTCTCCCGATATTGTACATACTAAAAGTAGTAGTACTGTGACTCAGGAACCAGAGACCTCCCCAGTTTAACAATTGAACTTAGTAGTAAGTACCTACATGCTATTTTGCTAGTGAATTGAACATGAGAAACATAAAGAAAAGAAAGAAATGAGAAAAACAGTATAACGAATTTTCTTAGGTATAAACAATTTTGAGAAAGCAAATTTTAGCCAAAATGAAATATTAGCGAATACAAATTTTTAATGAGACGTTTTCCAACCAGTAAAAGACTAGAGTAGTTAGTATTTGGAATGAACTTAATTCAAAAAGTGCTAACTAGAAATACGCTTCTTTTCTCAATCTCAACAAATTGAGTTAGAGCCAATTATGAAGTTTGCGGGATACTTGTTTTGTTTATTGATTAGTTTTTGTTTATCTTGTTATTGTGTTATTGAGGCGAAGATGTATTGTGTTTTGTTAGTAAATTCTTTTATTTTGAGTACTAATAAATAACAATTGTAACGGTTTCTGTCTTTATATCTTTACGAGCTTTTACCCGCGAATTATACATATACCAGATTTTATGTCAAATCACAAGTTCTAAAATAAAAAAGTGTCATCATCATCAAAATGTCAAAGTTGATTTGGATTGGAGTGACGGACACCTAAAAACCATATCGTAATCTTTTTCTTGTATGTTCAATGTACCTACAGACACATTAAACTTCTGTTACAGTTTTATAATAAGTAAAGATAAGTATTTAAGATTTGATACAAAGAAAAATAAAACATCTTAGATTTCATTCAAACAAGTTCTTGGATGTTAAGACTTACGTTCTGGTACTATTATTAGAATTATGCCGTTTTTCCACTGTAACATACCGTGTGTTTACATTTGAAGTATCATTGCTTCTGCAATGTACTAAAGACAGCCTTGGACTTGTGAAAAGGAAGTGAAAGTAGAAGGCGAGTGTAAAGATGGAAAGCCGTAAAACAATGTATAACATGAGTAAATCATGTACGTCATGACGTTCCTTAAAGACGATAATATAGATTGAAAATTTCGTCGTGGCTTGCGGGGCGCCGAAAGCTCTGTTGGAGAGGAGCATGCCCCGGATTTCCCGGTCGTGGGTTTGAATCCCGCTCGCCGCCCAACTTTTTCAATCTTTAATTTGATTATGAGTAAATCAGTTTATTGTCTTATTAGCCTTAATACGGCTAAAATTAACACATAATTTTATTATAGTATCAGTATCAAACTACACAATATAAACATAGTCTAAAAAACAAGGTCTTCTATTCCCAGAGTGACACAAGCCTACGTCACAAAAAAATGGCCGCTAAACATGGTAAAAGGGTATGATGACGTAGGCTTGTGTCAGTCACGTGGTCAGTCACGTGATCGGAAGAGAATACCAGGCGCAGTATATTATTGTACCATGATAAGCATTAAGGTGAAACCAGTTTAGATCCTAACTGTTTCCTCAAGACACATTAAACAATACAAACCAAGCAAACCCGTGCAAAAACTATGCAGAGAACCAATAAATTTAACAACAAAACCACTTCTATTATAAAGCTCTACGTCGCTTGGCAAAACTACAAGAGCCATTACCCATTACCCATCTTAAATTGTCTACATTTTCCACCGCCCCCATCATCATAAGGGCTAAATTAATGTGAAATAGTTTCAATAATGAAATTCCTCTCCCCCATTTCGTCCAGTAAAGGTATCTTGGCGCGGTGCCACTTCCGTCAGCTTTGGCTTCCGGTCCTTTAGGAAATTAAACAGTGCAAAAACTAACTGGCCCGAGATATATTGTCGACACTTGTATCTGAGCTGAGACCTCGACCGAGCCAAGTTTGTGACCTTTTTGGCAGTGGACGCCAGTCAGTTACGCTACAGTACCCGCATAGATTTCAGCTTTTTCGTAAGTGGAACTTAGTTTTGTGGTGTGGCGTAAGATTGTTCTGGTTTTAGTGACCCAAAAACTGAATAACTTCGCTGGCGCAGCTACTCAAAGAACGAGAAAATGCCCAAATGCAGCAAATATTTTAAATGTACCGCAGTTGTGTGCCGCATTTATTAATTTACAAGTTGATAATTTCAATTAATATAAGGGCTTGATTCAAATTACATCAAATCCAAACCACTCACTCAGGGTACTAAAGTAATAAAACTTTTAGACGTCATGTTCTCTGAATCTGCCATTTGAAATAACTTATTCTTAATACAATGACCACGTAATAAAAACTGCGATGCTTTTTACCAGTGGGTGGGCAAAATTATGGCATTTTCACGGAATTACACTTCGGCGGAGTACCTATTCGATTGCACTCGGAAGTTAGAGAAATTCAAAATATGAATTAATACTTGAAACAAATCTCGAACCGTACTCAAGGATAAAGATTGTCTCCGTATCCGCAGCTGCGCACCGCAAAATAACAGGATTATGTATGTCAAGTTTGTCAGACCTTCCTAGATGAATATCTTAATTGGGGGTGAAGGTCTTTCCATATTAGGAACGTTTTCGACGCTGCGATAAATGCTGACTCTGTGCAATTAACGCCAAGTGATATCTCTCATGTGGCGTTTAATGCTAACGTTGCTAACTTCTACTTGGACAAACCTTATGGCTCCTATTAATTATTAAGAATTTGCATACTCATTTTGAAATATTTGTTTTATGGATATTTTTGGTTATCAACCTGATATAGCCATGTTGTGATGTTTCTAAATCAAAGAAACATTTCATTTCAATGCATGTCCCTTAAATCAAATCAAATCAAATCAAATCAAATAATTTATTTCAGACAAGATGTCCATATAGTGTTAGTATACAAGTATCTTACAGCTAGTGTTAGTAACAAAACATTTTATTTTATTTTAAAAACCCGGTATGGAGCTTCACCCAGTGATGTAACAGCGGGGAGTCCCACCGGTCAAAGATGCAAGAGATTGAAGATTTTTGGACCTATCCGTAGCAGTGTTGCTAGCTTAACTGAAAGGCTGGTCGAGGAATCGAATCTCGTCCTACAAAAACGTTCCCATTTTGATTTTCGTTTTGAAATTCTACTGGAGAAGGCAAGTCCTATACAAAATGTTAACTCCGGAATTCCGTTGTGTGTGGCAGACGTAAATAACCACATCAGAGTTACAATGAAATCATTACATTAGTACCTATAAAAAGTTGTTTGTAATCATTTTGTAATAGAAATTTCAAGGAAAAGAATTTTTTCATTTAAGAAAACATCAAGTGTGCTCAAAAAGACATTGACTGAACTGCTGTCAGTCAAGATCTTGCTGAAATTAGAAAAATGTCACAGCCGTTAAAAAATATTGCTTTTGCTCTTCTGTTTTTTGCTTATCTCGTTCTAAGTGAGCATTTATCTTTCTGAATATTGTTGTTTTATTCTATTTAATTAAACTGACTGTAATAATATTATATTCACGGTGTTAACAAATTCATTAGGTACCTACGCAAATCATTAATCCATAGGTTTCTGAAAGTTCTTCGATATTGTGTGGCTTTTTAAAATAAGATGATTTCCATACAAATCGGATTCGCTATTTTATGTGAAAAGTTGAAAATAAATGCACTGAATTAAAAAAAAAAATTGTCATTAAGTAAAAAAAATGTTTTTTCGTCATAATTTTTTCATTTATTTTCCGAATGAATTTTTTATTCTACAGGCGTGATAGTGCTTCCAAACAGCATTTATAAAGCCAGAAATATAACCTTAAATAATGGAATGAAATCGAATTTCAAATTTCAAGAATTATTTTCAAACGTTCGTGGAATTTAAAGCTTTAGTGAATATCAATTAAAGTTCCATTTAGTTCGAAGGCAAAGTTGTGCACCGCACGCACGGTTCACACTCTGCCCCGTTTATCCCCGGGTATCCACTTTGTGCGCAATGCAGATAGCGAACCAAAGGAACTTTTTTTGGAATGCATACATTGGTATGTTATTGCAGCATTCTTGGCCCACTTCTCAAAATATTTAATTAAAAAGGTATCTTAGAAAAACCTGGCGACTGGATGAGGAAGGCCTGACAACAGTTTTGCGGCGCGCCTTGAAAACCATAATTAGTAAAAAAAAAAACACAATTCTATTCTATTGACAGTCGGTCGAAATTAATTTAAATAAATAGGTAAGACTTAATTATGTCAGATTCTAAAATTAACGAACACTTTTTTTTAATTAATAAAGGCCTTTGCGAAAAGTTGGCGTCGTTTTGTAGTTTCGCGGCCCTGATGGAAGTAGTAAAACTTTGATGAGGTTAATAAAGGAAACAGATCTTACTATACACATATTATAGCTAATAATATAAGGGTAGGTACCATACCATACCTTAACCGTTGTAGCTACAGGAAAATGTTCTCAAGGAGACTGTCATTACACGTGGCCTCACAAAAGAAAATGACTCCATTATCCAAATAGAGTTGCACAAACCCCTTTTTAGGGTTCCGTACCCAAAGGGTGAAAACGGGACCCTGTTACTAAGCCTACGTTGTCCGTCCATCCGTCCGTCCGTCTGTCCTACCTATTTAGGGCTGTAACTGTTGAACCGTTATAGCTAGCTATATAGTTGAAATTTTCTAGATTTATAGATTACGAGCTTTTACCCGCGACTTCGTCCGCATAAATTATATACCAGATTTTAAGTCAGATGATAAGCTATCAAACAAAAAAAGTTTCATCAAAATCGGTTCAGTAGTTTTTGCGTGATACTCGAACAAACAAACACCCAAACGAACAAACAAACAAACAAACAAACAAACAGACAGACAAAAAGTCCAAAAATTTGTGATTTGGAATCAGGGAAGCCTAAAAACCATATCGTAATCTTTTTTTTGTAAATATCTTCAATGTACAGACACACTTCTGTTACAGTTTTATAATAGTACGAGCTTTTACCCGCGACTTCGTCCGCATAAATTATATACCAGATTTTAAGTCAGATGATAAGCTATCAAACAAAAAAAGTTTCATCAAAATCGGTTCAGTAGTTTTTGCGTGATACTCGAACAAACAAACACCCAAACAAACAAACAAACAAACGAACAAACAAGCAAACAAACAAACAAACAAACAGACAGACAAAAAATCCATAAATTGGTGATTTGGAATCAGGGACATCTAAAAACCATATCGTAATTTTTTTTTATAAATATCTTCAATGTACAGACAAATTTCTGTTACAGTTTTATAATAGTTTAGATAGATGCGTTATTGCGGCGGATTTGTTAACAAATAATAAAAATGCCAAAAAGTTAAAAATTAAGGGGGGTTCTCAACAAGAAACTAGTTTTTATCAATGTTTTTTTCTTCACGCTCTATCGTAAAAACGGTAATACATACTTAAGCGTCAAACTTAGTGTGATTATAGAGCAAACTCTACAGAATAACAACAAATACTAAAAACCGGCCAAGTGTGAGTCGGTCTCGCGCTAAAGGTCCCGGACAAAAAAAATGTTTTTCTAAGTTAATAAAGTTGTGTTCTGTGGTGGTGTGGTACGGAACCCTCGGTGCGCGAGTAACCCCACTCGCACTTGACCGGTTTTTTTTTTACTTTTCATGTAAAGCCGATTCGGCTTATTGTGAAAAGAAAAAACCAAAGTACCCTAGTTTTCAGATTGCGTTCATTTTCATTAGAAACCTTAACATCCTCACAATAAGGATCTATTCACACCAAGATGTCAGTGGCCGGCGAGTAGTTTCAGTTGAATTGAGTAATTTATCATAATAGTAAATTGATTTTAAAACTGTTTTCTTCAAAGGGTAGATAGGATATTGATTACAAGTAAACTGCATTTGACAGCGACGACATTGATAAATTGAGAAATACTTTATGAAAAATCAACGTTTGAAAGAGAGAAGTCCGAAGGCATAGAAAATTAGTTCTGAGGAATACAGGGTAAATTTTATATCACTGCGGATAACTTCAGCATCGACTACCTCCGTAGTCTAATGCTCTTAGCATTGGCTCTCGATACGGAGGTCGTGGGTTCGATTCCCACGGGGGACACCTAGTGATATGTCACTTTGTGCGTTTTTCCCCAGTTGGTTAGGACATTGCAGGCTGAATCACCTGATTGTCCGAAAAGAAAAATGATTCCGTGCTTCGGACGGCAGGTTAAGCCGTTGGTCCCGGCCACTATCTTTGGTGGTGGTAGTCGTTACATAAAAACCACGTCAGAGGCCGTAAGGCGGTCTGAAAAAACTCTGACACCAGGGCTCTGCCCACACGATAAGAAGAAGACTTCAGCATATTGTGTTCTACTCATCAAACTGAACAACTTTCACTCTGGAGCCAACTTCGAAATCGCGAAAAAAAATCAGCTGTCTCATACAAAACTGCAGTACCTATTCGACTCAAATGTATGGGACAGCAGATTTTTTTTCGCGATGGTAGTTGCTCCATAGTGAAAGTTGTTCAGTGTGATGAGTAGCATACATGCTAAAGTTATCCGTAGTGATATAAAATTTACCCTGTATAAGAATAAGAATAAAGTTTATTGCTCGAGAACAATAGCAACAAATGTTACTGTAGGTATGTAATATCTTCCCCATTGCAATTGCAAGGGAACAACCTACCCTTAAGGAGGGTGTATGACCGTTTGTCCACCACTCGCGCTCACTCAACAGATATTGCTGGACTTTTTGGCTTTTTTTTGCTTATAATATGCAACATTTATAAAACAAAATGTATTTTATTTTATTACTGTCCGATTCTTTCTTACGAAAAATATAGCGCAACTGCAGTTGAATGAGTGTAGATTTCGAATGAAATCCCACCGTCTTACGTCTTTGGCAACAGTAGTATTGTGCCGGCACAAGCGCACAGGGAAAATAATTTACAAGTCCATTTTCTTGAAGCTTAGCCGCAGACTCTTGCTTGAAAATTTGCGGTTAAAAATATGGCTTTTCAAGTTAAGGCTACTTTTATTTATGCTGTCCTTTAAAGCCGTATTTACACAAGGCACGTTCTTAAGTCTACAACGAGGAAAGATAGACGATAATGTCGAATTTTTCAACGCAAAACCAGTCAATATGAATTGAACGCGGATTACATTCCTTCATGTTCATATGCGTGGTGTCCGGGTCATAGTTACCATAGAATAACATTATTCTTATGTACTTACTACGACTACTTTTAGTACAGGTAAAGTAAGCTAAATAATGACCATTTGGAGGCAAAATGTGTACATCAATGAAACTTTGTTTTTTAACTTTATCTTGGCAGTAGAACTGAGGATCTGCCGAGTCCACCCAAAAAAATTGTCGGGTCCTACTCCCTTTCAGGGGGTATGGGTAGGGGGGTTGGAAAATCCATATTTTACAAACTAGGCGAGTGAAGTATCATTTTGTATGTAATTTTTCGCGCTGAATCGAATGAGACCATCCCCATGCTTATAGGACCTTGTTCCGGAGCACTACCGTACAATTTCTCGAAGAGATTCTGCGTATTTTTGAGTGCTCATATCTTCGGTCTGGATAGTACCTGAGCTCAAGTTTTCAGGACAGCATGTGGTTATCACTGTTATAAAATGTACCTAATTTCTTATTTTTGCCTCCAAAATATCCTATCTTTCCTCTATTATTTTGTTATCACAGCATTAACAGATTCTAAACTAAGCATTTTATACGAGTCGAAAATCCTGAATCCCATGTTACAATCAGAGCTACTGGAAAACTTGTGAATCCGTAACCATAGAACCGAAAGCTTAGTGGCAATTTTAAGTAATTTCAATAAAAGTAAACTACTCTATTCTGGCGCTTACAGTTGTGGGCATTCCGCTATTTTCTCGGGTTATTTCCTTGCTAACTGTTGGCCAACTGGCGTTGTGTTCATGATTATTGTTGTTTACTAGAATTTAATTTTAATTATAAGTGCCCTTTGGTTTCTTAAGTGGTAAAACTGAAAACGGTTATTGCTTTGAAATAGCATTTTGTGGCACCAATCTTCAATTAGGTATAAGCACCTGGGTAATCGAGCATTGCTCGGCGTACCAGGCTTGACAGCCAGGTAGTATGTAAATTTCAGCCTACTGTTATCTCAACATAGACTGTGTTGTAATCAATGTTGAGAGGTTTTCCATTAACGTTACACTTGATAAGCTTGATAGGTACTTGCTAGTCTTTGTGTTGTGATCACCATGAAATGGTGTCACCTTTCTGTGGTCCATTGGTTTACTCAAAAACTACAGAGGTTTAAGTTTCTTCAAAGGGATACTGCTGCTCATCATCTGACAGACATTCTCGAACTTAGTCGAGTTTTTCGTGAGCCATAGTACCTAATATAAAGGTTAATAGTGCAATTCTTCGGGTCACGGGTCAGAACATTTTGGTCATTATTATTTAAAATCATGTTATTATCTCTGAAACCCATGTACTCTTCTCTCACTTACCTAAATGCTTCATTCCAAACACGTTACATTTGAATCCGGATCAAATATCGATTTGAACTATCCGACATGATAGAATTTCGAAGATGGTCACCAGGGAGACAGTGTTTTTGGTGAGGAGTGTTTATATGCCACTCGTGTTACCAGAGGGATCTGAAGATTTGCTGTTCAAATTTGTACGGTGCGAGAATTTAAAACTGTTGGTGCTAGTGTGAAAAATACTAAACTAGAATTTGCAGTGTTTCTTAACTGGTTATTCAACTTCGTCTTTTGTGTTAAATTACTGAAGCAATGGTAATATAATTTCTGCAGAGTTTGTCTTTGAAATGGCTCTTTTAAAAATACACCCCTATTTTTAAACCATTTTTTAATTACTAGAAAAATGTCATTGTATTGTTCATATTCAGATAATAAGTAAAAAACGAAAAAACAACAAGGAACAAACGCACGAACAAGGGACGAAAAACGAAATTGTTTTTGGACCTCCCTTAGAAAATCGATCGGCTAATCTGCACTTTTGTATGGAAGGTTCAAAAAATTTCTCGTTTTGACCCAAGTTCTTTAAGAAAAGTTGTACCCTTAAATATTTTCTATTAATTGAAAAATTTTGATGTAGAATGATTAGATTAGTTTTAAAATATGCTAATTCTAAACCTACTAGTAGTTGTAACCATTAGTAGGTATATATTTATAAAGTCATGTCGGATCATAAACAAATATTTTTCTCAGAAAAAAAAAGTAACGTCCACAGTCTTGTATAAATAAAGCAGTCTTGACACGTGATTCTACTCAAAAAGAACCTCAAAACCTCATAATTCTTAGGGAAACAGTCAATTCACTTATCTTATGCGAAAATATCTCATACAATAAAACCGTGCACATGGTTCAAACGGACGTGTCGCAAATAGAAATGTGAACTTCTTGACGCCGACACCAAAGCTTTGACTACAAAATATTTCTTATTGTGCTTACGTTTTCAGCAAATCTGAAGATTTCGCCCTTTGTGACTTTCTTACTGAAGCGCAAAGAGCAAGACTGATTGTGCGAATCGTGAATCTTCTGCGTACCCTTTTATATATTTTTTCACAAAATAATTTATTTAAAAGAATATTTCTGTTAGGTATGCTACACATTTCAGTGTGGTAGTTTTTATCACAATATCGGAGGCTAAGGCGATGTCCTATTGCCATCGCTCGCGCGATCATGCGTTCGTCCGACGAAAATCATTGTGCCACTGTGCGTTTAAACATACTTATATCTACGGAATATCCTATAGAAGGTCGTGCTATCATGAGATGCGATCGAATTGTTCTATTTTTATTCAGATATAAGTATGTTTAAACGCACAGTGGCACAATGATTTTCGTCGGACGAACGCATAATCGCGCGAGCAATGGCAATAGGACAGCGACTAAGGGAAGTTCATTTATTGTTACCTTTTATATTTACGCGTTTGACTGGTTAATAGAAATTGGATCACTTGTTTTCGCCCTCTAAAATTGGTGATCTTTACTTTTTCGCAGTAGCATCTAAAATATTACTCGTTAATTCGTTTGTACAATAAACGCACGCATCAGGGGGTCGATTTTGCGCTAAATAGGTTCGCATCCTCTTTTATAATGAGAACCGGTAAGGTTTGGAACTCTCTCCCTGCGTCTGTTTTTCCAAGCAAATACAATCAGGATATTTTTAAAAGAAGAGTAAATAGGCTTTTTCTGGGCGAGCGCGCTACATCCTCGGCTTCATCTACACTTTCCATCAGGTGAGCTGAAGCCAAGCGCAAACCCATTTTGAATAAAAAAAAAAAAAAAAAAAAAAAATCTCCACGGAAACTCCATTGGACCACATGCGCATGACAGTTTTTTACGTTCGGTATCGCGGTAATAACTTAACAGTTCATGACAGCCGTTTGACAGATCGCTCAGATGTTACACGCCGTCTATCACAGGGCAAATAAGTCAAGTTTAGCCCGATACAGAATTTAGCTCACTTAGTTGAATAGTAACTGGCTTGCAATTTGATTAAAACTGAAATTGAATGAGGATTGAACTTTGATGCCTTAAATTAGTAGCCGGGATAGTACGCCAACTATCACGCTTCCGCTCTCATTCTTCTATATAATATACTAACGAAGGAGATAAAAGACTAAATTTGACAGATGGATGTGTTAAATATCGCTATCGCGGGTTGGCGTACTATCTACGCAGGATCGGTTCCCTGATTTCATTTCATTGATTACAAAACACCTTTTTAAAAGAGTTACAGTTGTAGTCTACGTATCCAAAGTTTAATCAATTCCTCGAAATCTGTCCAGTTTCACGAAACGATCGTTCGGTCTAACCAAATAAAAAGCAAATGATGACATTGGTAGAGTCTATAGCAGCCAGTGGAAAACATTTCATTCTATTTACTTGACGCAAACAGATTCGCCAGTCCAAACACTTTCAGACTGATGTTGCCTTATTACTTCCGTTGTTCGGGGGATGGTGAATGATATTAAAAAGCCTTCTAGTTTGGTTACAGTTGTGTTTGATAAAATACTTTGTTGGAAAAAGGCCAAACGGTTTGATGAATGATGGTCATTTTGACGTGACCTTGATGTCACTGCAGCAATTTGTCTCTTTGCGACGTTAATTTATTGTTATTGTATTGGTACGTTGGTTTTTCATATACGTAATTCTCTTAATATGGATTTAAGGTATCAGTTGCTAACAATACCTAAATTGAATGATATTTCAAACTATACAATGAATTGGCGAAACAAAATTACTGTTCCTTAAAATGAGACCTACGCGATCAAAATGTGAGGTAGTCGGAGAAGAGCACCGATTTTAAATATCATATGAACCTGAGAACCTAAGCTGTTCCATGAAGAGCACCTGGATTTGGTGCTCTTTTTTTACTAAGCACCGATTTTGAATAGTAAATTTGAGCACCTTCACTATCGAATTTGATGTTATGAATTTTTCTATTCCTTCTTGAGCACCGGCACCATAGCTGTCCCTCAGAGAGCACGTAGATGGATTTTTCGTGGAATTTGATATTTGAATTTTTGCTTGTATATACAGGGTGTACAATAAAATGGGACAGCTACTTAAAGGGGTGCTTCAGACCATCAAACTGAACAACTTTCTCTATGGGACCAATATCGAAATCGCGAAAAAAAAATCTGCTGTCCCATACATTTCAGTCGAGTTATGTTTGCAGTTTTGTATGGGAGAGCGGATTTTTTTTTCGCGATTTCGATATTGGTCCCATAGAGAAAGTTGTTCAGTTTGATGGTCTGAAGCACCCCTTTAAGTAGCTGTCCCATTTTATTGTACACCCTGTATGTTGTTTTTGTAATAACTTCTGGCTAGGCTAGTTTGTAATAACTTCCAGTAGATGTCGCTCACGTCAAGACGCAATAGATTGAAAATTTCGTTCTCTGGCTAGTGGACTCGGTAGCGAAATTGGATAACGCACTTCCCCGGTTTGGAAGGGTGCGGGTTCAAGTCCCGCCCTAGACTGAATTTTTCAATCTTTAATTTGATTCGAAATAGCACAACATGGCTGTAACATGTTTAAAATAAATAATATTTGAAAATTTTGTTTTTTCTTTTTTGTAGATATAATAAAAATTAGTTTCAATAATATACAATACTAGCTTTTGCCCGCGACTCCGTCTGCGTAGACATATAATATTATGTAGCCTTTGTGTTATTCTGGGCTATGAACTATCTACATGCCAAGTTTCATCGAAATCAATCCAGCCGTTGTAGCGTGAAAGAGTAACAAACATCCATCCGTCCATACTTTCTCGTTTCCAGAACTCCATAAGGATTTGTTTGTGTCGTTGTTGTCCAGTTTCCGTAATAAAAGGCCTTGTGGGTTAAGTTCGGGACCAGAACGATGTATGTGCTTGCAAACGTTATTTATTTCATTCATGCATACAATAAAATTATAACACAGTTAGATATCTCTATTTTCTCAATAACAAAAACAAATGAAGTAAAAAATTTTATGCTAGCTTAACAACACACATGGATGCACAGATATACCTACTGGCTCGAGAGTACCTATGGGAAATTTAGGCATTTTCTTTGTGCTGACTTAATAAGAAAATGTCCTTTTCTACTCATCATTCTGAAAACAGTCTCCCTTAGATTTCATGGGCTAATTCAGTGAGAGTGTAGTATAGAGGAGGTTCCATGCGTAAAATTTTACTTGCCTATACACTTTGTCCCTTCTCTATGTGCCAATTTCATTTTACCTCAGTCGTAAAACTTTAGTGCTATCTTTAGAAAATAATTCTGCTTATTTTGTCAAATAAGATTCTTTTCTTGACGAACTTTTTTGTAGTCTTCGTGACTGCAGCATCTCTATTCAGTATGTAGGTATGCTCAAAACAGAATGCAATAATAAATAATATTATGATATGAATCTACAGGCAAAATATAAATTGGCCGTTAAAAGAACTAATGACAAAACAAATATTACTCATGTCCGAGCGAAATTCCTTTTGACGACCCGATACCCGGTACCGACCCGGTTCTGTCTTGTCACAGATCCAGTCCAATCAGGTCGTACACGTGTCTCTTATCTCACTCCCGACGAAATATACTTCCTCTGTATTATGTCTACACATGAAACTATGACGTCGATTAATAGCATCTCATCGGTAACAAGATGAAGGTTACAAATGTGTGTCTGTCAAGTATATCGATCGGTACAATCAGCGAAGGCAGCGTAAATTATGAGTCGCTGACATTGTCGTCTTTGAGTACCCACAGGTAGGTCCATTATTCATCAATGCGGTGTTGAGCAGAGATGAGAAGATAGGTCGAGAAGTGTTTCGGCAAAACAATAAGCTGTACCTAAGTTTGCGAAGATGCGTGTGAATTATACCAGAGAGACGGCTGTGGTAAGATGGATAGTGAGGAAACCGAAGATAATGTTTCGTTGCGTCGGTCGAAGTTTTTGTAGAGCAGTATTTGATTAATAAGCAAACATTTTAAGAAATAAAGAAACAGAATTCTGTCAGCGTGGACCGCATGAACCGCGAGTAGATTTATGTTGAGGACTGGCTCCTTGTCATTTTGTGGGTTGCATTCGATAAATAAATTTATCAATATCACACAAGGAGACTTTCTTGCACATAGTTTGCCCTTAAGCGTATATACGTATCCCTCCATAACTTTCGTCAAAATCATATTACTACCGTAAAAAAACCAATATCGAAATATTACGAGGAAATAAATGACTGTCAGGCCCATATCATACCTGTCAGTTCAACACCCGCCGCGATCAAAAGACGGGCTTTCTGTCTTCCTGTGGGAGGATCGAGCCTTCGGGAACCATTTCCTTGTGTCATGACTGAAATTCATAACGTGAACGTATGTCACATATACCTAACAATAATATTATTAACGAGCTTTTACCCGCGACTTCGTCCGTATAAATTATATACCAGATTTTAAGTCAGATGATAAGCTATCAAACAAAAAAAGTTTCATCAAAATCGGTTCAGTAGTTTTTGCGTGATACAAGAACAAACAAACACCCAAACAAACAAACAAATAAACAAACAAACAAACAAACAGACAGACAAAAAACCAAAAATTGGTGATTTGGAATCAGGAACAGGTAAAAACCATGTCGTAATTTTTTTTTGTAATAATCTTCAATGTACAGGCACACTTCTGTTACAGTTTTATAATAGTTTAGATTTAGATAGGCCCTCTGTCTTGTTGGTAGTGAGTCTATGAAGTCGGGGAGTCGCGCCGCTAATCCCGTAATATTACGAGAGATAAGTGTACTTTTTGCAACCATAAGCAGCAAGGCTGATTCAGTGTTTATAGGGTGTAGAGCATCTCTGTGATGGGGTTGACGTCGGTCTGCCTGCATATCGTCAGTCGGTTTAGGAGATACAGCCGTTCAAAGGTGAGTTATGGGTGCAAAAAATGGCCGATCAGCAGCAAGGCTGATCGTATGATACTATTGTAATATGCACTGAGGCTATGTGAACAGTACAAAAACTGACGTGGTTCATCAGTCGGTTTAGGAGATACAGCCGTTCAAAGGTCAGTTATGTGTGCAAAAAACGGCCGATCAGCAGCAAGGCTGATCACAGGATACTATTGTAATATGCACTGTAGCTAAGTGAACAGTACAAAAACTGACATGATCCGTCAGTCGGTTTGGTAGGTACAGCCGTTCAAAGTTTCAAAAATTAATGGTAATAAAAAAAATAATGATTTCCCGAAAGGATGATCATAGGATATTATTGTAATATGCACTGTAGTTATGTGAACAGTAAAAAAACTGACATGATCCGTCACTCGGTTTAGTAGGTACAGCCGTTCAAAGTTGCAAAAATTAATGGTTAAAAAAAATAATGATCTCCCGAAAGGATGATTATAGGATATTATTGTAATATGCACTGTCGTTATGTCAACAGTACAAAAACTGACATGATCTGTCAGTCGGTTTAGTAGGTACAGCCGTTCAAACTTGCAAAAATTAATTTTTACAATAAAAAATAATGATCTCCCGAAAGGATGATCATAGAATTTTATTGTAATATGCACTGTAGTTACTATACGCAGTAGCTGTGTTAACACTATTTAAACTGATATGATAATGTCGGTCAGTTTAACAGTTATTACCCCTAGTTAAAAAGAAACTTGCTGCTAAAAATTATTAGAAGTAGTTTAGTGGTTATGACTTTCGTTAGGTACTAGTATTGAAAAGTGAATGTTCAGAGTTTTATCTCTTTGATATCTTCCTGATTTGTATCTCTGACTATCCCCTCGGGGAATATAGTCAAAAGCACTATGCTATGTTGTGCTTGTAATGAACATTCGTCAATCAGATTACATACAGTCGTTCAAAGCTCATGGTTGCAAAAGAATAACGATCTCCAATAAAAGGCTGATTATGTGGTGTAGCTATGTAAGTACTGTTAAACTGACATGCTAATTATGTCAGTCCGTCAGTAGTTATCAAGGAACATACTACTCGTAGTCAAAGAATAATTATATACATATACTAACGTAAACCGTAGTCTTAATCACTGCTAGCAGAGAGAGGTGAGTTACGATTACGTTGAAAAAATCAAGGGGCACAACACAACCGAGGACTGTGCCGAAGGAAATTTTGGAGTGAAAACTTAGTCTATCCTTTTTGGTAGTTAGATATGATCCGAGCATACCTCGTAGGTAGTCAACAGTAGGTAGAATAACTTGCACAACATGAACAACTCGGTCGACTTGGACAACTCGGACAACTCGGTCAAATGATTTGACTTGTTCAAGTTGTTCATGTTGTCCAATTAAGTACTTTCGACAACAAAACATCTCGGACAACATGAAAAACTTGGTCAACTTAGACAACTCTGACAACATTGTGTAAGTTGACCAAATCGTCAGAGCTGTTTATGTTGCCCGAGTTTTTCATGTTGTTCGAGTTGTTAATGTTGTTCGAGTTGTTCATTTGAACACCTCGACCACGACAAAGTTCTAATAGCGCTATTTCAGCCATCCCGGGTCTTCGAAACGATCCTGGGATTGTTAATAATTAATAACAATACCGTCTTATAACCAGCCTTAATGGCGGTAAAAATTTTTTGCAGCCATGACCTTTGAACGGCTGTACCTACTAAACCGACTGACGAATCATGTCAGTTTTTATACTGTTCACATAGCTAGAGTGCATACTACAATAATATGATATATAATATAATATAATATGATTATTCTTATATCTGACGTCAGATTCGTGTTAAAAGATCACAGAAACCCCCAGACATCGATTTTGGAAGCAATCGGTCGAGAAACAAAAAGTTAAAGATGGCGGCCACTTTTCTCAAATCTGACATTGGATTCATGTTCGGTGTCCACACGGACCCTCAGGTTTTGGAAGCAATCGGTTGATTGAGAAACAAAAAAGTTCAAGATAAAAATATATGAGAAAAATATATAGTAGGCAAAACTACTATATTTTGATGAGCAAATAATTTATAGAGAATTTAAATATATTGGTACTTAGGTCCAATAAAAATGACCAATTACTTAAGATTATTTTAACAATTTTCTTTCTCTACAACACAATTTCTTCCATAAACAATTTTCTACTAAATATACTACTGAAAAGTGACAACAAGTTTTCCTAAAGTCAGATTTATCTTTTTTTTTTGAAATTATATTATTTCTGTATCGAATCCAGCGACTTCTGCGTTTACAGGATGCTTTATTTTCTATAACGAATATTAAATAGAGAAATGATTGTTCCTTAAAAATAAAAACCAATAAATTAAAAATTCAATACAAAAAGTAGCAAACAAAATCTTTTTGAAAAAATTTAAATTAACGAATTCGAAAAATACTATATTTTTCTTATTTTTCCCCGATCTACTATATTTTTTCGGGCACTAAGGCTCGAAATACTATATTTGGTCTAAAAAAAGTTGGCAACCCTAGTTGGGATGTTCGGAGTCCACGCGTACCTTCATTATATCGAATTTAGGAGCAAACGATTTAGTAACTAAAGAGTTAAAGAAAGCAACCATGTGATTCAGATTCAGACATGTGCGTTCGTTCATGAGTGTATGCGGGAGGGAAGGAGGGGGGGGGGGGGGGGGGTATGTGGAGGTGTGTTTTCAGCCCAGGTTTTCTGTGGATTCTTGGATTAATTTAGAATGACATGGTAAACTTTTAAATCGTTACTTAAATTAACGAATACACACACCCACACTGCTACCTACATACATACCTACCTACATTATATACCTACATACCTACCTACATATCTTCCTGCATACATACCTACATACCTACCTACATAACAAACATACTTACAAACCTAGCTACCTGCATACATACCTACAAACCTACCGACTCCTCCCCCTTTATAATTTGCCCTTTTCACAAATCCGGGCGGGTCTACCTTTTTTCTGAATGCCGAACTCGCCCTGTGTTGAAGGCGACATGTCCCCTTCCTATTTCTAAAGAGTGGCAACTCGCCGCAAGGCGAGATTTTTTACTGGCGAGTTGTCACCGAACTCGAAAATGTATACCTGTTTCTGTTGTTTCGTTTAAGCGGCATAAATTGTCATGTTTGTGTTCGGTAGCGCAAATAAAAGAATATTTTATTTTACCTCATAAATACTTTCATACTGATAATTAAAGCAATTTGCGCGAAATTATTCCCTAACCTTTGCAAAATATCAAAAATGCACAACGTTAGTGTTCAATTTTTCACTTCTACCGGCACTCACGGAGGGCAACCCGTTGTTTTTTTTTTCATTTTAGCGTTTATAACCGGTGAATTGTTAGACAATGATGTCAGTTTTAATAGTGTCTACCATAGAGTACGAAGAGATGGCATATCGGCTTGTTTCTATAGAAAATGTTGTCGCCAACAAAGGGGGTGAAAAACGGGTGAGGGGAAGGGTTAACATTTAAATACGCTACTTCCCGCTAGATGTGTATGATATGACGTCAGGCGCAGTTGAGTATCTGTGCACAGTTCGATACAACATCTCTATCCCAGGGGAGCGCGTTATTTTCTCTATGGTGTCTACATATCTACTGCGTATAGTGCGTATATGACAATACTTTCATATGATCAGGCTTTCCGGTAGTCATAAAATCTTTATAAACATTAATTTTTTCAACTTTGAACGGCTGTACAGTCAGCAGCAATAAGTTATTGTACACTTTAGTACTACGGCGTAGAACAAAAGTGTATGCAACTTATTGCTGCTGACTGTACCTACTAAACCAAGTGACGGATTATCTCAGTTTTTATCGTGTTCACATAACTACAGTGCATATTACAATAATATCCTATAATCATCCTTTCGGGAGATCATTATTTTTTTGTAACCATTAATTTTTGCAACTTTGAACTGCTGTACCTACTAAACCGAGTGACGGATCATGTCAGTTTTTTTAGTGTTCACATAACTACAGTACATATTACAATAATATCCTACAATCATCCTTTCGGAACATCGTTATTTGTTTGTAACCATTAATTTTTGCAACTTTGAACGGCTGTACCTACTAAACCGAGTGACGGATCATGTCAGTTTTTTTACTGTTCACATAACTACAGTGCATATTAAAATAATATCCTATGATCATCCTTTCGGGAGATGGTTATTTTTTTTATTACCATTAATTTTTGAAACTTTGAACGGCTGTACCTACCAAACCGACTGACGGATCATGTCAGTTTTTGTACTGTTCACTTAGCTACAGTGCATATTATAATAGTATCCTGTGATCAGCCTTGCTGCTGATCGGCCGTTTTTTGCACACATAACTGACCTTTGAACGGCTGTATCTCCTAAACCGACTGATGAACCACGTCAGTTTTTGTACTGTTCACATAGCCTCAGTGCATATTACAATAGTATCATAAGATCAGCCTTGCTGCTGATCGGCCATTTTTTGCACCCATAACTCACCTTTGAACGGCTGTATCTCCTAAACCGACTGACGATATGCAGGCAGACCGACGTCAACCCCATCACAGAGATGCTCTACACCCTATAAACACTGAATCAGCCTTGCTGCTTATGGTTGCAAAAAGTACACTTATCTCTTATACTATAAGTGCTTTGACTATTTATTATAAGGAATGGCCTTGCGGTAGCCTTTCCGCTCTGTCACGGTATAAGAACAATTGATCATATGCATTTACATTCTATTTTATACCTTATCACTAAACGAGACAGCTTAGCAACTTATGACGTTTGGGGTTCACACGAGAATACTTTTCATGGTTTTGAACATTCAAAATTAGAATCTAAATTTATGGGGATTAAAATCCTAAGTTGCGGATTTCATGTTACCTCGCCTCCCGCAAAAAGTGCCAGAAATGTTTGTTAGTAGAATGACACGAGTCCCTATACAACGTGTTAATGAATTAACGCAAAACCTCATACACCCCAACTGATTTATAACAAAATAATTAGATTGAAACAATAATTTCATTCGAATTTATTGATTTTACATGTATGCCATGTTAGCTTAATCAAATTAAAGATTGAAAAAGTCGGGCGGCGAGCGGGATTCGAACCCACGACCTGCCTTTCCGGGGCATGCTCCTCTCCAACAGAGCTGTCGGCGCCCCGCAGGCCACGACGAAATTTTCAATCTATATCTATCTATATTATAATTTCATTATTTTTATAGTTAAAATTTAAAGTTATTCGCATTTTAAGTTTTGAGACAAAAATGATTTGTTATAATTTCAGCAATGAATGAAAGCGCTAACGTACTCATGGATACGTTTTAATAATCTTGTTTTGGTAGTAAGTAGGGTGAGTGTGCCCATGGGGTGGGTTGACATCGGGTTCAGTAAATTTTAAATTTTACGAAACAATTATTTAAAATTTTGAAAAAATTACCTATGTTGAAACCTTGATAATTCGATTCTGCTCTCGATTCTAAACAAACCACTTTCTAGTTTTGCGTTAATTCATTAACACGTTGTATAAGTAGTCAAAGCGAAAGTGACATACTTAGATTTGAGAGGTGAATAAGAATATTTGTTACGAATTCTAAGTGTTAACGAAAATAACATCGGTGGCAAGTTAAGGAGAGATGTGGACAATTAATTATGAGGGACCGGGTTCGATTACGCACGGACGACATGCCATGAGAGACGACATCAATAAGTTTATGTAACTTTTTCGCGTAATACCGACTAGCGACTGCTCTCAAACGGTGCAGGAAAAGATCTAGAGGAAACCTGCATATTTGTGGTGAAGAAGAAATTCGGATGCGTAGTCTACGCGTGATGGACTAACGCCCATACTATCCTTTAGGGTAGGCCTATGCCCTGCAGTGGGACGTATGCAGGATGTAAAATTAAATGGGACAGTTACATAAAGGGATGCTTCAGACCATCAAACTGAACAACGTTTATCTTATCATGTTAACGTTTGCTACGGGACCAACACTGAAAACGCGAAAAAAAATCCACTCTCCCATATAAAACTACAGCTGTTTTTTTTTTCGCGATTTCAATATTGGTCCCTTACAGAAAGTTGTTCAGTTTGATGGTCTGAAGCACCCCTTTAAGTAAGTGTCCCATTTAATTTTACACCCTGTATACAGTTTGGCATAAAATGTATCAGAGTATTGTCTTAGGAGTATTGTACCTACTTTATTTTGTAAAAATGTCTTTTCCATGTTTAAAACTGAACGCGATTAGGATCGAATAACAAAAAGCTACTCGTGGCTTTTTGTTATTCGATCCTAATCGCTCTATCTTTAAACCTTTTATTTCAATTCAACCACACGAAAAGTCTTAATAACATGTCTCAACAAGGTCTCAACTCGCTGTTTCCACTCGGATTCTAAACACGGGAGCAACTTGTGACGTCTCCTCGACTGTTTCTGTCTGAGCTTTCGATTCGCTACGTACGTGGAGCGTGAAATTACCGCCCGTCTGCAGCTGTTCCGTGCAGAATGTCTTGTAACCTGGGCTGGGTTAAGTTTTGTTGTAATACTGCCTTGTTCGCTGTCTGTGTTGCGGACGCTGCAAACAATATCAGTATTGTTGTGTATTTAGCTTACGATTTATTGTAATATTTTGTGATATTATGTATGTTGTTGTGTGCAATAAAGAATGTAAGATGTGTTATAGTAGTATGTGGTTTATTTAGAGAAGTACCAATAGTGTTTTAAATTACCATATGAGACACTGACAACTCGTCACAGAGTGTAAAATTCTATACACTGTAGAAAAGGGGTGCTTCAGATCATCAAACTGGAAAATGTTCACTATAGCAGGCATCAACATTGATATCGCTTTAAAAAATCTGATGTCGTTGATGTTTTCTATGGAACAGTTTATTTTTTGCGATTTCAATATTGGACCCTAAATGAAAGTTGTTCAGTTTGATAGTCTGAAGCACGTCCTAACATAAGTAACGTATTTAAGTTAACAACCTGTATAAGCGATTGAATGGAACAAAATTATCTTGACTTGACTGTACCTTGACGACTTGAATTTGCTGATTCAATAAAAACATCATAATACCGCAACACGCACGTGCAAAATAGTAAAAAGATGGCATTAAGAAAAGTATGCCAAAGAAACAGGGTGCGTATTAGGCCTTCATCCAGGGCCGTAGCTAGAACAAAATTTATGATAAGAACAGGAAAATTCCGATATTCACGAAAACAAAATTCGGGATATCGTATCGCGAGACGTTCCTAAATCCAAACAATTTCTTTTTTATTCTGTTTATAATATTCCTCTGTTTGTATTTGTTTGAGCATCACGAAAGCTACTGAACCGATTGATTGATGAAAGCCTATGGCCTTAACAAAACTGCGATAGGTACACTACACCTTATCAAAAATTACACTATAGCTATTTCATATAGGATCCTTCTTAATATGCTTACGGTTTCGTAAGGGGATCATCATACCGTAAAACGGGACAACTTTCTCTATGGGGCTGATCTCGAAATCGCGAACAATAAATCAGCTGCTCCGTACAAAACTGCAATCCTACTCAACCCAAATGTATGAGAAGCTGATTTTTCTTTCGCGATTTAGATTATGGTTCCATAGAGAAAGATGATCAGTTTGATGGTCACACCCTTTGCCACTTGAGTTTAGAAATTAAGTGTATAAGATGAAAAAAATTAACTTTACTGCCCTACTCCTAAATTATGTAGAACTATATACTATTACCTATTCTGTGCCTAAATGTAAAAGCCAAAGCAATATCGATCGTGTCGTTTCATCTCATTTTCTACAACAAAAAAGTACTTAAATTCAGTTAAGGACACTCGTCCCCGTAATTAGTCTTTAACATCCCAGTTTAAAAGTTTTCGCTGTAATTTATTCGCGAAGAGGCCCGCTGTTGACGATATTAAAAGGGAAATTGCAAGAATGTCTTAAAGCTTCTTTAAATTAGGTGACTGGGCTACTGTAGGCTCCGTTTTCTTTGCTTCAGACTGAGAATTATATAGCTTTAAAAGATTTCTTAGCCACAAATTCGGATGCGTCATTGTGAACTCTACCAATCTGCATTGGGCAACTAACAACCAAATATAGTATTTCGAGCCTTTGTGCCCGAAAAAATATAGTAGATCGGGGAAAGATAAGAAAAAATATAGTATTTTTCGAATCTGTTAATTTAAATTTTTTCAGAAAGAAATTTTTATGCTACTTTTTGGTTTGAATACCAAGTTCTTAGTAGTTATTTTTAAGGAACAATCATTTCTCTATTTTGTATTTGTTATAGAAAATAATGCACCCTGTAAACGCAGAAGTCCCTGGATTCGATACCTACAGAAATAATATAATTAAAAAAAAAAAAAGATAAATCTGACTTTAGGAAAACTTGTTGTCTCTTTTCAGTAGTATATTTAGTAGAAAATTGTTTATGGAACAAATGTGATGAAGAGAAAGAAAATTGTTAAAATAATGTTAAGTTATTGGAAATTTTTATTGGACCTAAGTACCAATATATTTAAATTCTCTGTAAATTATTTGCTCATCAAAATATAGTAGTTTTGCCTACTATATATTTTTCTCAGAATTATAGTAGTAGGGACCCTAATATAGTAGGATACTATATTATATAGTAGGGTTGGCAACCCTAACTGCCGCCCATACACGCTCCCTGAGGGTAAGCCTGTGCCCTGCATTAGGACGTATACATGGTCCTTCTTAATATGCTGACACTTTTTTATGAGAATGATCAGACCATCAAACTGAACAACTTTCTCTATGGGGCTTACATCGAAATCGCGAAAAAAATCATCTGTCCAATACTCGGTAGGTTCGGCTCGAGTAGGTTTGCAATTTTGTATGGAAGAGCTGTTTTTTTTTCGCGATTTCGATGTTAGTGCCATAGAGAAAGATGTTCAGTTTGACGGTCTGATCATCCCCTTAAAAAAGTGTCAGCATATTAAGAAGGACATGTAGGCTGATGATTCGCCACAAAAATTTTACCTAATTTTATGCTCAGCTGGTCTGAACTGGTATTGTTAATGATAATTTTTTATAGAACTGTTGTGTAAATGGCTGTGCCTACTTGTATTACTAATTTCTCCGAATTTCATCTTTGCAGGTTTCCATCACAGTTTGAGAGCGATCGGTATTACGTACGTACGTAGGTTAGAAACACGTTGGTACACGGCATGTCGTTCCCGCGGATTAGAACACGGACGCTCATGATTGAGTGTTCATACCTCTCTGCAACGCGCCACTGACCACGCTCTCCGAAAAGAAACCTATTTATTGTGGACCTAAACGCTATTTTCAATTTATTGGGATTCTTAATTGGTATAAATCATTTCGCTGTTAAATAAGGTTGTTACAAAGTTTCTAAAGGTCCCAATTTCACCCCCTTTAACAATTTCCATATAAGTTACAATAATAAATTGCATTAAATCGTTTCCTTTAAGTCATTAGAGCCAATATATTTGCGGTAATTAAGTTTGTACCTCGTCTTCAACCTGTTGCCCCCAAATTGCATCGTTTGTCTTTCACCCTTTGTAATTGTTTGATCAAGTTGTTTATTGATTTTGTTTTTGTTTCAGGTATGAACGGTTTCCATCACTTTGAAGCTGTTTATTATTACCGGTAAGGTTTTAATTAGTTTGAGTATTTTGAAGTCACCTTCCAACAATGAGCGTCGAATCTTACAGATTTGTTAAGAAAATCTCTCAAATATATTTTATTGATATTCGTCCAAATCGTTGCAATGGTTAAAATCTCATCAAAAAGGTATAATTCTACGGTAGGTAGGCAAAATTATATTATTATTTATGTATAAGTACATTCATAATGTGATCAAACTCAAATCGAAGTATCATAAACGATGTTCCAATTATAATAATTATGCATCTAAACACTCGCAGTTTTAAACTTTGTACAATATGTTTTAAAATAAAACAAACAAACAATACCACACTCGCCCATGTCTCGGAACTCCTTGAAGGTGACAATATTAAACTCCTATTCAAACCGCACGACCCGCACGTTGTCGGAATAATCTCACGCACCAATTTTGAATGAAATTTTGCTACACGTGACTGTGTGATACTCGCGAACGAAACCAGTTATTACGTTACGTAAGTAAAAGTAAGTTAGGGAGAATACGTGATGCTCCGGGTATACGCTCGTCCTATGAAAGTGGGATGAATATTACGTTGGTAAAAGAATGGGTTTAAAGAAGCTCGCAGAAATTTTAATACCACTTCATTTCTTACTCGTCTCGTTGGATTAAGGGCAGCAAGCACTAAGGTTAGTTTCCTATGCATTGCCCACTTGACACCCTGCGACCTTCAATACCAACTGCATGCTTCAAAACATGGTATTATGGTCGTCAGTTTATGGATGTAGGTGTGTTTTTTTTTTTCATTTTACTCAGTGAATAGAAGAAGATTAGAAAATCTTTATTTGCATAAATAGGACAGTCTCTGTATTCGGTCTGTCTTGCAGACAAATTTATAATATGTTATTGTGAAGTTAAAAGACAAAAAGACTCAAAAGACCCCAGATAAAGTGGGATCACACACGATGACGCATTGACGGAGCGGCAGACGTCGGTCCGTCATTTTGTCAAGGAGTTGTATGAAACCGCACGAAGAAGCACACACGGTCACGGATTGACGCACCGTGTGTGCTTCTACGTGCGGTTTCATACAACTCCTTGCTTCACAAATGACGGACTAACGTCTGCCGCTTCGTCAACGCGTCATCGTGTGTGATCCCACAAATCTCGACGACATCGACGGTAATTTAAACCGATAAATCTTATAGGGTTTTACTAAGACACCGAAGTACTTCTGGTTACGGTACCAAGTCTTCTTCTTCGCGTTGCGTTAAGATTGAAAAATTAAGTCTCAGGCGGGACTTGAACCCACACTCTTCCAGACCGGGGAATTGCGTTATCCAATTGCGCCACCGGGCCCACTACCCAGAGAACGGTACCAAGTAGTCGCAAATCTTGTTTCGTCCAACCGTGAAAAACAATTAAACTTGCATTCTGTCTAAGTGCAATTTTCTCTGCGTTAACCGATACAACCAAACAGACCGTCGATAAAACTATACTGGCCAGCTTTCTAAGTTGGTAACTACGGTAAGGCCTGGGCAAAGTTTTAATGAAAGACTTAGCGCAACGTTAAAGATATTTATAAAGCTTGTCATCACGCCATATTTCAGCGTTAAACGTTCTGCTGGAAAATATCAAAGTAGCATCTAGCAATCCTCGACAGTAACCTTGGTCACAATAATTTGGCAGCAACAACCTTACTTTTTAAGCATGCACTTATAAGATTGTTCACTGTAATCATTTCTTACTCAGAATAGAGTTAGTCAATGGGTGCATTTTTCAGGTAATAGATGCTTCCGACTTAACTTAACTAATTATATCATCACGAGAACTATCCCCCGCCAATATTTGTTCTGGAGTATTACTATTATTAAATTAAAGATTGAAAAATTAAGTCTCGAGCGGGACTTGAACCCGCACTCTTCCAAACCGGGGAATTGCGTTAACTAATTTCGCCACCGGGCCCACTACTACACAGAGAACGATATTTACGAATAGCACAACATGGCTGTAACATGTTTAAAAATCAATAATATTTGAAATGATTACTATTATGTACGGTTAGATTTTATAATATTAAGAAATTGTTCAGTTTGGTAGTCTGAACCATTGATAATTATAATTAACATTTTTAATGTAATTAAAAGTTACTGGAAGCTACTTTATAGGTCTTGACACAGGCCTTAATCATAGCAAAAAAAAGCTATTCAGTTTTGTTAACAGACTCTATTCTTTTTAGGGTTATCAATTACTTTGCTAAAACTACATTATATGAAGTTGTAGATACAACATTTAGGTATCTGTTTGCATCTAGCTCTCTGAAACAGCAATAAATTCATATAATCTTTAATAATACGTTTGCTTTCTCCACGCAAAAGTTATTTCTAGCTTCTTACACCTAAAGCCGTCTTTAGTACCCTTGAGGTACCTACATACAAGTACTCTGATAACATTGTAGAAAACTCCACATTTTAGAACCCTCATATTAAGTTTTTCATTTCTATTTTCTTGAAATGAGCTTTTAAGAGACCGTAAAATGGAATAGTGTCTTTAAAAGTTCTAACAAAGATAAACAATTGCTTTTATTAGTCTACAAGATGTAACAAAACACCCTAGTTATATTTATTGGGGTGGTCTGGACTATCAAATTGAACAACTTTCATTATGTAGCCAACTTTGAAATAGCCAAAAAAACTGCTGTTTCATACAAAACTGCGTACCGACTCGACCCAAATACAGTGTGTAACAAAACATAGGTAACGATATTTTAATAAAAATACATTTTTGATTTGTCATTGTCTGCTATTTTAAAGGTAAATTAACCTGATAAAATGCCATTTTTAAAATCTCAAACTCTAATCAAACACAGTCTTGACTGAAACATAATACTACCGTACGCAGTATGGACACTCCCATACCGCACCAATTTTGATCTTTCTCGGTTTTACAGGGGGTGGACGTCCAGTAAGCAGTATTATATGTTTCCCTCAATCGCACTCACCCCGTGTTTACGTGCTAGTACTTGTATCGACTATATTCCCCTAGGTATCAGCGATATTATAAATTTTGCGTGTTCAGTATATCCGTGATGCTGCTCGAAGACATCCTTCCCGAGTCACGTACTCGTATTCGTATCCTGTATGTACGACGTATACATCACTCGGGAGATCGTCAACCCCAGGTACATCCTGCATTCCCTGATCAATCAGCAAACCGTGAGCAAGCCTCTAATGCTGATTGGCTAAACTCCACCACGATGGCCAGTCAAACACTTCGAGACGCAATCGACTTCACAGAAAAAGAAGTATATCCTAACTAGCTATGCCCAAACTTATATTCAGTACTACATTTTCCTCCCTTGAATCATTGTAGGCCAGTCATTTTACGGAGTTTTGTTAGGCGGGGTAGGGAGTAATTATTAATTGGACTTTTAAACTGCAACCGGCACCATTTAGTGACAAAAATACTATCCTAAACCATATTTAAAAAAATTTGCTACGCAACATAGAAATCAAAATTTTGTGTCCCAGAAGGCTTTAAATTAATAATATTAATACCAATGCACACATTTGAATAAGATTTAACAATGTACATTATTTTTTTGCAATAAAATAGGCATTAAAATTTAAAAAATGAGGTGTTTATTAGAAAATATGAATGTATTTTTCAATACCTTCTAAGCAGAAAAAAATATTTACACCATGTTTGATGTATGTATAATGGTAAAGCCTTCAATATGTGCAAAAAATAATTTATCATCAGGTTTTTTAGAACGAGACAATATCTAAATTTTAAAATTGGAACTGTTGCTGACGTGTTTTTATTTTTATTTTGATACATTCCTAAGATCAAATTGGCTCTTCAATATTATAGCGAAAAAAAATGCAATTAGTAATTAGTCCCGGCTCAAACCGTAAAATGACTGGCCTATTGGTTATTTGAAAAGATCTGAAACAAATGTTTTGCATTTTAATTGCGCACTCATCTTGTACTCGATAGGTTTTTATTTGTCGTTTCATCTGCTTCAGTTAGTCGTGCTCTAATCGTTGAAGAAATCGATCGTTTTCATTTGCTGGTGCTTTCACTTTATCCAATGTACACCTTGTTTATTTTTTTCGTTCAATTGCAGTAGTTGCTTTCACGTTTTTTTGCTAAATGTTTTTTGAAATAGGACTAAAGGAACGATTGGTTAGATCGTCTGAGCGTTGTTCCGGTTAGTGTTGGACTGAAGAAGACATTTTAATTTAAAGTCTCCGCTTTGTTCTCTTTCAAGTAAGTCGAGGCAAGCAAGAGCGATCTAGGTATGTGAATGTGAAAGCTATTAATGTTATCATCATCCATACGTCCTACCTGAACTATCAGACCTACTCCCAATAACGGCCAGACCAGAGCGAGGGAGGGCGGTCCAAATTTAGACCACTTATACTGGGTGAAATTGATATCATTAGCATCCTTTTAAACTAAGAGTCTACCCATCAAACTGAACAACGTTTACTATGGGAGGAAACCGATCAGAGCAACAAAAAAAATTTGCTGTTCCATACTAAACTGCAGTGCCTACTCGACTCAAATGTATCACCTTGTATAAGTGTATGCACATCCTGAACACTTCATTCAAACGGGCTTGCTCTGACAAGAAGTAGCAAGAATACAGGGTGTTACGGTAAACAGTTGTATTACTTTAAGGGGTGATAGTACCCATGATACGGAACAACTTTCCCTAAGAAACCTATAGGAAGTTCGTAAAAAAAAAAATTTCCCTGAACATCCAAGATTAGAGGCTCAATCCCAGATTACCAGCCAAAGTAATTACTAGAACAATTTTCCCGTTTCGTGGGGACCTCCAGAGTTTACCACTGAAATTAGTTTGAATTAGGACGAGGCCTATTCTCGGAGGGGTGTCGACACGTCGCCATGATGAAAGTTTAAGTTGACTTTAATTCATTTGTTTGTGAAATGTGGACATTAGAATTTGTTAATATGGCTCCATTAGCTCGGTGGTAGTGAAACCGGCTGCTGATCCTAGGGTCGCGGGTTGAAATCCTGCAAGGATGAATATGAGTATTTTGTACCTCCGAGTTATGGATTTATTGTATCTATATCGTTGTCTAGTCATCATAAATACAATTTTGAGCTAGATTCTTGTACTTAAATGGGACCGGACTGTGTGATAAATGATAATGTCCAAAATATTTAATAGAATTAAATGATTACGTTAACTGAGCAAAGCTCGATCGCCCATGTTATACATACCTATTATTTCTAAATTTTATACAGGGTGTACAATAAAATGGGACAGTTACTTAAAGGTGTGCTTCAGACCATCAAATTGAACAACTTTCTCTTTGACACCTATATCGAAATCGGGAAAAAAATTAAATTTGCTGTCCCATACATTTCAGTCGAGTTATGTTTACAGTTTTGTATGGGAGAGCAGAATTTTTTTCGCGATTTCGATATTGGTCCCACGGAGAAAGTTTTCAGTTTGATGGTCTGAAGCACCCCTTTAACTGACTGTCCCATTTTATTGTACACCCTGTATAGTTCTCAATGCCTTCATGCCATTCTTGTTCGTAGCTTCATGCTTTCTGGTTCAAATACCGACATCAAAACACCTATTTAGTTTCTGTGAAGTGTGATACTAAATTAAACTTAAAACGTGTCATGTCTTCGTCCAATTTGCAATCTCAATTTGCAAGTAAATTGTTAGAGCGTTAACGTTATATCCACGTAAATCGAGTAACGAGAAACTAGTGAGTAAACATGCTGAATAACATACTGTGGGCGTTGCCACAGACGCAAGATACACTACATTCAGGACGCAATCTGTAGCGAAATCGTAAATCGCGCTTACGAAGTTTCCACAAGATCTGTAAACGAAATCTTGCCGTGCCTTTTTTGTGCTAAAAATTAGGCGCCGCGAACTTATCATCGTCTAAACCTACCATCAGACTATTGAACTAAAGAAAAAAAGACTAACTAATTGAACGGTCAGTACGGAGCCAAGATCTAAATCGCCAATGATGTTTTCTACGGAACAAATTACATTTTTCGACCCATGTTCCTTAGAGAAAGATGTTTAATTTCACTGTCTGAATACACCCTTAAAATTATGTATATACCTAATTAGAAACTAGTGGTGTATATTATTTAAAACATTTTGTCAATAAAATCGATCAACAGCTCTCCATTCACCAATGGAAGTGTGTCAACGTATCAAAATTCCGTCTGAACTTGAAGATTTGATTAGTCGGACCAAAGTCTTGATGGAATTCGATTAACGGACCATGTCGCAAGTTTTGGACCGTCATAAATCGGTTACCCGCTGAAACATTTGGGTTACAGTTTTAGGGGCCATTCATAAAAGTTTTCTTTTTATAGCACCTTACGCAAATAAAACTAAGTAGAACATCGAAGAATTATGTTAATGTTGTATATTTAGCTTTGTACAAAGTCTATTTTGTTTAAAAGATGTATCTTTTCTACAAAAATATCTTCCGATGCGTAGGTAGAGAAACAAAACAATAATTTGAGAAAGTAGTATACGATATAAATTTACATAAAAGATTTGATTGATTGGGTATACACGATCAATTCAGATCGCAATGGATTTTAAAAAAAAACTATTCGTGATTCGATGTCTTGATCCGTCAATTCAATAATCACACGATTAATTTGGATCAACATCATGGATCGCGATCCGCGGATCGTGATTTGGATTGATCAATGTTATGACTTTCTAAACTATGAGGGCATGTTGTTAAGATATTCCTTTCATCACGAGGACGAATATTTTTTATTGTACTCTATTTATCTAAATTAAACCAACCATTAATGTCCCAGGATTCCAATAACACATTTATTGTGTCAAATGTCCATTCTATCCAGTCCCGAATATATTTGACAGCCCTAGCCAATCAGAGATAAAACAAAATTGCTTTTCGTCAGTTGATTTATTGTTTATCTCTATGCTCTATTCCGAGGATTCTCAAACTTTTGCACCCCTTGCCACTATACTATGGAGGAACAGACAGAAGTAGTCATAAAAAAGCCTAACACACATATTTACAAAAAAAATGTAACACTATCAGACCAAAATGTCAATGTAGTTGGTAATTTAAGTTTTAATATAAAAGTGCTCATTATATTTTGGTGTTTATCAGTTCCACAAGATTATGAAAATAATTTATAAAACTACTGAGAGTTTTCACCGCCTTTTGATTCTAGTACCACTCCAATCTAAATAGAGATTGAAAAATATATTTTAAATAGTTGTGAGCCGCTTTTTGACGAGTGCTGTTAGTTTAGTCCTAGTGTATTCTTATGTACCATATTAATAAATCATGTATCTACCTAATTAATTAATTTAGTTGGTTTATACCATAGATATATTATACCTACAGAACAAGATACACAATCAGCGGCCCAAAAATGGCAGACCCAAATGAGGTACTTAACGAATAAAAGTACCTCCTCTTGCCTCAGTACCGCGCTGCCTCTCTGACCGTAAACATACATAATACGACTAAGTTTAATAGTCAACTATCACGTACTAGTATCAACCTACAGCACTCATACTTATTTTGTGTGGCTTATCATTTGTCTCTGTTCCGGGGTGCGATTTTTCATTAGAAATCAGCATTAGAAAGAAAGATGTTCGAATGATCTCCATAGTAATTTTGACATTTTCTACTGCTTATTTTAACGTGCGACTTTCAAAAATACCACTCCTGTCATCGTCTGATAGATGACATCTTGTTCCTTTTTCAAAAAGGCTGTTTTAAAAATAAATATTTTTTTAAAGACATGTAAGAAGTATTTACAACTTTATACCTTGAAAATAAGGTATATGTTCCATTGAAATGTATTACGCGAAAAGATAACAGAAAAAATTCTAGTGATTTCAATCTCTTTGGAAAAGTTTAAAAAGTATGTGTCAATTCGGACAAAAATTTGCTATGATTTTATATGAGATTGTGCATCTTGTTCTTTTATAATATATCTATGGTTTATACTTATTGTAACAGGGGAATAATGTAAACAGTCTCCCAATACACGGTTTTCCGACTTTGGGAGTCAAGGACTCAATCATTTGTATACCACTAAATTGTGCTCAAATAAAGAATTTTATTTTATTATTTTTAACTCAAAAGTTTCGCGCCCCAATATTGGTGTTACCATTGTACTACGCTTACAGTTTGAGAATCCTAGTGCAGAACAGCTATTCATATAAAATAATAGCAATATTATCTCCCATGAACCCTTTCCTTCAAAGGGATATAAATCGATTTTGCGGAAACATTCAGAGGGTGTTTCCATCAAAACTTCTCCCCGTAGCCTTTCAGAAGCCAAACGTTATTCATACTTACGAGAAAATTGTTTGAAATATTAGCTAGAGTATATATTTTTTTTACATATTCAATTTATAAACGATGTTTTCGCAACGTTTATAAGCATGATGCATTGCATACGCAGTCTCGACTATGTTCCCTGATTGTACGCCAGGGGCCATCTACATATATGTAGCTACCCTTGGGTAGGGTCAGAGAATTTAATATTCTTACCTACTGTATTGATCATATCCGTATTTCCAAAATACTGCTTTATCTTTCTTAATTATATTCGATAAAACCCATTATATATTTGCGTAAATAATTCCAGTTGATCCTTAGTCAACCATGATATAATTATCATCGTGTATATTCGATGATATCTATAAAAGTGTATTATAGAAAACTACTTCTTCTACGTGGAATTGCCTTTGCCTTTGTCCTTCCACAGGGTTCAAGCACTCTTTCATTTAAATCCATTCGGCCGTGAAAAGAAAACGTAACAGACAGCGAAACTTTCGTATTTATAATTATTAGTATAGATTTGAATGTAAATCTTAGGTCGTCTTCTCTTTGTCACTCAGGTGCATGCGTTAGGAGTACACTGCTACGAATTGAAATGGCAAATAGCTATTCAAACACAAACACGTGGGACAGACGGCCTTAGTACCACACCACAAGCCCGCAACTGTCTTTACCAAATAGCTCTTTCAACGGTATTTGACTTGACATTTACGGCGGGAATCGATTTGAAAGCAATATTCCTGTCCTCCCACAAACTTATGAATTGCATCTCCGACGCGGTGGTACCTCTCGTTCAGCCATAGCCGATTCATTGCATTTCAATCGTCCATAATACCTTCCGCTGCACCAACCATCCATTTAATATCTTCAAACTCATATTTCTTAGTTTCGACCGCTGCTTTTATTTGTCTAGCTTTATTATATTTAAGACTTCATTTCAGAAAAAGGGGATTGCATTATTATTAATTACTAGCTGTTGCCCGCGACTCCGTCTGCGTGGACATAATAATAATATGTAACCTTTGTGTTATTCTGGGCTATGAACTATCTATATGCCAAGTTTCATCGAAATCGGTCAAGCCGTTTTAGCGTGAAAGAGTATACAAACAAACTTTCGCGTTTATAATATTAGTAGGAAGTAGGAGATAAAATATACTTACATAAATCGGATAGTTATTTATTGGTAAAACAAATAAAAGTGGGTAAGTCTAAGTACATTAAAAATTTAGGTTAAGTTAGTATTAGGTTTTCAATATTTCTATTTATTTTTAATGTACTTACATAAATTATCTAATGAAAATATTTTAAGAAAATAATTATACCATCAAACTGAACAATTTTTTCTAGAGAACCAACGTTGAAATCACGAAGAAAAAATCTGCCGTTCCAAATAAAACTGCCATCCTTCTCGACCAAAATGTATGTGACATCAGAATTTCATAGAAAAAGATGTCCATTTTGATGGTCTGATCATCCTCTTAAAAAACCATCAGCATATTATTAAGTCGGACTCTAGGTAGAGATAGGTAGGTACTTGCATAAAAATTAATACAATTCTTATGGTACGCACGGCGACACATCAAGCTATTATACCAAACCAACATAAGCTGGCCGCGCGACGTTATATGTTACTCGACCTACGCGCGGTCAGCTTTATGTTGGTTTTGTATAGCTTGACGTGTCGCCGTGTGTACATGTTCAAAGTCAGTCAAGTCTACCATTAGAGCGCTCGTAAGTCGAGCCTTGTTAAATCAAGTTGAGATACACGTGACTTGCAAATCATTCTAATTGGGAATGTATGTAACTTGAAGACTAACCTTCATTCACCTGAGTCGCTCGTCTCCGCTCCCTGTTGCCACAGCTAATTACTCGGACAAGAATTGATGGAAGCTTCAGATGTTATACAGAAGGATATTGACATGCTGAAGGTGGGCAAGGTGTATAAAATACACCCTTACATAATGATGATGATTTCCTGCACGACGTATCTTTGACGGCGATCTTCTTTGGTGCGTGAGCTCGGATCTGGCTAGTGGTATATAATAGTGCGTGCTAAATACAATACTCTCTTTTCCTACATTTTGGAACTGATTAGAGGAAGGGGTCGAAAGTTACTTCATCAGGAAGCTACTTCTTCTTATCGTGTGGGCAGAGCCCTGGTGACAGCGTTTTTTCAGACCGCCTTACAGCCTCTGACGTGGTTTTTATGTAACGACTACTACCACCAAAGATAGTAGCCGGGACCAACGGCTTAACGTGCCATCCGAAGTACGGAATTATTTTTATTTTTCAGACAATCAGGTGATTCAGCCTGCAATATCCTAACCAACTGGGTAAAAACACACAAAGTGACATAATATCACTAGGTGTCCCCGTGGGAATCGAACACACGACCTCCGTGTCGAGAGCCAATGCTCTTAACCATTAGACCACGGAGGCAGTTATCAGGAAGCTACACGGAGCAAGTATCAGAAATGATGGCTAATCCTGAAGGGACGCTTTCTACTGCACCTGTTTATTTTATTAAAATACATGTACCGAGTAAATAAGTACCAATACTCGGTATGTTATATCACTTATATCATAACATAATTCATAAGTCAATATTGTTTTTGCTGTGTTATTCGCAATTTATTTGCGAAAATGATAACAAAAACAAGCTGCGAGCCAATTTTGCCTCTTTTGCCTTTGACATCAGGAATTCTATTAATACGTAAGCTATATCGGCGCTAAGATCAGCTCTTGCCCTCTATAAATGTCAGGGTTTAGATCAATCGATATATCTTCTCGTTTACATTTAGAAGTAATCGTTATTCATGTAAGGTTCCACAGGAATTTCAATTTCAGTATCTCGTACTTTATTTATTATTTTTTTCAGTATTTTGTGTTGAAAATAGATAATTATCCGTCTATGTAAGTAGATACTAAATTTTTGGCTAATTTACTTAAAAAAATAGTTGTTGTTCAATAACAAATTCCTCACTACAGTTTGTACTTTTGCCACCTTTTGCTAAAGTAGATTCAACGGGTTCAGAAATATAATGGATTCTTTCGATTTGTATTGTGTCGTTTGCAATTAGTATAAGATAGCTAATTTTAGTTTTAATAACTAGAAACTAAATACTTCATACAATAATTTTATTCATTCTTATCCAAATAAAACAGACGCTACTTCAAAATTCGTCAAATCACTAGACAAGAATTGAGAGAAGTAACGTTATCATTTCTCAACTAGAGAGAGCTGTCTAGATTTTTCAATGTAACCTATGAAGCAGAACATTCACTTATAAATTGATCATCTATCTAAAACGGAACTAAATGGGAGCACATTGAAGTGTTTGAGAGCTGCAATAACGGAAACCCTTTCGCTATTTTTACACTAAACGGTGTATTTGTCAGCGAAGGTACACAATATTTCTGGGAAACATCTAAGTTGTTGTGAGCTTGGGGTAAAGGTTTGCTTGTTTGTTTTAATAGATTTGGGAGTCTATTGGGTTCTTCGGAGCGTTTCTCGTCCTTTCTTTTGAATGCATTTTTTACATTTATATGGGTTGTTATTTGATCCTTTAGGGTTATACTCGTTAAACCCCGTTTTTACCCACACGATGTGGATATACCTAATTGAAAAAGTACCGTCTTAGGTCATCATAATATTACCATCTTGATCCTGTTTCTGGTATTAGAGGCTGGGCGTTTATCAGTTAACATAAATTTTGATAATGTATTTAGTAACAGATTTATTTATGTGGTAATGTTAAATCAGGGGCTTATCTTTCACTCTCCTTACCGGCATCAAAACGTTATACTCGAAAGCTGTTTTTATTTATGCTCATTCATTTGGCATGTACTTTATATGAAATTCAGAAATAGCGTATGTATGAAATACCAAAAGCCCCAACAGGACTTGGTCGTTGTGGTGATCCTTGGCGTATGGCATATGCACATATGGCGTATAGCAGTGGCTGAGATGATGATGATGGTGATACGTATGAAATCAAAGAGGAGTTCACTTCACGCCTGTGCCGGAACCCGTAGGTTTGACTTAACTTTTAAAAACTACTAAATTTTATACAGCGAAGTCATATTTTTCTTTCGTGCGACACTGCGATATTTGCACCTCGCAAAGATCGTACACGGGTGGCTATAAAGTCTCGTCGGCCATTTTGTAAATGGGTCTTAGATAAGACCAAATAGCACATCTGCTGCATTTCAACGTTTAATGCCGCCGCTTGAAAGGTTTTATTGGGCGTATAAACTATTGGATCTCGATTTAAAAATGTGTTGCTCAACAAATTTCAGCTCATAAAGTTGGTAGTGTCATCTACTTATTTGAAAGCAAACGCAATTAAATTCTTCTAAAATTTTAAAAGTTTTCATTTATTACGAGGATTATGAACATTCTGAGGTCGGATTCTGCCGGTCATTTCAGGTCCGCATTTATGTTATACGATTGGGGTCCTCTTTTTAAATGGTATTGTGACAGTTAGGGTGTGCTATTATGGATTGGCTTTGTAAATAACAAGGAATTCATTATTATCATTTATCAATATTAGAACTTCTTGCAAAATACAGACAAATGACAATTAAAAAGAATCCCCAATCATCATCATATCAGCCGATAGACGTCCACTGCTGGGCATAGGCCTACCACAAAATGGGAGCATTTGCTATAATCGCACTGCGCAGTGCGTACAGTATGCGTGGCGCGGGCGGACATTGACCTCAAAATCATATGATCAAGCGACCCCCGTCATTATCACGTAATTTGACTTAGTAACAGATACCAAATGCGTTTCTTAAGTTTCGCCAACTAATTAAATTTAACCTTATATATGTTGATGAATACAAGGGGAGCATGTGTTACTGCTAACCCGCTACGAAATCGTCCCAGAATCGAAACCTGAAACACTTTTCTGTAGTATATTGTTACGAGCGACGGGTTCCGGGATTGGAGTGAAACGCTAAGTCCAATTTTACAGAGTTTATTTGGGATACACTTACAAACGGTCCACCTCACAGAGGTTCCCCTAAACGGTTCACTTCACCGGGTCCTCCTCGCAGGGATTTCCCGTGCACCACTTACTGTCACTGTTCACAGTCCACTACGTCACTACTGTGACGACACGACACGCGTCACGGCTATGACGTCACGACGTACGACACTATGAAGTCACACACTACACTGACACTATGACGTCACGTACTACACCGACACTATGACGTCACGCACTACACTGACACTAGTCTACTCACTGTTCCACTCTTAGCACTTTTCTCTTCACTAGTACTTTTCCACTTTTACTTTTCTTCCTTTAGTTTCGCACTGTTCACTGTTTAACCAAGGACTGCCTGTGACCGTGAACTCGCCGCTTTTTATACCCAGCAGAATCTTCGGGAATTCCCTTTTTCGATCTTCTTTTCTTTACTCGATTGTTTTCCTCCAGATAGTTCAAACCCCGCATTCTTTTTTCGAAACCGATCGAAGACACGCCCACTTTTCTGGTTCTTTTCAAATATTCGTAATTTCGCCTCCTTTCTCGAAGTTCCTAGACACGTTCACCTTTTTGTCCCTTTTTAAATATTCCTTCTCTCTCTTCCTTCTAGAACATTTCTAAAAACACTAAAATCTAGAAATATTTTTGGCGCGGACCGGGTTCGAACCGTCGCCCCCCAGCATGGGAGGCGGAACCTTAGACCGTAAGACCACGGCGATTGTTAATACACCCTCCGAATTTTTGAATGCCTTCTTACGTCTACCGTTTGGCACCGTTCGTGACAATATTTATTAAAACTACCATCGCCCTATGATTAAGTTAAGGCCGAGTATCCAATGAAAGCCTCTGCTTTAATTCCGTTAGGCTTGCGCAAATAGTAAACTTTTACTATCACTTCTCAACTCAATCCATTACAAGCTTTTAACCCAATTTCATTTGATCGCTTAGCAATTTCTGCAAAATAAGGGTGAATTTGCTCACTCAGATTGTTGACTTCATCTGGCTTTGCCCCTTTATTCTTAATTTTAACTGGATCGGGTTGCAAGAAAATATCGGTAGCATTTTTAAGCCTTTAAGCTTCCATTCAACTTTGATCTTTTGATTTCAAATAATTCGTCTTTTTTTCCCTTTTCCACATATTTTCTTGACAAATTCCGAAGTACCTTGTTTGTTCGTGCATGTAATGGCGCCTTTTTATCGAAAACGTGACTTTCGTGTGTCATTCGGCATCTATAAGGTCAAATGTATTTCCTAACTTCGAGACTCAAAGACAGACGGTATATTATGTCTACGAGTCTCGAAAATAAGCACCCAAAAGTATTTCACAGATACCTACGAATAATCCTAGTTATGCTTCATCCTCACAAAAAGGACACCCGAACTGACTACTAAGAATTTATACTTAGATAGTTCATTGAGTTGAGGTTCTTATTAAAGAAAACGAAAGATATTTTATTACCAAAGGTACCGAGAGATGCAAGCTGATGTGGTAATAGTCCAGCGCCAGTCATATTATCTGTCTCCGAACCGTAGACGTAGTAGAGGAGTTCCGGATTAGCGGCCGCGCTCGAGCAAACGTAGAATTGGCATTGAACACAAGAAGCGATGACCTGTGAAAGGAAGCTGTTAGGTGCTCATGCGTATACTGAAGATTGGGCTCAGCGGTAATTGGGAGAGGTCTGCCTGATACTCAGCAGTTTAGCAGTTGAAGCGATGAGAAATAAAATACGCAGATTTATATCCGGGCAGTGGTACGGCAGGCTTTAAAGCAATAAGCTTGTCGCAATTAGTTTTTAAAGGTACTCATTTCCATCGTCAAGTATCAATCAATCAATCAAATCAGCCCACATCAACTCACTGCTGGGCACAGGCCTCCCATTTATTGCGTCATTCTTCACGGTCCTATGCTAATCTGACCCAATGCGAACCCGTCACTCGCACAATGTCATCCGAAAAACATGCTAGTGGTCTGCCTACTGACCTCCATCCCTCTCTTGGCCACCACTCTGATATTGCCTTGGTCTACCGGCCGTCTTCCCGTCTAGCCAAGTGTCCTGCCCATCTCCACTTTCACTTTGTGATCCGCTTACCCACGTCTTCGACCTTTATTCTTTGTCTAATTTCGACGTTAGGTACTCGGTCCGCTAGTGATATGCCTAACATGGTACGCTCCATGGCTCTCTGTGCCACTTTTATTTTGTGCATGTTTTGCCCCATGGCGTCTATGTTTCGGCACTGTAATACGTGTAATAGGTACAGGGTGGTCCTACCAACAAAATTTGGCAACTGGTAGCGACCTCCAAATTTTGTCCAAAATTTAAAAAAAAAGTACTATTTTATATTTAATACTAGAGAATCGTATGGCAAAGTGCCGCGGTAACATTTCAAAAGTCGAAAAATATGAACCACCCTAACGTGTAAGTAATACTCTATGTTATGTTATATCGACAGACCCAAGGCTCCTTGTTGGGCGCCAACGTGCGCGAACAATAATTTAAGATCGTCCCATTCAATATCTGCCGTTATTGTCAGCTATGTAGGTCAGTTGGCCGGTTCGGATAGTTTGACGTGCGTTCACGTCGGTTTTGAAGTACAATAGCTGAATTTATGACATAGGCTCAGGTGAGAAAGTGACACTATTTTCGAGGGTAGATTGTCATTTTTTGCGATACGGTTTGAAATAACTCGCTATTTCGGACTTGTGAGAGTGAAACCGTAAAAAGTAAAGCAAAGCAAATGTGTGAGCGAACGAATCAACGAATGGCTTATAAAGGGTAGGGTATGAAACGGGTACATATTTTCTCGTTTTTATTACTAACATAACAAGGTACCCTAATTTTTGTCCGCCATCTGACCCGCTTTTTCAACAAACTAAATTACACGGTTCTTTGTGTACTCAACTTAATTAAAGTTTCTCGTCGACAAATTTTCTGGCAAATTATTAAACTCGACAAAACTTCCTAATTAAAATCTCAAGGGACGTCCGAAATGTGAAATCTTTTTGGCGATCTTTCGTTCCCTTCGACTCACAAAAGGGTGTAGATTGTTTGGGCGGTTTTTTTACTTGTGTAACATGTTAATGGAAATTGAGCTTCAAGATTTTTTTCCGTGGCTTGTCCTCTTGTTGCGTCGGTAGACTTTAAACACTATATTTTTAATTTGTTATAAGATTTTATTGGTAATCGTAATCTCTAAACCATACCTTTGTGCCAAGTAGCTCCTTCGCAAAGACATATTCATATACGAAAGTTATGTTTTCTAAAAATTCGTTTAAATATGGGCTTCTAGCGTAACGTAAGGTTAATATAATAATATAAAATGCGGTAATATAATTGACAGTTCGTCAATATGGATAGGTACTCTGAAATAGCTGGTTCATATTTTCATGCCATTCCCATCACAAATGGAATGGAAACCTAACTTCTATCAAACACTTGGATGTTATCAATGTCAAAGAAGAATGACATTATTGGTACATGCAATAGGAGTCATCCAAATAGAGTTTTGGTCATCTTTCACATTTGTCGTAAATAATTTGTCGCATTCGATACACAAACATTACAAATATTAAGATACTCGGGCTTCTTCTAAAGATATCTCTAGTTTATGATTGATCCCTTAATAGCATATTCTTCCGCAATACAATTTTTTATCATCCGAAAGCCAAATTAATCATAATTTAAACAAAATAGCTACCGTTTAATCATTGAAGCACCCCATTTTCGCAAGTACAGCTATACTTGAGTGATAAATCAACAAAATACGCCATCTATCACGTCGTGTTCTGATGAAACCGAAAGTCTTTGGACAAATGAGTCTTATAATAAAGTGAATGAAGCCGAGAATAATAATGATGGAGGCTTTACAGCTGTTTGCTTGATGGTCACTTGTTTATTTTTAGCTTTTAGTGTAAGTGTTGCTTCGTCGAGCGGTCGTCGCAAGACTTATTAGTTTTTAGGGTTCCCTAAGTCCGTAACCAAAGGTTGCCAACGGGACCCTATTACTAAGACTACGCTGGTCTGTCCGTCCTAACTCTAAGAGCGCTTGTAAAGTGTATGAGGGCGACGCGACGCGACGCGACGCTCTGCGACGCATCGCCAAAGTGTTTCTCGTCTGTAAGAGCCTTAATAGGGCTGTATCTTTTTAACCGTAATAGGTAGGTAGGTTGAAAATTTTCACCGAATAACCGATTTGCTAACAAATAACTACAACAACAAAAAAGTTGAAAAGAAGTTTATAATGTGAGAAATTATAATGTGAGACCCAGACATGTAGGTCCCATACATGAATGAAACTTAGTACTTAATACGTGTAGAGTGAAACACAACTAACAAAAAAGGAAATTGGTTGTAATCTGTAGAAGTTGGGGGAAAGGTATTTCTCCGTATTATGATACCTTTTGTATCAAGTGTGTGAAACTCATAATCTTTCTTATTAGGTAGCCCACTCAATCTTCTACGCACTCATTGTGTTTGTTTTAATGAAAATTCACGATAACCGTACAATATTATGATAATGGAATCAAACGAAATCACACACACTATCAGTTCAATAAAGCCAAATACGTTCCGTCCGTGACGTCCAAAAACTACCTCAGTGATAATATTAGTTGAAAATAGCTGTCATGGTTGCGTTTTGCTACTACTTTTTGAATGATTTGTCTATTTTACTAGTAATTTCTACTTTTGAACCCGGATTTCTAGAGATGAGGAAGTTTTTTTTAAAAAATGCCTTAATTTTTTCTGTTTATAATAATTATGACCGCCGTCCTGAAGGGCTTTTAGTTTTCGTAAAAATGGCTGGGTCCAAATTCGCCAAAGTTCTTTATAACCCCTATTAATTTTCATATATTTTTTTTACACGTCATTTGGATAGTATGCATACAAGTAACGTGCTTTTTTCGATGTTCTTTATTTTTGCTCTTTTTTAAAAACGGTTATATGTACATAGAAGTCTAAGCGTTAAATTTCATATGATTATACACACTTTTTTAAGGGGATGATCAGACCATCAAACTGAACCACTTTCTCTATGGAATCAAAATAGAAATCGCAAAAAAAAAATTTGCTCGAGTAGGTATGCAGTTTTGTATGGGCGAGAACGAGCGATGATAGCCCATACGGAAGAGAGCTAGCGCCTCAATCCTGAGGCCGCGGTTCGATTCCTGGCCTGTACCACTAAGTTCTTCGGAATTTATGTACGGTTGTATTTATCATTTACTAGCTCGGCGGTGAAGGAAAACATCGTGAGGAAACCTGCATTCCCGAGAATGAAAAGAAAATACCATAAGTTCGGAGGTATGCGTAAATATGGGTGAGCTTGGGGCGAACACAAAAGGACCAGCGCTGGTCTCCGTGTTACAACGACCCTTGCTTGCAAACCACAAATAATCAATCAATGGTAGAGTTGATTTTTTTTTTCACGATTTCGATGTTGGTCACATTTATAAAGTTACATATTATTATAGTGCACACTCTAAGGTAAAAAAAATATGAACCGGTCAAGTGTGTGTTCGGCTTGCGCTAAGGATCCCGGAGAAAATAATAACTATTTTTTTTGTAAAATTTAAAATTTACTGAATCCGATGTCAACCCACCGTGCGGTTCGCACACTCACCCTACTTTCTAGGAAAACAAGATTATTAAAATGTATCAATGAGTACGTTAGCGCTTTCATTCATTGCTGAAATGATAACAAATAATTTTTGCCTCAAAACTTAAAATTTTAACCATCAAAAAAATGAAAAAATTGTTTCTATCTAATTATTTTCTTATAAATCAGTTGGGGTGTATGAGGTTTTGCGCTTATTCATTAACACGTTGTATGATTAACGACCCTATCAAATCCCTGAAGCATTCCATTCCATCCTTGCACAACTCCCGTCCAGTCAAAATAATGTTTTCGTGGAACCGAACTGTCCCTTGACGATAGCCATTAACATTTTACAGAGAACGAGAAGCCTAGTAATTGATAGCCTGCAGAAGAAGGGTGGCCATGAATTCTAAGGATACTGGATATTCCTGGTCCCAGATTACTAATTCCATCACAGATACACCATTTATTTCCTTAGAAAACTGCAAATTCCCACGCTTTAATTAGGTACGCACGGCGACAGATCAACCTACCCATAGTTCGACCTTATGTCCATGAACATAGAGTTCAACTATGGGTAGGTTGATCTGTCGCCGTGTGTACGTACTTCCAGACGGTACGCGTAAAAATGTATCTAATGTCGCTTGACTCAGCGTTGTTATTACTTCGTATGCGTGATAGTTGCGACGTTGCCATTTGGGCGTGAGTGGCAGAAATCTAGCCTGCGCATCGCGCAAATGTTTATGTGCTTATCTTGTCCTGCGGCGTACATACGGCCGAATGAAGCAGGCCTGCTTTAGATGCAAATATGTAAATATCATGTTATTTATGTAAAGTGTAAGTCAAAAAAAGGGTAAGTTAGTTGCTTTTTTTAAAGAAAAAGTCCAAATCTGTCCATCAACAAAATTCGTTTCTATGGGTCGTGTTTTGCATTTATTTTATGGACTTTTTTGTCAATATAATCTTTCTTAAGCTTTATTTACGACATAACTTTTGTCCACGCAAAAAGGGTCCAGTTGTCTTGAGTTAAGGTTAGATTCGGCATCTAGATCATATCAGTCACATGATCATTATGGAATAATAAATAAACAAGATGTATTAAAATGCCGACAACTGCACAGTTTCATGCGTGCGCCCACATTTAAAAATGTTCACGAATAACATTTCTAATATGATCCACGACTGAACACGACAGTGTAATTATAAAAATTCATAACACTAGACTGTGTAGTCCAGCTAAGGGATAACTTATTCTACGTAATCTATATTTTCTTGAACTTCTAGCTAGACCACAGTATAAGAAAGAGTATCAATTACTAGATACAGTACGGACACTCCCTTCCTCCCACCAACATTTTAACTCATCCCCTCTATCGCCCTCTGGTTTCTTCGCACTGGTTACTCGTTACCTAAGAAGAAGACATAAGGTTCAATTTCTTTAGTTTCGCATATGCTGACGTCATCTTGTCAAATTAAATTTTTTGTATGCAGTGTCTGGGCTGTGACTAGACTTCTAACGAGAGACATAAACACAGAACTTGTCAAGTCTCGGAATTCAGTAATAGATTGTAACCCTAACATTCAACGATTAAATTGGCTCGTTAAATTCATTCTCTGCAATAAAAGGCTCGGCCTCACCAAGCGTATCTGTTTCTCAGAATGTCTTTGTACTTATTCTCTTTGATGAATGTATTTCTTCAAGTTTTTCTTTAAAAAACCATCCAATGAAAGCTTTCAGTGAAATTAGGTGAATAATTATCCCAATTACGTTTAATGAAGATTTAATTAATTCGACTTGTCTGCAAGTTGTAAAGTTTATCAAAATGGTAGTGTAACACCCTTGCTCTACCTATCTATATTATATAAGTATATTTAACCCGTCTAGGTATGTATTGAACGAATTAGTGGCCTGAAAACGTGATCGTCTAGTCTAGATATTTAGTGACCCTTTATACGTTGTGCAAATTTGAATTTAACGTCCTTAGTTATAGATAGGATCTTTATCGTAATGAGAAATAGATTAATAAAACCTGTGGGAAGTTAATGTTTAAACAAATGTAATCAGTTCATGGTAAACTTGCTAAAAACCGAAGAAACAAACACATTTTTTAAAATACACAAAATAAGACCTTCACAGTATAGTAAATTAAGCATGCAACTTAGCTATTTTCCTCTTGATGTTCCGGTTTCTCAGGCGCAGTCTTCTGTCTTCTGGCCAATAACACTTTTGGTTCACACAATTGTCACTTTGCTATGTTAGTACATAAAGAAAATAATAATATATTCCCTAGCGATAACCCCAACCTAAATGGGTCCGTTGAAATTAACAGCAAGTTGTCGACTTTGACTGTCACGAATGGAGTGAGAAACTAGTAAAGAATCTGTTATATTATTGCATAAGGAAATTCTTCCAGTCGCAGTCACAAATTGATATTTATTCTGGATGGGGACTGACCCTATTGACTGACCTATAAACCCTATTAACAAAACTCTCGGCGACCTCCAGTTTCTTGTGCCGGACGAAACCTTAGATTACTAAAGACAATCTAGCAACAGTTAACCCTGTTTTAACCACGAGCAAGCCACACCATTTAATCGTCACCCACTTTCCGATCAACCTTTACACCTTTCCTCAACTCGCTCTACAATCCTACGTACATACGTCGTAACGTAAATCGTGTACGCGGCGCGGTTGAAGTTCGATTATTATTTAATTATAGCGAACGAGAGCTTGTCTAATGAATTTACTTTTACAAACGATTAAATCTGGTTCGTATGGTAGAGTTACTACACCCACCTTCTGGCATCAGCGTCGTAAAGGAAACCGCTACGCCTTGAGAGTCACATGGACGATTTAACAAGGTAAGCTAGACGTAAGCACAGTGCAAGGCGTCAGTCAGGAGATATGTTAGAACATCCAACAAACCAAATTCGCGGAAAATTTAGAATTATGATTTCTTTTACAAGGGAAACTTTGCATTCTGAATTTAAAAGCGGGATGGCATTAGTTCCTTTGTAATTATACACAAAAAAATTAACGATCAGCAGTCCGTAATGAAATTAATTGCTTTGATTTTAAAACAGTGTCCCACGGTGATAAAATAGATCGGTGATCATAAACTCCTGTCGTAAGTGATAGCATAAGTTTCCACCTGTAAAGATTTAAATTACTTTACTTTTCAAACAATTTTCTTAACAATGAATACCTATCTACTTAAGCAATTCAAGAAGTTAAATTTTATATTTTACGCGATTATTATTAATTCATACCGGGCCCATTCATTCACCTCATCGAACCTATGCGAAAACAAACAAACTATACATAAACAAACTTCCTAAACCACTATCAGCTGTTGTACTCACGGAGATGCATCCAAAGGGAGGAACTAGACACTAAAATACAAACGTCGACTTAAAGACGGACCCACAGTCTCGCAGAAACTTGTTCAGGTCCAGCCCTAAGGAAAAATATACACATTAATTAATTAGATTACACCTTATAACTCGCGTTAATGTTTATTTAGTCCACACAATGCAAACCCGCGCGCTTTTAGGATTTCGCCCGTCCCTCGCGATAAGCCTCAAAAACCCACACTATGAATACACGGTACAAGTGTATGCAATGTAAGTAGATCAATAGATCTCCCGTATCGAAACTCGCGCGCGTCAGGTTCGACCTTTTCAATCGGCGTCCAGAATTACCCTCCCCGCGCACTTCATCCTGATTTTCAACATTGGCTCTCTAAAACATCTCCCCACGCCTACAAAAAAATCCAAAATGTTACATTCTTAGAACGGTCAACACTTCTAAAGTCATTAAGCATTTGATTTAATATCTTTTGGCAAACTGACACAAAAAATAATTCTCTAGAAAGATGCACTTGTTTCGACAAACTTTTTGTATTTGTTTCAAAATCGATGCCACATGTTCTGTCCTATGGCAATCGGCGTATTATCGAGAATTTTTGTCCTTAAGTGTAAGTTATTGCTTCTCTAAAATGTACAAAGATTAACTGATATTGTTTGTGGTTAATTTTGTACAAAATGGACCCTATTTTCTTAGGAATAACATTCGACACAGACGTATCTTAGTTGTAATGCGTTTTGGTAACTCTTGGAAATTTTCCATAACATTAGTTGACCCAAAAGAATTTTTAAACTGCAAAAAAAAATTTTAGAGCCCTTTGCTTATGTTGATATTGTGTGTAGATACATTTATAGAGAGTAGGTAAGTATAATTTGCTACAGTAGGTACTCTTACAACTGTTTTGAGGGTACCGTAGTCAAATAAGGAACCCATAAAATTTTGATCGCATGATTGAGTAGCAATGTCTTTTCGAATGAGTAAGTACTTTTCGATAATGTTGCTCTATCAAAAATTTTGATTTAAGATTGTTTATTGAACAACATCCACAGACTCAGGAAATTTCCATTCAGTTAAAATTCGACCCTTACCAACTTACATTATTCATTAACCTCGAACTCAACTCTGTCCTAAGTAAATACGAACTGTTAACAAACTTTTATTGGCCCTATCAATGTATTAATACGACCCTAATCATTATTATCGATAACTAGTTACGCCCGTGACATCGTACGCGCTGACCGCTGAAGTACGTTCCTTCAAAACTTTAAATACTCATAACTTTTAATTAAGTCGGCTGATTGCGATGAAATAAAGCCCTAAGTTTTTCTAAAAAAGTTTTTGAAGTTCAATTTATTTAGGTTTTTTGCTTCTGTCTAGCTCTACATTTCTTCCAATGTTTGTGGGAATATAATATCTCAATCTCAAAGGTTTTTTTGAGCAAAAACTCGTTTGAGCTCGTGGCTACATCAAATGCAAACCGCGTCAATGACACAACCGCCCGTGGCCAAACTCACAACATGACTCCGCCGTTTTGAAGTTATGCGTGCCTGAATAAGCAGAAGAAAATTATAATTTAGTAACCAAATAAAAGATACAGTAACGTTTTAAAAACTTGTTTACTAAATTGTCATTGTTTAGAAATAGGTTATTTCATATAAAGGCTTATATAACTTTATGTATAAAGGTTAATCAAAACGTAACTGTAACAGAAACAAAATTCGTCGATACCCTTTACCAGAATCAAAACTGTTTTCGGTCTTTTAATAGTTTTATAGACTTACGAGCTTTTACCCGCGACATCGTCCGCATAAATTATATACCAGATTTTAAGTCAGATGATAAGCTATCAAACAAAATATGATAAGCTATCAATCAAAGTTTCATCAAAATCGGTTCAGTAGTTTTTGCGTGATACTCGAACAAACAAACACCCAAACAAACAAACAAACAACCAAACAAACAAACAGACAGACAAAAAATCCAAAAATTGGTGATTTGGAATCAGGGACAGGTAAAAACCATGTCGTAATTTTTTTTTGTACATATCTTCAATGTACAGACACATTTCTGTTACAGTTTTATAATAGTTTAGATAAAGTCAATGAATGTGCAAAATAACAGCATTATAGCAAAAACAACATTGGTTCCAAGATTCTTACTAAGAACACAAATACTGGTCAAGGTAACAGTCGGAATCGAGATCGACTTCAGCTGTAAAATAATGTTTCGGCCACTATAGATATTTTATCGGCGATTCTAACCGCCATCTTGGATGTCTGCGGCAAATTGTGGCGATATTTATTGTGCACGCCTCATATTCTGGTATTTAATGGCTATGATAAGTGAAGGCGTTCTTGTTTTCCTTTTTCTTTCCTTTCGTTTTCTTCTTCTTGGCTGACTTTGTCATTATGGTAAGAGTCATTAGAGTGATAATGATCTTGAAGCATTGATGTCCATTAGCTTATTAATTCTCGTTGAGTTTTTATGGTAGGGTTGGAGGCGCCACAATATAAGTTTAGGATGAAATTAATATCATTAGCATCCTTTTAAACTAAGAGTCTACCCATCAAACTGAACAACTTTTACTATAATAATATAATATAATAACGCTCACAGGCACATATATTGTAATGATCCCAAGAAAGCACTATTTATAGGCTGATATTATGGAAACCATACAACTATGGGAGCAAACAGATCGGAGCAACTAAAAATCTGCTGTTCCATACTAAACTGCAGTGCTTACTCGACTCAAATGTATGCAACAGCAGATTTTTAGTTGCTTCGATCGGTTTGCTCCCTTAGTAAAAGTTGTTCAGTTTGATGGGTAGACTTTTAGTTTAAAAGGATGCTAATGATATCAATTTCACCTTGTATAAATACAGGGTGTTAGGGTAGACAGTTGCGTTACTTTAATGTTGATTATACCCATGATACTGTACAACTTTCCCTAAGAAACCTTTATGAGACAAGCAAGATTTTTTTTTTTCATATTTCCCATTGTTCCTTTTGGAAAGTGGTTCAGTATCATGGGTACAATCGCCCCTTAAAGTACCAAATGCAACTGTTTACCCTAACACCCTATTTAATCAGTTACCGGACTACACATCGTATAAGAGCACCCAAGTCGATTACACTATAATGAACGATTTCCCGAAAACAATTAAAAAAGAAAAAATAGTTGCAGTTGGCTCGCTAGATGGCGTTGGTGCGAGATGGATGGACCGGACCACCTTGTTGTTCATAAAATGGAAGTAAATATTTTGGACAGTTTTTTTTTAATAAACAGGAAAATATGAAAAGACCCTCCGATGATGCGTCTGAAACAGTGACGTGCATTTATTTTAACTTATTTAGCCTTAATTACCATCTTCGGACCCAGTTCGAGTCACCGCCATCTATCGAGGCATGCAACTAGATGTCAGAAAACTCCCCATTTACCTTCAATGCACTACTAACACACAAGCATGAATATTCAAATTAGATCCAGCATTCAGTTTCCACGATCGTTCATATGTATACGGGTGTAAGGAAAAGTATCATTAACCTTTAAACTATTTAAACTACATCGACAGGCGTGCCAGGAAGCTCATAGGTGATCCAACCTCTGTGGCGAAGCTACAAAGTCTTGAGCATCGTCGCAAGGTAGCCCGTCTATCTGTTTTTTATAGGATACATTTCGGAGAGTGTGCGACGGAATTACACGATTTAATACCTCCGTCTCCCTTTCATCTGCGGGGGACGAGACGCAGGCTGGGTTTCCACCCTTATGTCGTTGACCTACCAGCAATTCGCACGAAGAAGTTTGCTTCTTCTTTCATAGTGCGCACGGCTAAGGAGTGGAACGCACTGCCTGCGGACCTGTTCCCTGAGCAATACAACCTGGGCCTCTTCAAGGCAAGAGTGAATAGGCATCTTTCTAGGTAAGCATGCTACATCTTCGGCCTCATCATCACTCAACATCAGGTGAGATTGGGGTCAAATGTTTACCTATCGAACATAAAAAAAAAAAAAAAAAAACATTCTATCCATAAAACTGAACAACTTTTACTATGGGAACAAACAGATCACATCATCAGATCACAGCAACGCCTACTCGACTCAAATGAAGCAAGCAACTCTCAATACCAGATTTTTTCTTTTGTAATAGTATAAGTTGTTAAGTTTGATGGGTAGAGTAAGTATGTGGTTTAAAGGTTAATGATACTTTTCCTTACACCCTTTATAGTTGATCAAGTACGATCATTCACTCAAGATTATTACTTGGCAACAGAAACAACCAAAACTCATATCTATCTCTTAGATAACAAAACTTATTTTCCTGGGAGCGATCGATCACGCCAACTGTTACAGCTGTCCCCGGCATCTTGCCGGAATTGAGGAATAGCCCAATTCAATGTAGTGGAGGACGAGAAGCGGACAGTAAATATGTCTTCTTATTACCTTTATTGGTAACATTATTTTGTTTCGGAATCCCTTCCTTATGCCAGATATCTTTACATCGAACCGCAGTCCAAGTTACAAACTAAAACTTTTTGAAGTGAAATTAAGATTTAATATCTACAAGTTTAAATCATGCTTTGTTTTAGAGCTGTAGGTCGTCATCATCAGCGAATAAGTTATGTTTGTTTTCTTAATTAGGATTAAAATGCAGTTTTGGAATTTGGTTCAATAGTATTGGCCGTTTTATTTTCCTTTTCAAAACTTGTTGAATAGGTATTTCAACAGAGCACAATTATCATGATTATTAGCTCTTGCTGACACGAAAGAAGAGATTCAAAAGAGGGCATTGTCCATCAGCTGATGAAAAAGGGAAAATTCTGAAAGGCACCGTATTGGTGTGCGATTAGATTATCCAAAACCGCGCAGCAACTATGGATAAAAAAATATTGTATTTTTGAAACAATTTTTCGTAAACAATTTTATGAATAAAATAAAAATTCCTTATCTCTCTTCTAGTTAAGCTTGGTGGTCGGTGGTCTTTATGGTGGATATTTGGATCGAATAGCAATTTTTTTCGCGATTTTGATGTTGACTTCATAGTGAAAGTTGTTTAGTTTGATAGCCTGAAGCTCCCTCTAAAATGTGTAACGAATTTAAGTTTACACCCTGTGTAAAGGGTCCTACTGACAATTTTTAGGGGAATAATTAGACTATCAAACTGAACAACTTTCTTTGTGGGACAAACTAACATCGAACTATAAAAAGGGCGATCACAAAGGACCAGCGATGGTCTACGTGGCACAGGCTTAGCAAGCCTGTCAAGGCCCAAAACCACAGATAATAATAAATAATAATAACTAACATCGAAACGCGAAAAAAATCAGCTGTACTATTTGGGTCGAGTATGTAGATGGTCTGATCCCCTTAAAAATCCGTCTGCCTACGCTGGCGCCTGGGCTCCTGAATAGCATCTTCAAATTAAATGGCAGTACATAATGCTAAAATCGCCGCTCCCAGTCCCTTGTTTACAACTCCCAGAAGCAAGATGTTTGCGGATTGCCAGTTTCTTATTTCTGTCAACGATAACCTCGCGTTTATCTCTCCCCTCTTATTCTATTTGTAGACAATTTATTGCAGAGTTTCCTTTGAGACGGATACTGGATTTTTAAAGACGTTTGTTCCACTTAGTTGGAGTAAAGAATGATTTTAAAGGCATTTCTGAAATAGTTCACGAATATGCAGCTTTCTAATGTCTTAAGTATAGAGTCCATTGTTGCTTTATTGATCAAAGGTTAATAAGTCTTATTTCTGTAATTTAAGACCAATATAATATCCTGAATATTGGGTCTATCTGTGTGTACAGTGTACCTACACACCGTTTGAAAAAAATCCATATCTATTGAAAAGTATAAGTAAAATAAAACGACGTAGTATTAAAGTATCCTTTTGAAATTCTTAAAACATAAATTGTCTAATGTCTAATGGTCTTTTTGCTGAAGAAAACATTATAATGCGTCTGTGTAGTCCACTAATCCGCATTAGGCATGCGTGGTGGACTAACGCTCTTGAGGCCTTTGTACCCTGCAGTGGGGATGGTAAAGGTAACTGTGATTTGTAAGAAAGGTTGAAAAAAGTTGCAATGAAATTTTTCGTTCGTAGACGCTTGCAGAAAATACATACAGGGATACAGTAGTGTAATAAAACACCCCCTAGTAATATTTAAAAGGGTCGTTCAGACCTTGTTAAGACCATCAAGGAGTCACGTTGCAGGAACTGACCCGAGCACACGTCTCGCGTGGTTTCGCGCGTCGCGTTATTGCCTGTCACGAGGCTCCTCATTCCTCAATCTCTTCTTGTTCTTGTCCAAAAACAATCCCTGAGATTGGGATAGATTCTCCGAATAAACTACTTGACACTGGCAAAAAATGCGGTGCTAACGCACAAGCAAGAGTCCATTAACTTATGACTAAAAAAATAAAAATAAAGACCATCAAACTGAACATAGCTTCACTCCATAGTTAAGTTGGCGGTTTTGTTACTCCTTGTACACACGGCGACACATCAGGTTACGCACCCTATATACCCATAACAACACTACGTACAAAACACACAATAGTGCGGTAGAGAGCCTGCATAGACGCGGCTGCCGGCGCGGGCGCAGCGTGCTGTGAGACGAAACAACAACAACATACCGCACCCTCTCGCACGATTCGCAGCGTTCAACTTCTAATAGTTCAAAGTCCAAACAGGGTAACCTGACCTGTCGCCGTGTGTACAGTAGAAACCAGTGAGATCATTATGAATGTTGTTATAGTGTACACTTTTGAATATCGCAACTCTGTTTCACTCTGATTCCACTTAGCTCTAAAAAAGTTAACATAAAATTAAATAAAACACATTCGGTTCTTTCACACCCTGAGCAGGAGTCAGAAATCTTGGCAGCACTCCAAAACTTGTTCTTTAATGAATTACTTTGAACCTTACAAAGTAACAAGAACATTTCTGTAGAAAAAGGTTTCCTGTGGGAGTCTAGTTCTTAGTTTCTTAAAAACTTTATCTGTGTATTTCTTTATTAAATAGTTGCTCGTAAATCTGTAGGTACCACTATTTTGCTGCTTTGTTGTTTGATTTTCCACTGAAAGTTGGCATAAACAGCGTAATTTATATATAAGCATGCATAGCTGGTCGTTACATCTTACACCTTACTTCAAAAGTAGATGATGAGTAAAGTAAAATTGAAAATTAACTTATTTTTTTCACGTTTAACGGTAACTTTATTAAATGCTCAAGAAATCACAGTTTTCTTGACTGTTGGTTTGGTTGACTTTTGTTGTTGACTGTACGATACCCACGAAATGGGATGATTTTTTATATGGTACCATATCCTCTATTTTCTTCTGTTACATGTCTTAGTGTAGGTACTTTTAAATTAATAGGTTTCATAAGTTCTAGTAGGTTTTTTCCATCTATTTCTCTTTCCAAGTGGTAGGCAAATACTAGGACCCGCTATTTACAAAGATTCTTGCATACGTAATAAATTATACCATTTACATCCATATATCTCTGTATACATACATATATGTATATCGGTTCCCTTTTTTATTTATTTATATAACATCTTGGACATTGTATAATATCATTCGGCAATTTTTAAAATTATCAAATATTGTAATTTATGGAAAATTTGAAGATACTTAATATTAAGGTCATACCGAGCGCGTATTTTCTCTATGGTCATACCGGCTGTATATACCTAAGTATAAAACAGCACACGACTATATTCCCCAAAGGTGTAATGTTATTGTAAAACTAAAATTAACGTCGTAAAATATACTGCCGTGAACTCTATCACTAAACACATAAGACTTAAAACAGTTGAACTTTCGTGTCCTCTTAAGTAACCTGAAGAAAGGGAGCATCGTCCCTTTGATCGTCAACTCAATGGGTGAAAATTGCGGAGACGTGACCAAGAGCAAGGCGGTATTTCGTAGCGCCAATGGTGCAATTTGGAGACGATTTTACTGCGCTTTTCCACACTCGCAGTTTTATTGGCGAAGGTTCCGTTGGATATTTTGTGCAATCATCTGTTTATTCGCCTTGTGAATTTAGTCTTATTCTTGTCACGTTATTTTTTAGGGTTCCGTACCCAAAGGGTGAAAACGGGACCCTATTACTTAGCCTACGTTGTCCGTCCGTCCGTCCGTCCGTCCGTCTGTCCGTCTGTCCGTCTGTCCTTCCGTCCGTCTGTCCTACCTATTTAAGGCTGTAACTTTTGAACCGTAATAGCTAGATAGTTGAAATTTTCTCAGATTATGCGTTATTACGGCGGATTTGTTAACAAAAAATAAAAATAAGGAGGGTTCTCAACAAGAAACTAGTTTTTATCAAAGTTTTTTCTTCACGCTCTATCGTAAAAACGATAATAGATGCAAGCGTCAAACTTAGTGTGATTATAGAAAAAACTCTACAGAATGTTAGCTTTTAATAAGTTATTAGGGTGAATTATTGCTAAAGTTGTAATATTGTTACTACAAACGACCAATAGATGGCGACACATGTCACTTCCTGTAACTTATTTTACTATAAAGAGTAGTTGATTTGACTTTTTAGTGATTGGTTGCCACCTATTGGTCGTAGTCATAAAATGCGGTAAAGGAGGGAGAAAGATATAAAAGCGAGTGTCAATTGTTGGATCGGTCAGTTCGGTTCAGTTCTCGAATATAATTATCAGTGCTTGTAATCAGTGTATATTTTAGAAGAAAGTAAAGTGATTGTGAAGTTATACCAGTGTTTTCAATTCCGCTTTTTACAAATCAGAAGACGGGATTGTCAGCCAATATAATTTTGGCTTGCTTACCTAACGTCCCACGACGTGAGTATATTGGCCTTCTCCTGGGAATTTAAAACACAAACGCACACATTTTCTTGTATTTTGGTGGTGATGAGATGATTTATATACATGTAGTAGATTTTATTTCTCTTCAGTTCTTTTCAAGGACTGCTGTGCTTGGCTTTAGGGGTCATAATTTTGAATTATACAGTTTTTTTTATCAGCTTTTTGTAAACGTATCTACCTACGTGATATTTTGAGCCATAGTTCATAATTTCATAGCTTTTTTTCTCTCCTATTGTGGGAAGGGAGGACATACACGTTCTTAAACTTGGTACTGCCCAAACATTTTATCTCAATTCCAGGAATATGGAAAACTACGCAGCTCCCGGGTTACGTGTGGTGTGCACGCCGCCGCTGCCACCATCACCACGCTCTCGCAGTAGGGCCCGTGCCAGCATACGGGACTGCGAGAACAGGCGTGCAATGCGCAGCAGGCACGAACATCGCTCGAGGAGTAGAAGCAGCCTACGCCGGCCTAAGGACGACTCGCGGCGAGCGTCGCGTCTTCGCGACAGGCGCTCACGGTCGCAGCGACGGGACAGTAGCCGCTCGCGGAGTAGAAGGTCAGTGAGGTCCCGTGGGCGAGACAGTGGTCGTGCACGTGAGAGGAGGAGCCGGTGCTCTTCCCGATCCTCTTCGGGTCACGATAGGCATCGCAGCCGGTCTAAGGGCATTTTGCATTATGTGCCAGTGCCACGTGCCCTCGACGGCAACCAGGCCGATATACACTTAGCCCAGCAACCTAGCCATCGGGCCTCGTCAACCCCGAAGATGAACACTACTACTGATCAACCCCCACATAGTGCTTCTAACACAGAAAACAATGATATTTTGTCCCAGTTAGTGCATGCTTTACAAACTGTAGGCAAAGATCGCTCTGTTGATAAACTCTCGAACCACAATGCGATACCAGGAAAAACAAAAGATAGCGTATGATAAAAAGACTTGTCCTCCAAAGGAATTTACTGTGGGTGATTTAGTTAGCATTGAGCGCGAAATACAATCGACAGGTCAGAGTAGAAAACTAGTTCCCAAGTTTCAGGGACCTTACAGGGTAGTTGCTGTCCTAGGGAACGACAGATATCAAATAGAAGATACACCAATTACTAGAAAGGGCAAACGTAAATATTCAGCTGTAGTTTCAGTAGATAAGATGAAACCTTGGTTGCACTTCAACCGGTCTAGCGTCGATTCCTCGTCCAGTAACGATGGGGATTCTGATTGTGAGCGCTCGACCAAATAACTATTATTTTCAATACTACAGTTGGTTAATTCGTTGCTTACAATTTAGTATCCTTACAAAAATTTTCTGTCTAACCGGGAAGGTTAAACTAATTTATGTTGTCATGGTTTACGTTCTAATTTTGGTAATTGTGTTCTGGTATACGTACTTTATTTTGGTTTCAAGGTAGTAGCGACTTGTACCACTATCATTGTACAATAAGGAAGCCTTCAATTAGATTTAGAATTACTAAAGATCTTTGCTAAAGTCTAACTTTGATTGTTTTTCTTCTAGTGGTTTAGTGGTTTCAATGTAGTAGCGACTTGTCCCACTGAATTACTGATACGATACGGTTTCAAGATAGTAGCGACTTGTACTGTACCTTATTCTGACACAGGTGTGTTGCTGTATTGTGGTTTCAAGGAAGAAGAGACTTGACCCACTCATTATTGTATTGTGGTTTCAAGGTAGTAGAGACTTGACCCACCAATTATAGAGGAGAATGTAATCAGTGTTATAATATTATGTAATTTAATTAATGTAATTTTAAATCTTTTGGGTAAAGATGAAAATAATTAAATGTTTTTCGATGTTTAATGATTAGGGAAGACACTAATAAGTTATTTTATTCATAATCAGTGTTATACTATTATGTAATTTAATTAATGTAATTTTAAATCTTTTGGGTAAAGATGAAAATAATTAAATGTTTTTCGATGTTTAATGATTAGGGAAGACACAAATAAGTTATTTTATTCACTTATTTATTATCACTATTACACATGTTTGTGAATCGTTCGTCCTCAATACGTGAATTAGTAAGTATCTTAGTTTATTATTATGAATTCTGTTGATGGCATATAAGTCAATTTGTTGAGAACGAATGATTCATCATAACGTAGGAAATTAAAAAAATTACCTATTAACGTAGGATATTAAAAATGCGAATGACCTACATGAGGACATGTATTGTTGTGGATGGCCGAATGTTAGCTTTTAATAAGTTATTAGGGTGAATTATTGCTAAAGTTGTAATATTGTTACTACAAACGACCAATAGATGGCGACACATGTCACTTCCTGTAACTTATTTTACTATAAAGAGTAGTTGATTTGACTTTTTAGTGATTGGTTGCCACCTATTGGTCGTAGTCATAAAATGCGGTAAAGGAGGGAGAAAGATATAAAAGCGAGTGTCAATTGTTGGATCGGTCAGTTCGGTTCAGTTCTCGAATATAATTATCAGTGCTTGTAATCAGTGTATATTTTAGAAGAAAGTAAAGTGATTGTGAAGTTATACCAGTGTTTTCAATTCCGCTTTTTACAAGAATAACAACAAATACTAAAAACCGGCCAAGTGTGAGTCGGTCTTGCACTAAAGGTCCCGGACAAAAAAAGATGTTTTTTCAAATTTTATAATGTTGTGTTCTGTGGTGATGTGGTACGGAACCCTCGGTGTGCGAGTAGCCCGACTCGCACTTGACCGGTTTTATTAAGGTAGAAGACAATTTCGTTACAAGGAAAAGTGTTGCTAATATTTCACCCCGGTACTTGCCATCCATTCGATTTACTTGTCAATGTCTCTAGCTCTTTAGTTTTTTCATTACATTGTTTTTTTATGTTTTACATTCCCATCATGATTCTTTAAATCTCATCTAAACTATTATAAAACTGTAACAGACGTGTGTCTGTACATTGAAGATATTTACAAAAAAAATGATTACGATATGGTTTATAGATGTCCCTGATTCCAAATCACCAATTCTTGGATTTTTTGTCCGTCTGTTTGTTTGTGTGTTTGTTTGTTCGAGCATCACGCAAAAACTACTGAACCGATTTTGATGAAACTTTTTTTGTTTGATAGCTTATGATCTGACTTAAAATCTGGTGTATAATTTACGCCGACGAAGTCGCGGGTAAATGCTCGTAACTATGTAATTTGCTCACGATTAAATTGCCCCTGGGGCGGAAATATTAAAGATATACTTAACTTTGCATTATTCAAAATATTTGCTATTAGCAGTTTGTTGGAGAGGAGCATGCCCCGGATAGGCAGGTCGTGGGTTCGAATCCCGCTCGCCGCCCAACTTTTTCAATCTTTAATTTGATTTAGTTAGTTAACTTTTTAGATTCAGAACAAACAAACCTGTAAGTAAGTACATACTTTATACTACATATTCGAATGAGTAGCATAAAGATATTATACCATGAGAAGGTATACCCTTTGAATTAAGTTTACAGGCACGGTGGCATGGACTTAATAATATGGTATGGAGGGAACGCCGGCCATTTCGACGGTCGTCAATTTTAGACTCTTCGGTAAATTAAAATAGCCAGGAATTTTGTATGTTTAAAGAAAAAAAGAGATAAGTAAAATCGTTGTAATAATAGCACGCGCACTCGAGAGCGTCGCGTCGGTGGCGCGTTGCGGTTCCGGGTCGGGTTCGAATCCGCACGGAAAACATGCCATGTACCAATGAATTTTTTCTAACTTATGAACGTAATACCGACTGCTCTCAAACGGTGAAGGAAAACATCGTAAGGAAACCTGCATATGGTGAAGAAGAAATTCCGATGCGTATGTGAAGTCTACCAATCCGCATTGGGCACGCGTGTTGGACTAACGCCCATACACCCTTCCTGAGGGTAGGCCTGTGCCCTACTGTGGGACGAAGGTAGGCTGATAATGATAATAACACTGAAAAGGCTACGACCTGGTTAGTAGTAGAGAAAATATTCTTTTTCACCTCTCCAGGCGGAAAGCGTCAACTTTCGTCCCGTCCCGCTGCGCTAAACGAAGTTGCCGCTTTCCGCCTCGGTCGCGGAGAAAAATAGCATACTATAACCACAGTATAAGAAAGAGTATCTATTACTAGATACAATACGGATACTCCCTTCCTCCCACCAACTTTATACCTCAGCCCCTCTATTAATCGGCCTCTGGTTACTTCGCACTGGTTACTCGTTACCTAAGAAGAAGAAATAAGGTTCAATTTCTTTTGGTTTCGCATGTGCTGACGTCATCTTGTCAAATTCAATTTTTTGTATGCAGTGTCCGGGCTGTGCTATAACCTCGAGCAGTTAACAAGAAAGCCTCAGATAACAACATGTTTGTTGACCTCGGCTGAGACCTTTCTTACTTTCCTTTCCTCGATTTGTAATCTACTATTAATTATTTGGCATCTCTACTATACGACTTACTGCTGTGCTCAGTAGAAAGTAGCCAAAGCTTGTCTTTAAGCTGCATCAAACGCCGAGAACAGACTTCTCCACTACACAAAGTTAGTGCAAACTAGGTTTAATACCAAACAACTTATTTAGTGGTCTATCATCCTTTGCAGTTTGCTGTTAGTTATTAAAAAACTTCTGGTCACTTCTGGTGTTCGAAACAAATTTTCGTTTCGACTTTATTTAGAGTTCTCCAAACAAATTACATAAACTTTGCTGTTATTTAGTCACTTCTGTCAGTCCGTTATATTGTTGACAATTGTACCAGTCCTTTCTTCACTAACTTTTTTTATCTTTTCGGAAACAAATTATAGTTCTAGAATACATATTAGGCAAAGTGTGTACCTGTAATGCAAAATAGTTTAACATATAATTATTCAACATGTGGGGAGCTTGCCACACGATGGCAACACTTACAACAGCGCAAGTTATAGCAACCAAGCCTACAGATGGTGATACCGTCGCTCTTGAAAATATGCTCCAAACAAAGACAATATTAATCGTGAATACTTAACCCGACCTACGACAAATAAGGTTCACAATCGAATGCAAGACATAAATCGCGCAAGAGAAATAATCACAGAGATTCTATATAATATGTATAGGTATATAACGTTGGTACTGGTATACTACTAAGAATTGTCCAGGCCAGGCCACCTAGCCCGGCGGAAGATCTTCCCTTTTCAATGGAGGCACCTCCCAATTATTTATGGAAATGACATAATTAAATACATTTTAAGAAAAGTTGACCATTATGGTCGGCTTCATACAAACATCACTGCAAGTATATCGTAAATATGCTTAGGTTTGTTTCTCTTTAATTATCTTTAACAGAATGTCTACGGAACCCTATTTATCCATCTCCAGCGCGCACTTGACCTGTTTTAGAAAGTACTTGATCTTCCTCAGGCTATTTGGGTCCATCAATCATCGTATTTGAAACAGCTTTGTTTTGAATTGACTGTCCACAGCCTTATTTTTATCGGATAAAGAAGATACCCGGAGATAAGGTAGTCATTTATATCTTTCTAAGAAATGCGGGCTTTCAGAAAATGTACTTGCAAAATAACGGATATTTTTCTTTCTTCTTTGTTTGAATTTGCAATGCAATGGATTTTATCTTTTAATAGCATTTTTTCCGCAATGTAGAGGTTTTTTCGAACAAATTGATTCGACAGATATTAGATTGCAATGGTATTCGGAAAGGTGAACAGAACTGTTTTGATTTTAGCTAAAATAACAAAAAATAAAACTGATTTCTAAACTAAAATGTAGATAATTATAAAAAAACAACCAACCAATGTATTTTACTCGCAAGAACAAACATTTTTGTAGGTTGTCGAACTGGTTGGAATTGCGATTTGGTGTAGTATCATTTTTATTAGACTTCAATCAATCAATCAAATTTGCCCACATAAACCCACTGCTGGGCATAGGCCTCCCATTTATTACGCCATTCTTCACAGTCCTGTGCTAATCTGATCTGATTAGACTTGGCCATAGTCTAAAAAACAAGGTCTTCTATTCCCAGAGTGACACAAGCCTGCGTCACAAAAAAATGGCCGCTAAACATGGTAAAAGGATATGATGACGTAGGCTTGTGTCAGTCACGTGGTCAGTCACGTGATCGGAAGAGAATACTCGTGGACTTGGCTTGGAAACATCTCAGACTTAAATAAAAACCGTTTACCATCAAAACAATGTTCTATCACTTCGAAATAATAAGATCGATTATCTTGGCATTCAATTATCCAATGACCTATTTTGGAATGTCGTATCGCAATTACGATGACTGTGGTTTTGTAATTGATCTATAGAATGTCTGGGTAATTGCATTCGAGGGGGCGTCTCAGGTGAAGAGAGAATAACAAACAATCAGTGTTAAAACGTGTTCTGTTTTTTCCTGGGTTCCAAAACGTGACTTACTAGAAAACAATATTGAAAATTTTTAATCTCACGTTTCAAGAGATGTGATACTATTCACTTACTTTCCAAAATCTTTGAAACCATTAAGGATCAACATCACTTCATTTAATACCTAAAATATCATTTTTTTTAAATACGCCAAAAAAAATTGCGAAAAATGTGGAAACAGGATACTTGTAACGCGTATGCAAAAGAGCACTTTACGGAAAGCTATTGTGGTCTGTTTTTGTTGTGGTTCGCGAACAGAACAAATGACGAAAGCCGGCATTGTGTTGCTGAGAGGCAATCTGCTCTAAACATCGGATAGGTATCTAAGTGTACAGTACCTACATCCAGGAACGAAAATACGAGTATACCTTTTAGCACTAGATCTTTTGTAAGGGATTTAAAAAAAATATTGTTGCCTACGTTCGCAATAGATGTAGCCTGACAATGGCTTCTTTGTTTTCAGATTTTTTTAAGTTGGTCCATCTGCGTGGGCGTTAGTGGCACCGCACCCTGGGCAATAATTATTGTAAAATATTTTATCATTATTAAAGCGAACTCAATCCCCAAAAACAAAATTAGCGCAAAACCTCATACACCCCAACTGATTTATAAAATAATAATTAGATTGAAACAATAATTTCATTATTTTGATAGTTAAAATTTAAAGTTATTCGCATTTTAAGTTTTGAGGCAAAAATGAGATGTTATCATTTCAGCAATGAATGAAAGCGCTAATGTACTCATGGATACATTTTAATAATCTTGATTTGGTAGTAAGTAGGGTAAGTGTGCCCGTGCGGTGGGTTGACATCGGGTTCAGTAAATTTAAAATTTTACAAATTCATTATTAAATATTTTGAAAAAAATACCTATGTTGAAACCATGATAATTCGATTCTGCTCTCGATTCTAAACAAACTACTTTCTAGTTTTGCGTTAATTCATTTAAACGTTGTATAGCTGCAAATTGCGCAAAATTAAAGAATTCGCGATCAACGAAACGACCTCCTTAATGAGTTTTGCTCACTCATTATCAGAATTGGAATTAGAAAGGCTTTCTCGTAATTTGCATACAAAGTAGGTACCTATATACCTTCATTTGAATCTTTAACATTTAGGGCCTCTTTACAATCCCGAGTACGGCACGCATTTTGAGTACATGGCTGGCTCTACATTCGACGTGTCAAAAGGTAAGGGCTCTCCCACACATGACTGCGACGTCGCATCGCATCGCAAATATCTGCCAGCGCTCGATGACTTATTACGATGACATATGTATGATTATTGCACGCAGCGCATCGCAGATATTTGCGATGCGTGCGAGACGTCGCAGTTATGTGTGGGCACACCTAAGTACTCTGTGATTACAGCATGCTATTTAACCCGAAATAATACCGCCCGCATCTCGCCCGCATGCGGGTTCGTATGACAGGAAAAAGGCCCTAACTGTATACAAAAACACAATGTATCGGTATGTAGCAATAGGTAGGGCTTATACGTTCGTAAGATGTTGCTTTGACCTCCACACTGAGATTGGATTGCTATCGGAAAAAGGATATATACAGAATTTCATTACATATTTTAGGTATGCAAAATGCATGTTGTGGCATGATTATGTAAATCTAAGACGAATTTAGCTAAAATTACAAATGTAGTTGAGAAATTATATTTACTAGGATGATACTTGTTATGATGCTTTTTTTGGTCGAATTCGAGGTTCGAAGATGCTAATGGTGTGATGGTAAAGGGCAAACCCATATATATACATAACATAGTTAGATAGAAGTAAGTACATGAGTAGATTTTAGGAAAGGTCGACGGCCACATCTGGCATACATAAAATTCGAAACTAAAATTTGGAATAACATTTCTTTTATATTCCAAAGCCATAAACGTCACTAAGATGGATTGAGGAAAGAGGAAACAAAGGAGACGCAAACAAAAGTCTAAAAATCTAATGACAATTTCGACGTATTTAGAATTTAACAGGAAACTCAAAACAAAGGCTAAAATCCCTATAATAATCATAAATATCCCTGCAGGATGGGCGGTCATTTGTTCACATCCCCATAAATTTTACAGCGAGCCTTGTGCAAACGAAGTTTAAGGAAACAGACAAACATGTGGTTGTTAGACGAATTTGCCCTCTAAGGTCCGAAGTAATGATCATTAATCATGTTCATAATAACTTTTCGGAATTTTTCTAAAATATTTCAGATTAAACTGTGGCAACCTGAGGTGAACTTGGAATCGCACAAGACTGGGTCTACGAGCAAACCTAGGATTCTAGGAAGTCGAATTATGCTGACGGCTAGACACGCGGGGGGCGTGACACCGGCGCCGGCGGCGCCCAGCCGAAATGCATCGACCAACCAACTGCGCTTGCGCATCGGAGCGTCCAATCGAAAACGGGTCGACGCGTGTGGCGGAAAGAAATATGGCATAGGAAATAAGTACTTGATGTATTAGAAAATAAGTATTAGTTTTGTATAAAGATAATGTGAACTGCTTGAGGGCGCCATAATACAATGGCAAAAGAGATGTCATTTTGGTGGAGAGTTAGTTAAGATTTGAGAACTAAAGCGGGCGGTTGTCTCTAAAATCCTTTTCGATTCCTTTCTTTGGGTGATAGTTGAATCTTATCTAGAGAGAGTGTGGTTGCTCTATAAACCTTTTTCCGAAAGAGTCAAAGTGTTCTTGTAATCTTGCAAATAAATAGATATAGTTCTGAAGTGCACATTTGAATGAACAAAGTTAATAGAACGTTGATCCAGTGTCATTATCATCGTCATCATCATCATCCGTGTGTCCAGGCGAGCCTAGGGGCTGGCAGCTAAGTGTATCGGTTTCTGCATAACGTGTTTATTTGATTTGTCTGAAATTAAGACGTTCATATCATTACGGGGAGAAACTCATATTTTGCAAATTAAATCCAATTGCGACAATACGCACATAATAACTAACCAATATCCTCCCCGGAGTAAACACGTTATACACTGTATTTTATATATTTTCTTTTACCTTAATCCTGAAATTATTGTAAAGATATCATCTATCCTTTGATCATTTTTATTAAATTAGATTGATTTACAAGTCCATGACCTGATAGGAAGAGAGAGGGAGGTCATATTTGCGCACAGTAATCTATGATATTTCAGGATTAATCAATTTCTAATAATTTTTAAGGTGTTATAGAATAATTCGGCCAGAAGGGTTTTTTCTTTCTCTGTTCTTTTTTTTCCCTCTAGAAAAGTTGATTGGGCCTAGATTAAACGTAACAGAGGTTTTATAAATTCGTTCATCGAGTTTCTAAAACTAAACAATTACCAGTTTTAAAGTAGAGTCAGATTTATGAAATAAATCAAGTATATAAACGTACCATTGTTGTATTTCTTTATCTACACCCAGGAACCAGATATCTCGATTTACATGATAACTAAAATAGATCTTTGGAAGGAGTCTGTACCAGAACCAATCTTAGTTGAGTCCATTTGGCAACATTAAGTCATATCCTTTCTCCGATAACATAGAACAACTAACGAGGACACGAGAGTATTTAAGTTCACTATCCAATGCTAACTGTTATCACAAGACAATTCAATTCAATGTTAGATTCGGTTTAGAAACAGCAAACTATTAACTTTTGCTTATAATTGCAGAGTTCACAACTGCTAGTCCAATATCTGTCAAGTGTAGGCACCTCACTAGGAGTTGTCATCTAAATTACTACAGTATCAAAGCGCTATTAAAGCTGATCTCTCGGGTGGCCACCCAAAACACACACTACGACATAATATAAACAGAGACAGCTTGATTACAATCGCTTACATATAATAAAAAGGAAACAAGGCTCGGACAACAAGTTGACGGTACGTGGCGGTCGAAATCTTGTGTTTCGAAAGGGCATCGGATGCTTCGTTGGGTCGGCCTCACAACGTCAAAAACTCCGAGGACTTCTCTTGCTGATCGGACGTGGCGACTTGGGTCAGGTGCTCAAGAAGGGTTTGTGATGCTTTGAAGGTCAACCTTTACAGTAATTGGACTTAGGTATTTACTTAATACATTCAACTACCTTTTATATAGGCATATAAAGTTTGCTTAGTCTAGACTGAAACCTAGATTTTTACTCTCTATAGAGAAGTCAGTTCCATTCATAGGAGAGACACATATTTCTCAGAAATTACATTCACAAGTGAATAAGTAATATTAAGGCTCAATTCATTTCATTTACAGTCAATTAATCAATACAATTTTATCATTCTCAATTACCATTGAAAACAGACGATCACGAACAAGGCATTCGGCCAAAGGCAAGACACCACCTACATGCAGTGGCGTGTACATACGTGTACATATACATTCATATATTATACCATAGGGGGGGCCATTACAATGGGTAGATTATGAAAGGACTATGGGCAAATTAAGAACTCTTCAGCCCCATCGGCCACCGGTTTCGCGAGCAATCTGCCCGCCTATTGGCACTTTAGCTTAGCAATTCTTTGGGCTATATGTTGGTTACTCTGATTCTTCAGCGAATCTCTTCATTTCTGATTCGATTTCGCAGAAAAACTCCGAGCATAGCCCACTCCATTGCCCTTTGGTTGCCTTGCAGCCTTTTTATGAGCTACATCTTCTTAATATAATTAAGGTAGGCATTCATTTCACAGCGGAAGCTTTCACAGTAATCGGAAAACACCCCTGAAATTTTCGTTAATGTACAGTTACTGTTTCCAATTAAATTTTGCTATTAATTAGTGTAAGGGCATAAGATTTCATTTTGGTATTTATTTCAATAAGTTTTATAACAAATATTATTCAGTTAACGAGTTAACGGCAAACATTGACTTACGGAGAAATGATTTTTTATGGATGGTTGTATGTAATCCGGTGGTAAAAAATTGAGTTAATACGACACTAACAAACTTGATTAAAAGATTATCACAATTTTAGACTATAAATCGCGTAAGCCTAACCAAAAACAAATGAATTTAAAAATTCAAATTTGAATTCAACTGACTACACAATAGCGCCTAATTTCTCATGACAATGATTCACCGTTTCATTGTATCGGCATCATTTGGGAACAAACCCTGATAATTACAAAGGATTCTGAGGCGGGATCTTGATGAATGATATCCCGTGTCTTAGGCTGCTTTCACACTACGCTATTGTTCGCGCGACTAGGCCTTTCTAGGTGCAATGTTTTAACTAACGCCAGCCTGCGTAACATGGCAGAGGTGAGAGCGACACAGGTCACTTCTAAACGTCAAATTTGAGATAACGCCAATTTTACGTTTAGACGTGACCCGTGTCGCTCTAAACTCTATCATGTTACGCACCTGCCTGCGTAGGCTATTAAACATTTGTTATTCTTAGTCTTGTCCATCCCGACTAATACGTATAGCGCTTTTGGAAACTTTCATTCTGATATTCAGATTTCTGAAGGTTATTTAGTTTTATTTGAATGTGTTAAAATATATCTTAAACGTAAGAACTTAAAATAATCAATTCTAATCATCGTATAGTCACTCAAGTTCTTGCAAGTTATAAAATCGCTATATTTAAACTGCAAGTATTTTAAGTCGGCATAAAATATTTATTAATTAGTAAACCAAGATAAAAGTTGAAACATGTTTTTTATTTCCTGATAGATTAGCTACCTTACCAAAACAATTTTTATTTTGTGGTCAAATTTGACCTTATTTTCTATTTTAAAAATATTGACGCGGTGGGAGCGTAGGCCAAAATTCTGTGACACCATGCGACCAAAATCGGATTCTGTGCAGTCAGTGTGCACCCAACCTTAGATAAGGGTAAGTCCAGGAGTCAACGTCAAACGGATTTCCTTATCCATTTCAACTGCTACGACAATTTAAAAGTTATTTTTCGGAACGCCATCTGGTGTAACTTTTTAATTTAAAAATTTTGATATTTTCCCCCTGTTTATAGTAGCAAAATTTTGAGCGGTTTTATGCAACTCAAGATTAAAAATGATTTCAGTTCCTGATTACTTACTTTATTAAAATCAAATTTGAAATTGTGTCCGTGTTTTGAATGTTTATGTTTCGTGCTTTTTTTAATACCTAATAGAAATTTCCACATAATAATTATATTACAATATTAATAGGATGTTTTATTACACCCTGTATAATTAAATGAGCTTATCACCATCTATATTCCGTGAATAAAGAGAAAAATTTGATTAGTTCCATAACAAAAATAGTTCAATAACAACTTAATAGCCTCACAAAAGGGAAAAATAAATTTACCGCCTTAGAATGAAATGTGGTAAATTCATTTTATTTTGGTAAATGAATACCATATTCCCGAATTCCAAGTTTTAAACCCTCACACCCGCACAGATGAGCCCCCAAGGGACTAATACCTTTAAGATTCTTCCCCCTCTTGTGTTTGTTAATCCAATATACTTATTTAAATTTCCAGAGGAAAGCTTTATGTACTTAATCCTCATTCCTAGCTCACTCGATAATATCTCTTAAATACATCGAGACAGGGTCTCCCTTGGCGTTTCTCGTGCCATTTAGATTTATTGCTGAAAACTTGGGTGAAATTAACTTATGACAACTGTTGCTTGAGACAGGACTTCCGTGGATTCGTAATGGATGGTGAAAACAATTATTTGCTTTGTTATAAAGACATTATTATTTAAAATAATATTGCTGTTAATTCTGTTTATTGGAATTTAAATAATATTCAGAGTGTACAATTAAATGCTTTATCGTAACGTATGGAACAATTACTTTTTCGTTCGCAATGTCGATGTTGGCGCCATAGTGAAAATTGTTCTGTTTCATGGTCTAAACCACCTCTTTAAATATTACTAGGGTGTCCTGTAGTCGCTGTTATTTTGTCACTAACGTAAAATTCGTTCAACATCAGCTGTTTCGTAGAAAACCAGGAACACGTTTTCCTCGTTAACATGTTTTCATCATATTAGGTTATAAAGGATTTTCCATGTAAACTAGAGAGACACTTAAACCAAGATATTTAACGATGCACTTACAAAATCTCCTTAAACTCACAAACACTATTTCACGTAACATTTTAGCCATATAAGAGGCTGAACAGAGGCGGCGCAAGGCTTAGGTGAATTGGACCACTGCTCATGGCCTCTCGGTCCGGGGGGAATATTTAGTTTGGACCATTAAATAAAAGCCGTGACCGCGAGTAATGATTTTTTAATCATCGTAAAACAATAAATCCCACCAGCTATAGCAAGCATGTGGCAATACTAAGTTAACACGTAATTTTTTTAACAAATCTAGTATAGCAACATTTGCTAGCGTTGCGGTGACTGCCGCGAGGAATTGTCATGTTCCACTTCCACTTAGGAACCGTCAGAGCTATATATCTATACTCTATGCTATAACATGGATTCGTAATGTTTTAAGTCCAGCTCGTCGTTTTGTTGGCTACCTACATAAAATATGGCCTGCAATCAAAAGGATCCCACGCAGAGAGCCACGCGAACCTCATCTACCTCATCTTGGCCACGTTTAACTTAGATCTGGCGCCGTCTCTGCTTCTGAACTATAACATCGCGCTGGTGGTGTAATTAATTACGTTAGTGTACCCCTAACCTTAGGCCTTTCCACAAGCCTATGTAATCTGACCGTGTTCTATTGCACAATATTGTTTCAACGTAATTGAAGGTTAGAGTAGTGTAAAATTTTACAATCCTTGCTCTGTTTAAACCGGCTGTATTTGATTGAAACATGAAGGAACGAGGTGAAAGGTTCCTCTTTTGATAAGGGAAGATCATCCGCCAGGCTAGGTGTGAAGCCTGGGGACCACGGTGGTCCCATGGATCTTAGTTGGACCTTGTATTTGTATCGAATCTAAACCGGTAACGGAGAAACTTGGTAATGATATAATGAAAATATTTGAATTATTAGATGGGCTTTTAAATAGGTTTGGAACTCTCTCCCTGCGTCTGCTGTCTTTCAAGCAAATACAATCAGGTTTTTTTACTTCATTTACGGTATTGGACCAGCAATTTCTATATCTATACCGAGTTTCAACTTCCTTTGTATTACGGGCTCTGAGAAAAATGCCTGTGACAGACAGACGGACCGGAGGACGGACAGATACCGAGCTGATACCATTAAGTGTTCCGTTTTGCCAATTTTGGTACGGAACACTAATAATAGGAATATCATTAATACATAGGTAAGTAATTTGTCAACCCCTTAAAGATGAAATACTTTGGTAGTACGACGTGGTATTGTAAGTTTTATACATCTTTTTTTACGGCTGTACGTGACAAATGTAGAAATCGCACTCCTATAGTACCTATTCTTTCGGAGTCAAATGTATGTGTTTTTACGCGACTTCGAATCGCATAAATCTTCGATGTGTCGCCATGCCAGCGGCATCGTCTAAAGTTACAGCATAAAAGTTACGCGCATTTTCATGTACAAGGTACAAATAGAACGTAAAACCGGAATACCGTATCGCAAGAATCGATAAGTGAACCAGGTTTGCTATGTAGCCTTTCGTAATTCGTCTATAGAAATTCCGAAATTCCGAATTTCCGGTTTTTCCTACAAATAAGCCAAGCCAAGGCCGGTTTATACGATGACAATTTTGTGGCGCCATTTTTCAAACGCATTTATACTTACTTCTTTCCAAACTATAACTACATCGGCGCACACACCTTCTACACATACTGAAAATGAACGTGGTTTCTCCTAACGCGCCAAAAAAGTATAACTTCAAAAAGGTCTCATTAACACTAATTTCTTCACTCAACTTCAGTGGTGAAAACTGGAGATTATAACTAAGAATACATATTTCGAAGTTGAGTCTAGGCAATTTTCGATTGAGGTTGAGTGGGGGAAGCGACATTAGAATACTGGCATAGTAAAGACAATAACAGTATTCCGACTTCATACAAGGTCCCCAAAAGTACACAAACGAGCGCCACGTACACGACCTGCTGGTATCAGGCCTTGTACCCGGACTTTCGATGTTCAATATATCGCTACTGTTTCGGTCCGCACTTCATTGTAATAGAGTTGACATTGGAACGAAAACGTTCACGCAATTCCGAAGTTCGAATGTGCGGGTAGAGGCCCAGTACCGAGTGTCGCGTCGCCCCGTGTACACAAGTGTTCCGTACTGAATTTTAAAATTGCGCTGCCGTATATCGAGTAGATTAGACTATAGAGTAGATTAATAATTCAATTTTAGATACCTAATGTATATACTAATGAACTAATGACTCATGTAATACCGTGACGTACCGATCTTAAACTTGACTCTTTGCTAGTGAGGTTTGTTGGGGGTGAGTTTACGTGGGCGTACCCTATTTAAATTCGCTTTCGCGTACACTACGAGCGCAGGCATAGATAGGGGGCTGGGACGCGCTCCTCCCGGCCCCGCACACCGCTCTCGATTGACCTGTCGCTTCCACTGAGCTTCAGCACTATTTGGTTTTATTACACTATGCCGGGATGTGGCATTAATTTCAAGGACACTGCCTAGTTCTCTTACTGTTATATCTCTACTGTGATGCTGGTGTTAGATTTATCTACCTTGATTATTTTGATTCTTATACCTACGGTATTGGTATTATTCCAGCCTATGTACGATTTCATGTCCCATGTGTAAATCCATGGTACAAACATGGATATCTAGTTTATAGTCAATACATCTTCGTTCGTGTCAAAACAGGGGAGAAAAAGATTATTACATTTCCTTCTTTCGTTACGTTTTGACGCTCATAAGCCTTTTATCGGTAGGTTATAGGGTTAGGTTCGGATGCTGATCGATTTGCTACACTATGTTCAGTCAGTTAGGGTTCAATTTTGTCTATTTGTTTTGTTTTAGTACTAGAAATATTGAGAACGCGTAAAAAAACATATTTTATACATTTTCCGAATCAAAAAGGAAAATTATGGTGACATATTTCCCGATTTCGAGTAGCTTTTTTCTGCTGAAAAGCAAGCAACACAACTTTTTGAGCATGACTTCAAGAAATTCAATCATCGTGGAAACTGAAAAGATTCTACAGGGTATAAAGTAACTTAAGAGATCGTGAGAAAACCACGTTTGACCATCTTAAGAGGGTACCGAGCGTATTGTGCTGCCCTAAATCGTATTTTTTTTATTTCTAAACAATTAAACAATATTTCCAAAAAACAAGAAAGTCACAGTGTAGTCCTGATTGGCTTTCAATTTATTAGGATGATTATGTTTTATGCTTGTAGCTATTATCGGTAAACCGCCATAAGTGGATAAAAACAAATATGCAGTAACCCGATAAAACTAAAAATCAGCAATCACTACAGGGAGTCATATGCAGTTTCGAAATCTGTCGTATCGAAGCACGCTGGTGCGAAAAACTTTTTAACTGACAATGTGACATTTTTGTGTTTTGGAAATATTGTTTAATTTTTCTTTATTCATTTATTCCGGTCACCTAATTTCTTCCTATGATTGTCGTATGAGACTACTAAGGGATAAGGCTTCTTATGCAGAGTTGTGGTCAAAAAACCAGCCTCTTATCAACATGTTATACCATTCTAAATGAATAAATATGCTAAAAGAACCTTGCTACAATTGCACCCTCAACAAGCTAATTGGTAGTTGTAGCAAAATTTATCACCACCCCGAAAGAGATAATGACCGTGAATTTATTTAGGTAGGTATGTCTATGTGAAAATCGAGTCAGCGCGTGTCGTATTATTAATTAAAATACGTAAATTCAGCTTCCTGGAAAAACGAAATATTTATGATTTCATATTCGCAGTATTTAATAATATGTCTTTGTTTGTTCTCAGGTAATATACACATTTCCCTGAAATAAAATACTACCGTAAGTACATACATTTACCACATTCATATCCTCTACGAGATGGCTACGAGATTGCTACGCCGTAGCAGCCTACGTCTGACAAACCTATTTACTATAGATCTATTATACTGCATTTTACTTTCATCTAAGTAAACTGCATGCAACAGTTTCATAGAACTCTGGCACAGTATAAGAAAGAGTATCTATTACTAGATAACTCTGGTCAATTGGTTTTCAGAGCAGGTCAAGTACTCTAACTAGGCAGCGGGTAGCGCCACCTATCTCAAATGTCCTGTATCTCGAGATACTGGGGATGTCAACTGGATTTGAAGGTTTCGCCGCGCCATCTGTGAAAAGCGTGGAAAACTCGAACGTTCGCTCAACCTGTGGCTCAACCCTCTTTATTACAAAGGAGTGTTGGAACGTGAAAACGTTGACTTGCTTTTTCGGTTTTTCTCTAGAGGGCGCTACGGGTAATCTTCGTAACTTTAAACACTTGTGAACTTCAGAACAGTGCCGTGATTCATCTTAGACTGTTATCCTTATAACATTAGTTTTCTTCTAAACTATTATAAAACTGTAACAGAATTGTGTCTGTACATTGAAGATATATCTTATAAAACAGTCAACTACTCATTAGTAGTTGACTCAACGTTTACGTCTAAGGCCAATAATTAACGGTGATTTTTTTTTATGTGTTAATAACGATAACATGATAATTATTGGCATTACACTGGCCCAGTCATTAGAAAACATGTTTTTCAAAATTTAATACTAAAGAAAAAGTTTGAATGAACAAGGAAGTAAGCATATAAATATAAAAATATTCTTACACTAAATTGCAAGTTTTTTTTTAGAAATAAGTAGAAAATAAACGAGAATAAATGCGTCCAATAAAAAACATATTTGACCTTTTAACACCCACTTAGGAACTGCCCAACAAAACCTGCCATCCCAATATTATTTCCCAAATGTCTATCGATTCTAATAAACTTTTCAAGACGACACGATAAAAGGAAAAAGTTGTCCAAAACTAATTCGACACATGTCTGCCAATTGGCTGCTCAACAAAGTTTGCCATTGTTTTATAGCTCCAGTGTTTTAATGCTAATAAAACTTTTACGTGCCATCGGAGATTTAGCTTCATGGTTCTAGAAACTAGTTTGGGTCTTTTAGTCTTAGATAAAAACAAAAGACGGAAGATGGACGTTTGTATAAAGTACCAAAGGCAAATAAGGACCAGCAATGCGTACATCATCACAACCTTAAATTCGTCGTTGAGCTGACAATTCGATATTCGCGTTGGTTATGTCATGTGTCAAACTCGACGATCTGAAGGATGCAAGAAGGATGTTACATTAGTGAGCTCGTCGATGTTTTTGAAAGCGATGTGACGCTTAGAGAATTGCACTCCAGCAGATAATAAGGTCCAGGAAATACAAATGATAGCTTTAATTTTATTTAACTCTTCTCGCTTGACACACGTACAGACCTACACACATAAAATGCGAACACATCCAACTACCTATAGATACTATTAAAGGTTTCACATTCAGCGTCAGGACGAAACCACCAATTACTTAATAACGCTGTTTGGTACAGTAGCTTTCGATTCAATTATTTATTCTGGAAAGCGTAGTTTCTGTTCATTTTACATATTTATTTAAAAAATTAATTGTATTCAGGAAAGCGTAGTTTCTGTGCATTTTACACATTAATTTTAAAAGTAATGTACGCTTTCCAGTTGGTTTGTTTACAATAGGGAGCAGAATTTAACAAGATCAGTGTTAAAGTGTTGTTTTAGCATCCATAATTATCTGTGGCAAGAGATAACTTCAACTTCCTTTACTTTTGTTTCATCTAAGGTTTTAGTTACGTGGTTACATTTCATTAATTAAACGTCGGCGTTTTCTTGAAAATTCGGTTGGAATTAGGTGTGTAATGAAAATCTGTTTAATTTAGCAAATCTGCGTAGTTTATTCCGGTGTTAGACTTAGTTAGAAAGTCAAAGTCACTATCTCTGTTATTTGAGATTAGATTATGACAGTCATTGTTATAACAGTTACTAGGTAAAGGATAATTAATTTTAACTTCATAGCTGTTAGAGAGAGGCACTCATTGTCGTAGAAGTGCTTCAATATTGGAACTGATTGGAAACAATCACCAAAGTTAAGGGTATATTTTCGTTTGTGACGTCATCACTTGCTGTCAATTTGCCATAAAAAATGTGGATAATGTGTTGTAAGTTTTCCGCGACCTTTTGTTTGAGCTCCACCATCGATAAGAAAAGTGTTAAGTGTGTTTGATATTTTGTTGAATGAAGAATACTAGAACGATTTAAGAATAGTACCTAATATTTTTTTTTACACAATCTGTAATTCATTACATAAATAAAAACATTTTAAAGTAGGAAATTTCGGTAAATTTATAGTGTAACCTACAGGCATACCACTTTTTTCAAATTAAATACGATCATCACAGTGGGCAAAGAAAATTACCAAAGAGATAATGATACAAAAAATATGCCTTCACATGTAGAGTAACATAATATGACTACATAACTAATTCAATTTATTTCATACCGTTTTTTTTTTCAACACTTTCATAGTTTCGAAATTCTGCGTGTTATTTTTTACTAACCGACTTAAAAAAAGGAGGCGATTCTATGGTCAGAGCGATGATAGCCCATTCGGAAGAGACCTATTCCTCAATCAAGGGGCCGCGGTTCGATTCCTGGCCTGTACCACTAAGTTCTTTGGAATTTATGTACAGTTGTATTTATCATTTACTAGCTCGCCGGTGGTGAAGGAAAACATCGTGCGGAAACCTGCATTCCCGAGAATGAAAAGAAAATACCATAAGTTTGGAGGTATGCGTAAAATATGGGTGAGCTTGGGGCGAACACAAAGGACCAGTGCTGGTCTCAGTGTTACAACGAACCTTGCTAGCAATAGCCCAACCACAAATAATCAATCAATAATGGTCGGCTGTGTTCAAATTTTTTTTTTCAGTTTTCCGATGTTTTCCTCAATTCGTCAAGTCAAGTGTCAAGTTTTTTGGAGGGCTGAATCGAAAACCATTTCGAAATACCTAACTAATTAATTGTCTGAATAACAATATTTTCTATGTTAGAGAGTTTAAAATGAAAGGATTACGGATATTTTAATAAAGTAAGGTCGTTTTTCGTTCAAGCGAGAAGTCAAGGGACGTCACACAACAACCAGGAGTGCGATTTTTGAACATCACACATTCAAACGAGTAGTAGAAAGATGCATAATCTCCATAGCAATTTTGACATTTTCTACTGGTCGTTTAAACGTGTGATGTTCAAAAATCGCACTCCAGGGCCAGGAGTGCGATTTTTGAAAGTCAAATCAGCAGTAGAAAGATGCGTATCTCCATACATTTTCAACTGCTGAGTTCAAAGTATGAGAATCAAAAATCGCACTCCTGAGCTGAAGATGTACTTAACTTAAGTCTAAAGACAGCTGTTTAGTGGAAAGATCGTTTTTTATATTGCTTACTGCGCTACTTGTAATTACTTCGAGTATATTACTTTGAATATTTTGTAACGCAATACTACTTTATTTATGGCAATTTTTGCAATTCGGTATGTAAAGTTTTTTTATGGTATTTTTTTACAGTTAAGTCTCGTAGATTCGGCTATTTTGAACAACCATTTTCATTATTTTCGATATCCAATCTATAGTTAATTTTCTATAATTTATGCAAAATTTTTCTAGTGATGACGTCATATCAGAGGCTGAATAGTTTTGAAACTCTGTGCTTTACCTAAAATAATTAAATAAAAATTTACTCCATTGACATAGACATTTGAAACCAGGGACTCAATTGCGCTATTTTATACGGTTTTACCGTTCGGACGGAACGTTTTTGGTTTTGGTTTAGATTTGGTTTAGCTGATGTAATAATGCTATCGCGCAATTTTTTTGTTTAACGGTTTAATCATTGACGTTACCAAAGCAAAACCAAACTCGAAACGTTTAAGCCGTAAACGTTTCAAGTTTGGTTACCCACCATACACCTACCATACACCTACCATGCACCTACTACGCCAGGAAATTCGATCGAACGGACATCGAACGTTACGCCAACGTATCTTCCGAAAAAAGCTAAATCGTTACCGTTAATATAATTAGCGCGATACGAATTGTGCATAACGTCATGTTTTTGGTTGTGGTTTTGTTTTGGTAGCAGGTATCGTTCAAAATTAGCGCGATTGATTTTTTTCCCCACGATTTCATTTCCCCAGAGACCAAATTTTTCCCCATAATCGCGGAAAAATTTCAAATCTGTCAACCCTTTCGTTGACATTGACGTTTATATGACGTTTGTCTTTTTTACCAAAGGCTGATTTTTTTAATCCGCTGATTAAAGCCCGTTCAGCCTCTGATATGACGTCATTTAGAGGTCGAATGAATGTCGAGTATTTTTTGGATTTTTTTTTTAATATCCGCCATCTTAATGAGAAAATAAGGTTTAAATATAAAATCTCGAAATGTTTTTGGAATCAGCATAGCTTAAGTTTAATTTACATACCGAATTGGATTGTATTTCTATCACATTCATCTATTATATTATAATGCGTATATATTGTAAATTTTCCATCATGACAATTTTGTTAATGAAAATTTTTATTAAACAGAAAATTGACGGATTTTCACCTGTAATTGTCACGTTTATTAAACAAGGCCCTGTAAACTCCTCCTCGATAAACTTGAAATCGACTTAAAATTACTGGCCATTAAAAAAATATATATATTTACAATGTCAGAATTTGACACTTGACGTTGCCGTTTCTGTTTCCAGCATAGTGTTAGAAAAAGAAGAAAACTGATTTTTTTAAATAAGCCAAGGTTTTTCTACATGGAGTTCAAATGATTTTTTTGTGACCACTTTTGCATTTAGAGATTACAGATCAAATTCATTTAAAAATTTAATTTGCGTTGATAAACTAGCTAACTTTAACGGTTCAAAAGATACAGCTTTCATTGCAACAAATTATCTTACATACAAGATGTTTATAACTATCTCCCATTATATGTACCCATCGATATTCTTCTGTCTAGCCTAGCCTACCACGGAATGAGGATTGGGAAAAAAAACGTTTTTTTTTTAACCAAACCCAATCGTGTGAGGTGTCATTGGGTTGGATACTGGATGGATATGGATAGCTCTTGTAACGGGGAGTGGAACACAACACTCATTACAAACTAAATCGTTACAATGCTTGTGTCTCAATCGTGCATGGTGTCGATGTATAACATAATCTATAATAATAACCCTCCTCCTGGCGCAGTCGGGTAAAAACCGAACGTACGACTTTGCGGGCGCCGCTAGTATGTAATAAAATCTTTTCTATTCAATTATTCATTGAAATTGGTAGGAAGTAAATTTTTTATTGTTTTGATATTATTTGCCGCGATTTAATTTCAGAAGTAAATAAAAACTATGATTTTCTTATCAAGAATTTTATACTATCTACGTAGCCCGATTCGCACCTTTTTTTAATTAATTAATCTACTTAAACTTCCTCCACTTTGAGGAGGGCCGTGCATTATTTTGACTCGTGAGTCTGAGTGATCGTGGATCTAAAATTTTTACACTCCATCCTCAATGGTGGATTGGATTGCCCGGAACTTTTGGCTATTTGAAAAATACTGAAAAATTTAATAGAGGTTGAATGATATTTTATTCCTTTGCCTGCTTGGCTTTTCTATTGTATTTGACAGTTTTTATTTTTAATTTTATTGCAGCCAAGGTACCAATTATAACCATAAATCCTACGTTTTTCAGAAAATTCTAAAGTAAGGTAAAAACAGAAATATCGGTCAAAAATTTAATCGGAAAAATACGTAGGTAGGTATCTCTTATATTTTTTTTTAAAAAGATGAAAAGTTGTCAATTGGAAAAAATTTGAACATCTACCGTGATAATGGTATGGGAGAAAATTTAATGCATGGGAGAAATTTTGTCTTTCCTAATTAAGTTTATACGGAACCCTGAGGGATGAGTCCGAGTCGCACAACATAAAAAAAGATTGATACAAAATGGCACAGCTTAGTGGCGCCATCCAGATGACGCTATGGATCCCCGGAAAATTGCTGGAAAAACGCTCATTATGAATGCAAGGCAATCGAGGATAAAAATTTAAAAATAAGTAAATCATTTTTTTCTATACAAATATTCTGTAATATGAAATTGGTTGTAAATTTTTGGTTGCATTGATCTGCCGTTATTTAATTTCAGAAGTAAATAAAAGCTATGATTTACTTATTTTATTACCAATGATATAATTGTAAGCTCACTGCTTATTAGTATCCAAAATTTTATATTATGTAGGTAGGTATTTAATCTTCTTACTTCTTTATTTGAATCTGTGCGCGACTGTATTGGTAACTGTATATTGAAAAGCCAACCAAAGAGAATGGTAATAGATTTCTATATGCTACTGACATAATCGAAGTCATTTCAATTTGATTGAACAATATGTCGAAAATTATCCAAAATCACGTATAAAAATTTGAAATACAACATCATTTTAGCTTTAGGAAAACACAAATAATGAATTATTCCGTTAAATTTCCTTTGTGTTTTAGTCATCAACAGATAGATCGAGGATAAAATTGTCGCAAATAATTTTCAAAAAAAGTAACGCGGACGTGCGCTGATTACGGCAGTTCGCCGTACAATGGAAAAAATCAGAAACAAGGTTAGTTATGCAGTTGTCAGAGGATGTCAAGAGATTGCATTTGTTCGCCATTTTGTATGGTAAACAGATTTTTTGATTTTTACAATTTTATTTTAAGAAAACTGTACGATTCCGACTCATATTTCAAAAAATCGATTCATTGTTTTTTTAACATTTATATAAACTATATTTCTACGTAAGCTGTATTTTCAACCGTGTAACGTAACCCTTCTAAAAATGTTCCCAAAGTAACCCCATTTTTAGCTATATTTCGACAAACAGTGTCCAAATTTTACGCGATTACTAAAATAAATTATATGAAACGTACTAAAAACCGATTCATTACATTTTTAAGTAAAGGCAGGACTTTCATATTAAATATAATACACTGGATATGCAATAGGATATCACTGAAAACAATGTTCCTAAAGTAAGGCGTTTTAGAGAATATACCCTTAAGCAACGTCAGGTTTAGTCAGTATTTGGATGGGTGACCGTTTTAGTAGTATTTCATCTGGAGCGTCTTCATAGTTGTCAGGTATTGGCCTCGATTCGGACTGTGCCACGACTTAACTAAATTTATACCTGTCACTTTCTAAAATAAGATTAAGAAAAGAGACAGAAAACCAACAGCTGACTTTAGTGCTGACAAAGTGACGTTACACGCCCAAAAACGCTTTAAATAAGATGGCTTACATTATGATGGCATCTTATTTTGGGCGTGTAACGTCACTTTGACAGCACTAAAGTCAGCTGTTGGTTTTCTGTCTCTTTTCTAAATCTTATTTTAGAAAGTGACAGGAATAAATTTACTTAAGTTAAGTCGTGGCACAGTCCGAATCGGTACCAATATCTACTGTACCTTGGTACTTTAACCTTCAATACATGTTACCAGTGTGCTTACTTTTACCCAATTTGTAAGAAAGCTTTCAAGATAATTTTTGCTTCCATCAAGTAAACTTCGCTATGAATATTTGCATAGTTAAAAGTCGCGATCTGTCTCTTGTTACTTTGCTTAAGTAGAAAGACGTTGTTTACTGTATAAGTTTGCTTACAGACTACTTATATTGGTATCAAATTCTCTTTTCACAAACATTGTTAAGTTGTTAGTTATTTTTCTTATGCAAACTTCAAAAGGGAGAGATGTTGCACAAATACACACTTTTTTGTCTTATAAATAACGTACCTTTAATAGTAGAAGGAGACGGAACTATAGATCTTTGTTTATGCGGCTGTCCACTTTTTTTGTGCTAGTGTGTGTGAAAAGTGACCGTAAATATTTGGGCAATTATCACTTGGTCATCTTTTGTCCATACTACTTGACACCACACACTCAAACACAAACGTCAAAAAAAGTGGAAATTCGTGCAATGGTATGTCTCTCTCTATGCCTTTAGGTATAATCTCTTTGCGTTAGTCACGTCTTCGTTCACACTGAGGTTCGTCGCTATGCAGTGTATATTTATGCAATTGGAGGTACAGGGATCCAGGCCTAACACAATGTGATTGCGGTAAATCTATTCAGTCGATGGGTCATCTGCTAGGAAGTTGCTTGTGCCCGAACACCTGCACGACAGAGGAATTAAATACAGCTACATCGGATGCTATCAGACTTGCCGACCTGGCCAGTAAAATTTAAAATACCAGAGTAGGACCGTTGGCACAAAAAAATTAAAGAAGAACGTAGACATCTGGGTAGTTTTCTCGAATGATTTCAAATGTAACTATTGACAATACTAACATACAGTATGTACACGTTCTTTGATGTACAAACTTTAACTTTAGTTTACGTTAAAACTAAGAAACACAATTGAACAGTTGTTCAGGTCGAAAGTTTGAACCATCCCTGAAAAGAAAAGTGTTTTCAAAATCTCCCAATATACGTCCCCCTGCAGGGTACGCAACTACGCACGGCGACACATCAAGCTATACAAAACCAATATACCTATAAGCTGGCCGCGCGACGTTATACGTTACTCGACCTACACGCGGCCAGCTTATGTTGGTTTTGTATGATAATGATGTGTCGCCGTGTGTACAGGCGTACCCTCAGGGTGTAAGGTCGTTAGTCCACCACGTGTGCCCAATGCCGCATCAGAATTTCTTCGTGTGCAGTTTTCCTCACGATGTTTTCTTTCACCTCTTTCTCGATCCGCACGGACAACATACCAGATGTTGTCCGTGCGGATTCGAACCTGGACCCTCATAATTGAGTGTCCATACCTCTCTGCAACGCGCCACCTTTCTTATTATATAATAAGATATTGATACCACGTAAATGTAAGTACATAGTATATCCGTATCTATTGGCAATCTAACCTTTTTTTCACTTCATCAACGACATGGCGCCAATTCTATTGATTTTCAGTTCAGCTCACGTTCGGTCCTTTTAAATTCCGCAAACTACTTATTTTGGGTCGTAGATTTGGTCATGGATTTATTGTGGTCCTTTAAGGGCTATGGATGATTCGAATCTAAACTATTATAAAACTGTAACAGAAGTTTGTCTGTACATTGAAGATAAATACAAAAAAAAAGTTACGATATGGTTTTTAGGTGTCCCTGATTCCAAATCACCAATTTTTGGATTTTTTGTCTGTCTGTTTGTTTGCGTGTTTGTTTGTTTGAACGAGCATCACACAAAAACTACTGAACCGATTTTGATCAAACTTTGTTTGTTTGATAGCTTATGATCTGACTTAGAATATGGTATATAATTTGTGCGGACGAAGTCGCGGGTTAACACTAGTAAATAAATAATTCGATTAAATAAAGAATCGGTACTTAACACGTTGAACGCCGGCGGGTCACAATAACAATAGATTTTCCATTGTTTGTCGGTCATTTGGCAGTCAAATCCTTAATGACACGATAACCAAATTATTCTCGAGAAAACGAGAAATGCTTAAAGTTTTCGCATTGACCCCACATTTTTCCTGTATAAACTTTTAATGTTGACTGTACTTCCATCATCTTCACTCATTCTATCTCAGTATTTCTCAGTAATCTCAAGATTGTACCTAAATCGCAACTTTGTTATCCAAATGAATTGTACAAAAGTTTTTGTTTCGACACCATCTTATAAGATAAAGTTTGAGACAGGTTCTTTGGAGCTATTATTGCCTATTGTTCAAAAGATTGAGTTTAGTTCGTGCTTTAATCTTGATCAAAGAGGTGTCAACGTTTCCAAGTTTCTTTAAACCCTAACCAAAATAATAACTAATACCTATACGTTTAGAAGTGAGACTACGCGCGCCGTTGGTTATACACATCGACATAACTATACGAAGCTAGGCATGCAGTATGCGTTCTTCTTTACCTTTTTTAGGGTTCCGTACCCAGAGGGTGAAAACGGGACGACAGGAAGGTGTACCTATAATTGCAACTATGAACATGTCTTAGAACGTTTCAATATTAACAATTCATGTCAATTACAAGTGAAAAATTGTCCGTGACAAAGGCATCATTCAAGGAATGTTGTACGCGATAGTAAAAATTTGATTTTGAAATGTTCTAAAAGTTGTGTCTTATAATTTAGTTTTTCTATCATCAACATCCCCTTACGTCTCACTGCAGGATACAGGATTCTCACTAGACTTCTCCGATACTATTCCAAATATATATTACTAGCGTTAACCCGCGACTTTGTCCGCACAAATTATATACCAGATTTTAAGTCAGATCATAAGCTATCAAACAAAAAAAGTTTCATCAAAATCGGTTCAGTAGTTTTTGCGTGATGCTCGTTCAAACACACCTTAGACCATAAAACACACAAAACAAAAAAAATGTTTTTTTAAATTTACAGTTTTATAATAGTAGTAGATGATTGACTTACGATATTATCTATAAAATTTATTTACTACGATTGCCTCAATGTGCTGACATGATTTTTTCTATATTTTCTTTTCATAACGTTACAAACATTTTAAAATAATCTCATTTCCCTATATATCGACTGCTTCATATCATAACACCTCTTTTACGACGTTTCACACATTTTATATCGTGTACGCATAAAACATCGTGCGAAAAATACCGTAAATTCGCATTAGAGCTTTATCAACGACAAAGTGTTTTCCTGACACCCTCTTTTGATGTAAAATACGTATTTGTATAATAAATACTTCACTTTGTAATCATTCTCGATATGTTTTTTTAAACAACACCCTTTTCATGTCTCAGGTCTTTGAAAGCCAAATGCCTTTTTATTTATTTATTGATACATGACAATTATTATTTAAATTATTAAATGGGGAATTTTTTTTTTTTTTTTAATGAAATTTTCATTAGACATAACTGGTTTGTTCGTACGCCGCGGTAGGGACTCATCCTTATCATAAAGGTAATCATCCGAAAAGACTACATTTACCGCCAGTTGCACGTACGTTCATTAAAGATAATCCTCTATTAAATCTCTTGCTAGCTTGTATTATGTCAACAGAACAAAAGTGACAGCATGAGATTTAATGGAACGTACGTGTGCAACTCTGGCAGTTATACAATAATAAATATATTAAAAAAAAACAACGGATTGCACTCCAGGAGTACCGGCAGAAGTAAAAACTGGAACATTAGACGTTGTGCATTTTGATATTTTGGAAAGATTAGGGAATATACCTTATCAGTATAAAAGTACTATAATTTATGTGGTAAAATACAATATTCATTTTATTGCGCTACGTACACAAACCATGACAATTTATGACGCTTAAACGAAACAGCAGGAACAGGCATACATTTTCGCCGCGTGGTAGAAAGGGCATATCCCCCATATGTCTGACCAATTTTTGATCAGGGTGACGTCACGGTCCTGACGCGAGTTTAACATTTTTTACCCATTCCAAAAGGTGCACAACGCTTCTAAAGAAGTTTTCTCTTTAAAAAAAATGTGGGCCCTTATTTGTTCACTCACCAGGCGTAAACTTGATAGGATCCAAAACCAAAACATAGACTGTAATGGGCTAATTATAAAGGCCAATAACTGACGTCAGTGTGGCCCCAACCCCCAAACTAACGGCCGAAAAACCCGAGGTGACTTAATGAGATTATGTAAATTTTAATTAATTACTTCGTTTAATGAATTTTAAGCAGACCCGGTTGCCTATTATTATGGAATCATGTAAATGCATTAATGATTTCCGCTTTTATTTTTGGGCAAATAAAGATCATAATCTGCTAATCTGCTGACGGTTTTCGTCGATTGCCATGTTCTCCTATTTGATTATATTTGGATTACATCAGGTGAGTCCCAATAATAGTAGATATGAGGAATAATCAGACTTAGTATAAGGAAAATAAAACCGGTCAAGTGCGAGTCGGGCTACTCGCGCACCGAGGGTTCCGTACCACACCACCACAGAACACAACATTATTAACTTAGAAAAAAAACTTTTTTTGTCCGGGACCTTTAGCGCGAGACCGACTCACACTTGGGCGGTATTTAGTATTTTTTGTTATTCTGTAGAGTTTGCTCTATAATCACACTAAGTTTGACGCTTGTATGTATTACCGTTTTTACTATAGAGCGTGAAGAAAAAACGTTGATAAAAACTAGTTTCTTGTTGAAAACCCCCCTTAATTTTTAACTTTCTGCCATTTTTACCTCTTAACTTACTCGTTAACAAATCCGCCGCAATAACGCATAATCTGAGAAAATTTCAACTATCTAGCTATTACGGTTCAAAAGTTACAGCCCTAAATAGGTAGGACAGACGTACGGACGGACGGACGGACAGACGGACATACGGACAGACGGACGGACGGACGGACGGACAGACGGACAGACGGACAGACGGACAGACGGACAGACGGACGGACGGACGGACAACGTAGGCTTAGTAATAGGGTCCCGTTTTCACCCTCTGGGTACGGAACCCTAAAAAAGGTAAAGAAGAACGCAAACTGCATGCCTAGTTTCGTATTAGTTATGTCGAAGTGTATAACCAACGGCGCGCGTAGTCTCACTTCTGTCATCGTATAAACGGTCCATAATCCATGAAAGGCCCAGGCCCAAAAAAAAGTCATACCTCCCGAAATACTTCCTTATTGCCCACGCTGGGAACTATCGAGCGACAAATTCTATAAATTCCCTTTGACTCCAATCTCCTATAATCCCGTTTCAGCATCAATCTTGAGTGCATCTCAAGTAATCATTTAACCAGAACTTGAGCACGTTTCTGCTAACCGCGACCACTTCAAGTTCTCTCTGGAACGATATTGGTCTCTTATAGACTTCGATTTTCACTTGAGGCTTGCGTCACGAGAATAACTTTCTTCATAAGCTTATGACAGCATATTATCTGTATATAAATTAGTATTGTCTCGATTGTGGATGACGGAGAAGTCAGATTTATGTCGGCCTATCATGTAACTGACTTACTGTTCCCACGACTTCGTTTACTTGGAATTTTTATGCCTATGCCTTTAGTATGCCAGTTATCTAGATACATAAAGATCGGTTCAGCGGTTCAGCCGTGAAAAGGTACATCCTCAAATTGAACAACTTTTGCCAAGGAGCGAACCTCAAAAAAAATCTGTTGTCCCATACATTTGAGTCGAGTAGGTACTGCAGTTTTGTAATAAAACTGTAGATTTTTTTTGTATGTAGAATTGAAAACTGTTGATTTTATGGAAATTTTTGAGGCACCGGTTACATTGAAACTAAAAATAGAAACAGTAGAAAAAAAATAACGTATGATTACACAGGGTGAAATTGATATCAGCAAACACATCGGAGCAAAAAAAAATCAGCTGTTGCATACATTTGAGTCGAATAGGCATTGCAGTTTAGTATGGAACAGCTGTTTTTTTGGGTTCCGAAGTCAAAAAGGAACCCTTATAGTTTCGCCATGTCCGTCCGTCTGTCTGTCCGTCTGTCCGCGGCTTAGCTCATAGACGCTTAATACTAGAAAGCTGTAATATGGCATATGTATACATACATATTCATCACGCCGACAAAGTGGTAAAATAAAATTTTGAAAAATATTTTTGTTAGGGTAGGTACACGTGAATTTGGGATGAATTTTTTTTTCTGGTCTATCCCATGTTGTGGGGTATCGTTGGATAGGTATTTTAAAAATATTTTTCGATTTAGGGATCCGTTAGCAAAATATTAAGCTTTAGCTCAGCTCTCCCAGCTAAACGGTTGTAGTTGGAGATGTGAAAAAATTCAGGGCAATGGCATATAATTATAACGAATTTAAAAGGAAAACTATCACCGCGAAGTATGCTTTACAAGTTTACGAGTAATAGTCGACCAAATAAGAAAATGTACTTTTTAGACTTTATTAGCCGTTAAACCGTAGGCGTAGTATAAAACAAAAAGCCTCCTTCTAAGTCCATTTATTATATTGCAACGGGAAACTACGGAACTCTACCCTGCGCGGTCCGACACGCACTTGGCCAGTTATTTTTCGCTCCGATCGGTTTGCTCTCATAGTAAAAGTTGTTCAGTTTGATGGGTAGACTCTTAGTTTAAAAGGATGCTAATGATATCAATCTCATCCTGTAGTTATATTTCTTTTACATGATTGCCTTTTTTCTGTGGACACACATCACATGACTTTGACTTGCCGTCATGGTGAAGAGTTTTGCCAACAAACATTCGATGTTTGCTGATTGCCATAGGACTTGATTATGTCTTTTCTACGAGCTTAAATTCAAATTCGATTTCAAGCTTTTTAGCAATTTCTTAATAGATAAACAAAGAAAACATCGTTGAAGTATACTTCAAACTCGTCGGTAACATCGTAGAAACTCAAGATCGTAAGACTAATAGGTACTTGACCGAAATTACTTTCTTTAGAACTCAGATCAAACATTTAGTGAAGTTTAAGAAGTCGTTACAACTAGTTTGATGGAAGAAATTTATGTTTAAGTAAAAACTTAGATTAAAAAAGTTTTACCCTTTAAGGACTGTAATTTTATGGAAACAAATATTTAAAAATTTAATTTCGTTTGTGTATGATTCATTGCCATCATTATAACATCTATGAGGTAACATTAACACGTTGAACGCCGTCGGGTCAAGATAACAATAGATTTTCCATTGTTTGTCGGTCATTTGGCAGTCAAAGCCTTAAGAGGATAGGCGGGCTGAAATGCTAATTTGGAGAATAGGTCACTTTTTCGACTGTATACGTATTTGTCAGATCCGCCCCACCCATACCCCGCCGACTAGAGTGCGAAAGAGACAACTGCAGCTCGAACCTACTGTATATACAAAAAAATTACGAAATCAGCTTTTCGTATTCGCCTGTTTCCTCCTCCAAAACTAAACCGATTTTCAAAAAACTTTCAAAAATAATATTAGAAAGGCTTTGGCTATGTCTGTATGTTTTGCTTTTTTTGTTTATATTCGTCAATTTTGTTTACTGGATGTCTGAAAACGGGCGGTAAAATTTGTCATTTTCGTAGGTCCCTAGTTCTTACAGTAATTAATTAAAGCAAAAAAGCAAAACATAGGGATATGGCAGAGGTGGCATAGATTGTATGGTAAAAAATTATTTGCTCCAGTGTCATTATTCAGGTAGAAAACAGGGAAATACGTTTGTGTGGACTAAACCGTACTGGTTATCCTCTTAAGATATGATTTGCCATAATAACACGCTGCTTGACAGTTGACTGATTGTCGCTTTCTTGGCACATTTCAGAGTGTTTGGAGCAATCCATCCTTTAGTAAAACAGGGTGGAAGGGACAGCCATCCGCAGACTGGAACGGTAAACTCAGACCATGAAACTGAAGAACTTTAACTATAGACCCTACCTCAGGGAACGCGAAAAAAATCAGCTGTTTCATACGAAACTGTTGTACACACGGCGACACATCAAGCTATACAAAACCAACATAAGCTGGCCGCGCGACGTTATACGTTACGCGACCTACGTGCGACCAGCTTATTTTGGTTTTGTATTGCTTGATGTGTCGCCGTGCGTACCTACCCGACTCAAATGTATAGAACAACAGATATTTTTTCACGATTTCAATGTTGGTTTAATACTGAAGTTTTTTCAGTTTGATGGTCTGAAGCACCCCATTGTATATCACACCTATATTGTATATCATAATTTACATCCTGCATAATATTGTACCTCAAAGTTGTCGCCTATAGAAAATTCATCACTCTAATCAACTGCAACTGACAACACAAAACAGAATCTATTAGTTAGCAACGCAATGTTTAGAATCCTCTGTTTTAATCAAACACAACCGGCATGACAGTTTCCCGTTGTAATGATTCATTGCTGGATTAATTATTGAAGTTCAACTGTAGTACACTACACACAGTACAACTTTCAAAGGGTAGAATGTTCGATATCATTAGTTATGACTGCATGGAGCTTACGCTCGTAAAATTAATTATTCCCAACATATAGGTCATCATCATCATCATCATCTCAGCCGATGGACGTCCACTGCTGGACATAGGCCTCCCCCAAGGATCGCCATAGCGACCGGTCCTGCGCTGCCCTCATCCAACGTTTTCCCGCCGCCTTCACCAGGTCGTCGGTCCACCGTGTGAGGGGCCTACCCACGCTGCGCTTTCCGGTACGCGGTCGCCACTGGAGAACTTTTCGGCCCCAACGGCCATCGGTTCTGCGAGCAATGTGCCAACATATAGGTATTGGCGAACAATCTGATTGGAAATTTATCCAAGGTTATATTGATTAAAATAGGAAGTGCTATTATTAATTATCATAGTCACTGCAGTGGGGTAGCTACAAAAATACTTATTTGTTACTAGTGATGTTATATCTCGCGGCACAAAACTCTAGCGCTCAAATGACTGAATTTAGACGAAAATAGTGCATAGTGCCTTGTACATACGGTCAGCGCATTCAAGGTCAGCGCTAGAGATTCGTGCCGCGACTTATATTACGGTTTAAGATTTTATTTCTCAAAGAATATAATTCACTTGTTAGAGAAATACAAGATACATTTTTAAAGTAAGAAAAACTTAGAGTGTAGGTTAGACACAATTTGGTAAGTACTTAAATATTACAATTTGTTTAAGTAAAGAAAGAAATATGACAAACCAAGAAATAATAATTACATTTTGAGGGTATGAGAAAAATTTACATTGTTATGGACTGCGGTAAAGGATCTATTATGTATCGAAATTCACTTTCTTGATAGAAATCGCAATGTCCATTGTTCGTGATAGGTATATTAGAGGATTTCAAAATACAGTGAAATTTCTAAAAATGTGGAACTTCAATTTCTTTTTGAACAACGGAAAGGATTGAATGTCTTTAATATCCTTAGGTAGATTGTTGTATAGCTGTGCTCCCTCATACATAACGTTCTTTTTGCCATAATTTGTGCGTGGTGCACGTAGACAGATATTGTTGGCTTGTCTAGTTATTCGTTTCTGGACTTGCGACTTTTTCGTAAAAGTTATTTGTGAGTGAATGTTTCTATTTAAAATTTTCCTGATCAGTATACACGTGTTATATTTGTATATTGAATGTCTTTAATATCCTTAGGTAGATTGTTGTATAGCTGTGCTCCCTCATACATAACGTTCTTTTTGCCATAATTTGTGCGTGGTGCACGTAGACAGATATTGTTGGCTTGTCTAGTTATTCGTTTCTGGACTTGCGACTTTTTCGTAAAAGTTATTTGTGAGTGAATGTTTCTATTTAAAATTTTCCTGATCAGTATACACGTGTTATATTTGTATATTTGTGACAAATTCATTAGTTTTGTTTCTTGGTATACTTTAGCTGTTGGAGACAAGTAGTCATAATGAAATAGCAACTTTACGATTTTATTTTGAGCTGTTTGTAGGCTTTTAATATTAGTCTTGGCAGCAGTTCCCCATACTTCTACAAGATAGTCTAGATGAGACTTAATTAATGAGTTATATATTATATATCTAACAGATTTTGGTAGACAGCGAATATTACCACGGAGACATCCCATGAGAGATGATAGTTTGGCTCGAACTTTCTCTATATGTGGTTTCCAAGTCAAGTGGGTATCCAAAGTAAGACCTAGGTACTTTTCTGTGCCAACCATGGTGAGAGGTTTGTCATCTATGGTCAAAGGTAGGTAACTTTCAATTTTTTTGTTTATAGCGCTAAAAATCATGTAGTTGGTTTTTGCTATGTTTATAGTTAGTAAATTATGTTGAAACCAAGTGGATAGTGTATTAAGATCAACCTGAGCTGGATCAATGACGGATTGAATTTCATTGCCATAGTAGAATAAGAAAGTGTCGTCAGCGTAGAGCGTTACATCTCCCTTCAAGCCTAGCTCATGTATACCGTTTATGTAAATCAAAAACAGCAAGGGTCCAAGAATCGATCCTTGTGGGACTCCGTATGTAATCAGTTCAGGTGTACTCTGGCTATTACGCGTAGTAGACTAACCAACAGCGCAAATGTGTACATAATATCTAATAGATATCTACAAAATATCTAATAGATATCTAGTAGATATTCTGTGCATGAACTGTGGTGCTATTTATGAATCTTGATATTCAAAATCGTGTTCGAATGATCTTCATAGTAATTTTGAAATTATTTTACTGCAGATTTGAACGTGTGACTTTAAAACAATCTCACTTCTGGCCGATCTCATGTTCCTGGGGTGTGACGTTGAGTTTGGGACAGCCTGTATAATATGCGAGGTAGACATGTCACATGAGAGCTAAACTTGAAGACATAAAGTAGCTCTTCTTGTCGCTCTTGCTCGTGGCAATAACTCATGTGTATAGCTTTGACCTTGTTGTATAGGGAAGTATATTTTCTTTGCATTTTCTAAGCGGGTAACAAACCTACGTACCTATTTGTTTAAGGAAAACAAGCCATGTTTGAACAAGAGCAGTAAAGTTATTTCAACTTCGGCTTTGACATCCTATAGTTCTTTATTGTAAAGTGTTTTCACTTCATACATAATTAAGCTATCCTTGGATATCCTATCATTACTTTAAAGTTATCTAGGAATAATTTAACTTAATTAGGACCTCCGAATCAGTTTCAACTGCTTGCATATTGAACTGTGTGCCAAATGGTTCCGTATTGCATAAGTTGTGGTTACTACTTGGCTAAGTTCTAGAACTCTGGGAAGGCTAAATGCAATATTTGAAGCCACAATCTGAAAGTTTCCCCCTGTTACAAAATATTAAGCTGTAGCTTTCATTTGTTATTAGCTGCCGTCATTGTTTTTCATAAGTTTTTATGTTTGGCATTAAATTAGATTAAGATATCGTGGTAACAAGATGGTTCAAAGAAATTAATACGTACGTACATACTATAATACGTACCACGTTTATTAAATAAAGTAGGCTCCACTCTAACATAGGCAGAAACTTTTCGTTCTGGTTTATTATCACATTTTGAGTTTATTAAACGAATAGAAATTCACATTTTTAATTTAATCTTGGTAAAATACCTATCTTTTCTCTTTCGATTATTTTTTAGAAAATTATATGCAGGGTGTAACAAAACACCCTACTAATAAAATACTTAAGGGGGTGGGAAGAATTATTAATTGTTAGTCATAGTTGGTCATGGTACAGTACAGGGTGTATATTCCGAGAAATAAGTGTACTTTTTGTAACTATCAGCAGCAAGGCTGATTCAGTGTTTATGGGATGAAGAGCATCTCTGTGATGGGGAAGGACCAGGTCTGCCTGCATAACTCCAGTCGGTTTAGGAGTTACTGATGATTAAAGGTCTGTAAAAAAATAAAGATCAGCTGCAAGGCTGATCGTTTGATATTGTTGTAGTATGAACTGTAGCTATGTGACCAGTACAAAAACCGACTTCAAAACTCAAAAAGTAAAAAATAATAAATATTGCAGCCGATGAATTTTACGTTAGCTTCTATTAGAATATCATTTTGTTTTATCGAAGTCGCTGTCAAGCCTGTACGATTCGAGACTGAGCTTGCAGTAATCTTTTGGCTAGGCTTGACACCGACTACAATAAAACAAAATGATATTCTAATAGAAGCTAACGTAAAATTCATCGGCTGCAATATTTATTATCTTTTACGTTTTACTTTTTGAGTTTTGAAGTCTGTTTTAATTTTTTGTTAAAAAAAATTATTTAAAAATTTTAGTGTTGGTGTTATATTGGGTTAACATTAACATATCTGTTGTACATGTAAAGGGAACATGGACACAAATCATTTATTTCAATCGTCGATGATATGCTATATATCTTTGAGGAGTTCTATTGTCTATCTCCGAATCCCTTTACCAGATCTTCACCAAATTAAAATGGGACCACCTCTGAAGTATTGCCTACTAAACAATTTTTTTTTAATTAAAATCGAACTACTCTGTAAAAAGTTATGCGTGTTCATCCATAAAACAAAAAAAAAATAATAATAATATAAGTACCCGTCGACTTGAGAACCTCCTCCGTCTTTTGTTTTTTCGTCGGTTAAAAAACTGTCAAGTTCTGTCAGTCGGCTTAGGAGATACAGCCAGTCAAAGTTCCGACCTTTGAAAGGCTATATCTCCTAAACCGACTGATGAACCATGTCAGTGTTTGTACTGTTCACATAGCTACAGTACATACTACAACAATAACATACGATCAGGCTTGCAGCTGATCGTTAATTTTTTACAGACCTTTAATCATCAGTAACTCCTAAACCGACTGGAGTTATGCAGACAGACCTGGTCCATCCCCATCACAGAGAAGCTCTACACCCCATAAACACAGAATCAGCCTTGCTGCTGATGGTTGCAAAAAGTACACTTATTTCTCGGAATATACACCCCGTACCATGACCAACTATGACTAACAAGTAGGCTAACAATTAATAATTGTTCTAAGTTTTTACTCTGTTTTAGCTGTAAAGACAACAAACAAGCCTAGAGGGCGATTGCGCTAATTTAAAACATCCAAGTTCAATCTTAATCCAATTTCAGTTCTAATCACATTGCAATCCAATTACTATTCAACTGTGCTGAATTCCGTATCGCAAACTTGACTTATTTACTGTGTGACTGAGAACCTTTAACGTCTGAGCGATCTGTCAAAACGGCTCTAACGGCTGTCAAATAAATAGCGCTATACCGAATGTGTTAAAAGTTGTGGTTCGCCCGCGGTCCAATCATGGTTCAGTTTGGGCTATTTTTGTGTTTGTTATGTATGGCTCCTACCGATACCTACACCGTCAGCTCAATGGACTTGCAGCCGCTGTGGAAGTGCGCGAGGCATGTCACACAACGTGACCGCTGACCTCATTATTAATTTTAGTATTTTAAAATCTAAGTAGTGGAAGTAGTGTCACTTTTCGGCCCAGCGTACCTAAGTTCGGTCGCATCCAAATTCCTAGTTTAAGACTTTTATTTGTAAAATGTAAATATAATTTATTACCAATCTCTTCTCGTCTTCATTACACCTCCACTGTAGCCACCCACTATAATTTGTTCGCTGTTAAATGTTTTTGCTGTAAATTTAAACAAAACAACATAATAATTACCCGTGTTGTTTTCGCTGTAAACAAGAACCTAATTAAGGTATACGATAAAGTGGGTTAGAGTTCACAATAAAGAAAACCTCATACACCCCAAAACTGATTTATAACAAAATAATTAGATTGAAACAATAATTTCATTATTTTGATACTTAAAATTTTAAGTTTTGAGGCAAAAATGATTTGTTATCATTTCAGCAATGCATGAAAGCGCTAACGTACACATGGATACATTTTAATAATCTGTATTGGTAGTAAGTAGGGTGAGTGTGCCTGTGGGGTGGGTGTGCCTGTAGGGTGGGTTGACATCGGGTTCATTGTTCCACACACACCTACACACCTCAGACCCTTTTTGTAGTGCTCAGAAACATTGCTACAAGCATAAGCATGAGTGTGCTCATAACTGTATTTAGTCTAGGAAAAATACGGTTTGAGATTGCATTAAAGACACTTTAGTAAATTGTGTTTCAACTAATATTACTGTTAGTTTATAACTCGTTTGTCGAGATTTCGTGGTTATATAGGCTTAGGAGAAATACCTTAACGCGTTCGCGGACACTGAACGAGACACAATTGAACTTTTATTGTTATCACTGCTATAGCCGGTCAGTGTCCGCGAAAGAGTTAAAATCGATATAAATTATTATAATTGTGTTAAAAAAAAATCTCGTGAATTAAATAAAATGACGACTAAAAGAGATGAATGAAGGAAGACGATATATTGCGCCGACCCCATAATCAATGGTTTGAAGATGATGATGATGAAAAAAAGTCTCGTAAACATGTTTTTCACAACAAAACCGTTAGCACAAAACCCACAGTAAATATTTCACGGCTTTTTATTAGTTCACTTGGACAGAATGAATTATTAGGGTCACTTAATTAATCATTGTCTTTATCTCACTTAGGTCGATTTATTTCCCAAAAGGCATTTTGTTTGAGCATGAAAAATTCACGTATCTATTTAGTATTCTAGTTGGAATTGTGGAGCGATGGTATTCAGTATTGTGTTTTGTATTAGACCGATAATTTCAGATACCGATTTGGGGATGGGCACTAGATTTAATTTATTGGTTAGTGTCACTAATACACTGAAATTGACGATGGTTTTTTGACTCCAACAGTCAACAGATACAAAATTAAAAAAAAATTACAAATCCAAACCAACATCAATTTAGTTAGGAAACATTACAGATTTAATACAGTCATGTTAATTTTCCTAATTATTATGCAAACAGTGTTTTTGAAGTGCTGATTTCATTAAAAAAATTCTAAATAGAAATTAAAACACAAAACGCAAAACCCTTTGAAAACAGAAAATCATAATTACCAACGTGAAACATCTCTCACATGCGACAACGCTAACTGTTCAAAACTTTGTTCTTGTTTAATCGTTCCCAGTGGCCCCAACCTAAATACGGCCCTGGATTCAACAGCCGTGCAGTATGACAAATGATATTGCTTTGTGGACCGCACTACACGGAATGCAATATTGTTTTCCTTGCGTTAAGTCTGGAGTACCTCACATTTCTGTGTTATGTAATATCCAGGCTTAGAATGCCTATCTGTTTGGGTAGACACGATTATTAGACTTTGGAATGATAATAGACAATTATTATACAATCTGTGAGCCCTTAGAATAGGATTCGGCTGTCGGGTAAAATTGGTTAATATTCGTATTTAGGGCTGCTGTCAAAAAAAAAACCGTGACGTTTAAGTCAAATATTTTTTTTTAATGTTTTAAATAGGCTTAATGTATGATTTATTCGAATAAATGAAGTCTACATTTTATTAAAATAACACACATCTTGTAATTATTTAAAGGTTTACGTAATATTTTCAGTATTTTGTAAGGCATGCTTACTTCATAGGACAAGGCACTTTTTCTGTTTTCTTTTTTAAATTGCCTATTTACTTTGAGTTCAAACATTGGCTGCGATCTTATCTATTGTACGAACATAACCGATTTTATCTGAAAGCCGAATCCTATTCTAAGTGCAAACGAACTGTACCTAAAACTCACGACTGTGCAAGACACAATGGTCAGTAACTTTATTACAATTACAAACCAAGTGATAGTCTACGCCAGAAAGAGCACGAGCGAGATGTTTTTTCGCATTCTTAGAAGTATGCTGGCCTCATTTGAATGAAATCTTGTTATAATACTTATGAAGGGTGTAAAATTAAATGGGAAAATTACTTAAAGGGGTTCTTCAGACCATGAACCTGAATAACTTTTACTACCAACACTGAAATCGATTCAAAACTTCAAACATAACTCGACTGAAATGTATGGGACTGCAGATTCTTTTCTCGCGATTTCCATATTGATCCCATAGCGAAAGTTGTTCAGTTTGATGGTCTGAACTATTTAAGTAAGTGCCCCATTTAATTTTACACCCTGTATACATTTAAATACGCAAAAAAACAGTTACGACCTGCTGTAACGTTTTAGGTAATCTCGTGTCTTTAGTGAAACAATTTTAAGTCCGTGATCAGAAAGACTTATAGAAATAAAGCTCTAACAGAAAGAGTTAGAGCACACTTTTGCTTGTAGTAAAAGCATAGCCAGATGGGATTTTAACGCGAAAATGCTTAGCTGATGTGATAGTTTAAGTAAGAACGTAGTTAGCATCGGATTAGCTTAGAACGGTGCTTAGATGTTTTGTTATTGTAGACTTTAAGGTAATTACACTAGGATTAGTATTTATTTCTAGCGATAAGTATTATCAACAGTGATCGGATAAATAAACGAGCTTCCCCTTTTTCCCAACCGACATGCCTTTCGGAATAAAGGTCGTCTGAAAGAAATCGCATTTAAGCGATTAGACCGCCTTTTTGCCTCTTGTATTTTTTTCTCTGTATTTTACTGTTTATCTTTTGGAGTTTTTACTCCAAAATCGACAAATCGATCGCTAAATTAACTTTATTCAATCAATCAATCAATTAAATATTCTTCATTTTTGAAGAATATTTAATTGTTTGATTAAATAAAGTTAATTTAAAATCTTAAAAACAACTTGTTTCTTTTGGTTCAAATAATTTATTTACTGCTAAGAATATAGTTCGTTTAGAATGAGTTTTGTTAAAAATAAGCTTATAAAACCAATTAGCCATTAGCTTATTACCCGACTGCACCAGAAGGAGGGTTATGTTTTTCGAGCGTATGTATGTATGTAAGTATGTATGTATGTATGTTTGTATGTCTATTTCTTTGGCACGGCCTACAGCCTAAACGGCTTGATGGATTTTGACGTATGAGGTGTCGTTAGATTCGTAAAAATCATGAGAGTGTCATAGGCCCTATTATTTTGTTATGGCGTCTGCGAATTAAAAAAAGGGGGAAGAATAAAAAAAAAACTTTTTTTGTAAAAAAATACAATATGGGTATCAAATGAAAGCTAATAAACAGAAGATTCAAAAGAGATATATATATATTATAGTACTTTTATGCTACCATTTCGACACAAGATTTAAAAGTATGAAATAAACTAAATTATTACGAAATACAAAAAACCCGACTGCATAAAAAAACTATTAACTGAAACGAGAAAAACAAGCTCTATAATCACTAATCAGCTGTAAGAACACTAAGCAAATATAATTTGAATGTTATTATTAGGTAGGTATTGCCTTCAGATCAAATGTCATTGGGTATTGCAGGCGGGGACAAACCAAAGGAACGTAGGAGTGTATATTTTCTTTGACGTAGGTACAAATCTACACTAATATTATAAAGAGGAAAGATTTGTACCTATTTTTGTATGTTTGTATGTTTGTAATGAATATGCTCAAATAGTACTGGGCCGATTTACAAAATTCTTTCACCATTAGAAAGCTGCATTCACCCTGAGTAACATAGGCTATATTTATTGCTAGAAAAGATTAGACGTCCACCCGTGCGAAGCCGGGACGGGCCGCTAGTGTTTTATAATTCTTTTTTGTCCACGTTGGCGATACCTATAATAATAAATAATAAATAACGCTCACAGGCACATACATTGTAATGATCCCAAGAAAGCACTATTTATAGGCTGTTTATTATGGAAACCATACAACAACGGCACAAACATATAAACATCCATGACCGAACCGGGATTCGAACCCAGGACCCTGGTTTGGCAGTCCGGCGTGGTAACCATTACACCAACCGGGTCGTCATACCTAATAACATACCTACCTAATAACATGCAAATTATATTTGCTTAGTGTTCTTACGGCTGATTAGTGATTATAGAGCTTGTTTTTCTCTTTTCAGTTAATAGTTTTTATAGCACTCCGTGACCTAAACCCGCACTTAGGTCACGGTTTTGCGTTACCTAAGTAGTCCATTATTACACGGATTACACCGTTCGAAAATGAATCTACTTTATTGCACAGATGCATAATAAACAAAAGAAAGTACTTTTATAGCACTCCGTGACCTAAACCCGCACTTAGGTTACGGTTTTGCGTTACCTAAGTAGTCCATTATTACACGGATTACACCGTTCGAAAATGAATCCACTTTATTGCACAGATTCATAATATACAAAAGAATGTTCTTTTTTATGCAGTCGGGTTTTTTTAATTATATTATATTAAGAATAATAATTAGTTAAGTGCCCGAATATCATTGCAGTTGTAGTAATGCTCAATTTTAGTACAATGATGGTTTCAGGATGATAATGAAGTGTTAAAATGGAGTCACTTCCTAAGACACCCACGGGAAAAATGGGGTGGTCCATACTAAGAACGATCCGCCTATCCAATACACAGACTAATTTATGATCAACTGAGGGATTCTCAAATATGAACCCAAAAGGAGAACTCATAAAGTTAGAATTTCTTTTTTAACTCCTTGTATAAGGTTGTGTTTTTTAAATTGAAGTTCTCTACACGTGTAAGACCGCTATTACACTATCATACCGTAGGTCGTTCATATCGTCTTATATCATCGCATACCGTGAAATAGAATCATATTTTATTACAGTCGTGTCTGGTTTATAAAATAAATCGTAGTAGTAAAATTAACTTTATAATTTGTACATCCTGTCGGTTCCGTTTAGTGTCACAAGAAAGTGGCAATATAGATCTGAAAGGCGGAAATATCTGTGGCATCTGTAGTGTCTGTGCGAACGCGTAGTGGGGGCAGTTGCCTGCCAGCCTTTGTCGGGTGCGGACGTGCGCGCTCCGCATATACTACCTGCCTAGTGAGCAACAGTAAATGTGTACTTATTTAGCAAACCCTACATGTGGCGACGACGGGATCTTATTTTACGTAAGTGCACACTGTATTTTATCTGGTTTTGAAATAAAAACAAAATACAACGTCGGAATTTTGAAATTAAAGCGACGTTGTAAAGTATTAAGTATTTCACGCAGCAGAGTAGCGTGTGTTCACGACTATGTTCCCCGAGGGGGTGGTCAGTGATATTCCGAAAACTACGAACAAAGCGAATATCTATTATCTAAAATAACGTTCTATTTTGATTTAAAAGGACAATAACGATAATTCATTATAATTTTACCCACGAGGGCTATCATGGTACTTTCATTTATTTACTATGCCTATTTCATTAGTTTTCATGTCAAAAAAACATTGGATTCTTAGTTTGTGCGGTGGTTGACAATCTATAACAGTGATTATTTTTCTTTTCATGAACTATGACCATCAAACGCTGGGGGAAAAAGAGGAAAGGGGACACATCAGGACGATAGACGCTATGCTGGGGTCGAGCTCATAAGAATATACCACAAATCGAGCACCTGTTCGAACGATTGCTGCGACTAGACTCCCATCCTAAAGGTCATGTACAATACATTACCATACATGTTTTTATAATAGACTTACGCTCAAGCCATAATCCTACGGAGTAGGCAGACTACGACAATGACTATCTCATAATATGAAGTTATTCAGCTAGATTGAGGAGTATGTATATCTATGCAAGCCGCTTGATTAGGACCTCGACTTAACAGTCGACGCCGTCTGAGGATCTTACAAAATCCTTTCTTACGAAATCCCAGAATACATAAAATCGTAAGAGTGTCGTAATCGTGACTCTGTCTATGTAACCTACCTACACATAACTCGACGGAGTAGCGATAGGTGCCCTATGGCACTCGCGTACCGTTAAAGGTTAAGCTGAAGGTCAGATACAGTCGGTCGGTCCGTCTGTCAGTCGGTCGATCGGTCGGTCGGTCAGTCGGTCGGTCGGTCGGTCGGTCGGTCGGTTGGTCGGTCGGTTACAGTTGCCGTTAAGGTTAAGGTTAAACAGACAGATACATATTTACGAAGACTACTAATTGTCTGGTTACAATGATTAATACTATAAATTGTAGAAAACAGGCGTATAATAACATCTTGAATATTATAGTGTTATTTATTATAAATATTGTGTAACGCTGCGTACGTATAGATACGAGTGAGTAAATCGGTGCAAAACAGTAGCCAATGCTCATAAAATTTAACACAAATACCTACCGGATTACATAAGGTTTCTGCATAGGTATGTCAGTGTAAAACTATTTTGATATTCAATCACAATCAATATTGTTTGTACCTAGTTATCCCTAAGGACTTGTGATAAGGGAGTGACTTGCAAAGTTGCAACTATTTAACAAGGAGGCAAAAAGGGATTTCTTGCAAATTTCCGTTACATCTATACCATACGTCTAACTTAGCGATTCAAGATGAATTCAATTCTAAATACACTGTTGAATATGCTATATCGTTTGCACCGATCGTTACTGACTTGACTACGTATCAGTATAATATACAGTATTTATACATACCTACCGAATATTAGGTTCCAAGCGCGAGTCACGCTAACTAAAAGGCGATAAGTATAAAGTGCGAAGTAGGTAAAACTACAGTAGTTAAAGGACCATGCAGTGATTAAACTGTTAGTAAAAACTAAAAGGTCAAGCAGATGCATCATACATGCGGGGATATGCAGGGCCATGCAAAGTCATGCAAAAATATGCAACTGCAATAGTAAAAGGACTATTCAATAACTAAGTTGTTAGTAAAAACGGGAAAGTCATGCAGTTACATACAATGCCATGCAAGGCCATGCAGAGCCATGCAAATATATGCAACTACAATAGTTAAAGGACTATTCAGTAACTAAGTTGTTAGTAAAAACAAAAAGGTCATGCAGTTACATACAAGGCCATGCAAGGCCATGCAAACCCATGCAAATGCAATGGTGACAGGATCATGCAGTTATTAATCTGTTAGCAAAAGCTAAAGGGTCATGCAATTATAAAATGATATTGGTTAGAGAACCATGCAACTATCAGGTCATTAGCGAAAGCTAAAGTATCATGCAACTATTAAATGATAATAATTATGTGTTATAGAACCATGCAACTATCAAGTTGTTAGCGAAAGCTAAAGGGTCATGCAAATATACAATGATATGGGTTACAGAACCATGCAACTATCAAGTTGTTAGCGAAAGCTAAATATCATGCAACTATAAAATGATATGGGTTAAAGAACCATGCAACTATCAAGTTGTTAGCGAAAGCTAAAGTATCATGCAACTATAAAATGATATCATCATCTTATCATCATCGTGTTATAAAACCATGCAACTATCAAGTTGTTAGCAAAAGCTAAAGTATCATGCAACTATAAATGATATGGGTTACAGAACCAAGCAACTATCAAGTTGTTATCTAAAGCTAAAGTGTCATACAACTATAAAATCATATGGGTTATAACCTATAGAATCATGCAACTATCAAGTTGTTAGCAAAAGCTAAAGGGTCATGAAAATAAAATAGTTACTGCACTCATATTATATAATTGTACATGAACTATAACAGCAGTTAAATTAAAAGTCCTTAATTGCAGTGGCTGGCGGCTACGCTGAATATTTTAAGTGCCTAAGTGTATGTGCTTATCACAGACTTACTCTCTTGTCCTTACTTCCTTAATATTATAAATCGTAAATTGATACGATCCTGAAGCAGTGACTCTGACCAGTAGTTATCTGAATGAAATGAATAAAAAAAAGGAATGGAAAGGATAGGAAAGGAATGAGATGAGATGAGAGGAGATCAAATAGAATCAAATAAATTCGAGTGAAATTAAATGAAATCAAATCAATTCGAGTTAAATCAAATAAAATGTTAAAATCTTTTCATTGAAAGAATAATGGTCAATTTATAGTCCAAAAGTAATTTTGGGTCGTCATATTGCGTGCATATATTAATGTGACATTAAAACATTATTCGAGCATCCGGTGCACATCCGAGATATTGACGAAGCCTGAGGGGATTGCTTAGTCTCCTTTTACGACATTAATATTATATTTGGTGCTATTCTAAGCCGGACATTATACGACCATTCATACCTACTTAAAAGTGTCATCATGATACACGAAATGCAAAGGACCAAATAAAAATAAAAAAACTATGTTTATAGTATCGAAACTAATACAGGCCATGAAAATTAGTCAAAACTGGACAATTAACAAGCAGAGACTTTCGAGTTCAAATAATCCTAAATGAGCCATAGGCAAAAAACTCAATATAAAACTAAAACTATGGGCTATTAAATGTCTAGAATAAATATATATTGGACATAAATATAAAATAAATAAATAAGAAATGATAAAGATATATGGAATGTTGGCAAATACTAGAGCTATATTTTATGCTGTCAAATGGAACATATGTACCAATTTAAGTACCGTGACCCAATAGTCACAGTCTTTATGTACTAAAATGCAATGATAAACAGCGAAAACATAGACTAAACACTTAATTCTAAATTTGCAACGAAATTGAACACACAAGACATACAATTATATGCAATAGTCCTGTACCTATACTAGGTTTCTTTTGAACACCTTTTGTTTATTATTCCATAAAGTTCATTGCAGAAACTGGAAACATGAGGCAATCATTATAGCTATCTAGCCAATAATAATATACTACTCGAAATCTGTCCACAGGTACAAGGAGCGTATCACACTGAAATTGATTTTGACGCTAAGTGCCATGGACAACGATATTTTACGAAGACATAATCAAAGTTTGTTTGAGTAACAAATTATTTTCGAATGGCCACTCTTTTCAATTTAAGAGCACCACCAATATTGTCCAAAAGAAAATGTTTATATTTTAGCCAGAGAATAAATCAAGGTATAAGTGATACTCAATGAAAATGTTTTGTGATCAAATCCAATTACCTATTGAAGTAAAAATTGAATAAGGCATATGCCTAATTAGAAATTAGGAGTAGTCTTGCTAATACTTTTGTAGTTCAACAGTACACCTTTTCTAGTAACAATGTGCAATCTCACGTTGGTTTAATAAAACCAGCTTAGATAAAATTTATATTTTTAAATTGTTCTACGTACGGTTAAACTTAGTTGGATTTTATATAAGTACCTAACAAAAGTAAACTTAAATCCAAACTTAACAAACGTGACAAAAGTATATAAACTGTACTATCCTACCACAAAGTTTTAAAATTACTTGGAATGGAAGTTGATCGCGATTTGTCAATCTTATCTTGCTGTTTGCTTAACCAACCCTCACTCCTGAAATAACGATCACAGTTCACAGGTCAAGAGGAAAAATAAATTAAGGTTTATTAATTTAATGTAATTAGGTTACAAAATTAATATTGTGTCATATAAAGTGGGACTAGACTTTAAATTTTACGCAATAAAACTAAATGTTGTATTAATACAAATTGTAGTTAAAATCTTGAAATATTATAAAAAGGAAAGGGATAGTCTAGACTCTAGAGTAGTAAGCTAAAGTTGAATGTAAATGCCTACTGGGCTCAGTATTGGCACAGAGTACTATGGGTACTGGAAAGCTTTTATTAACTATTAATGAAATGAAATTAAGCAGTAAGAAACGTAACCTTTAATAATCAAAGATTATCAATCATAACACATTATATTGTTATGTTATAGCGATGTGCATAGTGGAGTTTCTTGCGCCGTTTCTTCTCCCAAGCAAAGCACCTTCCGAAGCGGTGGTAGATTCATATAGAAATATATAAAATATTAAGAAAATATAAAATAAATGCAAGCTGTAGTACTACTGACTTTATAATAATAATTATATTCATATGTACCTGTATTGCTTATAGTTTTGATATTGAGTGTACTGTTACAAAATACATCTTAAATTAAATTAAAATAAAGAAGGGATGTAGTGTCTGTGCGAACGCGTAGTGGGGGCAGTTGCCTGCCAGCCTTTGTCGGGTGCGGACGTGCGCGCTCCGCATATACTACCTGCCTAGTGAGCAACAGTAAATGTGTACTTATTTAGCAAACCCTACAGCATCCAATTTTATTTTGTAGACCTCACAAGATTTCTTTTTGTTATAAATCGAATTCCTTCCACTTACAAAAAAAAATCGTAGACTCTAGTAAAGTTTGTTGTTTTAAGTAGATTTTAGTTAAAATACAGGGTGTTAGGGTAAACAGTTGTATTACTTTAAGGGGTGATTGTACCCATGATACTGAACAACTTTCCCTAAGAAACCTATAGGAAATTCGTAAAAAAATTTGCTTTATTTATTTATTTATTCGTATGGCGAATTTCGTTTGTAGGCATAAAGTTCATAAGTTCACATCCAGCCTCTGAAGCCATCGGAGGGCCTCAGGTGTCAGGTGCGTCAGGTCCTCAAGACGGCCCGGATAAGCTCAAAGGGGACACCGATGTAGTATGTGCTGCATAGTCTGGTCTTCGGTCCCGCAGTCACATAAAAGAGACTCCGTCCAGCCCCATTTGTGTCGGAGGTAGTTGCACCTGCCGTGGTCGGTCCTTAGCTTGTTGAGGCGACACCAGTCCTTGCGCGGCAGGTGGAATCCGTTAGGCTTGACAGTGGGGTCCAGGTTTTCCTCAGGCGTTCCACCAGCCTTGCTCCTCCACTCATCCCTCCAGCGCCGCTCCAGATTAAAATCCTCACCTCTGAGTATGCTCGCGGTGATGCAGGCCGGGTGTCGAGACTTGAGCCTCTGTGGGGGCGGGCTAAAAAACTCCGTGGATTGGCAGGTGCGGTCGTGGCGCCAGGCGGTCGGCATCTCTCTTGAGCGCACGCTGTCTTCGTAGGTTCGGCGGTGCGATGTGGCTCAGCACCGGCAGCCAGTGCGTGGGCGTCGACTTTACCGTCCCGGACACGCGCCTCATGTCGTTCAGCCTGGCGTCTATCGCTTGCACATGTGCGCTCTCCAGCAGTATTCCGCTGCCGAGTAGACCAGGCTGATCGCAGACGTTCGGAGGCAGTCAGCCGAAGCACCACACGATGTCCACAGTTTGTAAAAAAATTTGTTGACTTCCCATACTAAATGCAATCAGCTGATCGAACTTTTGTATGAAAAGTCGAAATATTTTTTTGCGAATTCCCTATAGGTTTCTTTGGGAAAGTTGTTCAGTATCATGGGTACAATCACCCATTAAAGTAATGAAACTGTTTACCCTAACGTCCTGTATACCGGAATTAAATTAATAACAAAAACATTTTAGTAAAGTCTACAAAATAAAAGGGTTGTGACAGATATTGTTTGATATTTCTCATGTACTGTAGATCCACTGCTGAAGATCAATAAATGAATTAAACATTTACTCTGAAATTGGCACTGGTACAATGTTTCTGTTATGGTTTGCAAGCATTATCTTTTCATTAATAGATTACTTAAACCGGCCAATTGCGAGTTGGACTCGAGCACCAAAAAAATGTTTACTCCAGTATTATAGAAGTTAGAGGGGTTGAATCTATTTTTGACTTTGAGCCCAAATATCTCGAGACACAAGCATTATAACGGGAGTTTTGTTCCACTAGACAAGACGTATCCAACGACACCTCACTCGATTTATTACAAAAATATTTTTTACCACCTTTTCGTTGTATGGTGTCGAAAAAAATTGTTATTTGCTTTATGACTACCTCATTTCTGTTTTTGGGTTACTGTTATATGTCGTCATACCAAATTTCGATTCAATAAGTGCAAAAATGAGCTAGTTATTGAGGTGGGGCATACTACAGAATGGACGAAAGTTTAAGGGTTCCTTGTTGGACTTTATACGGAACCCTAAAAACTGCAAACCTACTCGACGCGAATGTGTGGAACAACTGTCTTTTTTTCGCAATTTCGATATGAGTTCTATTGAGAAAGTGGTTCAGTTTGATGGTCTGCTTTATCTCATTCCGTTTGGACCATTAAACTCGACCTATCTTTTCAAATTATCTCCAAAACGCATCTGTGAAAAGATCCTTATCCTATAACAGGTTAGATTGATCGCCTACTAGTTGCCACTGCGTCAAAATGCTTTATCATCGAATTCATTATAACTTTCTAACAGGTAAGATGAGGTCAAAGAAATTTCGAATCCACGTCGAATTCTCGTATAATGAGCTTTTTCCCAGCAATTTTCCTGGGGATCGCTAGAGTGCGCCACAGCTCAGTTCCTATACTGGATGATTTTTTTTATCGTTCCGACACTTTCAGGGATGGCTCAGCCCATTAAACTGAACAACTTTTACTATGGGAGCAAACTTGAAATCGGAAAAAAAAATCAACTGTCTCATACATTTCAGTCGAGTAGGCATTGCTGTTTAGTATGGAACAGCTGATTTTTTTTTGCGATTTCAGATTTGCTCCCATAAAAGTTCAGTTTGATGGTCTGAACCACCCCTGAAAGGTTCGGAACGGTAAAAAAAATCATGCAGTATAGATCGACACTTTCAAAATGTTGTTCTTTTTAATAAAATTAGGGAAAAGATGAGCAAAACGATGTAAAAATACCATTTTAACGTATTCAATTATTTACATACGTAAATAATTTCGCATTTTCATTAAAAATCTGAATTTATTTACATCTGACAAGGCTGTATAGGCTCTATCCCTTTACTCATAGTTTTGTTAGCCATTTACAGGTATCTATTCGTACCAGTGATATTTTTCTGTAGAGTGATGAACATGCCATCTATTGAAAAAAATCTGAAAACAAGCTTGTGTCAATAACGCGGTAAAACGTACAAAAGACTCATCCGAACAAACAAAATGAGTCCAAACTCGAGGAATTTACTAGTAGCTAGTAGCCATTGCCTCCGTGGTCTAGTGATTAAGAGCATTGACTCTCGATACGGAGGCCGTGGGTTCGATTCCCACGGGGGACACCTAGTGATATGTCACTTTGTGCGTTTTTCCCCAGTTGGTTAGGACATTGCAGGCTGAATCACCTGATTGTCCGAAAAGAAAAATGATTCCGTGCTTCGGATGGCACGCTAAGCCGTTGGTCCCGGGTACTATCTCTAGTGGTAGCAGTCGTTACATAAAAACCACGTCAGAGGCCGTAAGGCGGTCTGAAAAAACTCTGAAACCAGGGCTCTGCCCACACGATAAGAAGAGTAGCCTTTGAAGAGTTCCACTATCTACCTCCTGACTTCATCTTCAAATCAGTTCGATGATGGTATCAAATTATTGCACTGTCATCCAAATGACATACGCTTGCAAGTGAGTTAAAATCGACATCCTACATTTTCTCAAATAGTACGTACTTAAGGTTACACACAAGCGTGGTAAAAATACCAAATGCTCATCGACGAACATCATTTTCTGTAATTAAATTAAATTAAATCATTTATTTCTCAGATAACTCAGATCCATTCTAGTGTTAGTAACAATGATCTTACAAACTATGTTAGTTATAATAATCTATCCGACAAAGATGTGGGCAGCTACAAGATGGCATGCAAGCGTACCCAACGTTGCAGCATTGGGGAGTCCCATCTGTCTGTAATTCCGTCAATGATTTCGTTTTGTGAAAATCATCATCATCATCATCTCAGCCAATGGACGTCCACTGCTGGACATAGGCCTCCCCCAAGGATCGCCGTAACGACCGGTTTTGTGATCGTATGTAGTCAAAGTATTTAGTATAAAGATAATGAACTATTACGTTTTTACGTTTTATGATGTAGCTGAAATTGGTATAGTTCAGACCAAAATAAACTTAGGCACCTACTAGAATTTGTGTATGATAGAAAATACATTTTCTATCAAGTAAATAATCAAATTAAAATATCTAGTAAGACCTGGCTGTAGTGTGATTATATTTATAACCATTTTCCGGATAGTCAAAAAAACAATATGAATATTTTAGTTGTAGTACCATGACAGGAGACTAGTATTTCACCCACAGAGACACAAGAGACCGTATTATGAATTAATGTAGTTACGTATATGGTTTAACACCAGGATAGCCTCCCGACGGACTAAAGTAATTGAATTTAGCGTCTGTTCCATGCCCATGCATAGTGAAACTAAGCGAATGGGTGAATGTAACAGACTGCTAGGGGAATAGATTAAACACGGTCATGTCTTATTGCTTCCTTTTATCTCTCTTTTATTGTTACTCTACTCGTTGAGAGAAGGAATTTCTCGTGCATAAAAAGTGGTAACACTGGGTGTATAATATAAATAATAATTAAAAATCACAAATTAATAATGTCAAGAAATAAACAATGTCTTAGAATTTTATACTTAAAATTTAATTAAAACTAAGCTATTTCAAAATACGATTAAATTTAAAAACAAAATGATCTAATACAACAATGTCAAAACAGTCAAATTTAAATAATAAAAAAAAAAGATTTAAAAAAAAAATCGACAATAATAGACTTACTTGTAGCCCATGTATTCATTAATACTAAAAAATTTAAAAACATTTTTCCGACACCCATGCTCTTAACGTACCTTAGTACCTTAATGAAAGTTGTTCAGTTTGATGGTCTGAAGCATCCCTTAAGTATGTAACGCATTTAAGTGTACACCCTCGATAGGTGCTGAGAATAGGGAACAGGGAATATTCTTTTAACTTAACTACTTTTACATACATAAGCTCACGGCTTGCAATTGTCCCACGAGGTTAGGCAGAGACTACGATGGCTGTAACCAAGAGGTATACCTCTTTAGCCTCATTCACATTGACTTTTCGCAAAAGATCATTCATTTGATCTCGGTATGTTTTCCAACGGCCTCTCCCAACACTTCCGCTCACCTTCGCTTTATATATTTCATTCGTGTCTTTCGTTCATTCTCTCTACGTGACCGAACCATCTAAGCATACCTCTCTTTATCCTAGTTATCACATAATCCTGAAGGATGAAGACCAGTGTTTGGACTTTCCTATAATTGATTTTGTTTACTATTATATGATATTTTTTCACCAGAGAGTAATAGAAATATATACTGGGTGAAATTTATATCAATAGCATCCTTTTAAACTAAGAGTCTACCCATCAAACTGAACAACTTTCACTATGGGAGCAAACCAATCGGAGCAACAAAAAAATCAGCTGCTCCATACTAAACTGCAATGCTTACGCGACACAAATGTATGCAATAGCAGTTTTTTTTTTCGCTCCGATTGGTTTGCTCCCATAGTAAAAGTTGTTCAGTTTGATGGGCAGACTCTTAGTTTAAAAGGATACTAATGATATCAATTTCACCCTGTATATTGGATTGGACTACAAATAGCGCGCTTTTGTATGAAAATTTTTACTAAATAACACATTGATGTCAGCAATTGTTCATTACTTTTATAGTTTATGCTGTCATTAAAAAAAATGAGTGCATAACTGTTTTACGAAAAACCGTTCGTCGAAATCACGGTTCACAACTGTTTCGTTCGACGACAGAACTGTTCAACGAAAGCACGGTTCGCCGAAGTATGAAAACTTACATACTTCGGCGAACCGTGCTTTCGTTGAACAGTTCGAAAGACGAGCGAAACAGTTGTGAACCGTGATTTCGACAAACGGGTTTTCGTAAAACAGTTATTTATGCACGGAAATAAAATATTACCAGCTAAAAAATGACTGAAACTCGAGTTAGTTTAGCGGTATTCTCAAACGTTTTTTTTTGATAAGAAAAAAAAATTGTTATGCAGTAACTACCCAATATTTTAAAGAGCACCTGAATTAGAGCGCCTATTTTATTCCATGAAGAGCACTAGAGCAGAGTAATATTTAATATTCTTTACCCTTAGTTTAGACGCTCCTTCATTTATCTGAAATCGTAGAACTTTGATACTGAATATTATTGTACGAAAACTGAATATAAAGTTTTTGAATATTTCTCTCTTCTGGAGAAAATAAAGTTGAAATTAATTCATTGTTTGTTCTAACAAACGTGTTTCTAACACGTGAGACGTATATTTTATTAGTTCTTTAACATATTTTTTTAAACGAACATGAAACCGTTTAAATTTTCCACGCTAATACAATAATACAATTTGTAATTTTACCAGGAAAAGTGAGCAAATTATTTCAACCGTAGAAGTTTCCTACTACGTTTGTCACTACTCACTAGGACTTTAAAATGTATTTAAAACAGTTCTTAGATGTTGCGATCGGAAAAGGCCGTCCGAGTACTTATAAAATGCGATTTGTTCAGGATTCGTCGTGTATGTCGTGTTGAAAACTCGTCGCATTCCAGTCGCAATACCTATATGGTAATACGTACAATCCCCTTCAATCCACCAACTCTACAAATGTGGCAGCAACTCTTTACAAATGATAAACCCTGTTTTTAAATACCTACGTAAAAAACCCCTTTAGATTTTTTATTAGTAGCTGATAATATGACTTTTACAAATAACTCCTGCCCCATGGGATTTCCAAAGCAAAAACCTTTAAAATATTATCTGGAAAACATGAAAATTTATTATGGCACATTATAAAACCGTACATAAAATCTTAGGTACCGATAAAATGGAAATAAAATCTGTTCGGAAGTAGAAGATGATATCCGGGAACTGAACTGACATCGTAAAAAAGATTTTTATGCAGCCAATATTTCTATGACAGTATAATGTTAACGAATAATGGAAATAAGTTAACGAATGTTATGCTCCTAAAAACAAAAAGTTGCTTTATCAATTAATCATTTATTTATTTCAAGTAACATTGACCAAGGCTAAGGTCATGGCCATTGGCCATTCCAGTTTTGGCCATTGGGGTCCATTAGGGATCATAATCAGCCTACACAGGGGACAGGGTGAAACTGAAGTCACTACCTTAGTAACTTTTTAGTATGAAAGCAATCCTGAAAACGCATAAAAAATCTACGAACGTGCCTGTGAGCGTTGTTTGTTTACTTAAATATATATTTTTAGTGACCTTGAGGTTATGCGAATGTCTCTATTTAATAAATTCAAATCATTCGAGTTAAACTTACGTTCACACAACAACGTTTCAACCTTGCGAAAACCGATATCAACTTCCAAACAAAGTACTGCATCAACAGCTCCATCCTAAACGCAATTAGACAAATGCTTCACAAATATAATGTCGGATGAAATACGCTGACGGGACATCCTGTATGTTAGAGGAAGGATGCGAAAAGCGAATTCGGGATTCGCGATGATCTCAAATTCAGTCTTTCATGAACTTCGCGCCGCGTGCCCGCGTTTCGCACGGACATTTTCGCGCGGAAAAGTTATCGAAACTTCATGACAATCCTTTTCAAAAATAGATAAAAGTATGTTGTTTCTTTAATTTATATTTGTCCTTGCATTTGAGAGAGCGGGAGACTATATTATTAGTGTCAGTTATAAATAAAAAATTAAGAGATTTTTTGTATTGAAATGGTAAATTCGGTGCTTTTAGACTTTCTTTAAAAGTCGATGTGGAAATTGGCTTTAAAATGGTGTGTTTTGGATAACTAGATGCTGTTTCCGAAATGCTTTGCTATGTAAGTAAAGACGATTAGCCTTTCATTCCTTCCTTTAGAAAATATGTTTCCAATGAAACAAACCATTGTTTGCACTTTTGTAAGCAAACAAAGAAATTAATTTCTCCCATTTGTAACGTTACGAAGGAAACAAACAAAATATTTCGAGAGAGGAACAATTATTTTTGTTTCTAAGTAATTTATTATGGTTTCTATTTCTAAAAGTTGTTTATTTCGTTCAATACCTACTTTATACCTCAACTTCATTCGCCCGACTTTTTTAGAGGTTTGTTTTTAGGAAAAAAATCCTAGTTTGGAAGTCAGGCAGTTTTTTTTTTTTCAAAATTTACTTTAGATGCAAATAAAGTTTTGTTTATATTTTTTAATTAAAAAATTATACCATTATAAGATTGATAAAAACCTCTGATTAGAAGAGATAGCTGTTTGTTTACCGTGTGGTAGAATAAGCCAATCCATTGTCAAAGTTTAAAGTTTATGTTTTTCTTTTTATGCGGCTCTATCAATGCTTGACATGGTTGACACGTCATTCATTCTGAAACACAAAAGCTTAAAACATCTCATGCAAGCACGAAAGAAGAAGAAGTATACTTGTGTGGAGTAAGTATTACTATGTAACTCTACACCTTTAAATCGTACTAACTTAAGGTCGTCTTTACACAGTCTCATGTGTTCATTTGCTGGTTTTAGTTTACTGTTTCAATCTTTATGTTTAGAGTCATGTAGAGCATGTAATTCTATACAACGTGTTATTGAATAATCGAAAATCCTCATGCACCCCAATGTATCGAAATAATTGCATTGGAACAATAATGTCATTATTTTATTAATTAAAATTTAAAGTTATTAGCATTTAAAGTTTGAATTGAAAAATGATTTGTTATTATTTCAGCAACGAATGAAAGCGCTAGCGTGCTCATGAATATATTTTAAGAATCTTAATTAGTAGTAGCATATTAACTATTCATATGGTAGTAGATTAGATTAGATTAGATTAGATTCATTTATTTCATATTATAACATGTCACAGTATTACATAAATAATTACATAAAATGTCCATTCATAATATGATCGTCATATTGTATATTGTATAATCAAATTAAAATAAAATAGTAATGTCAAATAAAATAATGTCAAAACAATATAACCTTAAAGTTAAAAATAGTCTTGACTATTTTAATAATAGAAAAAAATGTCAACAACCACAAACAAATTAAAAATGAATATAAAAAACTTAAAAACTTTTTTTCAAGAATTCGTCAACAGAGTAGAACTCATTATCCAATAAAAAGTTTTTCAATCGGCGATCGAATGTTTCGTCGTTTGTTTCGTTTCTTAGATCAGTGGGTAGGTGTTCGTAGTACGTGGGACCGATGACGCGCGGGTTGCTCTCAGCTAGTGCGGTACGCCGCGGCACGGATTTCAGTCGCCCAGTGTTCCGTAGCTGGCGGGTAGGACCTCCAGTACGGCGTTCGAACTCGGACAGGTTACGCCTTACGTAAGTCATGACTTCAAATAGTTAAAATTAAAATTTAAAGTTATTAGCATTTAAAGTTTGAATTGAAAAATGATTTGTTATTATTTCAGCAACGAATGAAAGCGCTAGCGTGCTCATGAATATATTTTAAGAATCTTAATTAGTAGTAGCATATTAACTATTCATATGGTAGTAAGTAGGGTGAGTGCGCCAGTGCGGTGCACAGCGGTCCCGCCAGAGGTCAAAATTCAAAAAATCGGTTATCTTTAATTCCAATTTTGTTTTTACGAAAAGGTAGTTGAAAACCCATAGTTTTAGAAAATATAAAAATTCCCCCATGTTTTTTAACAAAATCATTCATTTATTTGCATCGTAAGTCAGCGATTCCGCACACATTTTCCGTTATCGAAAAGTCGCAATTTACTGCTCCGTTTGGAAGGTGATTGCAATAATTGTGTTTAGAAGTGGATATTGTGAATCATGGGGATTTAAGAAGAGGTTACGTTATTTATTTCTGTAGTGATTAAATATCGTAAATATTCTTTATTTAAAAACTACAGGTCTTCGAAGTACACCTTCTAAAAATAAAATTGAGAAATGGTGATGCATAAACATAGTCTTTTAGTTTAGTTGCCCATCGTAGCCCGTGACATTTCGGATATCATTGTGTAGCTAAAGGTGTATCTTACAATATGAGTGCAACAAATTTACCCAAGAGTACCAAGGGACTTTATAATAAAGGTCTTCATATTGATGTTTTTTATGCGGCGCAATCCCTATAAGAATGAATACCCTTCAAAAGTGTCTCAAAAAACCTATATATGAGGAACCTTATGAATATGGACTTCTCCTTCATACTCTTGGACACGTTTTTATTTTATTTTATCCACGTGTCCTATCGATTAGATGTTAAAAAATGGCATATAGGGACTCCGGTAGAAAAAAATCAATGTCTGAAAGGAGGAACTCATTCAGCAAAAAAAATGATAGAATTTGGGTCGTATTGCGTACCAGCCTCAAATTAGAGGTAGTTGTTCTTCCAATGACGAAAACACAACACGGATTTTTTTTGAAAATCCTCAAATATCTGCGAAAATTGCAGGTCTAAACAGATGTGTTCTGTAGTCAACAAGTCTTGTCGTCTGGGTGTAACATTAATAACGAAGAATATGCCACAGAAACTGCCAAGCATCTAGTAGCTGAATATCTTTGATATAATCTTCCTGCTTCAGTGAATAACATTCTTATTCACTGTTCTGAGGTAACAGATTATGGTATTCTTTCTATAGGAGAGTTGTCATCAGAAGCTGCGGAAGCAAAAAACTAAGACTTAAAATACTTCAGACAACATAATACTAGAAGGAACTCAAGGATTACACGCAACAGCGACTTACTGAATCGATTTTTATTAACATCCGATCCCTACATCACCAGTCTCCGAAATTTTCCTCAAAAAAAGAAGAGTTCACTGCCAAAATAGCGTTTGTCATTGATTTTAAAACATAAGATGTAATTATAAAACCAATTTAAACATCTATTTAAATTTTATTGAAACTTTTATATTTTCGACCGCTGTAGTATGGACGTGGGACCACTGTGCGGTGGGTTGACATCGAGTTCAGTAACTAACAAATTATTTGATATTTTGAAGAAAAAAAACCTATGTTGAAACCTGATAATTAGATTTTGCTCTCGATATAACAAACTGTTTATAACAAACTTATTTCTAGTTTTGCGTTTATTCATTAACACGTTGTATGGAATTTAACAGAAACTCTCATACACTCCAACAAAATGGATTTATGACAACAGAGTGAGATGAGAGGACTACCCTAAAAAGAAACGTGGTCTGCAAGACATTTGAAGAATAGGCTTTTAACAGATATATTGCTGTTGCTGGAGCAGTGGCTCCCGAGCAATCGAGTTCCCAGTGCAAAAGTGACAACTGCAGCTCGGACTGATTTTACCTACATAAAAATAGATGAAAAAGAAATCTCATATAACCCTGTTTTCTCAAGAATAATATGAGAAAGGATTTGGCTACGTTTGTATGTTTTCCTTTTTAATATTGTTTACATTTTCGTGAAAGTTGTTTGCTGGATAAAATTGAGCTATTTCTGTCAATTTTGAAGGTTCCTAGTTCTTACAGTATTTAATTTATCAAAAAAAAATACAGGGACATGGCAAAAGTTATACCTATTATACAGGGTGTAAGTGACAGCCTAGCAAATACTGAAACGATGAACTCAGTCCATCAAACTGAACAACTTTCACCGTGGAGCCTACCTAGGTTTCCTGAGGAAACGCGAAAAAAATCAGCTGTCCCAAACCAAACTGTACACAAACAAAACCTACCTACCCGACTAAAATGTATGGGACAGCTGATTTTTTTCGCGTTTCCTGAGGTAAGCTCCATAGTGAAAGTTGTTCAGTTTCATGGCATGAGTTCACTGTTTCAGTATTTGCTAGGCTGTCACTTACACCCTTTAGAATGTATGGTAAAAATGTTTTTGGTCTAATGTCCAGAAAGGAAACAGGGGAATACGTTTGTATGGACTAAACGGCACCAGCCACAGAACATTATAAGAGGGGTTAGAAATGCAAAGTAGAGGCTTGTCTTCCCACTCACGCTGCTACAATTACTCATGCCCTCTCGCTTGCACCACCGCCGGGCTGCCTGTCCATTGAAGCTGTGCGAGCTGTGGAGCTGTGTTTTTTTAACCAATCAGGAGCTCGGGCGAGGCGCGGCCGATCTCGCCCGAGCTCCTGATTGGTTATAAAAACACAGCTACACAGCTAGCACAGCTCGCACAGCTTCAATGGACAGGCACCCTGTGTTATGCAAAACATTGCATAACGTGTGGCTACACGTTCCACGCCCACTTTGCACTTCCTATAATGTTCTGTTCTGTTCTGTGGCACCAGCATTTCCTTTTAATGAATAACCGTCAAGTCGTGAATAGTTCTAATTAAGAACAAACAGCGGTTCACTATCACAATATTACTTAGTATGTCATTAATCATCATTACTCATCCATCAAACCAACGTGATGTTTCGATGTGAACTGAAATATGCTTTATTATAAACCAAAATATTTGTTCGCATCCATATTAATACGTTAATTTGATTTTAGTACAGTTTAATTGAAGTACCGCTGATGTGTGAAATGTGTAACTTTATTATGAAACTGTTAAATTACAATATAGATTGACTTATTTGAAATAATCCGCTTATTTTATTATTTCGATTCGCATATAATCGCGATTCGGTTCGCATATAATTATATATGCGAACCGAATCGCGAGCAAATAATAAAATAAGCGGATTATTTCACGCTATAATTAGCGTGTAAGTTACCGCCACATAGTAAAAACTAGTCTTGAACCATGTTTTAACAACTTTTAGTGAAAACTAGAGTTTGCCCATGACTTCGTCCGCACAAATTATATGCCCGATTTTAAGTCAAATAACTATTTAAAAGTTGAGTGTTAAATGTTGTTCAGTTTTAAATTAGGTTCTGTGCGGTTTTCAGGCTTGGTTTGCTTTAGTTACCATACATCAGAGAGGTGGATAAAAATACTAACTAGTTAGCAGGTACTCCCTATACAAAGTGTTAATGAATTAACGCAAAACTAGAAAGTAGTTTGTTTAGAATCGAGAGCAGAATCGAATTATTATGGTTTCAACATAAGAATTTTTTTTCAAAACATTAAATATTTTTTTTGTACAATATAAAATTTTCTGAACCCGATATCTATCAATCCATCCCACGGGCACACCCACCCTACTTACTACTAAAACAAGATTATTTAAATGTATCCATGAGTACGTTAGCGCCTTCATTCATTGCTTAAATGATGTCAAATCATTTTTGCCTCAAAACTTAAAATGCGAATAACTTTAAATTTTAACTATAAAAATAATGAAATTATTGTTTCAATCTAAATATTTTGGTATAAATCAGTTGGGGTGTATGAGGTTTTGCGTTAATTCATGAACACGTTGTATAAAAGGTGCAGACACCGCTTGACGCAATTTCTTTGATAGCCTCCGTTCTTATGTTTAATACTAATGAATAAAACAACTATTCCAGCTGTACCTTAATCTTCCCTAAGTAACCCTTTACTTAAGTGATTGGCAACTTGCTTAGAATGTTAATTAAAAATACGCTTAAGTACGGGGTGTAACAAAACACCCTAGTAATAATTAAGGGGGTGCTTCAGACCATCAATCTGAACAACTTTCACTATGAAGCCAATGTCAAGAAAAAAAAAAAAAATCTGCTGTTTGAGTCGAGACGCAGTACTGCAGTTTTGTATGAAACAGCTGATTTTTTTTCTCGATTTCGATGTTGGCTCTTTAGTGAAAGTTGTTCAGTTTGATGGACTGCAGCACCCCCTTAAGTATCACTAGGGTGTTTTGTTACACTCTGTATAAGCTCACGACTATATTTCCCGAGAAGGGGTGCCCTAAATCAATATCATCATTCCCCCCACTATTTGGGGTTAGCGCAATATTTCATCTTCTTCCATTCATGTCTCATCGCCATTTCAGCACTTTTCTGACACATATAATTTTTCACACAATCCGTCCATCTTTTCTTCTGTCTTCCTTTTTATTTTAAATCAATCTCATAATCATCATCATCATCACAGCCTATATTACGTCCCACTGCAGGGCTCAGGGAGGGTGTATCGGCGTTAGTCCACCACGCGTGCCCGATGCAGATTGGTATACTTCACAAACGCATCGGAATTTCTTCTTCAGCGTATGCAGGTTTCCTCACGATGTTTTCCTTCGCCGTTTGAGAGCAGTCGGTATAACGTAGGTACATAAGTTAGAAAAACTCATTGGTAGGTACAATGCCATGGCATTTCGTCAGTGCGGATTCGAACCTGGACCTCAAGATTGAGTTTCCATAGCTCTCCGCAACGCGCCACTGACGCTCATCAAATTAATCTACCGGTTATGTAGAACTAACTATAGGTATACCTATAGAATCGGCCACAGAATAGGCAATAGTATACTATTGCCTATTCTGTGACCGGGTGTAAATGAAGTCAACAGAAATATTTTGAATGATGATTATCCTTGAACTACTTTTCCTAGAAACTGCAATTAGCTGATTAGTATTTAGTATTACAGGTCCACACGTTTTTGTAAACTTCGGTCAGTTTCCTTAGGGAAAGTTGGTCAGTATTACGAGTACAATCACCCTATAAAGTATTGCTAGCGTCTGAAAATGCAACCAGAAAAATATTTATAGTATCCACATTCCACCAGAAACGCCCAAACTATGTTCAGTGTAAAAGACAGCGTCGCCACATAAAATAGAAACAAAAACAGTGGACATAATTACACGTCCACTATAAGGCCGCGTTCAGACGACCCGCGCCCGCCACGCGCTCTCCCCGCGGCGCTCGCCTCGCGGCCTAAAAGTGCATTGCTTGCAATTTGAGTCTTGTGACCTACGAATAAGAACAACTATAGTTAACAAAAGCAACATTATTTTTGGCACCCAATGAAAAATGACATTTTGTATGAGTTTTGGCGCAAGGTAGACTTTTTAAGGAACAAATTTAGAACACGTTGTAGTTTTTTTGGTGCCACTTTGGTGCTTGATTTACATTTCTATACATTATTATTCGTAGATTGTGACACGATAATAAATCTCGTATTGTATTTTGACGAGCGGTCGCGGGGCGAGCGCGGGGAGAGCGCGTGGTGGGCGCGGGTGCTGCCCTGAAATACAACACGAGATTTATTATCAGGTAATAAGACTCAAATTACAAGCAATGCATTTTAGGCCGCGGCACGAGCGCGGAGAGGACGCGGAGCGGGCGCGGGTCGTCTGAACGCGGCTTATATTGTACTTTGGGTACTGCTCGTGAAATGCGGATGTTGAAATGAAATGGAATGGAGCATGGTATCAGGTTACAATGTCATCACATCAGTCCAGCTATGCCCCGCCGCATGGGCATACAGTAAAAATTCATATATCTCTCGATACAGAGTCATTCAAATTACCTTTTATGTATGTTTTAAAAGTTAAAAAGACGTTGACGGGCTTGTACGGCTTGTACATTCCCGTAGTGGTTTTGGAAGTTTGGTATAAATTAGTGAAATTCTGCAGTAAACATGTTTATGCTTTGTATGATGATTATTATTTGTGGTTGGGCTATTGCAAGCAAGGGTCGTTGTAACACGGAGACCAGCGCTGGTCCTTTTGTGTTCGCCCCAAGCTCACCCATATTTACGCATACCTCCAAACTTATGGTATTTCCTTTTCATTCTCGGGAATGCAGGTTTCCTCACGATGTTTTCCGTCACCGCCGAGATAGTAAATGATAAATACAACCGTACATAAATTCCGAAGAACTTAGTGATACAGGCCAGGAATCGAACCGCGGCCTCAGCATTGAGGCGCTAGCTCTCTTCCGTATGGGCTATCATCGCTCTTCAAGCTGTTGTTTATGCTTTAGTTTAGTTCTTATAGTCTGTCCAACATAAGATGGTGATTTTGACAGATCGTTTTAGAGCGATTATTTTACTTTCTGAAAATGTTTGAGCCGTAAACCCTTTAATTTTATGTTAAATTTTAATTAATCTTGTATATTTTTAGTGTATTATATAGCTTTGTCGGCTCAAACAGCTTTAAAAAGTAAAATGAAATTTCGTAAACCGCCTGTCAAAATCACCAAGCTATCTTGGACGCACTATAGTAAGCTTAAGCCCTCAAGAATAAGGGTGAAAGGAAGTAGGCCATACTCCACCAAGAGAGTCCAGTGTAAATTCGTGCTTTTCTTGGTATGCTTTATACTACCCCTGCGAAAAATAATCGTAAGCATTCACATGAATACTAGATCAATGAACTTCGATGTCCACTCATTTAGTAAGAAACCTACAACAGTCTCTGTTATGTAGTCACAACTAAGCTATTGTGTATTTCGAACCTTAATCTCTTAAATTACTTCCGCATCATTGACTGCACATGTAACTATGAAATTCAATTTGTATTAAAATTGAATAACAATATTAATCTCTGTCTCTTGTATTATGTAAATAATTTAATAGGTACCTGGTACCTTACCTACATGGTGTTAACAAATTAACGCAAAATCTGAAAACCGTTCCTCAACCTACTTGGGTACAAAATTTTCTCGCAGAACGTCCGAACGAACAGTCGTGGGTATGAACTGTGTTCGCACGAAATTCGCATGTTTGACATAGGTACCTACAAAAGTTGAAAAAATAAATTTCGAATTACTCCTTGTTCCTTTGGGAAAATTGTTCAGTATCATGGGTACAATCACCCCATAAAGTAATGCAACTGTTTACCCTAACACCCAGTATATTAAACAAGCCTGGTCTATTTATATGTGTATGGGCACGCGCATGAGAATTAAACATTTAATTGTCCCTTCTATTCAAAACTCTACTCTCCATGAAAATAGAGCAGAAACTCATTTTCGTAGTTTTTCTTTTGCTCCTTTGAGCAATTTCCCTTTTCCTGATATTATAAAGTAAGCGCACACCTGACTAAGATTACAGGCTTCAGCTTACCTACTTTGATAGTACTCACACGACTCGCTTCCGTACTTTGATGTTAAGGCTTCCATAAACGATCGAGTTTCTACGCTCTTAATGCACTAGTAAGGGTCTCCACCGACGATCAAATTCCACTTCCTATCCGTTCTGTCAGTCCAATCCATTTCGTGATGAATTGCGTTCCTATACAGCTTTGGAGTAGCTTACATTGATGAATGCATGCTCCTAATATCTTGTAGCCAATTTAGAAAAGTATTCAATTTTGTTCTTTATTCTTTATTCACAAATGCAAACTTGAAAGCCGTGGTGGTCCAGTGGCGAGTAACCTTGCCTGCCGTGCAAGAAGCGATGGTTCGATCACCGTCCTGGTCGACTCGTACCAATGAGTTTTTCCGAACTTATGTACGATTTGTAGCACCACTAGCTTTTCGGTAAAAGAAAACTTCGTGAGGAAACCTACATGCTTCAATTTCGAAACAAGTGGCGACGGGCTCACTCCCCGTTACACTGGACAGAGTTTCGGTACTACTAGTGAAACGTGGATGTTCTGAGGTTTCAAAATATCTCTGACTACCACCTTGGGGAATATCGTCGTGAGCATATTATTATGATGATTATTCACTAAAGTGCATCGTCGTCAAGACTTTGTTGTAATGTAAATGCTCTCAGAGTTAATAAAGCAATAAAAATTTTGATATTTATTTCTTGTTTACTTATACAAACGACTACAAAATCTATAATGAAATCCGCTCGCAATCAAAATAATGTTTAATTGTGTGCCAATGTGAAATAATTGATTTAATTCGGTACATATTCGGACTCCTTTTTACTATGCAGGCTGGAACTGCAGAAAAAAATGTCTTGGATGCCTTTTAAGATAAAAAAGTTTTAATTATTTTTAATTTTAATTTTTGGCGGCGTTAACATTTTTCCTTTAGCTAGCACTGGTTATTTTTTTTTAAATAAAGCAGTTTGGTTACAAACACAAAATAAGAAGAAAATGCGTGTTGTACCTATAAAAAGTACCTAAGCGAAAAATTCTTCGTCTATGATAAAAACTAACTTTACCAGATTATTTTAATAGCTTTAGCTATGTTATTGTGTTTAGATTTAAAAATTATATTTAAAAAATATATTTAGTTTAAGTTTAAGTTTAGTTTATTTGATTTCGGGTAGATAAATTCAATTAATTTATAGCTTGTAGTGATTATTGTAATGATATCAATTTGTGTAAGCCCTTTACATAATTAGTGCTTTTCACATAAAATTCCAATGAAACTGATAAAGGATTATTAATACAAAATGATTAAATATCTATTTGACGAAAGGTTTACAAAATGTATTTAGGCCCTTTATAATTGAGAATTAATGAATGTTTCAATTTACGCAGTAGATATAATGTGAAAATAATCAAAAGGAATATTACAAACAGGTGACCAAGCCTAGGGCAATCAGGGCCAAATATTAATAAATTAATATATTTGAAATTGTCACACAAATTATCTAGTCATATTTAAAGTACTAGAATCTAGCCTGAACTTGTATTATGATGAACTTTGATACTTTAACCATACATGTCAAATACAATACCTCGCATGACTGAACAATTTTCACTACGGAGCCAACATCCAAATCGGAAAAAAAATCTGCATTTACCCGCGTTCGTTTCGTTACAGAGTAGTCAACATCAAAAAGTCTACGACGATTTTTTTATTCTTTGTTATTAAATATAGGAACTTGAAGCCCACGTAACTATTAAATAATATGTGCCCACGTATTGAATAGCAATTCTTTTTTTAAAACCAACATTGCGGCTTGGAGCATGTGTCACCAGAAGATGCAACCAGAAACTAGTCACTTTGAAACGCGTTGGTAATTTATTTATTCTCCTGAGTAGTGAGATGCGTGGTTCATTGGTAGCACCGCACCAAAGCAAACCCTATATGAGCTCGAACCCATCTCGTAGCTAATACATACACTAACTCAACCTCGTATCGTAAACCATCTCGGAGTAAACTCGTACGTTATACAAAGTAAACCTTAACAGGCCGATGTATCGTAAACTGCCGTTTATAAACCATTTCTCGGATTAGCCCGCCAGCTACTGACTTAAATTTATTACCGAATTTCGGAGTTTATTACCGAATTTCAGAGTCTGCCGAGTTACAAGTGTCAAGTTTTCGGTAAATACGGGACGTGTATCTAGCTGGTGTCGTGTAGAGTGACAAATTGTGCTTCTGTTTTGTACAGTGACATTCTCACTTGTCTACGTTAGTGTACACAGCAGTTGAGTAAGAATTTGTGACTCGGTTTCCTCTTCCGTTTCCTCTGGTAATGTGATACTCGTTGCAATGCGGTTGGGAAGAATTTACTGGGATACTTAATCAGGAATGGGATTGTGTAGTCACAATTACATCTAGTTTCGGGCTAAGATCCGAAGTTCGGTTTGGGGTGTGTGTTTCGGATTTGGGAGCATTATATGATTATACCCTTTAGCTAAATTAACAATTGGCTTCAAAAATTAATTAAAAATTTTTTGCATTTATTTTTTGATTAATGTCCAATGTTCAACCCAAGTCAAAATACTTAGTGACTCATTTTCCACCTTTTAACATTCAAAACACAGAAATATTTATTCAATGTAGGAACTTGAAGCCCACTTATTAAATGTCAAGTCTTTTTACCCAACTGCGCCAGAAGGAAGTTATGTTTTTAAAATTACCACCGTGTTGGAACGTGTTTTCGTGGTAGAGAAGATGCTGCCAGAAACACTACAATTTAATAAGATGTATTAATAAAACTAATATGTCTTATAATCTCTTTAAAGCATAGCAACGATTTGCAGCAAATCCGACTTTGCAATCATGTAGATAACTGGAAAAGATTAATAAAATAGAAGGGACATGGTAGGACACAACGAAGGGCATTTTCAATCAATCCGATAAGCTTGTGGTTGCCAACAACAACATGTGATTGATATATGTTATTTATATAATACATTAAACGCTTCTTTTGATAAACTTACTAAAACCGTTGTCATGTCATTCAACCTTCCATATAAACTTCAGCATTAAGCTACGTGACATTTTAGTAATTTTACATTATATTCCCTAGTGCATTTGCCACAAGTTTTAACTGTTTACTTGCCTAGATTAAAAGCTAACAATTCCAAACTAAATAGTTTAAGTTTGACGATCCCCTATTATTGGCTTGGAAGTTTTACTATTTAACTATTTGAGGATGCTTCATAAACTGGGTGGCGGTTTTCACTAGGTTTTGCCCGAAATTCGACGGCATGGCCATTTTTTTAGTGCCTATCCATCCATGACATCCCTTGATAAATCTCTTCTCCATATTCCTCCATGAGGTTCTGTCCCTCGCTGTTTGCATCCAGTTCGGATCCGCGTATTGATTGTCACCATTCACCCATCTTTCTGGTGAGCGGCTTCTTAATTATACCCCGTAGTTTCTCTGGGCCTCCATTACGGTTGTCTTTTGGTCCAACGCGCAGCATCCATACGTTCAATATTTGTTTACGTCTTAATTGTAAAAATCTTGCTTCTTCCTTCTTCTTTCCTGCCTTATTCCTTTACTTGGGGTCGGCTCTACTCGTCGTAAGGCGCCAAGATGGTATATCTTGGCTTCTCTACATCCAGCTCTTTACGTTTCAAATCCTTGGTAATGGTTGTCCACCACGTGGCTAGCGGTGTCCTCTCTACATTTTTCCTCTTGTTTTAAAAAAAAGTAGTAACGTACGCACGTACGTACGTAGTGGTAGTAACTCGAAAAAGCATGTTGCGGATGCCTATTGCTGGATTTGTTTATTTAGTCTTAGTTTGGCGAAGCTTGCATGCGGATAATTTTAGTTTTTTTATTAGACGATGTATGTTGCGAATACGTTGATAATGTTCTACTGTTTTGACGAAGCCCAAGTTGCAGATTTGGACATTTTGTCATTTAAATCGCGTTTTTTATATTTTTTTAGAATAAACATATGTTATATTAAGTGATTGGCCTATGTCCAGCAGTGGACGTCCATCGGCTGAGATGATGATGATGATGATATTAAGTGATTAAAATATTATTCAGTAGTAACATAGATATTACTTTGAAGTAAGCATTTCAAAAAGGGTTAACCATTGAATGTTGGATCCCACAAGGTTTCCTCTTTCTAAAGACGGTGAAGAGGGAAATTGTAACGATTTCCATTTATGTAAATTATATACAATGAGTTGTTGGGCTTTAGCAAATGTTTATTAATTTCTTAGTATTCGTGAATATATTTTGTACGGTATAGATGAATAAATTTATTATTATTTTGTACATTTACTTGAGCATGTTGAAGCCTATATAATCGGCTTTGCGGATTTAGATATTATATAACTCACAATAACCTAATGTATGGTAATAATTTAATATAAATTATTTAAAAGGAGGTGATACCTTAGGCGCCATAGTGTGTAGGCAAACTGTTAATTTTTGTACAATCTTAAAAATCTACAAATATCTTAGGTATTCTTATTTCCCATATACCTAAGTGTTATAGAGATTTTACAAACACATAATTATATCTACGAAAATCGATGAACTAAAATGTTCAGTCTATTTATTACTTTAGACTTTAAATACTCATTACTTTTGATTGAATGAACGATTACAACGAAATAAAGCATTTTAATGTTAATCCCACCTAAGCCCTAACGCTTTTTTGAAAAACCTATCCAAATCGGTCGGCGTGCACATAACAAACAGACAGACAAATAGACAAAAATTCTAAAAATAGTCTTAATGTATTCCATTACGTATCCTAAACACCCCCAATAAATGTTGCAAATTATCATGAGGACTTATTTCTGTAGTTACTACAACTGAAATTACATATAATTTTATTTTGAATTTCCGAAACACATATTGTAACAAAATATTAGTTTCTTTTGATCTAATACCGTGATTAGTTCCGTTGTATATGGCATATGGCAGTGTTCTTAGAACTTAGAAAGTCTTAATAGAACACGGTTCCTGGTTTTATAGTCTCGTTATGTTAAGAACTATCTAGATAAGGTCTAGAATTAAGCACTACCTCAATGCTACGAAGTAACTTCTTTGTCAGACTTAGTTAATCTCTCTTTAGTCGTTCTTTAATTAAATTACTTAATTGTTTTTTTTCCTTTGTCTTCGTGACGTGATAGAATGCGAATATGAAATGAAGTACTTAATTTCTTAAAAGCATGTCTTAGTTATACTTTTTTATTTGTTTGAGTGTCTACTGTCTAGTCAATTTAAGAACTCTGCTTATGAAGTCTTTGAGCTTGAGATAGTTAGAACAATACATTATTGTAGAAGCTATTCTTTTTTTTAAATCGAATAAAATAACAAGACGCAACAGATTGAAAAATTCGTTCTCTGGCTAGTGCGCTCGGTAGCGAAATTGGATAACGCACTTCCCCGGTTTGGAAGGGTGCGGGTTCAAGTCCCGTCCGAGACTGAATTTTTCAATCCTTAATTTGATTCGAAATAGCACAACATGGCTGTAACATGTTCAAAATCAATAATATTTGAAATCGAATAAAATAGTTTTAGTAAAGTCTTGTAGTAGCCATGTAGGGCTATAGGGCGTTACAACAGACTAATATTTAATTGGATTGTTTAGTTTAGACCAATCAAAATAAAATTTTACAACCCGGGCGAATTAACTTGGCACCTGGCTCGCACGTGGCTCGCAATTCGACACCCTTCCTGCTACCCCCCCGCGGGACCCCACCGTCGCCGTGCGAGGCCAGCAGCATAGAATTTCAGTTACCGTGGCACATGTCCCTGCGCTTTAGCATTTTTGAGTTATTCTTTCCGAGTTTTCCGAGTTTTTTATTCCGAGCCACGTGCGATCCAGTTGCCAAGTTAATTCGCCCGTGTTGTAAGTCTGCTGTTTCAAAATATTGAGGTCAAGTCGGCATTACAGTTTTGTATGAAATAAATCTGTTATTTTATTTTATGTCGACGTAGGCTCCAATAAAGTTGGTCAGTTTGATGGTCTAAACTAAACCATCCCATCCCACGGTACAGACAGTCCATACCAAAAAATATTTAATGGACTTTTAACGTAATAATCACTACATAGTATAAAACAAAATAACAAAATAGCTTCCCGCTGTCTGTCCCTATGTATGCTTAGATCTTTAAAACTACGCAACGGATTTGTATGCGTTTTTTTTAATAGATAAAGTGATTCAGGAGGAAGGTTTATACATGGTGTAACAAAACACCCTAGTAATACTTAAGGGACCACTACCTACCCCTTACTTTCAGACCATCAATCTGAACAACTTTCACTGTGGAGGCAACGTCGAGGAAAAATATAAAAAATCTCCCGTCCCATACATTTGAGTTGAGACGGTACTGCAGTTTTGTATGAAAGAGTACATTTTTTTTCGCGATTTTGATGTTGGCTCCATAGTGAAAGTTGCTCAGTTTGATGGTCTGAAGCACCCCCTTAAGTATTACTAGGGTGTTTTGTTACACCCTGTATGTATAGTATAATACCCCAACGAGCACCAGAGTGGAAATTGCAGCCTGTCATTGCAACTTCAAGATGCATAGCAACGCCATAAGGGTTCAAGATAAAGTTTTAAGAGCTATAACATCTTCCGCAAACTCCTATAGCTGCACGGGGAGCTTATAGTTGCAGTAAGGAAATAGAATACAGCTTATGCCTACATATAAGTTCATTCTTGAACCTATTTACCACTTAAGCCTATAGTGAGATCCAGAAAGTGCATTTTGACACTAATAGCTGTGTATGGTATATACTTGGAACTCTAAAGCGCCTTATACCTGTAAAGAGGATATATTTTTAGACTATTTAAAGCAGTTGCTTAAGAGTTCAAATAGGCACTACTTTGTTACTAGCAGTTGCATTAAAGAGATAATAAAATAATCAGTGCAGCCTTTAGTTGCTTATGAGTTATAATCAGTGATCGGAACGATGGGATTTAAACTTGTCGTGTGGGGGTTTATCATGGAGTTGTTAAAACCACAAAATTTGAATCCCGTGATACCGGGAACTGTCGCATTAGTCAGCAGTACATTGTATCGAAGTAGTTATATCAATTTTAATGATCTAAATCAAAATTAAGGTAATATTATTTTTTTTCCGAATAACGGGATTTTTTTTTCTTTCCAAATTTTCATAAGTTGTCCAGTTTGATGGTCTGAACCAACTATGGAAATTTGGAAAGAAAAAAATCCCGGGATTCGGAAAAAAATTATATTACCGTAATATGAATAATAATTAAATTAAACTTTTATCGATGGATTTCCCAACGAGCACCAGAGTGAAAATTGCAGCCTGTCTTGCAACTTTAAGTTGCATAGCAACGCTATAAGGGTTCAAGATGAAGAAATCCCGGGATTCGGAAAAAAATTATTTTACCATAATTTTTTTTGAGATCATTTAAATTGATATAAATAGCTTCTTCGATCCAATATACTGCTGACTAATACGACAGTTCCCGGGATCACGGGATTCAAATTAAATAAAACAAAAAATTTTGTGGTTTTAACAACTATGTTATACCCACGGCAAGTTTAGGTATTTGCAATCCCATTGTTCCGATCACTGGTTATAAGATATGAATATCTAAAAAAAAAAAATCAAAGAGTAAAATTATAACTAGATCAAACATCGTTTATGTTAAATCAATAACCGGAAAAATTCTGACCGGAGCCGCGCAATTGAAGCGGGATGGCTAATTGCAAAAGCTTGCTTGTAAGAAAGAGAGCCTTGCAGATGGGAGGAGGAGCCTTAAAGGGGTGCTTCAGACCATCAAACTGAACAACTTTTTCTATGGGACCAATATTGAAATCGCGAAAAAAAATCGGCTGTAACATACATTTCAGTCGAGTTAAGTTTGCAGTTTTGTATGGGATAGCCGATTTTTTTTTCGCGATTTCAATATTGGTGCCATAGCGAAAGTTGTTCAGTTTGATGGTCTGAAGCACCCCTTTAAGTAACTGTCCCATTTTATGTTACACCCTGTATAGTAACACAATCTATGAAAATATGAATAATAATTAAATTAAACTTTAATCGATGATTATCAATTATTCAAGTCTTTGCTGTATTTATAGAAATTCTTTTCCTCGCCCTGTCCTATATCTCTGACTACCACCTCGGGGACTATAGTTGTGAGCATATACTATACTGTATTTCCACGCCGATTATTTTTTCAATATTTATATTGGATTTTTTCAATATTTATATTGGATTTATTTCAATATAAATATAAATATTGAAAAAAATAATCGGCGTGGAAATACATAGCATATGCTCACGACTATAGTCCCCGAGGGGGTAGTCAGAGGTATAGGACAGGGCGTGGAAAAGAATTTCTATAAATACAGCAAAGACTTGAATCATTGATAATCCATCGATAAAAGTTTAATTTAATTATTATTGATATTTTCAATGATTGTGTTACTACAAAATCTTATCCTATTCTATTTTACTGTGCGTCAAAACAATTGTTATTGATTTTACATAAACGATGTTTGATCTAGTTATAATTTTTCTCTTTGAATAATTTTTTTTAGATATTCATAACCAGTGATCGGAACGATGGGATTGTAAATACCTAAACTTGCCGTGTGGGTATAACATAGAGTAAAGTTGTTAAAACCACAAAATGTTTTGTGTAACGAAGTGCCCCTGTGGCGGGATGGCCAGAGGGCCTCGTTGTAAAAATATATAAATCCCTTTAGAAGAGTTGACCTATCTTTAGGTAGGATGTCTGTAGTTCTGAGGTTGCTAATAAAAAGATAGAATTATAAACAAACATACAAGTTTTATTACTGAATAACCTAATCTCGTTTACAGGTTGTTTCCCTAGCTAACTTAATTCCTATTCACTACCACTTTTTACTTACAACCCAAGCCGAGCTGAAAAGAGGGAATAAGGACCCGGCACGAGGGGGGACGTATCGTGAAGGGTTATTTCCTTCAGGAGAATTGGCTCAAACTGTAAGACCTGACAACACTACCCGAGGAACCTCGAGCCACGCCTGGTCAGATCTTCAGGAGCTACCTGCGTCCTGGTTGATCTAGGACACAGCTGCGTCCACGACCCCTCAGGTCGAGGTGTTCAAAAATGAGGGGAGGTTGGGGAGAGGAGGAGGGGAGGGACACCCGATAGTAGACCTCTGTGGTTGAGCTTCTGCCCAGTCGCCTAATACCTCAAGCTACCGTGCTTCCACTCTCGGACGCCAACTATCGAGTCCCGGCCTAATCAATCAATCAGTCTCGCGGCAACGGCCTCTTTACTATGGTTTCTAGCGCCAGCTGCTGAAGCAGCCGGGTCATTGGGGTTGGCACCTGGTGGTGCCTCGTAGTTGTCCAGGTGTCTGCCGGCGCGGTCTAGCCCACCGAGTGGGACCCCGTTGGGGGAGGCCCGGTGAGCGAACTGCGGTCGGCAGTGTGGCCAATCAGGGGGGTTTTGTGCTGCGGAGTAGCCTACAGTCCGGCGGTTCACCCTCGGTCCGCCCCACGGTCCAAGGGGATCTACGGCCGTTAGCAGTTTCCGCAGCGGGGTGAGTCCTTAAAAGGGCTCAGGCATCAGGGGGTCAATTTCCGGGAGGGGATCGTCTGTGGAGAGCTCCATAGCGAGGGTGCAGCTGCCGAGGTCAGTTCGGCAGTGACGTCAGTCCGGGGGGTGCTGCGGAGAGCACACGAACCTGGCGGCATGCCAGGGTGTGTGCAGGCTCCAATGCGGTGGTATTTCTTGAGGTGCTGCCGGTGAGGTCAAGCCCACCGAGTGGGACCCCGTTGGGGGTGGTCCGGTGAGCGACCTACACGCCGGCAGTGTGGTTATCCGGGGTGCTTGAGGAGGGGCCCACGGTCCTGACGACTCGCTGAGGAGTCGAGGACGTGGGCGGGCTCCGAAGCGGTGTGTGGGCGCGACACAGCTTATGTTGGTTTTGTATTGCTTGATGTGTCGCTGTGTGTACATTGGATCGAAATAGTTATATCAATTTTAATGATCTGAAACAAAATTACGGTAATATAATTTTTTTTTCAAATCCCGGGATTTTTTCGTTCCAAATTTACATAGGTGGTTCAGACCATCAAATTGGACAACTTATGAAAATTTGGAAAGAAAAAAAAATCCCGGGATTCGGAAAAAAAAATTATATTACCTTAATTTTGATTTAGATCATTAAAATTGATATAACTATTTCGATCCAATGTACACACAGCGACACATCAAGCTATACAAAACCAACATAAGCTGGCCTCGCGTAGGTGCGACCAGCAGCGCACCCGCCTCCCGCGACCATCTATGTCGCGCGCACACACCGCTTCGGAGCCCGGATAACCGGATAACTACTTCGATACAATGTACTGCTGACTAATGCGACAGTTCCCGGAATCACGGGATTCAAATTTTGTGGTTTTTACGACTCCATGATAAACACCGGCGATGGCACCGTTCAGTTCAGTTGTTACTATATTTGTGTAGGCGAACCATCGAAATCTTTTTAAAATGTGAAATGCGCAGGCGGACATTATCAAATTAAATAAGTAAGTAATTAATTCATGGTTTCTTGTTATTCAGTACAGTACATGAAAAAAATAAACGGCGTGGAAATACATAGCATATGCTCACGACTATAGTCCCGAGGGGGTAGTCATAGATATAGGACAGGGCGTGGAAAAGAATTTCTATAAATACAGCAAAGACTTGAATCATTGATAATCCATCGATAAAAGTTTAATTTAATTATTATTCATATTCACAAAGATTGTGTTACTACATAATCTTATCCTATTCTATTATATTGTGCGTCAAAATCATTGTTATTGATTTTACATAAACGATATTTGATCTCTCTCTGGGGGTAGGCCCCTCACACGGTGGACCGATGTCCTGGTGAAGGCGGCGGAAAAACGTTGGATGAGGGCGGCGCAGGAACGGTCGTTATGGCGATCCTCGGGGGAGGCCTATGTCCAGCAGTGGACGTCCATTGGCTGAGATGATGATGATGATGATGATGTTTTCTCTAGTTATAATTTTACTCTTTGAATAATTTTTTTTAGATATTCATATGTAACCAGTGATCGGAACGATGGGATTGTTAGGGTTGTTAAAACCACAAAATTTAGTGTTTTATTTTATTTGAATCCCGTGATCCCCGGAACTGTCGTATTAGTCAGCAGTACATTGGATCGAAGTAGTTATTATCAATTTAAATGATGTTAAACAAAATTACGGTAGTATAATTTTTTTCCGAATCCCGGGATTCCCGGGAACTGAACTGGACGGTGCCAAATTTTTATAAGTTGTCCAATTTGATGGTCTGAACCACCTATGAAAATTTGGGATGAAAAAAAAATCCCGGGATTCGGAAAAAAAATATATTACTGTAATTTTGTTTTAGATCATTAAAATTGATATAACTAATTCGATCCAATGTACTGCTGACTAATACGACAGTTCCCGGGATCACGGGATTCAAATTAAATAAAACAATAAATTTTGTGGTTTTAACAACTCTAACAATCCCATCGTTCCGATCACTGGTTATGGTTAAATATGAATATCTAAAAAAAATATTCAAAGAGTAAAAATTTTAACTAGAGAAAACATCATCATCATCATCATCATCATCATCATCATCATCATCATCATCATCATCATCATCATCATCATCATCATCATCATCATCATCATCTCAGCCGATGGACGTCCACTGCTGGACATAGGCATCCCCCGAGGATCGGGATCAGATCAGATTAATCTGCACTATGAAATCCCTATGAAATCCAAACAATTCGACATATTGTAACCTTGAACTTATGCCTGCATAAAGAATGAAATTGGAGCCTATTAGCAGTTATGAACTGCAATTACAGTAATAAAAATCACTCTGAGGTCTACAAAAGTTAAAATAAGCGCCTAAAGCCGCTTAAGGGAAGCATTGAGGAAGATACTACTTCTATAGGCTGCCCACGAGCAAGCGCCATGTTTATGATCTTTTTAGGTTATCCAAGCAAATATTTGTCAACAAATAACGTAAACAGAACTTAATTTTTAAGGATTGGGACGTTGTCTCCAAACCAGTGTATCATTAAATCGACCTCAAATGATTTTATTACATAAAAAGTTGAAAAGACTGTATTCTAATACACATAATTAATGGCTTATTTGGATTATATCAAGAGCGCATCAAAATTACTCCAATAAGTGATATTTACATTATCAGTAAACTAATATGCGTTTTTAATTGCATGTACTGTACTGAATAACAAGAAACCATGAATTAATTACTTACTTATTTAATTTGATGATGGCCGCCACCGCACTTCACATTTTAATAAAAAGATTTCGATATTTTGATGGTTCGCCTACACAAATATAGGAACAACTGAACTGAACGGTGTGCTGTCAAAACAAGATTCATTCATTTCAATCGGTCATTCGTTCACGAATGTAGTGCTATATGAGTGAATCTTATTACTTAATCTTCCATTGCAGCTACTATGGCGCTCTTAAGCAGCTACTATTATAGCTCTTCTGAAGCTTAAGGCCGCATAAAATTGTGCCTATTTGGCTATAGTGCTGCTGCATAAGGCCTGCTGAGCACGCTCTATAGCTTACGCCTAGCAGCTTAAAGGAATAATTGCCTTGGCTCTAAAGCCTGTATGCAGCAATTTTTTGCCCGTTGGGACACGTACGTATATGCATGGTATCAGCATTGCACCCGCGCGAAGCCGGGGCGGGTCGCTAGTTTAACTATAAATGAAACGTATGACATATTGATGAACATGACTGTACCACGATGTTCTTAAAATCGTTAAGCACTTCAACTCTTAAGAGGCTTTTTGTACGTGCAGGTACTTTCTTGAGAACACCTCACGTGTGAAATCATGTTAAAACATCGTAGTTTGTGTACTTTTAGTTTATACTATGTTTATGGGCTTACATAGTGGATTTGAAACTAGGGGCAGAATTATCGGAAAACGTGTCCAAGTTTAAACCAAGCGAGCTTAAGCTACAACAGTAACTGAAGTAAAACGTTTAAAACCGCCTAGAGTATGACAATGTAAAGGTTACGGATTCTAATTAGGATTATCTTTATTATTTACTAGCTGTTGCCCGCGACTTCGTCTGCTTTACCTGGGTAAAAAGTACCCTATGTGTTAATCCAGTCCATGGTCTATCGGTATGCCAAATTTCATCAAAATCCGTTCAACATTTTTTGCGTGAAAGCGGAACAAACATCCATCCATACTTACAAACTTTCGCGTTTATAATATTAGTAGGATTTGCACTTAAAAAATAACAAATTGAAGCATACGAAATTCATTGCTACACGGAAAAAGTATTCTATGACAATTGTTTTATTTTGTAGACTTTTCTAGGAATCTAGGATTTGTTTTTTTGTAAACTTAGATCACTGTTTCTAGTAATTATAGTACTCTAATATCATTGGTAATAAAATGGTTGTCACAGATATCTTTTCGGTAGACTTTACTAGATTTTTTTTTGTTCTAAGTAGATTTTAGTTAAATGTAATCTAGCAGAATTAGATTTACAACCATAACATAGTTTTAACTTTTTACTAACATTATTAGTAAAAAGTAAAGTTTAGAAAATAAAAGGGTTGTCACAAAAATTTTTGAGCATCCGGCCCTGCACGTTGTCTCATCATCATCATCATCATATCAGCCGATAGACGTCCACTGCTGGACATAGGCCTCCCCCAAAATGGGAGGATTTGCCATAATCGCCACGCTTGGCAGGCGGGTTGGCGATCGCAGTTGGATTAAATGTGTGTACTCAGAGGACGCTGCTGCCCATCCTCCGGTAGATCCCTTAGTCGCCTTTTACGACACCCACGAGAGGAAATGGGATGGTGCTATTCTTTGCCGACACCACACGGACTGTTGGACACCACACGTAGTCTAGTTACCATGTAATTTTTGGGGCCTGTCGGTGCCACCCGATGCCGGCTGCTGCTTTGGTGTGAGTGAATTGAGCCTTTTAGAGTTTATGTATGTTTGTATCCTGAAGCGATTGTGTGATTAGCTACAATACATGCCTACTCGTACTCTTACTTTATACTTCTTCTTATCGTGGGGGCAGAGCCCTGGTGTCAGAGTTTTTTCAGACCGCCTTACGGCCTCTGTCGTGGTTTTTATGTAACGACTACTACCAGCAGAGATAGTAGCCGGGACCAACGGCTTAACGTGCCATCCGAAGCACGGAATCATTTTTCTTTTCAGACAATCAGGTGATTCAGCCTGCAATGTCCTAACCAACTGGGGAAAAACGCACAAAGTGACATATCACTAGGTGTCCCCCGTGGGAATAGACGCACGACCTCCGTGTCGAGAGCCAAAGCTCTTAACCATTAGGCCACGGAGGCATACTTTATACTAACAACCATTATCTCTCGTTTGAAAAAGGTTGATTGGATCTTTGTGAATTTATTTTTCAAATTGCGTCTGACCGTTATTTACTTTTAATGTTCTCTCCTAACAAGAACATTTTAGGTTTTAGCAGACTCTAAATGTAACGCTATTTATTAGACAATAAAACATAATTTCATCAGGCAAAAAGCATTCCCATGTTTTCACACAATACAATATACCCTAACCCTGTTGTTATAAAGGGACCATATTTACCGAAAATGTTGTTTTAGTCTACGAACACTTACAGTTATTGAATCTTTTTATAGATACCTACATCGCAAGAGTAAATCAAACTGTCTGCTATTTATAATATTATGAACTATATTGTATTTATTTACACTCTTGTTCAAATAGTGGCTTCGTATACTACTAGATAAACTTACGATAATATTCATTTCGAGACTGGCAGAAAGTTTTCTACACCTATGCACCCTAAAATAGGTTGTAATTCGAAATTGTAGTTAAGGTTAATTTTTAGGACTTTTTAGGTTTATTAAGATTTTAGGAAGATTATCTTTCAACAAGTATAAACAAAGTTACTTTCATAGTAAAATATAATATAATATTTCATAATAAAAATTGTGCAGAGTCATAGCCGTCACGCTCGTAACATTGTTTGACGCTGAGTATTACAAAAAGACCCCAATTGGGTCATTTCCGAGTCCTCACTTTGCTCGCGCTAGCTGCGTACTGAAACGCGAAACCAATATTTGTCGGCCTGTTTGTAAAAAATGGATAGCTGTCCAATTTTTAATAAACTTTTTTTTGACTATTCTAAACTTTTCATGTAGCGAGCGGATTTTGTCATTTTTTTGGGATGTGCCAAAATTTTGTCACAGCTGCTGTTTGCAATAGCTTTTAATTAAAGAGGCAAACTCAGAGGTATATTTTAGTCCTAATACTTTATTCCATAAGGGTCATTTTATCACAGCAATCTCCAGGGCTATCCATTAAAGGCATTCATCCATCCATCACTAGTAATGTGAACCCGCTTATAAATAAGCTACGAAATTTGCGGGACAAAATAAATCTAGCATCCTCTCAGTGGTATATCCAAAATCGTCCAATAAATCTGAGTGGTTTTTCCATTCGACTATCAAGATTTATCCATTTGGGTGAATCAGAAGTGACAAGCCAAAACAAATTTTAATCTGGGTTCTCAAAGGACTAGATAGGTAGGTAATTTGTCAACTCTTGTTCTGATAAGAATAATAAGAATAACGTCCTTTTTAGATAAACGACTTGACGATAGACAGATGGACAGATGAAGGTATAAAAATGGGTAGTTGATGTCAAATCGAAGGGTGGACAGCTCGATCCCAACCGTACATTTCGCTAATCGAAAGCAATTTTCTTTGGCGATTAAAATAGGGGTGGTGTGACGTGTTGGTTTTTCGAGATAGGATAGGATAGGAGAAGCTTTCAGTAGAGACAAAGATTATAAAAATAGAAAGAATGCTATTTTATTTTTGAAGAACTATGTAACCTTTATCAGGCATAGAGCCTTCACTCTTTACCGGCACCATAACTTCTGTAAACCAGGAACAACAGCAGCGACTCTATATTGATTAACAATAGTGCATGATGAAAATAACATGTTTAGGAAATTCCTTGCCTGAATAATTCTCGATTAGGTGGACCATTATTATAAGTGTTCCAATCGATTTGACTTAACAAATCTAGTGATTATCTGGGTTAACTATTTACTTGCTTCCTGAAGCACGGATACGTCCAAGACGGACCCAGTAAAACGATTACATAGACAGTCAGCTTGAAGTCACTTTAACATTTTGTATGTTCCATTGTATTATTTTATACACCACCAATGTGCTGGGCTAACTATGTAGTTCCAAAAAGTGCACTGTCGAAATTCAGAATACATTCTATCCGTACTACAACAATATCTTCAACCCCCTATAACTTCAAAGTCCGTTTCATTAATTATTCGTTTATTAATCCAGCTTTTGATACGAAACAAATAAAAATTTCCCACCGCTCGCTATTTGAATCTCACCGATACATACATACATACATAAGCTCACGCCATTGTCCCAAGGGGGTAGGCAGAGACCACAGATCGCCACACGCTACGACTCTGACACACTTCTCTAGCCTCATTGACATTCATACATCTTTTCATGCACTTCCGTCGATTGAGGGTGCTACGCACTTGTCCTTTTCGGAAAAGATCATTGATTTGATCGTGGTATGTTTTCCTCGGACGGCCTCTCCCAACACTTCCACTCACCTGTGCTCGATAAATTTCATTCGTAAGTCTTCTTTCATTCATTCTCTCTACGTGACCAAACCATCTAAGCATACCCCTCTCAATCCTTGTTACTATATCATCCTTCAACTTACACCAATCCCTTATCACACTGTTCTTGATTCCATTTCCATTCCACCCATACTTCGTAAGGAGCGCATTTCAACTGCATTCACTCGACTTTCATTCCTTTTATTCCATACCCAACATTCACTCCCATACATTAGCGTAGGCACCAACACACCGTTGTGAATAGCCAGACGTGCCTTTTTTGATACATACCGGCTACTCACCACGGCGTGCAGGGCCCCATTTACCTTATTTCCCGCAGTCACTCTTCGCTCCACATCCCCGTCACACTTTCCATCTCTCTTAAACAAACTTCCCAGATATACAAATTCATTCACCTGTTCATTCAATCTCCCCGATGTATGTACTTATACCATTTATAAACTTCAACACGACGAGACAATGTAATGGGTAAAATCTGAGCGTGATTTAGTATCTGCACGAGCGACGACGACATGAAACTTTCAACCGATGCGGTGTACAAACAGACGCTGTCAACACTCATGATGTATGGAGTCGGGTAAAACTGAGACTTGGGGATATTTGAGATCAAGCAGGATTTTTTACTAACGATGCTAAGTGTAATGAAATTGAGATTGTAAGGGTATAACAGTTATCTCTCCTACACCGTCATACAGAACAACTTTCTATATGGCACGAACATCGAAATCACGAAAAAAATACAGCTCTTCCATACAAAACTGCAAACCTACTCGAGCCAAATGTATGGGACAACTGATTTTATTTCCGCGATTTCGATGTTGGTCCAATAGAAAAAGTTGTTCAGTTTTATGGTCTGATCATCCCCCATATTAAGTTGGACCCTGGGCCTCTACCTGCACATTAGAACTTCGCAATTGCGTGAACGTTTTCACTCCAATGTCAACTCCATTACAATCAAGTGCGGACCGAAACGGTCTCGAAATATCTAAAATCGAAAGTCCGGATACCTATCCGGGTCCGGGTATGTCGCCACTGTTTCGGTCCGCACTTCATTGTAATGGAGCTGACATTGGAGCGAAAACGTTCACGCAATTGCGAAGTTCGAATGTGCGAGTAGAGGCCCTGTATAGTTTACACTGTCGTTTGTCAGTGTGTTTCTACAAACATTGTGTATGATCAGTAAATATGCAAATTCGTAACAAACTTCATTTTTATGGAGCTTGCTTGCGATACGGTACAGCTCTCTCTAAAGCACCTGCATTTAAAACGATATGTGGACCAAACAACGAACAAATAAACTATCTGTCACCGCGTGTTCTAGAACTGGCTGGATTTGAGCTTTTCCCAAAGATTTATGCTTTTGGCTCACGGAAGAAAACTGAGTCGGTTGATTTACTGCTTTTTTACTTCGAATAAGTCATGTCCGATGCGGTTGATAAACATGTTGAATAGGACATTCGACTTGTCATCATTTGTATTATTGATGTATGGTTTAGATTGGATACCGATATTTATTAGAATTATGGTGACCGCATTTTTTATTGACTTTAAAAATGAAATTTTTAAAGTGACTAAAACTAAAAGATGATCCTCAATCTTAGTATGGGAAATAGGCTTACATTAAAATGTTAGCGTCATAGTTAGCGTATAGTTATGGAACTTATTTCAATTTGTTTCTCATAATCTCTAGATTATAGTGGTAATATTAGCTATACCTCAAATAAATGGAGTCTCGCGTAATCGTAGCTGGCGCACATCTTGTCTGGGTAAGATATGTTGGTTTTTTATTTTTATTTTCGTATTAACATCTAAGATGTTCCATACACGCATTGATTTGCATGTGCCGTTTTAATAGGAAAAAAGAATCTCGGCAAAAAAAGTCAAAACGGTGCATTTGTCATATTTATTTCATAATTCCGTTTGCATTTTTACCCAATCTTTCCTCCGATTACAATGGTAAATTAAATTATGTTTTTAGAGTGTAATATAGGGCAATAGGTAATATTAATAGGTAATATTAATACCATCAATAAACGGAACGGTTTGTGGGCCACAATAAATTGACTCCTTTAATTAAGTATTCATACAAAATTATTGTTTCACAAAATATTTTGAACTGGATCAGTTTTTGTGCATGAAAAGATGTATGAATGTTAATGAGGCTAGAGAGGTATGTCAGAGTCGTAGCGTGTGGCGGTCCGTGGTCTCTGCCTACCCCCTTGGGACAATGGCGTGAGCTTATGTATGTATGTATGGACCAGTTTTGATTAATCTGTAACCGTTGTTTTCTTAAGATAGGTAATCAGGATCACAGTTTAGTCAAAATACATTTATGGTTATTATGATATGATCACTCGATTGTCCCCGGGATAAAAAAGGTATTGTAGTTTCAATTGTGTGTAAACTAGAGGTCGATTAGTGAGACCTAGTTCTCAATTTGCATTCTTTTTTCTGAATAAAGCTATTTGGCTCCAAGAAAGTTTGGTTAAACCATTTATTTTTCTCATAACCGATTCGGTCGACAAATAACGGTCCCTGTCAACTTCCATGATCTATGACTTTCAGGGAACGGCAAAGAACTTATTTATAAGCTTTAAATTTCTTTGGCATGGTTTTCGAATATTACGTATTCAGTTAAGCCATTCGACATTCATTATTTATTGCAGTTCACTGTAATAATTTATAAACATGTCATAGATCATAGAGAAACACGTGAAACCTGTCAACGCGTGGAGAGGAGTAAGTATTGTTTATTTCTCCATAGAACATTTTTCTGCCATTTTTTGCGGAGGGGGTTGCTATAACAATAACAGTAAAACGCATCGAATTAAGTGGACCATCGGGGCTAGTACGGGGCCGTCGCGGGGGTGAGGCTTTGACAGAGGGGAAAGTATTGGAAATTATGCGCAAGCCCGCCCCTTCCTGTCAAGGAGTACGTGTTTCTCTATGTCATAGATAATCTTCATAGTCTAAAAAAACAAGGTCTTCTATTCCCAGAGTGACACAAGCCTACGTCACAAAAAAATGGCCGCTAAACATGGTAAAAGGGTATGATGACGTAGGCTTGTGTCAGTCACGTGGTCAGTCACGTGTTCGGAAGAGAATACCAGGCGCAGTATATGGCACAGCGAAAAGGGCGCGAAAACAATTACCCAATAGCAGCAAGGTATTAAAGGTGGCACATCCTGATTGGTCAATATAATTTCGCGCGCTATTAAATTTTGTCAACTGCGCAGGTACATCGGTAAGACTTATAAACTTACTATTACTGTACTGTACCAGAAAAACGCAGAAGAACCAGAGTAACTGACATAGCCCAAAGAGTTGCTAAACTTAAGTGGCAGTGGGCGGGGCACATTGCTCGCAGAACCGATGGCCGGTGGGGCCGAAAAGTTCTCGAGTGGCGACCGCGTACCGTACGAGGTCATTTTTTGCTTTTCTCATGTTCTGGTTTGATCATGTTCACAGCGGTCTTATTACTTGATAGCCAGGAACTTAAAAATAGTAATATTTGTATTCGAGTATCGCTGGCATTGAGACAAAATTGCAATAATATAAGAAAAAAAACCTCCAGTTAATAAAAAAGATTTAATGTGCCCGTTTTGGTAAAGGACCGCCATTCAGGGCTGTCCCCTCTTCGAATAGTGTTGCGGACTTCATTATCTGAAAAAGTAGTAACGCCTCCCCTCTGGGCTGTTCGCCCTTTTTTATCAGATATCTGACACTTAAGAATAATGTATTCTTTCAAGTTTCATCATTTATTTTCGTATGCTTTTGATACATATTCATAAAGAGAATTATTATTTTTTTATTTAGAAGAAGGTTTTTCTATTTAGTATGTACTGTAGCTATGTGAACAGTACAAAAATTGACATGGTCCATCTGTCGGTTTAGGAGCTACAGCCGTTCAAAGGTCCGACCTTTGAACTGCTGTATCTCCTAAACCGACTGGCAGTTCATGTCAGTTTTTATAACCAAATAACTTTGTTAATTTGAAAACAAGTAGAGTGGTCGTAAAAACTCAAAAGCATTTGTATTTTGAAGTAGAAATGACTTTTGTATCTTGCTTCTGAGTTGGGCTTAAATGTTCGGTATTGTTATAAATTTTTTCGAAGATTAATTGATAGCGTTATGCAGAAATTAAATTTACCATTTTTAAATAGAGATTGTTTTGTCTTATATTAAATACTAGCTTTTGCCCGCGACTTCGTACGCGTGGACATTTTATTTTTTTGTTAATTTTCCTATGTTTTTAATAGTTATTCTGTTATTCGGGACTTAGACAAATACAACAAATCAAAAACCATAAAAATCGGTCCAGCCGTTCTCGAGTTATAATCAAAAACCACAAAAATCGGTCCAGCCGTTCTCGAGTTATAAGTGTTCGAACAAACCCGACTTTCTTTTATATATATAGATATTTAGTAAAACACGAAGGACTGGGATCTTGAGGATAAAAGGCCTTAAAATTCTAAAAAAATATCATAGAATGCGGGAATATATAAGAAATGACGTATTTACCTAGTAAGTAGTATTGGGCAAATTAAAATCATTATTCAGTTTATTTTAATACAATTGAAAACTCAATCTACCGTGTGGCGAGAGATAGGCAGAGATATCTAGAGCTTACTGCCAACCTCCAATAATGGAGAGGAACCCGAAGAAGATGAAAATTCAAACCAACGCCGCACACAATAAAAAATAAATAATGTTAATAATTCACTTATTTTGTGACATTAAAATTTTGTTTAAGAAACAAGACAAATTACTCTTTCTAATTCCCGTAAAACTGTTTCATCATGACATGACTTTTCTTTTCAATTACCCTTTCAAGGACATCGCAAATTGTTTGCAATTTTAATCTAAATTAGACGACAAAGGTCCTCTTTTATTACGAGGCAATTTATGTCCCTGTAAGTGCAGGTTTTTTATATTCAATTATTGTACAAAGACTAATAAAGACCTTACATTAAAAAAGCCAACCAAGTGGTAGTCGGACCAGCGTCAGCGTACAATTTAAGGTCCTTCTTATAGTATAAGAGATAAGTGTACTTTTTTCAACCATCAGCAGCACGGCTGATTCAGTGTTTATGGGGTGTAGAGCATCTCTGTGATGGAGATGGACCAGGTCTCCCTGCATAACTCCAGTCGGTTTAGGAGTTACTGATGTTTAAAGTTCAGCTGCAAGGCTGATCGTATGATATTATTGTAGTTTGCACTGTAGCTATGTGAACAGTAAAAACTGGCCAAGTGCGTGTCAGACCACGCGCAGGATAGGGTTCCGTAGTTGCCCGTTACAATATAATATTGACTTGACTTAGAAGGAGACTTTTTATTTTATACTACGGTTTAACCACTAATAAAGTCTAAAAAGTATATTTTATAAGTTAGTCGACTATTACTCGTAAACTTGTAAAGCCTACTTAGAGGTGTTAGTTTTCCTTTTAAATTCGTCATAATATGCTATTGCCGTGAATTTTTTCACGTCTTCAACTACAACCGTTTAGCTGGCAGAGGGGGAGAACACTCGACTCTAACAAAAATTGTCACTTAAAAGCTTAATATTTCACTAACGGATCCCTAAATCGAAAAATGATTTTCCCACACCCATAATATTTTTAAACGACCTATCCAACGATACCCCACACCATGGGGTAGAAGGGGAAAAAAAGGTCATTCCAACTTCACGTACGCTAAAAAAAATTTTTTTTAAAAATTTTATTTCACCACTTTGTCGGCGTGATTAATATGTATATCCATGCCAAATTACAGCTTTACTACGCGTCTCTGAGCTAAGCTGCGGACAGATAGACGGACGGATATGGTTAAACTATAAGGGTTCCTTTTTGACTTCGGAAACCTAAAAACTGACATGAACTGCCAGTCGGTTTAGGAGATACAGCAGTTCAAAGGTCGGACCTTAGACCTTAGAACCTAGAGTTAGTGAAATATTAAGCTTTTAAGTGACAATTTTTGTTAGAGTCGAGTGTTCTCCCCCTCTGCCAGCTAAACGGTTGTAGTTGAAGACGTGAAAAAATTCACGGCAATAGCATATTATGACGAATTTAAAAGGAAAACTAACACCGCTAAGTAGGCTTTACAAGTTTACGAGTAATAGTCGACTAACTTATAAAATATACTTTTTAGACTTTATTAGTGGTTAAACCGTAGTATAAAATAAAAAGTCTCCTTCTAAGTCAAGTCAATATTATATTGTAACGGGCAACTACGGAACCCTATCCTGCGCGTGGTCTGACACGCACTTGGCCAGTTTTTACTGTTCACATAGCTACAGTGCAAACTACAATAATATCATACGATCAGCCTTGCAGCTGAACTTTAAACATCAGTAACTCCTAAACCGACTGGAGTTATGCAGGGAGACCTGGTCCATCTCCATCACAGAGATGCTCTACACCCCATAAACACTGAATCAGCCGTGCTGCTGATGGTTGAAAAAAGTACACTTATCTCTTATACTATAAGAAGGACCTTAAATTGTACGCTGACGCTGGTCCGACTACCACTTGGTTGGCTTTTTTAATGTAAGGTCTTTATTAGTCTTTGTACAATAATTGAATATAAAAAACCTGCACTTACAGGGACATAAATTGCCTCGTAATAAAAGAGGACCTTTGTCGTCTAATTTAGATTAAAATTGCAAACAATTTGCGATGTCCTTGAAAGGGTAATTGAAAAGAAAAGTCATGTCATGATGAAACAGTTTTACGGGAATTAGAAAGAGTAATTTGTCTTGTTTCTTAAACAAAATTTTAATGTCACAAAATAAGTGAATTATTAACATTATTTATTTTTTATTGTGTGCGGCGTTGGTTTGAATTTTCATCTTCTTCGGGTTCCTCTCCATTATTGGAGGTTGGCAGTAAGCTCTAGATATCTCTGCCTATCTCTCGCCACACGGTAGATTGAGTTTTCAATTGTATTAAAATAAACTGAATAATGATTTTAATTTGCCCAATACTACTTACTAGGTAAATACGTCATTTCTTATATATTCCCGCATTCTATGATATTTTTTTAGAATTTTAAGGCCTTTTATCCTCAAGATCCCAGTCCTTCATGTTTTACTAAATATCTATATATATAAAAGAAAGTCGGGTTTGTTCGAACACTTATAACTCGAGAACGGCTGGACCGATTTTTGTGGTTTTTGATTATAACTCGAGAACGGCTGGACCGATTTTTATGGTTTTTGATTTGTTGTATTTGTCTAAGTCCCGAATAACAGAATAACTATTAAAAACATAGGAAAATTAACAAAAAAATAAAATGTCCACGCGTACGAAGTCGCGGGCAAAAGCTAGTATTTAATATAAGACAAAACAATCTCTATTTAAAAATGGTAAATTTAATTTCTGCATAACGCTATCAATTAATCTTCGAAAAAATTTATAACAATACCGAACATTTAAGCCCAACTCAGAAGCAAGATACAAAAGTCATTTCTACTTCAAAATACAAATGCTTTTGAGTTTTTACGACCACTCTACTTGTTTTCAAATTAACAAAGTTATTTGGTTATACTCTAAAACGAAAAGTAAACTGAGAGAACGTCTGGTCCTTCAGACGTGATCGAAATCTTTAGCCTAAACATTTTAAAACAAATTAGGACATTAATCCTTAACCCTTACCTCCTAAGGTACAAATTGAAGTGGGCATTACAAAGAGCTGGACCTTAGAAGATCCATCAGGAGCATTTCCAATCCCAATCGATCATTTGTCTCTTTACCGCTCGAATGCCCCTAATTTCATCCTTCCCGTACTTACCTACCTGAGCGTCAAATTGTTACATTTATTCCGTACAGACCTATTTTGTAAAGGAAGAGTTTGGTGGAGACCTTTGTCCAGCAGTCGGACAAAATTGGTTTAAAATAAAAGCGGTCAAGTGCGAGTCGGGCTACTCGCGCACCGAGGGTTCCGTACCACACCACCACAGAACGCAACAATATTAACTTAGAAAAAAAATCTTTTTTGTCCGGGACCTTTAGCGCAAGACCTTGACACACACTTGGCCGGATTTTAGTATTTGTTGTTATTCTGTAGAGTTTGCTCTATAATCACACCAAGTTTGACGCTTGTATGTATTACCGTTTTTACTATAGAGCGTGAAGAAAAAACGTTGATAAAAACTAGTTTCTTGTTGAAAACCCGCCTTAATTTTAAACTATTTGACATTTTTATTATTTGTTGATAAATCCGCCGTAATAACGCACATTCTGTGAAAATTTCAACTATCTAGCTCTTACGGTTCAAAAGTTACAATCCTAAATAGGTAAGACAGACGCACGGGTACAATTCTGATATAAACCTTCCTCTTGAATCACTCTATCTATTTAAAAAACCGCATCAAAATCCGTTGCGTAGTTTTAAAGATCTAAGCATACATAGGGACAGACAGCGGGAAGCGACTTTGTTTTGTTTTTTGTTTTTATGTAGTGATGATTATTTTGTATTTTATGGATAGTGGATCACATTATGGACTCTACGATTTCTCTCAAAAAATCATTTTTGTTAGCTCTGCTTTTTGATGCTGGTCTGCCTAGATACAATCCCAGGGCCTCCATTCTGCTCTCTCACTTTATACAAGGTCCCTAGTGTGCGGCGAATGTTTCGTTTTGTATTACCTTTACGTTTTCGAGTTATACCGTAAAATATTTGACAGCTGTTGGCTGCAAAATGTTTTAAAGTAAATTACTAATTTGCTACGTGCTTCAACTTCTGAGTTACTTCGTTTGAAGTTTCTGCAAGTTAAGGAGTTGCTCGCGTTGCGTTGTGAGCAGACTAAGCGATTTTCTAACGATTCTCGTTGTATTTCTTACCTTAGGAAATCACTCGGTATGAAACGCGTGAGATCTTAAAGTTTTGACAGGTTTGTTCGATATTATACGCAGCAATCTCGTTGGACGTCCCTCGGTAGAAAGGAAACTATACTTCGTTCCATATAAGAGTAGAAAGCGATTCCTAGTAAGCTCTCTGGTCAATTCTTCTCAACAATTACCACAAATTTGTCTGAAAAATATTGTTTTCTATATATTTTCTTGAACATTACTAAACGATTCTAAGAATCGTTAATACACTGGCCTGCAAAACTAAGTACTTACCTATCACACTTTAATTAGAGGGCAATTTGAAAAGGAGTGTTTTTGTTTATAAATAAAGTTTTTTCTAAAAAATAAAAAAAATATTGTATTGTTCTCGTTTCGAAAATACATCTTGTGCACTTTAAAGGTTATTGCAATTTTCAAAGTGTGGTAGTAAGTTTTGAAGGCCAGTGTAGTATTAGGATATCTCTGTTTTTTGTACTTCAAAATAGACTTAAATTCTTAGTTAATTTTTTGGAGCAATTTTGAGGTCTTTCGATCGCATAATGTACGTTATTCAATTACCTACTATTATAGTTGATTTCTCGACTTACAATTGAATAATTTTGTATGACTTCTTCGAGTTCCCAGAAAGCAGACAAAGCGTACGTTTCACAGATTGCGTTTGTTTGAACGATTTTCCTATAAAATATCACACAGAACCCGACATGGCAACAATTCTTTTCAATTCACTTTTCAAATAAAACCTTGGTGACCCATATGCAATGTTCTTGCTTATCACCAATCCCTTTAAAATGTAGGAATTATGCCACAAACAACCTCATCAAAATTCATTTAACAGTACCTAGTTGAATAAATTTTGAAACGGGCTCACGTATATCCACTCGTATTCATATATCGTTCCATATTCAATTTCGTTCTAAGCGGGCTACACGAAAAAAAATGTAAAAATAAAGGGCGCAAACGACACCCTCGATATTGAGAAAGCTCTAACTGCACATACAATAGCTCGTTATTGCTCGTATGTATGCGGAACTGATCTATTCGATACTGGATTCGAGACACCTTGGAAGGAGCCAACTGCGTTTGAATAATTTTGTCTCCAATCTGAACGGCAGGAAAAATTGACCATAATTTTATTACCTACATTGTATTCCAGGAAGTTAGAAATAAAAATCTACCTAATAATCTTAATTTCCTTCGAATAACGAAATTGAACTACTTACACATCAATATTTTTTGTTGTATGTGTCAGATTTTTTACGAAACTTTTCGATCGTTTTTGTTTTCAGGTTTTCAGGCATATATTTTTAAAGCAATATTCAATGTAAATCGACTTCTGGATTTAAAATGACTTATTTCTTCTAAAATCAAATAATTGAACCATGCTTTTAAATGTTTTGCCCTTAGACAATTTATATAGGGACGAGTAACGCGTGTCATTCTACTAAGAAACATTTCTGCCACTTTTTGCGGGGGGCGAGGTAACATGAAATCCGCAACTTTGGATTTTATTCCCCATAAGTTTAGATTCTAATTTTGAATGTTAAAAATCATGAAAAGTAGTCTCATGTGAACCCCAAACGTTCTAAGTTCAAAATTATTGTTTCGCTATTATAGGCTGCCTCGTTTAGTGATAAGGTATAAAATTGGGTGTAAATGCACAAGATCAATTGTTCTTATACCGTGGCAGAGGGGAAATGCTACCGCAAGGCGAGTCCCTATATAAATTGTCTAAGGTTTTGCCGCGTTAGATAATACACGAAACTACATATTTAATTCTTTTGTTTCATTCAAATAGTGAAACTACATAAAATACGCAATCAGGAAATGTTCTCCTTAAAAAGGATATTCAACTGTCTATATTCCAGTGAAGCTGACTCGAATTCCTGCAAACCGGGTCAGTTTTTACAGGAGTATTTGCATAGCAAAAGACAGAAATTCGACATTTTAAACACTAGCCATCTAGGAAGACTACCGTAAAAGGCTATTGTCATCACCACAGAACATTACAGTCTGTGATCATCACTGCATTTTTGTCACACATTTTGCATCTGAAATTACGGAGAGTATAACACAAAACACTATCGTGTTTTGTTGTTGTGTATACTTCCTTTGTGTGTGACGACAGAAACAACAGAACTTTTTTAAAAAGCCTTGTTTAAAATCTGTTGTCCAACAAGAATCTATCCACCTCCCAAGTGTGAAAATATGGTCTCGCAAACAGGGGTATTTGTATTCCCGTCGAACGCTGCGGTATCCGCAACATATTTTGTGATACTATAGCTGTGGCGAAAAAAAGGCTCGTTTTGTCGCAGCATCGCATCGTATATCACGTATAGTGTTGTTTATGTCTGCTGTTCCCGTTTGTTTAGTCCACTTAAGCGGTTTAGCTCTCCGTGACAACCGTTTTGTCCGATATAATTTATATTTACTCTTTTGCTATGCTTGAAATTGTATGTTTTAGTTTTTGGGATTGGAGGTTAGGTGAGGTAAAGTAATTGCAACTACGGGGCAATTGCAACTATGCAGCAATTGCATTTATATGAATCACGATGCAGTTCTTCTCTTTATACCAACACATGCCTTCTAGATAACTAGATATTCGTCTATTGAGAGAAGAAATGAATCATGATTCTTTAAAGTGCAATTGCACCATAGTTGCAATTAGGTACCTTAACACACGTTATTATAATCTCGTTGATAACAGTCTGATAGGAATTCAGATCAATTGAAGTACCTACCGGTAACTTATTGGATGAAAGCACAGCCGCAGATTGAAAGGTTGGGGGTTCAAGTCCCATCTGATTGTCCTAAAAATGTTCGATCTTCATTTTGTATCTGTGTTTGGTGTAAATAAAAGTATATTTCATTCATTCATTTGAACATATTTTAAACAGGTATTTTTGCGTGTTTCTTTGAGCCTGAAAAAAAAATTGAAGATATGTCACCACAATACAGGGTGTAAGTGACAGCCAAGCAAATACTGAAACGATGAACTCAGACCATCAAACTGAACAACTTTCACTATGGAGCCTACCTCAGGAAATGCGAAAAAAAACAGCTGTCCCATACAAAACTGCTGTACCTACCCGACTCAAATGTATGGGACAGCTGATTTTTTTTCGCTTTTCCTGAGGTAGGCTCCACAGTGAAAGTTGTTCTGTTTGATGGTCTGAGTTCACCGTTTCAGTATTTGCTAGGCTGTCACTTACACCCTGTATATTCACTGACTATAGACTTTTATAACCAGATTTCAGTTAACAGGTTCCGATAATTAAAATTCGCTGAGTATATTTATTTTATCTGAAGCAGCGCCGACGAGGACAGTGTACACAAAGTTAAGCACTTCAGAGATTTCCCACTTTCCATTGCATTTAAAATTCCCGCTACAACACTAAATCTTCCTTACTGTCCTCCCTGAGGAAACTGTAAAGAATAGCTAACGAAATTTCCTCAAGTTTTACAGAAACAAAAACGTGAATATTTTATTACGGCTGAACCCTTCTGCCTTCTTAAGGTTTCGTCGAAATTGAATTATATCTTCCTTTTAAATTGCAAATTGTCCAGTTTATTTTTCTCTTGTTTTACCGTCTGCGTGCATATTTCGATATTTTAGCTCTCTGACAGTTGAATTTTTAATAATCTTCACGGTCTTGATGCTAATTTTTCATTTTCCGATATTTTCTTTGTTCTTTCATTCGGTATCGTATTTCAATGTTGATATGATATCGAGATTGATTCATGTTTAAATGATATGCTGACTTACCTATAGGATGTAAATGTAATTGCTTTTACAATTGAACAACTTTTATTATGGGAAACCACAGAAAAACAATTGGGGTTTATGTAGTTTCCAATAGCTAGGTCTAGGTAGGTACTCCACCGAAATGTATGGAACAGCGATTTCGATGCTGGGTTCATATAGTGAAAGTTGTTTATTCAATTTGATGGTCTGAAGTAATTAGTATGTATCGCATTTAAGTTTACACCCTGAATTGATAGAATAAGAATAATTTCATAATTTTACATTAATTAATTTCCATATGCTAGCCTTCCATCCACAAAAATACTGCAAAACCTTTTTCTGTAAACAATACAGTGTAAAATTCTAATACATTTTTCTGTATTTGTAGAAATATCAACATAGTAAGTATATTTCAGTATCGCCATCGCCGATATGTAGCCATATCTACAGTCAAGTACAGAAGCGTAACGTCAGCGAAGTGTTCAAAATGTAATTTGGGAGCTGAGCGTCCGTTTCATCGTTCACTTCAGCAGCAGACAATGTCGAAAGATTAATGGCAATGCAACGACTGGTGACACTGGTGACATCAGTCGTCAAGCCATGTACTTGTCAAGAGCCGACGTTTACACTTTTTAGGGTTCCGAAGTCAACAAGGAACCCTTAAAGTTTCGCCATGTCTGTCCGTCTGTCTGTTTGTCTGTCCGCGGCTTAATTCAGAGACGTGAAGTAGTGAAAAGCTGTAATTTGGCATGGGTATACGTCTTGGACAATTTAATAGTAAGGACTGGCCTTGCGGTAGCATTTCCCCTATGCCACGTTATGAGACTAATTGATCCTTTTTTTTTTTTATTAACTATGGGTTTGCTCTTGACCTCAATCCAGTCCTCAGGACGAAGATGGGGTCGTAGATGTAGCGAGCTTACCCAGAAGATGCCTATTCACTCGTACTTTAAAGGAATTCGGGTTGTAAGTACTCGGAAATACTGACGCAGGTACTAATTGATCCTGTGCATTTACACTCAATTTTATACCTTATCACTAAACGAGACAGCCTATAATTGCGAAACGATAATTTTTAACTTAGAACGTTTGGGGTTCACACGAGACTACTTTTCATGATTTTTAATATTCAAAATTAGAATCTAAAGTTATAGGGAATAAAATCCAAAATTGCGGATTTCATGTTACCTCGCCCCCCGCAAAAAGTGGCAGAAAATTTTTATAGGAGAATGACACGCGTTTCGCGTCCATACTATTAAATTGTCTAAGGTATGCGTTAATATTAATTACGCCGACACAGTGGTAAAGTTGTTAGAGTCAAATGTCCCCCGAAACAACTTAAATGTCTTCGATACTCTATGAATTAATAACAATCGAGTCTATCGGTTCATTTTCATCCGTCACCGCACTGAATACGAACTGAGGACAAGTACTTACAACGACATGACTGGCTACCCCCTGGACATTAAATCATCGAGATTGATTTATATGTCGGCCTTTCCTTTCAGAATATTAAATCAATCTGATTAATATTCACAAAGCAATTTGTAATTGTTATCGTTTAAGCTTCGTCACACTTTACTTTACGCTTCATTTCTTTTTGTATGTTAATTTTTATTCAGTGAAAAGGTTTTTTTTTTATAATGGGTAGAAACATCGTATTCGAATATCGTATTATTATGTTCATGGGTATTGAGGCATCAAACTATTTTAAAAAGGTTCGTGGTAATGTCAGGGTTAGAATTCAGTCTGTAATATTTTTATGGAAACACTAGCTTTTGCCCGCGACTCCGTCTGCTTGGATATATAATATGTAGCCTATGTGTTATTCTGGGATAAGATCTATCTATATGCCAATTTTCATTGAAATCGATTCAGCCATTTTAGCGTGAAAGAGTAACAAACATCCATACATCCAAACAAATATTCGCGTTTATAATATTAGTAGGATTAAATATCATCATCATCATCAGCCTATACATATACGTCCCACTAAAGGCCTACCCTCAAGAAAGGTGTATACAGGGTGTTAGGGCGAATTTCCTATAGGTTTCTTAGGGAAAGTTGTCCAGTATCATGGGTACAATCACCCCTTAAAGTAATGCAACTGTTTACCCTAACACCCTGTAAGCATTAGACTACCACGCCGAAGTCTATCAAAACGCATTAAGCGTTATCTTTGGTTTTAATTACCATACTTGAAACATTGGGTAAAAGGCTAATAATTGGTACTAACTAGCGTTATACACACACGCTTTACACGCTTTACGACCAATTATGGGGGTCCAGGTTCGAATCCGCACGGACAACATGCCATGTACCAATGAGTTTTTCTAACTTATGTACGTAAAACCGACTGCTCTCAAACGGTGAAGGAAAACATCGTGAGGAAACCTGCATACACTGAAGAAGAAATTATGATGTGTATGTGAAGTCTACCAACCCGCATTGGGGATGCGTGGTGGACTAATGCCCATACACCCTCCTTGAGGGTAGGCCTGTGCCCTGCAGTGGGACGTTTATAGGCTGATGATGATGATGATGATGATGATGATGACACGCTTTACTGTCACTTCATACAAATGGGCTCGCACTGACTCTTGTCAGTTCAGCACGGGCTGAGCGAGTGCGAATGAAAAAGGACTACATCATTGCTCTCCATTTCCACCACCTTCCACTCTAAAAGAGTGGCTTTGAGTAGACAGTGGAATATCGAGGCGAAACGTTCGATGGATCTAGCCCTGTACCCGGACTTTCGATGTTCCATATATCGCCACTGTTTCGGTCCGCACTTCATTGCAATAGAGTTGACATTGGAACGAGAACATTCACGCAATTGCGAAGTTTTAATGTGCGGGTAGAGGCCCTAATTCGGCAGAGCCTTCGCAGATTTCTTTTTCGATGTATTCCTTCAATCTGACCCAGTACTTGATGCTGATCTGGTTAACCAAACGACTAAGACCTGTAATTCTAACCATATACATGTTAACTGTATAACAAGCGAAGATATTATATTCGTGGAGCTTTTGGGAAACTTAAGCCTAGTTCTGACTGCATTACACCTTTCATAATAAAGGCGTGTAAAGATGAGTTCATGATTCCTATCTACACTAATATTATAAAGAGGAAAGATTTGTACCTATTTTTGTATGTTTGTATGTTTGTAATGAATAGGCTCAAAAAGTACTGGGCCGATTTAAAAAATTCTTTCACCATTAGAAAGCTGCATTCACCCTGAGTAACATAGGCTATATTTATTGCTAAAAAAGATTAGATGTCCACCCGTGCGAAGCCGGGACGGGCCGCTAGTCAAATATATTTTTAATCTGGCGCTCTATACCGGGAAATATCCTACGTGCTGGAAGCTCTCAAGAGTGGCCCCGATCCCTAAAAAAGTACTTATAGTAAGTAGTAAGTAGGTAAGTATTTAATTTTACACCCTATATATGCATTCCGACTACACTTCGCAACTCAGCCTCTAGTTTCAAGTAAAGCCCATATACGAGTATGCGGCCACAAACAATCTAGCCTACGCTTTGGGACCTAGATGCTGAAGTCTGAAGTACTGCTATTGTGCTTGGAACCTTTGTATGTGCGGAGCTAAAACTAGCTTATGAGAGCCCGTTTTGATGGATATTGTTTATTCCGTGACTTACATAACACAATGGAGTCTATCCAGACCACATGGACGTTTTTCTTAAGATGAGATCTTGACCCTAACTGCTTAGTGCTTACTACGAAACAAAAGAAATGTAAAAGAGATTATACTTCTGTCGTACTATTTTGTGACTCTACCATAGTAAGAAAGTCAGAAACTCTTCATCAACACATATTTTAAACACAAATTAAATACACTTTAATACAATTAAAAAAAAATTAATACAATTACAACATTGAATTACAGAACATTGTCAAGATCAGTATTGCCATTTTTTGGATTTCACACATTTTCATTCGCTTACGGGAATATCAAATAACTATGAAGTTTATGCATCATACGTTTTATAGAACGAGAAAATTTCAAAAATGTCGCTTCAGGCATAATATCTTTCCTCTCAACAATTTACTAACATAGTACTTAGTTTGTATTACTAACTATATTATGGATTGTGGTCTGAAATAAAGATTATATTATTATTATTTTGGTAATTCATATAATCATCAAGTTTATAATCAGCTTTTTTACAGAGGACTGCTTAAAATGGAAATGAACGCAAGTGAAAAGGAAACTCCAGTTCTATATCCCAACCGAGTTTAAAAGAAAACGACCTAATTCATATAATCGACGATTAACGCCCCTTCCTATAAAACCAGTAGATTCAATTACGTATTTTATTAGTAAGTTTGTACCCCAAAATAAACCAAAGTACGTCCATTCAGTAAACAAAATAATCCTAACAATTCAGGTCAGGGATCGCTACCGAACTAAACCTTTAATGTTTGTTTCTGTACACATTTCCAAGTCAATGTTTACAGGGATGAGTGTGAAACCAAATGTATACCAAACTAGGTTATAAGCCAGATTGTGTTCGGAAAACGTGTTTTGGTTGCTTTAGACAAGTTGAAGTTTTAGGAACTTTATAAGGGATGTTTTGTCACTGCCTCGACTTGATATGAATATTGAGTCAATGATGCCAGATTTACTTTGCGCTAGCAAAAAAGCGTAGCGCTAACATAGCCATTCAGTTATAAAAAAAAAAAAAAAAAAATCATCATCTTTTTTTTTTTTTTTTTTATAGCCATTCAGTTATTAAACTCAAAAAATATAATAATTAAATAACGATCACACGTTGTAAAGAAGAAATACCTAATAAAAATAAAGAAATGAAAGAATAACAAAGAATGTAATAATAATAAGCTTCAATAAATATTAAACATTAAAATCGTAATTATCAGTATTATTAACTAATCTAAGTTCCACTAGTGCAGAGCTTAGAGTGAAATGAAGGAAGGCGGTTGGTGATTTTTATAGTGAGTGGCTAAACATAAATAAATATCTTGGACATTGTCACACAAATTATCTGGTCACATTTAAAGTACCAGAATCTAGCCTGGACTTTTATTATGATGACTAGACAACGATATAGAATACATATATAGATACAAACATCCATGACTCGGGTACTAATATTCATATTCATCATACAAATATTTGTCCCTTACGGGATTCGAACCCGCGACTCTCGGCACAGCAGGCAGGTTCACTACCGACTGCGCTACCGGGCCGTCCTAAAACATATTTAATGAAACAATTTTTTTTAAATAGAATTCTATTTTTTTTTTAAAACGGACACATTTCTTTTTTAAAGTCCAATCGAAGTACCAGAATCTTTCAATGAATTACCTTTCAAATGGATTCGAGTTCGCAACTCTCGGCTTACCAGGCGCCTGCCTGATTAAATACCACAAACGGTCACTCATCCATAGACTTGCATCGGCTTGGGTTGCTTAATAGCCCAGTCAAAATGTTTTTTTTAGGAAGGGTGGGAAGTAATTATTTAAGTATGGGATTTTGAAACTGTAACCGGCAACATTTATTGACAAAAAGACTACGCAACATAGAAATCAAAATTGTATCACCCTTAAGGCTTATAATACCAATGCACTCATTTTGATTAGATTCAACATTATAAATGACTTTTGAGCAGTAAAATAGCCATAGAAATTTTAAAAATGAGTCATTCATTAGAAAATACTAATGTATTTTCAAAGCTTTCTAATTAGACAAAAATATTTACACCGTGTTTGAAGTGTGCAAGATGGTAAAGACTTAAAAATTTAAAAAAAAATGTAACCTTCAAGTTTTTTAGAACGAGATAAATGCTACATATTAAGTTTGGGGCTGTTGCTAACGTGTTTTATTTTTATTTTGATATATTTTAAGGTTCAAATTGGCTCTTAAATGATAGGTAGGTGTACCAAAAAACATCTTAATTAGTCTCGGGTCAAACCGTACAATGACTGGGCTATAAATTCAGTGATCGTTCCCAAATTCTCATACGTAAGCCCCAAAACGCCAGCGCGAGCTTTATATAACTCAGTTTAAGTAGTTTTAATTCTATACAATAATATTACGTTTTTTTAGTACTGAACTAATGAATCATTGTCTACTTTCTAGCTTCAACTGAAGTAAAATAACATTGTTGGAAACTTCCATAAATTATAACATTCCGACAAGACAAGAGTGACAAAAAGAAAAGCAGTCGACTAGTGAAACTAGAGTATCTTAACTTTAGCGACTTCGTTTGTGCCAACTTGTGAATTTGCATGAGTTATTATAATGTTCACTTGAGCTTACTTATTTCTGAAGTTTTTCTATAAATCAGTAAGGTTAGAACATTTATTGGTAATTGAATTTTTCTCTTACTTAAATTTTGAAATTTTCCACACGTACCAACTTCAATACTTGCCCTCTTAAATACTAAAAACAAGAAAGTTAGAAACGATACTTATTTGAATGTAATAATTTCATCATCATCAGCCTATATACGTCCCATTCTCCCATTGCAGGACATAGGTCTACCCTCTGGAATATTTCGGGCATAGGCCCACCACACATTCCCACCGCTTTAACTCCTGTAAACCAACACTGAAAAAAATGCGAGCCATCTAAGAAGTATAATTTCTCTTAATTAACACCAAAATAATTGAAATGACGTTATTATTGTTTACTAAAAACAAAAGATGGTTAGTTGTAACAACAAGCCGAATTCGTTTAACAAAGTTCTTTTAGTCGAAGAAGTCATGATGTTGACAGGCTCATTCATATGGATTCATGATGTTGGTGAAGTAAACAAATTTTTTTTTCAGTGAAGATCAACAGCGGCGACCATTCACAACACTAGACAGTGAAGTCCAGCGAGTCCGATGACTCTAATCTGTCTTGGAACCCAAAAAAAAGAAATATCCGACTTCCCTCCATTGCAAACGGGAGACAGCAATGAGAAAAAAGGATGGAAGGAAAAAATAAAAATATATAATTACAACAACAAAAAAAACAATACTACCTCCAGGAAGAGTGTATGGGCTTTAGTCCACCACGAGTGCCCAATGCGGATTGGAGGCCTTCAATGTCTTCTTCAGCGTAACAGGTTTCCTTACGATGTTTTCCTTCACCGTTTTACATAAGACGTCGTAGACCTCGCGCCTCGTTTTTGGGTCTACCGTTTAATGTAATAGTTTTAAGCAGGTTTAAAATAGACATTTATCTTATTTTAGTTCGAAAAACTCATTAGTACCTACAACCCGGGCGAATTAACTTGGCACCTGTCTCGCACGTGGCTCGGAATTTGACACCCCTCCTGCTACCCCCTGCGGGACCCCGCCGTCGCTGTGCGAGGCCGTAATATAGCATTTCAGTTACCGTTGCACGTGTCAATGCGCTTTAGCATTTTCGAGTTATTCTTTCCGAGTTTTTTATTCCGAGCCACCGCGAGTCAGGTGCCAAGTTAATTCGCCCGGGTTGTACATGGCATGTCGTGTCGCCCGTGCGGATTTAAAACCGGACAGTCATGATTGGTTTTACCTACGATTTTTTTCAAACTTAAAGCCATTAAACGTTCTTGCGGCATTTTATCTCTACAATAAAATAAAAGTCTAAATACAAATTTAAAAAAATAAGACGTCCAATGAGATCTTTTAAATATTCCAACAACGAATAAAGAATTTCAAATTTGAATTGTTAACGTGATCTCGTCTCATAAGTACAGACAGACAGACATCTACAAACAGAAAGAATATTATTCTAAAACGAGATACTTATAAAAGTTTGCGTAATTGGACAAGTTATATTCTTTACTTATGATAATTTTGTTTGTTATTATTTTCAGTTACGACGTTATTCTTGTTCGAGTGGTTTGGTAAACAATAAATACAAATAATAACTTTACACAAATTCAAAATTTAAATGTTCAAACATTCGAGTTTATGTTTTGTTAATTAAGTTAAGATTTTAAAGTTTGACCAACATAGCTGTAATTTTTTAAACATAAGTGAAAGGTGTTTTGGTTATTATGTTAATTTTTTAACGTTTATAATACAAGTGTCGTTATGATGTTTGTTTCTTACCTTATCAACTAAATTAAAATAGCGTGTGTGTACTTATGTACACACGTAGGACGTTATACTTCATTGGCGTGAATTTACGAATTCAGTAACATTTGAATGGAGTCAAATCTAGAGTAATGAATGTAACGTCATCGTGACGGTCAAAAAGACTTCCTATCCGTAACACTAGTGTGACAGTCAAGAAAAAAAAATCCTGCCTGTCACCAGTGTGACAGTCGCGGAATCAATCACGACTCTCGAAAACGATGATACAAGTCTTTAAATCGTTAATGAATACACTCTTTTTTTAAACATTACGGTGGTTAATCAAATTGCCAATTAAGAAGTTACAAAATCGCTAACAGTTGCTGCAGAGGTAAGAGTACATTGAAATTGTAAAACTTTAGTCAAAGTAATTAATCCTTCAACTTTGACGGTTCAATTCAAACAGTTCGTGATCTTGTAGGTATATTCTTAACTTTGTTGTAAAGTTGCTTCGTAACATTAGAAACGTGACTGGTTCTTGCAAAACCATCTTTTTGTGGTTTATCCCTAGCTTATACAAATTCGAACTTCTCAAATACAAAGTCACATGATCGGCCGTGTGTAATAGGAAAGACACCATGTTTCAATTTCGAGGCAAATTGAGTGTTTTCCTACTCCACCTATCTTCTCTGATTATATTTGTTGCGGGTTCCAACTTTCCAAGACAGATCAGTCATCCCCGGACTCGCTGGAATCTTTCTTTTTCATTGGCTAGTGTTGTCAGCGGGTGTTCGCCATTTGATCCTGGTTTACAGGAGTTACAGTGGTAGGATTATGCCCCTAAAAAAATTTCTAGGCGTTGTGTGCACTCTCAGATCATGAAAGTCTAAAATCTGTAAACATGTGCAAGTCGGACTCGAGCACGGTTCCGTATCACAATACAACGATACCCAAAAATAATTTCTTTTTCGGGATTCTTAGCGCGAGCCCTAATTGACTGACTGAAGAACTATTGACTCGAAAAGAAGAAGCGCGAGCCCGACACATACGTGGCTGGATTTTATTATTTATTGTTTTACTTTAGAGTATGTACACTATAATCCTAAGTTTGGCGCTTGTTTGTGTTACAGTTTTTACGATAGAGCAATAAAGAGTTCGGGAAAAAGACACTTTTCTTGTATGAGGACACTTAAATTTTTCCTTTTTTTTTGCAAAATCTATCAACCGTCTGGCTATTACGGTTTAACAGATACACCCCTTTAAATGAAGGACGGATGGACAGCGTAGGCTTAGTAATAGGGTCCCGTTGGCACCCTTTGGGTACGGAACCCGAAAAAGGAAGGGGAAGCGTAAAAAACAAAATAAGAATATCTCCCGTCCGTCCGGCCGTCCCGTAGAAGCGCCTTGGGATACCCCGAGGATACCGCTTAATGTCTACTTAGCGTTTATTAGGATCGTACAAAATAAATTCAACCCGTCACGGTTCGTTAACCAAGGCTCGTTTCTACCAAAAATGTTTTGGGGACGCATTATTTCTTACAGTTTTAAGTTTTATTATGGATGATGTTTTGAGAAAATTGTCTTGTAGAAAGTCATTTGGAATTTTAATAAGAAATTAGAAACCGAGATCAAAGGGATTTTAACATTTTCTCGAAAAAATGTATAGAAAGAATATTTTAATGTCTAGTGTTGTGACTCAATCACGTATACAGGATGTAACAAAACACCCTAGTAATACTTAAGGGGGTGCTTCAGACCATCAAACTGGACAAATTTCACTATGGAGCCAAGGTCGAGAAAAATAAAATTCTGCTGTCCCATACATTTTTTCTCGATGTTGTGGTTCAGTTTGATGGTCTAAACCACCTCCTTAAGTATTACTAGGGTGTTTTGTTACACCCTGTAAACGGCTGAACGGATTTGAAAGATGGAATATAATATGTCCTGGATTGCCGCAATAGGATACTCCTTTAAACGCAGATGAAGTCGCAGGCAACAGCTATATCTTTCAACTTCATCTGAATTTTTCTGAAGTATTCAACTTCGGAAAAATTTATGTTTTATTTTGATCTAATGTTAAATGAATGTCGATTATGAACGGACACTTTTGAGGCTCCTAAAAAATTTTGCGATTTGTTTGAAGTTTATACTTACTTGTATACACCAGTTTCTAGTTCCGGAACGACTTCAGTCTATTTTAATAACTTGTAGAAGTATTTTAACACAATGAAATTATTTGTATTGTGTTAAAGACTTGTAAGCTTACTAGAATAAACGAAATCTCAGCACAGATTTTAATAGTGACCTCTGCTTAACACTTTTATTTAAAGCTTTCTTTTAAATTTCAAAACAACAAAAGGAATTTAACCCTCCTCTGGTTAACCACAGAACGTTCCATGTGTATCCAAAAACGTTGTTTTCGAGTTATTCTTTTTGTATTTTCACCCTCTCCTTTGTCACGGGTGACAAACACATTAATAAATCTCTGGAATTGGCCCAGAGCCTCCTCTCGTACTCTTTGATGGCTAATATTGTTCGAATAACTTGTTTTTCTACGGTTTTCTATGAGGAAGTTTGTTTAATTGTGCATAGTAAAAGTTTTATCGGTCGAACTAGGAGGTTTCCTGATGATTTTGATGTCTTGTTGTCACTTTGACAGGCTTTTATTTTTAATTATTTTATTTGTTTATACCGGGATACATTTTACTATTTCTCTTTCAAACGTCCCTTTGTATTTTTATATACTATATATATTATATATTTTTGTTCCTTTGGGAGCCTGCGATATAGTGGCCTCAACTAAGACAAGGTAAATGCCTACTCGCTGTTCATTACTTTGTTTACCTCTCTAAAGTTTTGAACATAGATTTTTGTGGACATTACATGCAACATGACTATCTCTTCTTTTTTATTTACCTGTATACTTGCTAAGTAATAACACTTAATAATGGCTTACTTAATGGACGTTTTACATAAGTTCTAAGTGAAGTGCTCTTACCTACATTAGTGAAAGGCAGCCTTTGCACTGCAATGGGATCGTATTACTTAAGAAAATGACTCCTTAAAATTTTTCTAATATTTTCGTTGACAATGCAAAAAATATTTGACTTTGACAATTATTTTAGACGTAGATAGATTACAAAAGATTTATTGTCATGGAGAAACATCGTTATTTTGGCAAACCGTGCTTTCGGAAAAACGTGCTATCGGCTTAGTATTTTTTTTGGACTAACGATTTTTGGCAAACAGTTCTTTCTGTGTAAAATTGTAAAGTCTTGGCTAGACTACAGTCTCAACTTCTGATGTGTCGCAGAATCGAGAAATTTCTTTTTTTATTTAAAAGCCAACTAATTGCTGCCGAGAAATTAAACCCACTTGGCTTCCTTCCATGTAACAACTTTGAACTCTGTAAAAGACCCTCAAAGACTTAAATGGCTAATAAATTTCAACACCCTCTCGGATATTAGAAAATTCTTTTTATCTTTAAAGTGATTTATTCGTCGCATTGTAATGACTTCCTTCATTGTAGAGATTGCGACGTTCTTTCACCTTACCTGAGATGGTGATAGATCATAGTAGATGATAAATGATAAAAATTTAGCCGTATGAAACTTTGTTTCCGATCGTGATCCGGCGGAAACTTTTGCACACTAATCTATTTAAACATGGTGATGAGGCATTTTTTTATTCCATTAAAAAACATCTGACAACAGGTTTACCGCTAGACAATGCTACCTCTCACCCTTTCAGAGGGAAGGCAATTGACATAGTGTCCTACAGAAGGCGCCTAACTGGACAATTTTAAATAGGGAATGGTCTCTCGCAGTACGAGAATCTTAGGCTTTTTGATTTTTCTTAAATGTTACCGTAGGCTGTATTCATAACCTTAAAATATGTATACCCAGTTATGTTGAAAGATATGTTTTCGTTTACATCATGTAAACCTATCAGATCTCATTATTTAGCAGCTGACCTCGGCCTGGTTAACACGTCGTTTAAACTTCTAATAACATCACGTTCGGTGTAATCCTTGCGGGAGCACGGAGGGAATATCAATGTCCAAACCAAAGGATTTGATTAAAGGGACAAATTATTCTGTGTCAATATCCATACATGCTCCATTATTTGTATACCCCAGCCTGTATGTTATAAAGGTCAAGAATTTTATGTGAATGAAAGTATCATTCTGAATTCGACTTCAGCGACCACTTTGCTACAAACGCAGTTAGGTACGCAAGATAGTAATAAGTGCATAATTATGTGTGTGCGCTAAACACGTATGCACCCTTTCATCCTTGCCCTCCTGAGTCTGATGGAAAAGGAAGCCGATACGATCAGAGGTGGGATCGATTGCAGTGGCTATAACCGCCAGCCACATGGTGAGGGCATCAGAAATATTGACGATGTCTTCAGACATCGTCAATATTCAAATCAATCGCCAATATGTCTGATGCCAGACGATTTCCTTCAGGAAATCGTCTGGTTTGGTGCAATACGAAGCCGGACAAGGCATTACCCAGATAACATTTACGGTCGGCGACTTAAAAATGACGTCATTTTAAGGTACTTATACAGTCAGTCCGAATAGTCCGATGTTGGTCGTAGAAGTACGTACTAGTTGGTACTAGGAACGTCATTTTACCGTCAGCCAGTATACGTCCTGTGTTGGACGCAAGTTGGACGTTATACTGACGGACGGACGGACTTGCCTCCTTTTTTCTCAGCTCAGTCGCGCCATTTTTCTATGCGCATCGGACGTGTCGCGGAGTCCTTTTTTTGTTGTTGAGTTAGTGTTATTCAAAGAAATTGAACCTAAAGTGTGTTAGTAATGGACGAGGACCGCCCAGCCAAGTGCGCAGTGATCCAGTTTATTGTTTGCGGTGGCGGTGCTATTTCTATTGTGGATTCAGAGTGGCTGAAGCCACGATGGTGTGAAGTGTATTGGCCGGTCATAAAAAGGCCCAAAGCTTTTGAGCTGATCCTCAATCTCAACACGTCCCCCAGCGAAAATTTGAAACTTTATGGTGTGCAGCAAGTGTTTTACGAAACTGGTAGGTACGTATTTTATCCCTTTCCTGCATGGGTAGCATGCTACCGTGATACAGCACTATCACACATTCGCTCTTTTTCTATTTGCGCACGAACGAACGAGATAAAAGACGTGATACAGCCGTATCACGTGTAGCATGCTACCATAGTGTAAATAAAATAATAGTGATGAAGCTCAGCGGTCGGGTCTATGCCCGCGCGGCATGCGGGGTACGGGCGTACCCTAATTCAATTCGCTGTTAAGATACGCGCGCAGGCAACGTGGGTCGGGAGGCACTCCTCCCGGCCCCCGCACGCCCCGCACGATTGGCCTGCCGCGACCGCTGAGCTTCACCACTATTAGTTCTTTACACTATGATGCTACGGCTTCTGGGGCTAGTACGCCAACCGGCGATAGCGACATTTAACACATTCATCTGCCAAATTTAGTCTTTTATCTCTTTCGTTCGCGCCCCAATAGAAAGAGCGTGATAGAGCTATATGACGCTATCGTGGGTTGGCGTACTAGCCCCGCTAGTCAGTTTTCAGTTTTGGGGAACCTGGCTTCTCGGGATGCTTGTATGAATTAACTACGACGACGCTTCTATTTAATAACGCAGAGAATTATTAAAGGGTTGGATATAGAATTGTATAGCAGGAGGGGAGGGGTGCCGATGATTGGGGAGGGGCCGCTGACGGGTCCACTAGTTATTTATATATTGTCTAAGAAAATAATTTTGGTTTGATTTACAAGTACCTAACTAACTTATTTCTTTTTACAGGTGTCAGGTCGAGATGTTTCCAGTAAAGTGCCACGTACAATGAAGTCCTACATTTCCGACAAGCTAGTTGCAGAGTACTATTTCTATGGAATGAAAACTGCAACGAAAACCAAAATCGAAAAAGTTTTTTGCACTCTACGCCTCAGAGACTGCATTGTAGGTGAGTACATAAGTACCTACCGAAATTCTCCAATACTATCTCAATATTGTTTGCGTCAATCCCCCATTCAATATCTTTGCACTATTTGGAATCCAAATAATTAGTTTTAATGAATTATTATTAGGGTTCCGTACACATAGGTTGTCAATGGGACCCTATTATTAAGCCTATGCTGTCCATCCGTTTTTCAGTATATCACAGCGGTATAATCTCAACAACTGTAAACAACTCCACAACAGCACGGCTAGCATGCCATCCACGACAAAGCGTTTAAACGAGAAAAACGTCATGCGCGCTCTTTCTGGCATACGTAAATTAATAAGGATGGTGGCACATCTCGATTTTTATCGTTTTCTCGGAGGTGGTATGCAAGGCCTACTGAGGTAGCCTCATAACATATTCAGTTTGTTGTTGTGGCATCTAGGTATCTTGGCAAATAATAAAAAGATACGGAGCCCTATGTGCGTGGGTGCTACTCCCACGACCATTTTTATACAATTAATAAATTGTATCTTTCTTGTTTCTTTATAGAAGGCGTTGTTAGCACAACTGCAACTGCAACGGCAGAGGGCGTCGAAGTTAGCATCAAAACCTGGCTACAGCATGCTCCAGAACATCTTTTACTAAAAGTAAAATCTTTAAATAAAATTTTACATTTCGGTGTTCATTAATTTATTTATTTACAACCCTAGTTCACTCCACCGTAGTCTAGGAACGTCATTCTACGGCTGACATTCAGAAACGAAATTTGAGTATTAGTTTCTATTTTGATATGTAAAAATCAATAAAATTTTGACATATCGAAGTAGGATCTTATACTCAAATCTTGTCTCTGAATCTCAGTCTAAGGCTGCCTATCCATTGACGCGAGCTGGCTGGCGGAGCGGTGTAGCGAGGAAAATATTAACCAATCAGGAGCTCGGCCGAATCTCGGCCGAGGTTTTATGCAATCCTGATTGGTTAGTAAAACTCCGCTTCCCCGCTCCGCCAGCCAGCTCGCGTCAATGGACAGGCAGCCTAAGGGTGCGTCCACATCTGGCGAACGCGCCGCAAATGCGCAACTCGCGAGCCGCTCGCGAGCTGCACATTCGCGGAGCGTTCGTCAGCTGTGGGCGCACCCTAAGGTCCCTGGATCGGTCTTGATATGACGTCCTAAGTACGTCTAGTCTCGTACCTCGGTGACGTACATTTTAGACGTCTGTAGGACCGATAAAGGACGTACATTTGTCACAACCTAATGACGTCTTGATACGACGGCCTACGGACGTCTTAATACGACGGCCTACGTACGTCTTGATACAACGGCCTACGGACGTCTTGATCCGACGTCATTAGGTTGTGACAAATGTACGTCCTTTATCGGACCTACAGACGTCGAAAATGTACGTCACCTAGGTCGAGCAAGACTGTAAAAAGACGTCATTAGGACGGCTAAATGTTATCTGGGTATGTCAGTGCTTGACTTTAACTTTTGTGTTATGTGTTGCATAAAACGTAACAGACCGATAAATTGCCAAAGACCCATCGGCACCACTGTGCTGACGCATTTTTATCTAGGCAACGACCAACATCGCTACGGCTAAATGCTCTACACGATTTATGGCAGAAAAAATCCTAACAAATGTAGAAACCTCGCACAGGAGTTATCTCGCGAAATTTAACAAAATTTATGGAAACGTTTTACACGCGTAATGCTAAAACGTTGCAGTTTAGTTCCCTTGGTTATAAAGAGCACTTTGCTACTGCCAAATTACACAATGGTGCCAAAATATAGCTCCTATTTCAAATTTAGCAATTATTTCGCCTCCGAAATGTTGAATTTGGACGAAATTGCCTTCACATTTGACGATGGGAAAATCTGCTGTACATTTTCATAAAGACTTACAACAATGCAGTTTGTTTACAAAACTTATTGTAAAACACGAAACTCATTAAATTTTGCCCATTTAAGGCCCACCTACTTGTGGCTTCTTAATTAAAATTTGAAATACTTGCCTACAGTTGAATTCGTAAATTGTGGTCTATTGTGAAACTTGGGTTGTTAACGTTGCTTCGGATTATATTAACTAAAAGTTCGCAGACGAGCAGTTAGCTAGTACGTGCACCAATTGTCATGATGTTCACGATGAAAAAAATTTAATTGGAATTTTAATTTCAGTCAAATAATCGTATTAACTATTGTCTGGTTAGAATGCTGCAACGTTTTACAATAAATTTCATTTTAGCTAAGTATCATATTTATGGTTTCAGAATGAATAAGGTATCTAGAGATCAAAGGTTGTATCTTTTTGAGAAAATGTTGTATGTACTGTAGCGGACAAAAAGGCAGTCTCAGTTTTCAGTTTGCGTTGTACGTTTTCTCCACTTGAAGATCGCTGTATTTCGACAATCTCTTATAAATGTGCTTAATTTATTATGTATTTGTAAATCTTTTTACGTAACTGTATATACGATATTTGTGATTAATTCATATGATATTCCTTCGATCTCCAAACGTGATACGCGACGAGGAACCATTTATGCGACCCGTGAAACAAAACGATCCAAAAATGGCACTTTTCTTTGATATATGATCAAATTATTTCTAGATCCGGCCCTTACGACTTCTATCAAACTTCTATCTATAGGTTCGTGTCGTGTGGTCCCATTTATGAAAAAATAATGCGTGTAACATACGTGGAAGTAGATTTATGGCTACTGATAAATAAAATATCATTTGTAGTTTTGACATAGTACCAAACAAGTTACCTACTCACATATTCAGTACTAGCTTAAAAAAGTACGCTATTAGCCCAGTCATTTTACGGTTTGAGCCAGGACTAATAAATAATTGCATTTTTGTTTCGCTATAATATTGAAGAGCCAATTTGAGCTTAGAAATGTACCAAAATAAAAAAAGAATCACGTCAGCAACAGTTCCAATTTTAAAATTTAGATATTATCTCGTTCTTAAAAACTTGATGGTATTTTTTTTTGCACATTTTTAAGGCTTTATCATTATACATACTTCAAATATGGTGTAAATATTTTGGTCTACTTAGAAGGTTTTTAAAAATCCATTCGTATTTTCTAATAAATACCTCATTTTTTAAATTTCAATGCCTATTTTATTGCTCAAAAATAATTTAAATTGTTAAATCTAATTCAAATGAGTGCATTGGTATTAATATTATTAATTTAAAAGCCTTCTGGGACACACAATTTTGATTTCTATGTTGCGTATCAATTTTTTTTTAATATGATTTAGGATAGTATTTTTGTCACTAAATGGTGCCAGTTACAGTTTAAAAGTCCAATTAGTAATTACTCCCTACCCCGCCAAACAAAACTCCGTAAAATGACTGGCCTATATAAAATTATTCGTTTTGAGTTAGTTGGTACTTGCAGCACTCTGGAAAAAAACAGTAACTTAAGTTAGAGTTTTCTATCTACAATACTTAGGCCTATATTAATAAGTACATTATTCAGATTATTCCAGCTCATATAATTAGGGTGGGTTCTTTTGGTTAGCAAAATAATATTTCATAGCACAGAACAAAACACAAAAGTGCTCGAGATAAAAATGGAGTCATTAAAATATGGGGGAACGTTACCGTAAAATGTAACGTTAGTATTTCACATGGTTTTATCCCAGAACTGGTGCTTTCCTCGTTCAAAGCGTTTAAAGGATCACCATAGACATCCAGCAAAGAAATGCTGCCAGTATTCTGCTAGTCTGTTTCCATCTTAACTCCTTGCTAGATAAATGTGGTTTTAGTTTCATCGCTGGCGTAAAGGGGGTTTAGGTATAGATTAATGGAAGCTACAGTTCAATGTAAGTTCTATTTGAACTTTTGGAAGGTTCGCAGAATTAAAGCACTTCCCTATAAAGTTGGAGATCGCGCTTTAGAACAAGTCAAACTTAATGGCATACCATTAAGTCGACAGAAGCAGACGCTTTAAGACAATTACTTATAATTCTTAAGTACCTAATAGGTAATTCATGTCTTTCAAAGGTATACAAAAATCTTCAACGTACAAAATGATGAACGTTTTTTCTGTATAGGTCATTGAGCATATTGAGCGTCGGTGCATGGCGCGTTGCGGAGAGGTATGGACTCCCAATTATGGGGGTCCGGGTTCGAATCCGCACGGACAACATGCCATGTACCAATGAGTTTTTCTAACTTATGTACGTAAAACTGACTACTCTCAAACGGTGAAGGAAAACTTCGTGAGGAAACCTGCATACACTGAAGAAAAAATTCTGATGTGTATGTGAAGTCTACCAACCCGCATTGGGCACGCGTGGTGGACTAATTATTTATATTTATTTATTTCCTTTTTGGAGAACTTACAGCCCATACACCCTCCTTGAGGGTAGGCCTGTGCCCTGCAGTGGGACGTTTATAGGCTGATGATGATGATGATAGGGTCATTATTTCGTTTGGTTACTATTATTTTTACTGTATATTCTACTAGCGACCCGCCCCGGATTCGCACGAGTGCAATGCTGATATATAAACCTCCTCTTGAATCACTCTATCTATTAAAAAAAACTCATCAAAATCCGTTGCGTAGTTTTAAAGATCTAAGCATACATAGGGCAGACAGACAGACAGACAGACGGCGGGAAGCGACTTTGTTGTATACTATATTGTAGTGATAGTTAAACCACATAACATTAGGTACGACATTTTCTATACTACTATTTACCTCCGATCGCATATCGTTTATACCCATGTAGTCCAGTAAAATTAGGTGAAAAATGGGTTGAACCTCGTAATGAGATATAATAAGCTACAAACTAGTATAAATCATAGTTATGAGATTTTATAAGTTAGGTCAAAAGTCACATAAAATCTCTCACTCTGAGGAGTCCAAAAACAGGTTTTTAGAAATCTATATTGTCCTATATCCTCTAAATAACTTTTGAAGTTGAATCACATATTGTTTATTAGGCTGAATGTCATAACGATGTTTTATACAAATTTATAGCTTACGAGCTTTTACCCGCGACTTCGTCCGCATAAATTATATACCAGATTTTAAGTCAGATGATAAGCTATCAAACAAAAAAAGTTTCATCAAAATCGGTTCAGTAGTTTTTGCGTGATACTCGAACAAACAAACACACAAACAAACAAACGAACAAACAAACAAACAAACAAACAAACAAACAAACAGACAGACAAAAAATCCAAAAATTGGTGATTTGGAATCAGGGACATCTAAAAATCATATCGTAATCTTTTTTTGTAAATATCTTCAACGTACAGACACACTTCTGTTACAGTTTTATAATAGTCTAGATTATCTCTTCATTCCGAGGTTGAATCCCTATTTTACTGTACTAAAGACATTACCCCGAATTTATCTAGCTTATTCAATTTTTTGCTGACTATTCATCCAGTATTCCTTACATTTACGTGTCTATGGAAGGAAAGGCTCAATGTTTACAATATGTTTCCCTTTGCCAGCCTTTCTTTCGGCTGTTCAAAACAACTTCATATATTATTCCCGGGTGATAAACGCTTGCTAGCTGGTAAAGCTCTCGGTGACATTTGCAAAACAGCCGACGTTATCGTCTGCTGCCAGTAAATGTAAAAAGTAAGCCTAGGTACTCATAGAATGTAACGTAGAGTAAGTAAACATCGAAATCGTGAACAAAAATCACGGAGTAATAGATTATAAGCCATCAGACTGAACAATTTTTGCTATTGGACAAACTGCAAATCTGCTGTTCCAGGGATCACCATTGAAGTTTTCTATTTATATGGAACAACAGGATTTTTTCGCGATTTCAATGTTGGTCTTACAGTTAAAGTGGTTCAGTTTGATGGTTTACAGTGACTCTACCTACACTCTACATTGTAGAGTCTACAGCCTCTAAAGTATGTAAGAAACGCATTTAGTTTTAATCCCTGTATAATACATACATACATATTCTCATGCCTATATCTCCCACTGGGCAAGGCAGAGACATCGAAACGCCACCTGCTACGATCCTGACAAACTTTCTTTTCGTAAAACTGTCTCTGATGTCTTTCTTACATAACATTGTATTTATCAAAGTTTAATCAATACAAATATACAAAATAATCCATACTGCCTAACCGCCTATTGCCATACCCCAGTTAGTGAGGGTTCGGCCACCAGGATCCCCTAGCCGGATCCCCCAGGGGATCCCTGTGAACCTCATCAGTTCACCAGAATCCCCTTTAGGTAATTGTAAGTAAAGTCACTATCACAGAAGGCGACGGGCTTACAACCTGTCATAGATATTCCTATTCGTATTCATAATCATAGTCATTACACATTTCACTAGCAGTGCCCTAAGTGTAGGTATGTGTGTGCGTGTCTGTGAGTCTATGAAAATATGTGAGTGAATGTGTGCGTGTGTTGTTTGAGGTTGTAACTTTAAATGAGCATAAAATAAACGGCCAAGTGCTTGTCGGGCCATGCGCAGGGTAGGGTTCCGTAGTTGCCCGTCACAATATACTATACGGACTTAGAAGGGGCTTTTTGTTTTATACTACAAAAAATTTCTTCCCCACTTCACGTGTAGGGTAGGTAGGTAGGTACCCTAAAAAGATCATTTTTCAAGATTTTATTTTACCACTTTATCGGCGTGATTAATATGTATATCCATGCCAAGTTACAGCTTTTTAGTACCCGTCTCTAAACTAAGCCGCGGATAGGCGGACGGACAGGGCGAAAGGGTTCCTTGTTGACTTCGACACCCTAAAAATCGAATGTTCTACTAAAAACTTCGGAACTACGAAAACAAAACAAAGAAGAGAAAACAATAAGCTGCAACTGTAACAAAATAAACTTTGTACAACGGCTAAAGGATGTAGGCAGACAGCAATGACAGGCCACGAGCACGACAGCAAATAACAGGAGGAACGGAGCGGATTGCGACTACAATGTTAATAAATGTCAGTTTTCTCGCTATGTTTATTATGAACCAAATACGCTAGAAGGCGTGTTAAACCGCAGATTTTAAAGTAAGTTTAACTCGTATTATACGGGTAATGATATCATACTTTAAGATGATATTCCTTGGGTATGACTGATAAAGCGCTTTATACAAAACAAAGCTACGTCCTAGTTTGGACATTTTAGTAAATAATTAAAGTAAAAAAAAAAGTTGTTATGTCAATCTAAAAACCAATAATATTTGTGTCGGTACAGTCCGTGAGCACTTAGAATAAGATTCGGCTGTCGGGTAAAATCGGTTATATTCGTATAATAGATAAGATTGCGGCTAGTATATAACCTTCTCGATCGCGGCCAGTGACAATCTAACAATTAAACTCTCGAGAAGTAAATTATATGAATATAAACGATTTTACCCGACATTCGAATCCTATTCTAAGAGCTCACGGACTGTACCTTGTCTATTTTCAATTACATTTTTAGTTCTAAAGTTAGAACCACAGGAGTTCTTTGCTTGTGAAAAATAAAACAAAATCACAATAGGTGTAATAAACAAACTACCTAAGCTAAGCTTACATAAATTGGACTCTACGATTTGGGTTCCTTGCATAAATCAAGATACCCGTTATATCTAGGATACATATCAAACTAAAGGTTTTCAGATTCTGTAGAAAAACGTGGACCGGAGATGATTCCTTAAATCCCTTGAAATCTTAAAATTTTTAGACCTTACCTTTTTTCAGACACGAAGTTTCCGAAATGTTTTATTTCTCTGAAGTAGGTATTATATTATGTATTCATAGATTCACAGTAGCCAACCAACCACTGCCCGCAGGCTTTAAGATATCCCAGGGGAACCTTGACGGAATAAAAAATAGCCTATGTCTGCGTCATCCCAGATGCTTAAATATGGTCACTAAAAATAAGAAAGTATCCGTTGATTCCATTGGAGAATTCTTATTTTGTTGTTTCACTAAATACGACTTATTTTTTCTCCTTTAATACATTATTTACTGGTATTTTATTTTACTGGTAAGAAGATAATTATTTAGTCTAAGGCCACTCTACGGCTTTTATTTTTAGGAATTTTTCGGTTCCTTTTTGCTGACGGTATTTTATGCTATATACAGGGTGGCCGGGGAGTTGACGTTCAAACGAAAAATTTAGGTCCGGTATGTCGTGGGGTATCCGAATCACCCCCATGTATGTTCCGCGATTTTTTATAGTTTTCGAGTTATGATGATTTTTCCGATTTTTTGAGGAAACTCGACATGACCGGCTTAACAACTTCTAAAAAAAAAAGTGTTAGACTTTTTAGAGATTCTTTTTTTGCAACTTAATCTTCATGAATTGTGCCTTTATTCATAACATCATCAGCATCGTAACTTTGATAAAAGTTTTGAAAATATTGGTCTAAAGTTAAAAATTTGCGATCCGTGAATTATGACCAAATTTTCAACTTTAAATTAAAACTCTAAACAGGTGACCTTATGATTTTTTAGCCAATCCCAAAAATGCGCCCAACTCTCAGCTTTCATAATCATAAATAAAAAGTAGTACTTAAGAGGGCTAATTTGGCTAGAATTGATCTTCAAAGACAACAAGGCGGAAAACTCTTAAAATTTTTTTTTTTTTTTTTTGCCATTATTACCACGCCTAAGGCTAAAAAATGATTAAAGAATGCTGGAAACCGAAACGGCGACGGGTTATGCCGGACTCTTACCGGCTAAAACCCCACCGTGTTCCACCTCATCCCATATTGCCGTAGAGCCTGAGGGCCCGTGAGGAATCTTCCACACTCTACGGCGCAGCGACCGACCTTACCAGGTCTCATCTCTGTTGGCCTTGACAAGCCTACAGGCCTTTAGGTGGTGCGTGGGAACACGCACACAACCACCTCGAGTCCCTATGATCGGACGCCGGACCCCCCAGCCCGACGCCCAGAGACTCAAAAATTACGGGGGAGGCAGACCGCGAGCAAACGCAGCCCGTCTGCGCCCCGTGCGTCTTTGGCGGATCGGGAGTTCAGAAGTCGACTCCCTCTCCCTCTCCGCCGTCTCCTTCTGGAGCATTACTGCCTCACAGAAGGAGAGAACCGCGCGCCAAGACGCCTCACTGTCGACCATAGCGCGAACCATGGCCGGCAGCGAGAGGTCTGAAACTACCTGGGAGAGCTCACTGCGCTCTCCCGCCCACGCAGGGCACTCCTCCAGCACGTGCTGCGCCGTCTCGTCGAGACAGCCGTCGCAGTGGTGGCACCCGGCTGTCGGCTCCCCCTTCCTAGGTTAGGTTAGGTTAGGTTATCTACTTTTTACTTAAAACTTTCCTTATTCCACCAACACGATATGTTTCCAGCATTCTTTAATCATTATTGATGAGACCTGGTAAGGTCGGTCGCTGCGCCGTAGAGTGTGGAAGATTCCTCACGGGCCCTCAGGCTCTACGGCAATATGCGATGAGGTGGAACACGGTGGGGTTTTAGCCGGTAAGAGTCCGGCATAACCCGTCGCCGTTTCGGTTTCCAGCATTCTTTAATCATTATTTAGCCTTAGGCGTGGTAGTTACGGCAAAAAAAAATATTTTTAAATTTAAGAATTTTCCGCCTTGTTGTCTTTGAAGATCAATTCTAGCCAAAGTAGCCCTCTTAAGTACTACTTTTTATTTATGATTATGAAAGCTGAGAGTTGGGCGCATTTTTAGGATTGGCTAAAAAATCATAAGGTCACCTGTTTAGAGTTTTAATTTAAAGTTGAAAATTTAGTCATAATTCACGGATCGCAAATTTTTAACTTTAGATCAATATTTTCATAACTTTTATCAAAGTTACGATGCTGATGACATTATGAATAAAGGCACAATTCATGAAGATTAAGTTGCAAAAAAAGAATCTCTAAAAAGTCTAACACTTTTTTTTTTAGAAGTTGTTCAAGCCGGTCATGTCGAGTTTCCTCAAAAAATCGGAAAAATCATCATAACTCGAAAACTATAAAAAATCGCGGAACATACATGGGGGTGATTCGGATACCCCACGACATACCGGACCTAAATTTTTCGTTTGAACGTCAACTCCCCGGCCACCCTGTATATTATGATTATGATCAGACCATCACACTGAACAACTTTTTTTTGGTACAAACGTCGAAATCGCGAAAATAAACCTGCAATCCTTACCTGGAGTGCGATTTTTGAATCTCATTCGCTGAGTTCAGCAGTTGAAAATGTCAGAATTACTGTGGAGATATCCATCTTTCTACTGCTGATTTGACTTTCAAAAATCGCACTCCTGGAGTAAGATTTTTGAAAGTCGAATCAGCAGTAGAAAGATGCGTATCTCCACAGTATGTATGAGTTAATTTTGGCAATAGATGACTACACTCAACTTATTATGTATGTATGTCATACCTTACCTATATCTTGTTACAAGAACTCTTGCCAATGTTAATAGGTATGGTATAATAAAAAAACATCGCACATTTCGATAACTGAAGACTAGAACTATACTAGCCTGTTGCTTAAAAATATTTCTTAAAATATTCTTCGAGTCTTAAAAACGTAAGATAGATCTGACATGAATAGGTATAAAACAATTTTAAAAATTAACGACAATGAACCCTCATCTTTGTTTTCTGAACTAACAAAGTTTCAACATCATGTCTATATTTATATCCCAAGAGACAAAACACCCAACATTTTTATTAAAATACAAGACTTATGAAGAGTTGTCGAGTATCAACCAAACTTCTAGTTTCAAGGTATGTCAACAAAATAAACGTGCCAAGAGATGTTAAAACTAAAACCGCTATGTATCCTCACTAATTTATCGCTCTTGTTGTAGTTTCGTCCCTTTGTTACGTGCTAACATTCAGACATAGTGTTTACTTTGTCTCTGAGTTTAGTTAGGGTATTTTATTCCTCTCTGAGGCTAAGGGCTACAATAATGCGACGGAATTATGATAACTGTCATTATTTGTATGATGGACCCATTGGATAAACCACTCTGTTTTTTCCCTGGGGTATCGTACAGTACAGTCAACATCAAAAGTAAAAGATGACGAAAATTACAATTAAAATTATTATCTCATGTTATTTTTGAATTAGTAATTTGATTGTTAGCTTAAGGTGAAGTTAATTAACACTTATTCTAATTACATCTATAACTTTGGCAGGTAAATACTGAGCTATAGTTCATTGACTTTTGTTAACTGCACTTTCTTAAACCACTAGCTTTTGTCCGCGACTACGTCTACGTTGAGATTTAAAAAGTAAATAGTCTTAAGTTAATCAAGGACATAATACAGGGTGTAAGGGACAGCCCTCCATAGACTGAAACGGTGAACTCAGACCATCAAACTGAACAACTTTCATTATGGAGCCTACCTCAGGAAAAGCGAAAAAAAAACTGCTGTCCCATACATTTTAGTCGGGTACAGCTGATTTTTTTTCGCGTTTCCTGAGGTAAGCTCCATAGTGAAAGTTGTTCAGTTTGGTGGTCTGAGTTCACCGTTTCAGTATTTGCTAGGCTGTCACTTACACCCTGTAGATTGAGTCACAAACATCCAGACATTGTCAAACTTTCACATTTATCTATGTACGAGCTTTTACCCGCGACTTCGTCCGCATAAATTATATACCAGATTTTAAGTCAGATGATAAGCTATCAAACAAAATAAGTTCCATCAAAATCGGTTTAGTAGTTTTTGCGTGATACTCGAACAAACAAACACCCAAACAAACAAACAAACAAACAAACAAACAAACAAACAATCAAACAAACAAACAGACAGACAAAAAATCCAAAAATTTGTGATTTGGAATCAGGGACATCTAAAAATCATATCGTAATCTTTTTTTTGTAAATATCGTCAATGTACAGACACACTTCTGTTACAGTTTTATAATAGTTTAGATTAATAGGATGAAAATAACAAATTCCAATTTAAATAGTTTCAATAATGGATTGAAGATTGAAGCTATAAGACCTACGAGCTTTGCCAACTATTCCCATGTATAGCTTGTAAGTTTAATATTTGGTAAATATGAAAATACAATCTGAAATAGATCTCTACGGATCGTTAGACCTGACAGAATACGGAATTTATACAACCCGTTGACCCGTAAAGTTATTCCTTAACAATTTCCTTAAAAATTCGCTCCAATTCTTTACTTGAAATGTTATTAAAATGTTCGGATCATTTGTTACGAATACCTCGACATTGTTGAATTTTGAAATGCCTACCTTTATTTAACGGGATAATGTTAAAAATTTAATTTCCGTAAAAAACGTGAACCTTAAGGCGGCGAGGAACGATACGACAGCTTCACCACTACAGTTATTTTATTACCTCTATTGTATTGCAGACTTTGTGTAAATGCCTGCAAAGGTAGACTTCAGTGAAACTTATCACCTGTAAATGTTTGTACCCACACCTGAGTCCATACGACAATAAAGTTCATTTATCATTTTATCATCATCTGCCAAGTTCATGATCTCTATAATTTTGAACAAATTAGCATGCAGGACAGATTTGTCTAATTATAAATGTAGCGAAATCAATCAATTATACTTGCAACTCAGCAGTGTTGCAAGTTTGATTGGTTTCGCTACATTTATAATCAGACAAATCTGTCCTGCGTGCCAATTTGCTAGTAGAAATTATTCTAATTAAAGATTGAAAAAATCGGGTGGCGAGCGGGATTCGAACCCACGACCTGCCTATCTGGGGCAGAAATTAGTCTATTGAACATTACTTTATTGAAAAAACTTTTACACGATACTAGTTTTGCCTATCTCGTCACCTTTAACGAGTTTTCCATGGTTGTAGTCATTATTTTATCACATGAGATTAAAGATGAAATAATTGGTACTCGGTAAATCCGACCTGTCATCGCTTCGCTTTAAGTCTTTAAGCCTTTTTAAGCTGCACGATTTCGAATAGGTAATCCTCAACTTATTAAACTGTAAAAGTGTTAATGTTTTAACCCCTTTAAATCCTTGTTTTTAAATGCAAAACCGAAAATGGACGACCCAAATGTACGAAAGTTTTTGCTATTGCGCAAAACTCATAAGCGTTATTTTGCGTCATGCTGCCATACTAGGACAGCTGGTTGTGGTTTACGTATACACAACTTGTGCAAAATGGCTTTTTGTAGACGGGCATTTATGTGTAAAAATGTGTACAGTGTGAAAAATTTATAGAATATACTAAAAATATGTGCAAAAATATACTAAACGGCTTGAAAAGTATCGCTGATCTTGGCACGAGTATATTTGGTGGTACACAATGAGTGTCTATATTACTTTTAAGGTACAGGATCTTTCTTAAAATATGTTGAGGTTTTTTTTAAAGGGATAGACTATCAAATTGAACAACTTTTTCTATGGGCCTTTTTCTACCATCGAAATCGCGATGAAAAATCTGCTGTCACATCCATAAGCAAAACTGAACTAAGAAATAATAATTTTATTCATGATACTTTTATTGTAACTTTCATAAAATGTCAACTGAAAAAATCTACAGTAAAAATACTTCGTTCTGTAAACCAACAATATTTTATTCTGGCTTTTGTAAAATATCATTATCAATCGTCTGCCCATCCTTAAATTACCGTCGTTGTGACTTTGAATGAGCGCAATCAATTCTCCAGGCTTCATGAACAAGATTTGAATTTAAAGTATCTTCAAAGGTCTAAAATATTGAAACAATTTCCTTCGCTCAAAGGACTAGATTGTTTTATTAAGTAATATTGGGATTTTGGTACGCCATTGTTTTGTAAATATCTGAATAATTACGTCTTTCTTTTATGTGTTGTTACTGTTTTATTCTATCAAGTCGAAATATTGCAGAAGCAAGGAAGTACACGGTGTATAATTAAATTAAATTCGTTATACAGGGTGAAATTGATATCATTAGCATCCTTTTAAACTAAGAGTCTACCCATCAATAAACTTTCACTATGGGAGCAAGCCGATCGGAGCAACAAAAAAATCAGCTGTTCCATACTAAACTGCAACGCCTACGCGACACAAATGTATGCAACTGCTGATTTTCTTTTAGCTCCGATTGGTTTGCTCCCATAGTAAAAGTTGTTCAGTTTGATGAGTAGAATCTTAGTTTAAAAGGATGCTAATGATATCAATTTCACCCTGTATAACTTAAGTAGTGCTTCAGACCATCAAACTCAACAACTTTCACTATAATATCGGTATCGCGGAAACAATACTATACATACCTAATCTGTTATACAGGATGTAACAAAACACCCTAGTAATACTTAAGGGGGTGCTTCAGACCATCAATCTGAAAAAAATTCTTTATGGACTGGAGCCAATGTCGAGAAAAAATTTAAAAAATCCGCCATCCCATACATTTGAGTCGAGACGGTACTGCAGTTTTGTATGAAAGAGCGGATTTTTTTTCCCTATTTCGAAGTTGGCTCCATAGTGAAAGTTGTTCAGTTTCATGGGCTGAAGCATCCCCTTAAGTATTACTAGGGTGTTTTGTTACACCCTGTATGAGAATCGAGTAGCCATTGACATTTTCTATGGAACAAGAAATTTGCCATTGCCATAGAAAGATTTTCAGTTTGGATGGTCTTATTTATATTAACACTCTGTATAATCCAGTTTTACTCCGGGCTGATTTGCTAAAAGACATAATATGAAGATGTTTTACTTATGTACATCATCATCAGCCTATCATCGTCCACTGCTGAACATAGACCTCTCCCAAGGCGCGCCACAAAACTCTGTCCTCGGCCTTCCTCGTGCAGTTGCTCCCCGCTACCTAAAGTAAATAACTAAAGTGGTTGACATATCTCTCAAAATTAGCAAGCTGAAGTGGCAATGGGCCGGTCATATCTGCCGAAGAACTGACAACCGATGGGGTGTCAGAGTTCTAAGACCTCGAACTGGCAGGCGTATTGTGGGACGCCCTGCTGCCCGCTGGACTGACGCCCTAAAGAAGGTAGCGGGGAGCGACTGGATGAGGAAACAATTATTTGAACGACGCAGATACTATAAAATGTATTTAAAAAAACAACGGGTTATACTCCGAGAGTGCCGGCAGAAGAGAAAACTGGAACATTAATGTTGTGCATTTTTGATATTTTGGAAAGTTTAGGGAATAATTTCGCACGAATCGCTTTAATTATCAGTATAAAATTACTATCATCGGTGTGGTAAAATACAATATTCATTTATTGCGCTATCGTACAGTCGGCCGCGATAAGTTATATACACTTTAGTACTACAGTACGACGTAGAACAAAAGAGTATACAACTTATTGCGGCCGACTGTACATAAACATGTCAATTTATGCGTCTTAAACGAATCAGCAGGAACAGGCATACATTTTCGCCACGCGGTAGAAAGAGGGGATATGTCTGACCAATTTTCGATCAGGATCAGGGTGACGTCACGGTCCTGACGCCAGTCATTCCAAAAAGTGCACAACGCCGCTAAAGAAGTTTTCACTTCAAAAGTTTGTAGACGAAAAAATTCCCATTACCCGCTTCCCAGCGATAGCAATTTTATCATCACTGGCACTGGCATAGCGGCCTAAAACTTGATATGGCTATAATCTGTGGGCCGAACCTAGAATATTGCATTCCTGAGAGAGATTACCTACTAACGTGGCAGAACCATTCGCAAAACAAACTTATCGACATAGTTTCTGAACTACCTAGTGAAATTGAAAACATGGTATATTGCTATTTGCAGAATGTTCAAATCGTAAACACAATTTATTTAATACTGAATGAAATTAAATGTTGCTATTGCTTTTATTAAATATGCCACTATGCAAAATTATATTGACACGTACTCTTTATAATTTATAATTAGTGATCGGTAACTATTGTGCAACTCGCGGCAAACTCGGGTGACAATTGTAACACATATCATTGCTTAAAAATTACAATGTTATCATATCGTTTTCTTTTAGTTTTTCTTATACGGCCCCAAATTAGAGTTATTTTCATGTTTCTCATCGTTTTATTTTTTCCTGTTTGTGAAAGGCAAAGGGAACTATCCCATACAGCCATGTGCAGTCAAGACCCCTTCAAGCTTGAGATTTGAAGTGCGATATTGATTTTTATACGAAAGGCATAAGAACAGTACGAAGATCAAGGTGTCGACTTTGACGTGTTTTCGACTGTATCTTTGTATCATATTGGTAATAATAATAAAAACTCAGGTCCACAAAAAACTCGCTTATTACCAACCCTGAAAATGCCGCGAATCGCACAATAGTTACCGATCTATATTTATAATAAAACGTCCTTTGTTATTGCGTCGGAATGTGAAAAGTCTGGTTAATATTCGTGATGTGTTATTATTTGATCAGATGATCACAGAGTACTATAATTACTACCGTAATTATGACTGAGAAAGATACAGACATGGCATTTCGAATAGTTATACAAGCGCAAAAGCTCATACACCCCAACAGATTTTTAAATAAAAGAACTAATTACATTGAACCAATAATTTTATTATTTAAAATACAAAGTTAATGGCATTTAAGCAAAAATGATAAATTATTTCAGCAGTGAATGAAGGCGCTACCTATTTTATTTAAGAATCTTGTTTTGGTAGTAAGTAGTGTGCCCATGTGATGGGTTGACATCGAGTTCAATAAATTTTAAAGTACCTTCCTATATTTTGAAACCTTGATAATTCGATTTTGCTCTCGATTCTAAACAAACTGTTTTCTAGTTTTGCGTTTCATTTTTATTTGAAGTCCATCACACGGACAAAGTCGCGGACAAAAGCTTGTTACATAATATTAGATGGTCTTACCAAGTTATGAGCAATTTAGGCAATTTTGCAAAGAAGTGATACACAAATTTTTTTTTAAATTTTTATGGCTTAGCTATTTATATTTCCGCTATTGCATCTGTTTAATAATTTTAAACTCTGCTTTAAATATTAAATATAGTTTAATTTTGATATACTGTTAAAAAGCTTTATTACTGTTTACTCGAAACTATCACAAATTTTAATATCAGAGTCATGCGAATGTTTATTATTAAAATTTTAATGAAAAGAACATTCTAAATACATAGGTATTTAGAATGTTCTTTTTCAGTCGAAACGATGGCATAACATAGCTGTCGTGGTGAAGAGATATTCCGGAGCTTTAGAGGATTGAACATGGCTTTAACCATTGTTATTTTTTAATTGTTTTGAATATTTAATCCTAGACAGTAGCCAATCTCATCCAAGACAGCCTTAGAATGGCACCCACCAGGCAAACGAAAGAGGGGACGCCCTAAAACAACCTGGGACCGCTCTGTGGAAGTAGAGGCCAATAGTCTCAACATGACCAGGGAGGATACTGTGCTGCCCAAGATCGCAACCGGTGGAGAGATATCGTCCGAGCCCTATATCCCACGTAGGGGTAACAGGAAGAGAAGAAGGTAGCCAATCTCTGTGGTGGACCTGTGGTGGTCAGATTTGTGACGTTTGAATTATCTATAACTTCTCTACGAGTTCCCTTTTTATAAGAATAGTGACTCGGGTTCGAATATTTGAACTACACGTCACACGAATATTTGTCTTTGCGGAACTCGAACTCGCGTCGCTCGTTGTCGCAGGAAAGCTCACTAACCAAACAACAACTAATCACCACTGCTACCAACAAGGCTAACGCGATTTATTTTGGTCTCGGTCGATGACCCCTGGTCACTTACCAGGGGTCATCATCATCATCAGCATAGGCCTTAACATCTTTTGCAGATGATTTAAGCAGTGATTTAGGAGAAACACTTTTTCTCATGGCTCTATAGAACCATGGGTAGGTTAGGTACAACGATAAAAGTGTGATCATTAACTGGAGTCTCGTGCTTATTCGCAACCGTGGCAATAGAATAAGAACGAAAGCACGTAAGCAACAGCAATTTAACGTTAAGGAGGTCTCGACAAAAACTTCAGTTCTAATGTGAAAATTCTAGAGTTGACTGAAAATGTTTTCAAGAAATACTTAGGTATTACGGTGGAATACTTTCTAATTTCGTATGAATTCTTTCGTATAAATTCTTGTCATGTAGTTAGGTAATATCTAGAGAGACAGTGACAGCTGAGAGAGCGAGATGTACCTAGCGGCATGCCTGTATAATAGAAAGAGATACATGACGCGAGGCAATAGAACCGTTTTTGGGGATTTGGAGTCCTGGTAAAAATTCGGTTTCTGTGAATAATCGTGAACCTAAAGTGAAATCGTAGATAATTGTGTGAAATATACTTACACTGTTTCATTAAATTATTCACCATTTCACGTTAGATTGAGAATTATACACAGAAATCGAATTTTTACCCTGCCGAGGACTCCAAAAAACGTCCAAAAACGGTTACATTTGACAACTCATGTCACTTACTCTATTTCACTATCATACGCCAGTATGATCGAATATTTTGATACGTTTAATATAGGGTACGCTGACCATCCGAGCATGAAATAATTTCAAGTTTGCGAGGAAAATTTCGAGTCACGGCATTCAGCCAAATATTGTCCGATGCATTCGTGTTTTCAGTTGACTGAATTGCTTCGTTGATAATGCAATGTTTGAGTTTAAAGTATTATATAAATGTAGCTTATTTTGTCGTTAACATTAATAGCTTCTGAAATAGGCAAATTGAAATGTATTGCAATAATTTATACAATTTATGGGCACAGACACGATGGTTTTTGTTATAGCAAAGATCGGTGGTGCGCTGCAGAGAGGTATGGACACTCAATCATGACTGTTTGGGTTCCAATCCGTACACATGTCATGTACCAATGAGTTTTTTTAACTTATGTATTAAGGAAAACATCGCGAGGAAACCTGCATATACGCTGAAGAAGAAATTTTTGATGCGTATGCGAAGTCAACCAATCAATAGGGTATCGTGCATGTGATGGACTATACAGTATAGTCTATATACTACCCTCCTTGAGGGTAGGCCTATGCCCTGCAGTGGGACGTGTTTATGATGATGAAGATGAAAGTTCAAGACAAGAGAAAGTGGGAGATCTTGTAGGTGATATTGACTAAAATCATCTTTGTCATTATCGGTTAAGGCTGTTGCAGAGGGGTCAATTTTATACAAAACTTTGACGCACAATACGCGTAGTATTAATATAAGTAACTTTGTATACATGGAAAAATTGGTTATAAAATCTAGATGTCGCGTATCAAATAACATTTGCAATTTATAATATAATTACGAAGATATAAAGCTTTAAAATTTTTCATGCAACATTTTCAAAGCTTTATATCTTTGTAATTGTATTATAAATTGCAATTGTTATTTGATACGCGATACTTAGATTTTCTAAACTATTTTTCCATATATAAAATATTACTTTTATTAATTCCGTCTACGCGTATTGTGCGTCAAACGTTTGTATGGACTGAAACCACCTTAAGCAAAGTATGAATACATTTAGGTCAATATTTAATATCCCTTGCATGCAGAAAGCTGGAAATTGGTATTGTATCATTCTAAATCGTCAAAAACCGTCGTCGTCGTCGTCTAATCGTCGTTTCTAATCGTCTTTCGTTGTCATTAAATATGTTGAAATTCAAAAAAAAAAAAAAAAAAAAAAATCTTGAAGGTTGCGTGTTCTTTGTCGGTGGTCACCACTGTGGGGGTGACGAATGTTGTTGCAGTGGGGTGATAGAAAAGAGTTCTTGATTTACATATTTATTGAAGTGCACTTATTCGGAGTTACATTTGACCTAGCGGGACGGTGGTATGGGAACGACTGGCAAACATTCCAGTCGCTCCGTATGACTGAGACAAAATTGCTTATTATGCTAAACTATTTATAATGCTAATACAATGTGTCCCCACACTTGCATATGTAGATATCATAAAACGTGTCACAATAAAATTAAGGTACCATCGAGTTTTTAAGCCTTTGTGGCATTTCGTACACACACCGAAACACATTAGTCCAAACGTGGGGGATTACCAATGTTTTGTGCAAACAAACACTCGCAGCTTTGCATAGAATGCAATGCTTTCCGGATGCAGCGTTGCACATTACCATATGAATGGGACGTATTTTCCTGAGAGAGATTATACTTTGTAGTGTTGATGTCGTTGTTGTTATCAAAAGATTTAACTCTGTTGCTCATTTGTTAATTTTAAGTGAGAAATTTAGTGAGAATTTCGAGAACGTGAGTTCATAGTGATTTAACATAAGTACCTGCTTGTATGTAATCGGGGTTGTTTTGAAGCTGGAACAGGGTGCTACTTCAGACCACCAACTTTAACTATGTAGCCAATATCGAAATCGCGGAAAAAATCAACTGTTCCATCTATTTGAGATTGAGGGTTGAGAACTGCGAATTTGATCGCTGGTTGAGTTTGGATTGCAATTTTGTATGGAGCAACTGATTTGTTTTTTGCGATTTCGACATTAGTCTCTTAGAGAAAGTTGTTCAGTATGATTATTTATTATTATTATTATTTGTGGTTTTGGGCCTTGACAGGCTTGCTAAGCCTGTGCCACGTAGACCGTCGCTGGTCCTTTGTGATCGCCCTTTTTATAGTTCCTTACCAATCCCCACTGCGGCCAGAAATCGCAGTAGATTCTTGATCGGGATAGTTTGTATCTCATCTGGTGTCAGCACCTGCCTACCCAGATGAGTGCTGCGTTTGTACATCAGGGGGCCACAATCACATAGGAGGTGCAGAGGAGTTTCCATCTCCTCCTTGCAAAATCTGCAGCCGGTCGTGTTACTTAAATTCGGTGTGTGCATGTGCTTATTTAATTTGCAGTGGCCTGTGAGTGACCTTGCTATTGTACAAATTTGGTCCTTGCTGAGGGCAAGGAGACCGTTCGCAAGTTTGCGATTGTAGCCTTTGATAAGTGCTTTTGAGTGGCCCATGTCAGGGGTGTTACACCAAAGCTTTATTGCCTCACCAAAGCTGGCCCTATTCAAAGAATCTCGCGTTAGACTATTGGGGATTCCGAGAAAGGGTTCGGGGCCTATGAAGTAGTTTTCAGTGCCTCTTCTAGCCAACTCGTCCGCCCTCTCGTTCCCTTCGATGTCTGAGTGTCCTGGCACCCATTGTAGCACAAGTTGATTGTTATTGCCTAAGGCATTCAGTTGTGATACGCAGTCCTGTACTAGCTTAGACCTTATGATCGGAGAGTCTATGGCTAGCAAGGCTGCTTGGCTATCAGAGTTGATTGTGATACATTGGTTGACGTAGCGCTTGCTTAAGTTAATTTCAGCGCAGGCTGTGATGGCGTAGACCTCCGCCTGGAATATGGAGGCGTAATTTCCAATATTTTGGGTCTGTTGTAGTCTTGGGTTTTCGCCGTATATTCCGCTGCCAACGTCATTGCCTTTTTTGGATCCGTCTGTGAACCAGGTTAGGCAGTTGTCTTTGATGGATGTTTGGCCCTCAAGCCAGTCATCCCTCGAAGGAAATGTAACAGTATAGTTCTTGGTGAAGTTGTATACTGGTGTCATGGTGTCTGTGATCATCTTTAGCACTGGGAGGCACGGGCATCCTCCTGCAGGCTAATCAAACACCTCGACTGCCAGTTACGGTTCTTGTTTGGGTTAACTCTGAGTATGCAAGCCTTCGCTTCCCTTTGCGCAAAAATGTGCAGCGGTTGGAGGTTGAGTAATGCATTCAGAGCTAGCCCGGGGCTGGTGGACATAGCGCCTGTTATGTTCAGTATGATGGTCTGATCACCCCCTTAACTGACGGTTATTAAGAACCCTATATACATAATATACACCTTGAAATATAAAAACATACAAATCATGACGTAAAGCCATAAACTAAGCCATCCTATTCAATTCTCGTTCTTGTTTTAGTTTCTCATACAGCTATGGTTTTTTTTAATGACATGGCTCGCGTTAATTGGTTCACCTTTTCGTGACTGCATATGCCTTACTAATATGTCTGTTGGTATTCACGAACTGCGTGCAAGGGTGTATGGAAATAGCCTCCGCGAGTGACGAAACCTTAGTTCGTCTGGCGCATCCAGCACCAGCGTCAGGCCTCGATACGACCATTGCTGACTGGCTCATCTTTCCACTACAGCTTATGTTGGTAATTGTCATGCAACATAGCCCATGCTGACATGAAAGAAGAAGAAACGAACTGCTTTTTGTGTGATTATAGAGAAAATCTAAAGTCTAACACAAAAAAACCGGCCAACCAAGTGTGAGCCAATGAATTAATTTCTTACATGCAACACTCTTACATGTTTCGTAAATAGAGACCCTAAATTATATTGTATGGTAGTACGGAACCCTCGGTGCGCGAGTCCGACTCGTACTTGGCCGGTTTTTTAATATTTATTATTTCGCAATTCATTTGGTTGATTTATATACCTAAGCAGTATGATGTCTTTCAAACAGAAATAAGTTAGAATTGATCCCGGAAGTTATACAGCTTTCACATATTACATTTTCTTGCTTATTTCACATCTTATTGATTCCAGAGCTGACCTTTAATACCCTTTTATATGCCAGTAATTACTTATACTTACCTATTTATTTTCGATGTCAAGCACAGCCGTTTCTCCTCATCAAGTTGAGATGGGTCACACGGTTCGATCTATCGTGACCTCAATTCTTTTACCCGTTTCGGTTTTGCTTTATTACCTTTGGTTACCCAAACGTAGGTTACCAGATTGAACGTTCATAGTGGTTAGAGGTAACCGCAATGTCGGAGATATTAACTGTCAATGCGGTTTTCGCATTCCCATCAAAGAGAATAGGTATGTGTTAGACAGCTCTGTCATCTGATAATATGGTGGGATCATGGACACACAAGAGCTTGGTAATTCGATTGTGTACTGTCGATGTCGAAATAGAATTAGGGTACGTCAAATTGAACTGAAATGGACGTGAATTGAACAATTGTGTCGGGTTTGACAATATCAAATAGTAGGATTGTTTGTGATTTTTTGGAAGCGTTTTTTGTAAAAGATATTGGGATTTTAACTTGTAGGTAATTAGGTATTATTTCGGAATCCGTCCAGAACTGCCATTTTTGAATCGTGAAATTCAAAATCGGGTTCGAATGATGCATAATCTCCATAGTAATTGTGTCATTTTCTACTTGTAGTTTTCTACTGCTGATTTGAAAATAGTCTCGCAAGCCTGAAAGTACCCAATTCACAACCGCCTACAAACAGACTTGCAACGCGACTTCTTTCTCATGTTCATAAAAGAAATAAGGCTAGCATTTATCAGGTTTCATTCATGTCACTTCTGCTTGAAAAGCTTCAGTTATTTTCAAAAGCAAATAATTCCCTCGCATCGGTATTGCTCTGAAAAGCAGTGCAGCATTCTATCGGTAGTGCATTGGTGGATTATCGGATTGCAGCAATATTGGCAACGTCAGTCGGAGATATACCTTCTTTCACAATTGTACGAATGCATTCAGTTGAAAAATTTAAAGACGATCGAGAGATCAAATGAAATTTTTCATGCAGTGATTTTTCTATTTTTCCCTTGAAAGATGACGGAAAAGGGAACTAAAAGGATTTTAGGTCGTAAAGTTAAGGCGCATAATTATGGCAACAGTGTTTTACAATTAGGACTAATGCTATGTTAATGTGACATCCTCTTTTACGTCAAGTTTTGTCCCAAGTGCAAATTAAATTAAAAGAAGTTTCGAATTACTCTAATGGCAGACATCTTCTTGACGCTATGCTAGTGACACTAAACTGATAGGTCTTAAAAGCTTAGGCTACTTTTCTGGCCCTGAAGAACTAAACTTTCAAAGTTTCTAAAGTCTTTTGTAAAATATTTTCCAACGGTTATCAAATTAAGTCATACTCAATATTGGGTCGTGAATTTAAAAGGATTGCTAAGTATTTTAAAATGACTGGGGCATAAAACGTGTTCATTTAAAAATAAAACTGTTTAATTTGATAGTCTCTCGGAGTAACGAACCTGACATTTACCTGACCTTTATATATTCTCTATAGAACTGCCAACTTCCTCTTGGTAATGGAAGGGTTGTGGTTGCGGCTGACTAATTTATCGAACAAGTCAATCGCAGGGTCTTGATATCGTGACAGCTAAAAGTTATATAGATTGTCTTTCAAGGGCTGCAATCTGTCCGGGTTTCCCCAGATTTGTCCTAGTTTGATAGGCGTCCGGGGGTGTCCGGGAGGAGTTGTCACCGAAGTGCCCGATGCCCGGGGGAAACCCGGACACAAGTAGTGTCCAACCCAGTCAAACCCAATTATGTTACGGTAATGGTAAATTTTTTTTAAAAATGCATGAAAACTAATTTAATGTTATTGAAAATTACCATACAACGCCTGGCGCGTTCATAACTTAGATCATATTGAAAATTGGCAATGACCTTGAACAATTATATTGAAGTGAAATCTCGAACTCGCTTCGCTCACTCTATTTATTTTAGATCGTATTACGTGTCGCTCCAGGTATGGCTTGGATTGTATTTCCGTTGTCAAAATAAAGAAAATCTTCGCTGTCCGGGAAAAAAATTCAAAGTTTACTGAAATGTCCGGGGTTTTTGAATTCTTTGTCCGGCGACGGGGATTTTGGTGATGGCGTATCTTTCATTAACATTGAGGTACTAGAGGCGGCGCCGATACGGATTGTTTGTAACTAACACTCGTACAGTACAGGCCAAATTGTACCAGGTGCTTGCCGCAAAACGTGACATCCCAGCGCCCTGTCCTGCTGATCGTGGTGCACAGATTTTGTTCGCGTCGCCTGTTCTGGTGTATAAAAGTACCTACATGTTTACTAACCCCAATATCTGGTTGTTGCAGGCCCTACTGCAGGCTCACGACGTGGTGGCGCGCGAGGTGTACGGGGAGGAGTCCCTGCGCGCGTCCCCACCCCCCGTCAACGGACGCACTCCCGCGCCGCCGGCCGACGACGACGAGGACACCGAGCCCGAGTTCGAGAACGTGACGAGAGTGCGCCTCGTGCAGTTCCAGAAAAACACTGATGAGCCTATGGTATGTTACCTATATCACTTATACGAAATGATCTGGTGTAAAGTCGGAGCTATTGATTGCGTTTAGAATCAGCAAATATTAGTGGGTTGGACTTATCCTTATATAACTTATACAGGGTGGAAAGTTAAGATGGGACACAAAGGGCAGCTACCAGAAGCATTACAGCTACAAGAAAACGTTCTTACGAGACTAACCCTAACTTTTGGAGCATTTTACTTCTGCATTCACAGATTTTGAAAAAACTGTAGGTTCATCGAGAAAAACTGAAATTTTCACAAAACTTTTTTTTCATCCCATTTGATTCTCTTACTGATGGGATCTTTTGCTATTTCATGTTTGCTCCCATAGTAAAAGTTATTCAGTTTGATGGTCCTAAAAATTAGGAAAGTGTTTACAAAATAACTACTAGAGTGATTTTGATATTTTCCCTACTAAATGTATGGGAATTTAATTTTGCGTTTTCTGAGAGTTCTGATACCTCGACCTCGGTTGACCCCATAGAGACTTATGTTCTTTATCAGTAAGAGTACCAAATGGGACGAAAAAAAAAGGTTTTTGAAAATTGCCGTTTTTCTCGATGACTGTAATTTTTTTTCAAAATCTGTGAATGCAGAAATAAAATTCTCCTAAAGTTTGGGTTAGCCTCCTAAGAACGTTTGCTTGTAGCTGTAATGCTTCTTGTAGCTGCCCTTTGTGTCCCATCCCAACTTTCCACCCTGTATACAGGGTGAAATTGATATCATTGGCATCCTTTTAAACTAAGAGTCTACCCATCAAACTGAACAACTTTTACTATGGGAGCAAACCGATCGGAGCAACAAAAAAATCTGCTGTTCCATACTAAACTGCAGTGCCTACTCGACTCAAATGTATGCAACAGCTGATTTTTTAGTTGCTCCGATCTGTTTGCTCCCATAGTAAAAGTTGTTCAGTTTGATGGGTAGACTCTTAGTTTAAAAGGATGCTAATGATATCAATTTACCCTGTAGATATCTAATTTTCGAAATTTTGAAGCTAGAGGCACTTACCCCGTAGAGGCACGTGCCCCGACTGACTATACCTACCTCCTCTGGTACCAACATTTCAATAACACATAAAAATAATCTGAACAAAACTGTCTCTTTCAATAAATTGTTCTGTTTGCCCAGTCATTTTACGGTTTGAGCCGGGACTAATTACTAATTGCATTTTTTTTTCGCTATAATATTGAAGAGCCAATTTGAGCTTAAGAATGTACCAAAATTTAAAAAAAATTTCGTCAGCAACAGTTCCAATTTTAAAATATACAACGTGTTAATGAATTAACGCAAAACCTTATACACCCCAACTGATTTATAACAAAATAATTAGATTGAAACAATAATTTCATTATTTTGGTAGTAAGTTATTCACATTTTAAGTTTTGAGGCAAAAATTATTTGTCATCATTTCAGCAATGAACGAAGGCGCTAACGTACTCATGGATACATTTTAATAATCTTGTTTTAGTAGTAAGTAGGGTGGGTGTGCCCGTGGGGTGGGTTGATATCGGTTTCAGAAAATTTTAAATTTTACAAAAAAATTATTTAATATTTTGAATAAAATTACCTATGTTGAAACTATGATAATTCGATTCTGCTCTCGATTCTAAACAAACTACTTTCTAGTTTTGCGTTAATTCATTAACACGTTGTACTTATATATTATCTCGTTCTAAAAACCTGATGATACATTTTTTTTTGTACATGTTCAAGGCTTTACCATCATACATACTTCAAACATGGTGTAAATATTTTTGTCTACTTAGAAGGTTTTGAAAAATACATTCGTATTTTCTAATAAATACCTAATTTTTTAAATTTTAATGCCTATTTTATTGATCAAAAATAATGTATATTGTTAAATCTAATTCAAATGAGTGCGTTGGTATTAATATTATTAATTTAAAAGCCTTCTGGGACACACAATTTTGATTTCTATGTTGCGTAACAATTTTTTTTTAAATATGGTTTAGGATAGTATTTTTGTCACTAAATGGTGCCGGTAACAGTTTAAAAGTCCAATTAATAATTACTCCCTACCCCGCCTAACAAAACTCCGTAAAATGACTGGCCTATATGAGCATAACCAAAAGCTTGGAAAAGTTGTATTGGGAGGATGAACGCAACGCTGGCTCCGTCGCAAATGTATTTATGATATAACAATATCCATTAGGACGTCCGCGTTTTTTCTCGTTTATTCTGGGTCTACTTTATTAGTTTCCATAAAAGGACGGGCGCCATTACATAATCCCTTTGCATTATAGATATGACACTGGATTATTCTGACCGTGGTTTTCTTTTATCATTTATTTTGGAGACTGATGGATACTGTCTTTATGATTAACTTTCCTTTTTTTTTCAAATAGGTACAGCCTTTTCAGATATTTTACTTGGTTATAAATCTTAATTGGAAAGGACACATAGAGCTCGTTTGTGAGCTATAATGCATAAGCATTAAAGCGATTAAGACAAACTATATTTAAGGAGGCAGCTCTCACGGCCTACCATGGATATGTATCCTCTGTACTTGGCTATGGTTTGTTACTTTGGGGAAATTCTGTCGAAATAAATAGGGCGTTCAAACTCCAGAAGAAGTGCATTCGTTCCATCAGTAACGCATGGTTCCTAGAGAGTTGTAAACCTCTTTTCCAAAAGTTGAATGTTCTTTCTCTGCCCTGTATGTAAGAGATGTTTGCTACTTTATTAAACAACATCCCGAATATTATAAAAAGCGTTCGGAAGTCTACACTAGGCAAGCTAGATCACAATACTTACACTTATTATACCAGCCTTCTTGTCATAAATATCTTCTTGTCATAAATATACATATATACAAACATAACGTGTATAATATGAGCATACTTATATATAATAAACTACCTGATTGTATAAAACTGTTACAGGGAAAGTGTTTCAAAACTAAATGAACAAAATGGCTGTGTGAATTGTGTTTTTATAGCGTAGATGAATATTTGAACTATGATATTATAAAAGTAGAAGATAAGTACCTAGATAACTGTATATTAGCTTTAATAAGGTTTATCAAACCAAACTAAATTTGCACGCCTGCAATCAGGCTAAATACAGCTACTGAACAAATTTGTAACACCTTTTATAACGAAGTATTTTGGCAAATAAATATATTTCTATTTCTATTTCTATTATATTTTATCTGATACTTATATCGCAAACCTAGTCGGCTTTAGTTATTCTAATTAAAGGTCAATCCCAAGCATTGGTCAAACCAAGGTCAAACTAGGTCATTCTAGCTATGATAAACTATATACCTAACAATCAGAAGATAACGAAAGAACCTAGAAAAATCGGTCAAGTGCGAGTCAGGCTACTCGCGCACTGAGGCCGAGAGTTCCGTACCACACCAAAACAACATATTAACGTACCAAAAAAATGTTTTTACTCCGGGTCCTTTAGCATGAGACCGACTCACACTTAGCCGGTTTTTATTATTTGTTGTTATACTGTAGACTCTGCAGTGTAGAGTTTGCTCTATAATCAGACCAAGTTTGACGCTTGTATGTATTACCGTTTTTACCATAGAGCGAGAAGTAAAAACGTTGGTAAAAACTAGTTCCTTTTATGAGGACCTCCCTTAATTTTTATTATTTGTTAGTAAATCCGCCGTATTAACGCACATTCTGTGAAAATTTCAACTCTCTAGCTCTTACGGTTCAAAATTTACAGCCCTAAATAGGTAGGACAGACGGAGGGACAAAATGAAGGCTTAGTAATAGGGTCCCGTTTTACTCTTTGGGTACGAAACACTAAAAAAAAGGGAACAGATATAAGTAATTCGTAAAGCTAGAATGTAGACCGCGCCCATAAAAGTTGTTTCCAATCTCGCTAACTCTCAGCTTATACTGAGACGTTTTTTGAGTCTGAAGTCCCGCACAGTCCAGTACCAGCAGATATATCGTAGCAAACAAGGTGGCCAAATATTTCTAAGCAGTTCTAATTTTCAATAATTTCTTTACTCATACCCAATCAAAAATATAGGAACGCCTAGAACATCAAATATATCTAAGCAGTCAGGGTGATCATAAACATCTGAACTGTTTCGGAAAAAAACTCTGTTGTTTTACATTTTAATTTTAAATAACATTGTAAAGAAATTATTGAAAATTCGCTGTTCAGATATTAATGACAAAATACACGTTTACATATTAATTGGTAAAATTTACTGTAAAGAATTTAATGAAAATTAGCACTGCTCAGAAATATTTGGACACCTTGTATGCTACGATATATCGATAGATAGATGGTTTTTTTTTTTTTTTTATTAACTATGGGTTTGCTCTTGACCTCAATCCAGTCCTCAGGACGAAGATGGGGTCGTAGATGTAGCGAGCTTACCCAGAAGATGCCTATTCACTCGTACTTTAAAGGAATTCGGGTTGTAAGTACTCGGAAATACTGACGCAGGTAAGGCATTCCACTCCTTGGCTGTGCGCATTATAAAAGATTCAGAAAGGCGCTTGGTGCGGATATGTGGGATGTCAACCAAGAAGGGGTGATATCCCGCGGTGCGTCTGGAAGTCCGATAGTAGAAAGGGGAAGGTGGGATGAGCTCATGCAGCTCTAGGGCACACTCACCGAAGTACAATCTGTAGAAGACCGACAAGCAGGCCACTCTGCGGCGGTGGGCTAGGCTATGAAGCTTGGCCTCCACCAGCTTACTATCGCCAATGAGCCTCCTGGCTCTGCGTTCAACCGAGTCGAGTGCGGCAAGTTGATACTTGGCTGAGCCATCCCACAGGTGGCAGCAGTACTCCATACATGATCGGACCTGAGCTTTATACAATACTAAGAGCTGTCCAGGAGTGAAGTACCGCTTCACCTTGTTTAAGATGCCCAGCTTTTTGGCCGCAGTTTGAGCCTTAGACTCGATGTCAGCGCCGAAGTTGAGTTTTGTGGTCAAGCTTATACCCAGAAGCCCAAGACTGTCGGAAACAGGGACAGATGTACCCCGGAAAGTAGGAGTCAGATTAAACGGACTCCTTTTTGCGGTGAACAGACAAGCCTGTGTTTTGGTGGCGTTGAAGTTGACTAAATTATTGTCACCCCACTGGGAGACAACACTTAAAGTCAAGTTTGTCCGCTCAACCATGGCCTCCCTCTGCGTGACTGTACCTATGTCAAAATCTACACGATTCCGACTGTCAGACCCTGTAATTATGTATACTCTGTGTGTGTGTGTGTTATACTCAACTCGGCACGCTCAAAAGAAGTCTCTGAATCTCATTCTATCTCACCCCAGCTCCTCTAATCTCCTCATTTTCTATTCGCAGTAAAACTTGGGTTCATTTATGATTCAAACCTTTAAAATGGATGGAAACATTAAAATCTGTTTATGTCGTTTTTAATGAAGGGACAGCGCCGACCTCCAACGACTCGACATTATAAGTACTTAAGGGGCCATACGTCCCGGAATTATCTGCGAAGGGGGTCTCTTATTTTTCGTTTTTCTACAAGATTTATACAAGTTACCGAAACGGACGGACGCTGCGTGACGGACATGCTTTACTCGTTGGTCTAACCTAACTATAAACATTTTGCATAGAGATGAAGTAGCTGGCACAGAAAGCTAGTTCTTATAAATGAACTGAAGTTCCAATTTTTATTAGTACATTAACATAATTATGAAAACTTCTCTGTGGTGTCTGTGGCACAGTATAAGACAGTATAATCTATCTTCATACAATGATACCAAATGCGGCTTGTATGTGTGCTCGCCAGTACGTACGCCTCGTAGCACGCACACATTGAAAATATGTCAGACTGCCACGAATGCGCCAGACGAGGCTACGCAGATATATTGTCAGTGTGTGCGTGCTACGAGGTGTATGCCGCGTTTGGTACCATTGTATGAAGATAGATTACTGTCTTATATACTGTATCTGTGGGGTTTTCATATTTAGGTAATTAATATGTGGTTGTATAAAGGATCAAGTTTAGCATATCTATGTACAAAAGTAAATTGTTAATCAACCTACTCAGGTTTCAAGCTAATGAATTTTAACGTGTGATGTTAACAATTGCAGGGCATCACCCTCAAGCTGGCGGACGACGGTAGATGCATCGTGGCTCGCATCATGCATGGAGGGATGATCCACCGTCAGGCGACGCTGCACGTCGGGGACGAGATCCGGGAGATCAATGGGACGCCCGTCGCTAATCAGTCGGTGGCACAACTGCAGAGGATGCTGGTATGGATCGATACCTACAGATTTATTACGTTTTGTTTGTCATCGTAGCCCGCATCATGCACGGAGGGATGATCCACCGACAGGCGACGCTGCACGTTGGGGACGAGATCCGGGAGATTAATGGGACGCCCGTCGCTAATCAGTCGGTGGCACAACTGCAGAGGATGCTGGTATGGGTCGATACGGATTTATTACGTTTTGTTTGTCATCGTAGCCGGATCATGCATGGAGGGATGATCCACCGACAGGCGACGCTGCACGTTGGGGACGAGATCCGGGAGATTAATGGGACGCCCGTCGCTAATCAGTCGGTGGCACAACTGCAGAGGATGCTGGTATGGGTCGATATGGATTTATTACGTTTTGTTTGTCATCGTAACCGGATCATGCATGGAGGGATGATCCACCGACAGGCGACGCTGCATGTTGGCGATGAGATCCGGGAGATCAATGGGACGCCCGTCGCTAATCAGTCGGTAGCACAACTGCAGAGGATGCTGGTATGGATTGATACAGATTTATTACATTTGGTTTGCCATCGTGGCCGGATCATTCACGGAGGGATGATCCACCGACACGACTCTGCATGTCGGGGATGAGATCCGGGAGATTAATGGGACGCCCGTCGCTAATCAGTCCGTGGCATAACTGCAGGGGATGCTGGTATGGATCGATACAGATTATACATTTTGTTTGTAACTGTTTGGACGTTGACTAATTGAAAATTTTTGACGTGTGGTTGTTGAACAGGTTATTGACTGATAATTTGTTGATCATACAGGGTGTAAGTGACAGCTTAGCAAATACTGAAACGGTGAATTTAGTTAGACCATCGAACTGAACAAATTTCACCATGGAGCCTATCTCAGGAAACAAATCAGCTGTCCCATACAAAACTGCTGAACCTACCCGACAAAAATGTATGGGACAGCTGACTTTTTTCGCGTTTCCTGAGGTAGGCTCCATAGTGAAAGTTGTTCGGTTTGATGGTCTGAGTTCACCGTTTCAGTATTTGCTATGCTAGGCTGTCACTTAGACCCTGTATAAGTACTATTACAGAACTTTAAATGTTTATTTAAACAGTATCACGTCAAAATTACTGAACCGATTTTGACGATTTTTTTTTGTTTGTTGACTTAAAATCTGGTAGGTAGGTAAATAATTTGTGCGGACGAAGTCGCGGGTAAACTCTACGTTCTTATAATATTTAAACCTTGTTAAGTAGCTTGTTAAATGTTATCTGAAGTTATCGTTTTATTAAGATATGATTGTAATTAATTTAAAGTTACGCAAAAACAACTTGTACACACGGCGACAGATCAACCTACCCATAGTTGAACTCTATGTTCATGGACATAAGGTCGAACTATGGGTAGGTTGATCTGTCGCCGTGTGTACAGTGGTGCTACAGTGGTGTTCGATAAGTACCTAATAAAAGATATTTAAACAACACCACTTATATTTACCTACTTTTTTCAAAAGTTGTTTTTGATCTTCAGATTTTGTGTGTTAATATTTCCTTTTATAATCTTACAGCGCGAGGCTCGTGGGTCGGTCACGTTCAAGATAGTGCCATCATACCGATCAGCACCACCGCCGTGTGAGGTAAACGCTTTTGTCGCCCTATTTCTACCTTCAAAACCTTCTAGTATCAAGTTTCATGAACTATAAGTTGGTAGTAGATAATTGTTAACATTTTGATTGTATCTGTAGTTTTCTTATTTGCTAATGTAACTGACAAAGTCCATACAGAACATAAAAATTAGTTTTACTAATAAATGTTTTTGTTTTGACATAGATGTGTGATACGCTTGCTTTTTCAGTAAATTAAAACACTAAATAAATAACTAAACCACGATAAATAAATAAAGAAGTCGACAAGCGCACATAAATAACTTTCTTGCTTGTCTTAAAAACCTAAACTGATTGGTATAAAATTAAAAAAACAAAATTTTAAATTTGTATTTTTGTTCTAACTAGCTTTTCCGGATAAAGCCCTCGCCCGTGCTAGTAAGTAGCGATATCAAATCCGTTGCTACTTTATGTTGTTATGTTGGTATAAAAACAGGGCTTGATAACGTTATAAAATAATGTGTGACGGTGTATTCTGATGTTTCTTTCATATTTTAGGTAGGTACCTACCTAAACCTGTATTATAAATACTGGAAAATAAAGGTTACTTTAAGTTGTTTTGATATCCATCTTATTATCGAAATACTTAATTAATTCTGTAACTTTTAACAATGAATGACGTTATTTTGTTACAACGCGCATTGAGAGACGGCAACAGGTTAACAACGATAGAAATGGCGTCAATAACGTTTTAAAAAAAAAAAAGGATAATCGGACCATCCAACTGAACAACTCTCTGTATAGATTTATGGAACCAACATCGAAATCGCGAAAAAAAATCAGCTGTCCCAAACATTTTGGTCGAGTACGATTGCATGTATGAAACAATTTTCTCGATTTCGATGTTGGTTCCATAGAGAAAGTTGTTCAGTTTGATCATCTGATTACTGTCATAAAAAACGATAGCATATTAAGTTGGGTCCTGTATATTGATTTAATTTTAGGTACCTAGTTAAGTTGAATATATAGGGTCCTTCTTAATATGCTGACAGTTTTTTAAGGGGATGATGAAACTGAACAACTTTCTCTACGGCACTAACATAAAAATCGCTAAAAAAATCAGCTCTTTCATACAAAACTGCAAACCTACTCGAGCCAAATGTATGGGACAGCAGATTTTTTTTCGCGATTTCGTTGTTGGGCCAATATAGAAAGTTGTTCAGTTTGATGGTCTGATTATACCCTTAAAAAAGCATATTAAGAAGGACCCTGTTATAGTTTTTTTTTCACACAATATTTTTATATAAATTACCTATATAAATATAAAAATATTGTAAAAAAAGATAAATCTTACAAGACCGTTAATAATAATTAACTTTATTTTCAGACAACGTTTAAGTAACTTTTTAAAATTTATAACGTTATTTCAAGCCCTGGGTGCAAGGTTTATGTTGTGTTATGTTGTATCACCCGGGCATGGCTGCGCGTGCGCGTCCCCGCGATCTCCTACGTTTCTGTGCGCTTGTTGTTCTTTATCATTGCTTTACACTCATATCATTAATCATGTCACATTTCATACCTACTTAATGTTATGTTATATTTTCTTGCATTTACCTATTTTATACCGGGTGTAAAATTAAATATCGAACAAGGTGCTTCAGACCGTGAACTAAACAACTTTCACTATGGAGCCAACATCGAATTCGCGAAAGAAAAATCAGCAATTCCATAGAAAATGTCAACTCTAAAAATGTATGAAATAGCAGAATTTTTTTGGCTATTTCAATTTTGGTCCCATTAAAAGTTGTTAATTTTGATGGTCTGAAGCACCCCATATTAAGAGGGCTATTCGAGCTCAGTGGCGCCCTCGTCACTATAATAAAGATTTCTCAATAAAGAAAGCCTAAATTAAAAAAGTGCCCACTAGATAAACTACAAAAGCCTTCAAGCTATTGTTATACAATACTTTTATAGGTTCTAAACATTCCACTTTTAGATAATTTCGAATAAAAACAAAAGGGGCCGTTTTTTTTCTTTTTTCAAAATTTGCATGTTCTTAGACCTTTAAAAAACCTATAAAAGTGTTATATGAAAAGCTTGAAGGCTTTTGTAGTTTATCTGTTGGGCACTTTTTTAATTTAGGCTTTCTTTATTGAGAAATCTTTATTATTGTGACGAGGGCGCCACTGATCTCGAATAGCCCTCTTAAGTATGTAACGCGTTTAAGTATACAATTACACCCTGTATACTTATACTGATTTCATTAACATTCATTTTGTATCATGATTATGTTATTTCAATTATCATAAAATCATCGAAATGTACAAAATGTCATACCATTTATAATCATAATCATCTGTTATGTTCCGAGATGAAAGTTAATGTCTTGATTTGTGTAAAATTGTTACATTTGCAGATCTTCGTAAGGGCACAATTTGACTATGACCCGTTAGAAGATGAACTGATTCCATGCGCTCAAGCTGGGATCGCTTTCAACACTGGAGATATTCTACAGGTAACTTGTAATGTTTGATTTTATCTTGGACGACCATTATGTATGTAAAACAAAAGATACTCTTTCTTATACTGTGACAAAAGATACGGACAAAAGTCTGCTTCCCAATTATGAAGAGAAGTGAATCCACCACAAGGGAGTTAATAGGTTGGATTTATTTTTCATTTAGGTTCATAACGTCCCATTCCCAAAATGTCCCTTCCTTAGATCAGACTGGCTAAGTCCAGGGAGGAGTAAGTCCTTAGACTCTACTTATCTCTATGATAAATAAAGACAGGTAGATATGTAAGTAGGTCTATCTACCTACCTGCCTAGTAGTTATTTTCTACAAAAAAGTTTCAGAAATTGCAATTATAGGTGAGGATATTGTAGGTACCACTCAAAGATTTTCTTTGATGTATCAACCTACTGTTCTTGAAAGACTTGTCTACATATAATCCACAGCAACATAATATTGACCTGCTGCTTATCTCCATTCCAGATAATAAGCAAAGACGACACCCAGTGGTGGCAGGCGCGTAAGGACGCGGCCGGCGGCTCCGCTGGTCTCATCCCAAGTCCTGAACTCCAGGAGTGGAGAGCCGCGTGCGCAGCCGCCGAAAGGTCTAACACCGATCAAGGTACCATCAGAACTTTACCGTATCCATGGTGTTATACTACCTGATAGTGTGTCAACTCTAATTATTATTTACTTACAAACAGAAATAGTCGCAGAATCCTGGGCTAGCATAATATGCAAGACAAAAAAAAACATCATGCGCGCTGATTTTGGCAAAGTATGAAAGACAGCTTTTCTATCTTTCTCGTTTTTTTTTTGGAGGTGGTTTGCAAGGCCCGGTGGTTCGACCAGTTATGCCACCCCTGATAAAGCGAGGAAAATATAAAGTGCCTCTTAGTATAAGAGTTAGACGTACTTTTTGGCATCATCAGCTGCAAGGCTAATTCAGTATTCATAGGATAGGATATCTATATATATCTATCCAAAGGATGAAGAGCATCTCTGTGATGGGGATGGACCAGGTCTGCCTGTATAACTCCAGTCGGTTTAGAAGATACAGGCGTTCAAAGGCCGGACCTTTGAATGGTTGTATCTCCCAAACCAACTGACAGAACATGTCAGTTTTTGTACTGTTCGCATTTGCATAGCATGCACGTGCATGCATGCATGCACATTCGCATAGCTATGGTGCATATTAAGATAATAAGAACTGTAATGGTCAGCACAAGCGTCGTCAAATACAAAGATATAAAAACAGTCACAAATCAGCAACAAGCTCCGTCAAAACAATGACATACAAGCTCAGTCAAAAGAACTGTAATATTATGTATCTGTTACTTATGCAAATACATAAATTGTTTATCTATCTATCATATTACAATAATACCTGCACATTCATGCATAATCATTTTTTGCAACCATAACTGACCTTTGAACGGCTGTAACTCCTAATCCGACTGGAGTTATGCAGGCAGACCTGGTCCATCCCCATCACAGAGATGCTTTACACCCTATGAATTCTGAATCAGCTTGCAGTTGATGATAACAAAAAGTACGTCTATCTCTTATATTATCTGTCTTTGTTACTTTACGCATGTCAAAATGAGCGCACATGACGATTTCTCCTTTTGTCGCTTTGTCGAAGGTGACATGCTACCCACGACTTGCCCTACGATCTACGATACACATTTTATTTGCTTTAATTTAACTAGGTAGCTTGTGGAGTTGACTCATTATTAGGTAAATCATAACACTATGCTATAATGTCTTGATTAGATCTTTGCGGATTCAATGACTAACATTTATTTGATGATGTGTTTACATAGATGATGTTGTTAATAGATTGTATTTTCTGTTATTACTTTCGTGTGTTTAATTAAATATGTGTAGAGTTTTTGTTTGCTGTTGGTGTTGTGTTAGGGAGTGTGCAACGTTGCAGTTGATTCGATATTCTTTCTGTGCAGTGTCATCTTTGTTCTTTACTTTTCTTTTATTCAAAATTTTATTGTTTTTAACAGAGAAATTGGAATACTAAAGACATTCAAAAGAGTATATAAAATAATTCGACCTTATTTTGGATTTTAACATCTAAATGCACTTTGGTTGTACATTATCATGTATCTTAAATTAACATTAACAAATCATGTTTTGCTTTCAAACATAAACATCATTGGATGATCCTGCAGTTGGTATGTAAAATTGCTTTCTTTATCTATGTACAATGAGTAATACAAGCTCCCCTCGTAATAAAGCTATATTCTTATCTGAGACTACCCCAACTTTGCATGGTATTCATACCAGTCTTAACATACCAAACTCCGATCTCTATTTTCCCTCTATCTTTTACTTGTACAAAACGCTGACAATATGTAAATCGATTGTAGAAGTTAATGATCCAGTTAATAAAGTTGTTCTTGACCGCAATGAAATCATAATTATTGTCAATAATAACTAATAACATTCCAGGGAGTTTGTATAACCCCATCGGGGAAGAATACTCAACTAAATTATTTTGTTAATGTTGAAATACCGATGTTATTACTAAAGAAAGGTGCATCTGAAATTGTAATACTTAGCTAAATCGTTAAAATGCAGTACTCTTCCCCTATACAAATAAGTAATGCAGAGAAATGTTTTGTTTGACTTCTAGCTTGCCACGAGGCTCCGTCATCTTGTGATATTACGATACTACTTGACATTGGCAGAATTGCAATGCTACGAGATGCTAAGCATATAGCCCACTCATTTTACGGTTTGAGCCGGGACTAATTACTAATTGATTTTTTTTTCGCTATAATATTGAAGAGCCAATTTGAGCTTAGGAATGTACTAAAATAAAATAAAAATTACGTCAGCAACAGTTCCAATTTTAAAATATAGATATTATCTCGTTTTAAAAAATCTGATGATAAATTTTTTTTTGCACATATTTTAGGCTTTGACATCATACATACTTCAAACATGGTGTAAATATTTTTGCCTACTTAGGTTTTGAAAAATACATTCGTATTTTCTAATAAATAAGTACCTCATATTTTAAATTTTAATGCTTATTTTATTGATCAAAAATAATGTATATTGTTAAATCTAATTCAAATGAGTGCATTGTTATTAATATAATTAATTTAAAAGCCTTCTGGGACACACAATTTTGATTTCTATGTTGCGTAGAAATTTTTTTTTATATGGTTTAGGATAGTATTTTTATCACTATATGGTGCCAGTTACAGTTTAAAAGTCCAATTAATAATAACTCCCTACCCCGCCTAACAAAACTCCGTAAAATTACTGGCCTAATAAGCAACTGGCCATTAATTTGTAAATAACGATAAGATTTTGTCAAACATAGTGAATGAAACAAAACATTTCTCAAAGATTGTGTGTGACCCTGACTATTACAAGTAGTAACCTACCATACCATTCCATTGGTTGCGTTTGCATGAACCGTATTGTAATGTTGTGCGGCTAGGAGCTGAAGGCTGCGTCTCTCACACGGATGGCTGTGATAATACAGGTATTATATTATACACAACTTATGGATATAAAAAAGCGAATAAGAAAGATAATCAACTAAAGAAGTAGGTAACCTTACAATGATACCATTTTGTGCTCGCCATTTATTTGGCTGAGCAGCACTTGCTCTTTAACTTAACGAAATGGATAAGCAGGTCCCTTATAGTACCGGTAAAGCACATCTCTACCGTTAGACCTACCTTATACCTACTGTGCCTATACTGGATTTAATTTGAAGTTAGGGTGAAAAACATAGATGATATCTAAACTATTATAAAACTGTAACAGAAGTGTGTCTGTACATTGAAGATATTTACAAAAAAAGATTACGATATGATTTTTAGATGTCCCTGATTCCAAATCACCAATTTTTGGATTTTTTGTCTGTCTGTTTGTTTGTTTGTTTGTTTGTTTGTTTGGGTGTTTGTTTGTTCGAGTATCACGCAAAAACTACTGAACCGATTTTAATGAAACTTTTTTTGTTTGATAGCTTATCATCTGACTTAAAATCTGGTATATAATTTATGCGGACGAATTCGCGGGTAAAAGCTCGTAGTTTATAAAGTTAAATGCCATTTAAATCCTTACACATAAAAATCCTTTAATAGACAATTATTACTCTAACTTTTTTTTTGTAGTCAAAATGTAACAAAAGGTAACAAAAACATTAATTTGTTTCAGTAAACTGTTCTATATTTGGACGCAAGAAGAAACAATCCAAAGACAAGTATCTGGCGAAACACAATGCTGTTTTCGACCAACTCGACGTGGTCACGTACGAGGAAGTTGTGAAATTACCATGTAAGTATATTTTATTTTTAACTTAAATCTATCTTATACAGGGTGTTACAAAAATACAAATAAACATTTAAGGGGGTGGTTAAGACCATCAAACTGAACAACTTTCAAAATGGGACCAAAATCGAAATCGCAAAAAAAAGTCATCATCATCATACCAGCAGATAGACGTCCACTGCTGGACATTGGCCTCCCTCAAAATGAGGAGATTTGCCATAATCGCCATGATACGATGCGTTTGCGATGTTCCATACTAAACTACAAATCTACTCGAGCTAAATATATGGGACAAACGATTTTTTTTCGCAATTTCGATGTTGGTCCCATAGTGAAAGTTGTTCAGTTTGATGGTCTTATCTAAACCACCCCTTAAAAGTTTTCTATTTCTATTTTTACTTCTGTAACACCCTGTATAATTTGAGTTTTAAATATTATTTCAAAGTACCTAGTATTGAGGAAACCATAATTTTTTCTTTATTGTAATAAAGAAGAAATTCTGATGCATGCGGGAAGCGACTGGATGAGGAAGGCCGAGGATATAGTTTTATGTCTCGCCTTAAGAGGTCTGTTCAGCAATGGATGATAACAGGCTGATGATGATGTGAAGTCCACCATTCCGCATTGGGCACGCCTAGTGGACTGACGCCCAAACACCCTCACCGTGAGGGTAAGCCTGTGCCCCAGCAGTGGGGATGATTGAGGCTAATAATGATGACCTTGTTTATAGGCTGCAGTTGTCAGCTTTACCTTCAGCCTTTCCCTTGGTATCTCTTTATGAGCAGAGACTGAAAAAATATAAGTAGTTACCTATATGTTAATTAATAGTTTTCCTTCAACTAACGTTTCATGTTTGTTTTTCCAGCTTTCCAAAGAAAAACGATAGTCCTGCTAGGAGCTCACGGAGTCGGCCGCCGCCATATAAAGAACACGCTCATAGCGCGTCACCCCGACCAATACGCCTATCCTATTCCACGTAAGTATTTTTATAATTTAGGTAATTTATACGAATCAGAAATTATACTCTTAAGAACTCAATTTTTATCGAGTTCACACAAAAAATATGAAATTACCAAAAGTTGTACTAATATAGAGAGTTTAGTAAAAGTTGTGTAAAGGGAAGTGAACACGAAAATGTTGGGACTTTCTATTCTGTTCTAATCCTAAAATTGTTGTTCCATTTCAATATAAAAAATATATACTTGACTGTAATCGGTAATGGATATTTCGGTGATGGATTGATATTAAACACACTCGAACCTCCAATGTCGGAGCTTCCTGGCAGACGGGAGAGCAAGCAACCCACACGCGACCGCTCCGTAACAGACCTGCAACGCGACTCTCGGACTTTCTATATAATTTCGGTACCTAAATTGTTTCGTGTATAATTTCAAATAATTATGATTATAATTCCATGTTATAGATACGACGAGACCTCCTAGATCTGATGAAGAAAACGGAAGACACTATTACTTCGTGACTCATGAAGAAATGATGGCTGATATTGCTGCAAGCGAATATTTGGAATATGGTACGTATTTGACGCTTTGACGTAGGTACCTATTTCGTTTCTATTATCTAGGTATAGTAATTTTATAGAACTCATAGAATGGAAATACATAACAATTATCATCACCTCAGTCGATAGACGTCAACTGCTGAACATAGGTCGCCGAAGGAACGCCACAACGGCTGGTCCTGCGCTGTCTTCATCCAACGGGTTCTCACCACCTCCACCAGGTCGTCGGTCCACCTTGTGGGTAGCCTAATCACGCTGCGCCTTCCAGAACGCGGTGGCGGTGGCCACTCGATAACTCTCTGACCCCATCGGCCATCAACACTGTCCAAACAAAAATAAGGAGTCTACATTTTAATTTTCCTCATTGAATCTTCTTTAACCACGACTTAATAATTTCCAGGCACTCACGAAGACGCAATGTACGGCACGAAACTGGAGACGATCCGACGAATCCACGGCGAGCGCCGCATCGCCATATTGGACGTCGAACCTCAAGCGTTAAAGATCTTGCGCACGGCAGAGTTCGCACCTTACGTTGTGTTCATCGCTGCTCCTCCACTCAACAATGTTGCTGATGTAAGTATTGATTACTGATATTGACCAGATAATATGTTGCTGTACTCTTCTTACTCTCGCAAAATTACATATCTTCTCTTTCCTGCGTGTGAGTGAGAGGAAGCGATTAGCAACTTCCGTGCGTTAGAAGAGTACAGCAACATATTATAGCGGCCGTTTGTGATGAGCTTGAAATAATTCCATGAAGAACCCTAAATTTACTAAAATTGAACCTCACCACATCTCTGTGGTGAGGCTCACTTTTAGTAAATTTAGGGTTCTTCATGGCCTTTCCCTTCCCTTTTCCCCTTGATTCCCTTGGCTCTCGCCAAGGGATTAGGCTGCTTTTTAACACTATAAAAAGCAGCCTAATTGCTTGGCTCTCTGCCTAAGCAGTGTGAGAGGTAGCGAGGTGGTAAGCGAGGAAACAATCCGCCAATAGCGCGCTCGCTCGATCACGTCATGTAAAAATTGAAGCACTCTCATTGGACGATTTTTCCTCGCTACCTCTCACATTTATGGTGGAAAAGCAACCTTATGGTTGTGAGTTGATGATCGCATTTATGTTCCCGTCATACATGCCTGAGTTTCATTTTTATAAGATGACAGGCATTCATATTATCCAATAAGCCCTTATTTACTTTACACAGCTCATGATCTTCAATTAATCCTTGTTTTATTTTTATTCCAGTACGACGGCTCCCTAGAAGTCCTAGTTCGTGAATCAGAGCAACTCCGGCGCACCTACGGGCATTACTTCGACCTGAACATAGTTAACAACGACATAGACGATACTCTAGCCCAACTAGAAGCGGCATTGGCCAGACTGCGCTCCACTCCCCAATGGGTACCCGTCTCTTGGGTCTACTGACTATCTGATTACTATTTGTAAAAACTTCAAGATTGTTCGAATGGTCGATTTTCACTTGAATTTTAAACGCGCACGCAATGGTAGATAACATTTTTACTAGGAAGTGTTTAATAGTAGAGAAGACAGTGGTATGTAACGCTCGACAATGATACTGACAGTTTATTCATCATGAATGTAATGGATTTAAAATATTCACCAATGGACGTAGATTTAATACACGGAACAGTTGTAAACGTTGAAATAATGAAGATAAATTCGTTTTCGGCTCAAGAGTTTGACACAATAAGTATTGAATTAACTTTTGTACTTGAGTATCTACATTTGAGATGAATAAAATTTCGGACTTTTTGTCAATATACTGAAGTTGGTAGTGTACTATGATCAACGATTTTCAACGAATAGGAAAGTGGACTTTGAAGTGATGCACAATAAAAGTGAAATTCGACAAATCGACGTTTAAATACAATCGAATTTACAGCTTCAAACGACAATGGAGAACACTTAAAAAAAATAAGTAAGTTGCAAATTGACATTATGCATGGGTTGTATTACTGAAAGACTTTATCTTCATATCTGTTTACCTATTACGTAAAATAATGATTTTAAACAAATTTTCCTGGATTTGCTAATAAGCTTCTTATTTAAATAATGAAACGGTTTATATTCGCGACAAACTTTTATCAATATAGTCATTCGAACATCATGAAGTTGCCTACAAAAAGTGAAATGATAAAATATGAGGATTGACTCTTAGACGGAGATTTGAATCGGCACGTAATGAACTCTAAAAGAAATCCATTTGTGCTTCATTAGAATCTATTTGGATAGACATAATTCTTAGGTATTAAATACCTAGGTTAAAATTGCGTTTAAAATTTGTTTTCGTAACACCTATCCATCATTTCCGTGGCATTTTGCAATCACAGCCAAAGTATTTTGAAAAAAATATAAAAAAATGACAAAAAACAAAACGAATTATTAATAGTGTTCACTTAATTTCGAAATAGGTATTGTGTGACTCTGAAATTCTTATTGTTGTAATTTATTTTTATTTTTTTAGACAAAAATTTGTTTAGCCTAGCATGCCAACAGACCCCCGAGAAAACGACAAAAATAGAAACGTGCCTCTGTCCTTGTTACTTTGCGTGTGCAAAAGCGAGCGCGCATGACGGTTATCTCGATTTGTCGCTTTGTCGTGGGCGGCAGGCATGCTAGCCACAGGTACTTCGTTTAAAAACCTATGTGCAACAAAAGTAGTTTTTTACTAAGTTTTGATTATTAGTGTTGTTTTATCGTCTTTAAATATACTAAAACTACAAACGCTTGCATATTATTTGGTGCATTAAAGCTCAATTTCACACTATGTGCCAAATATGATACTAATAAATTTTTCAAAAAAAATTGACACTTTATCACGACACGTTCTCATTAAATGAATTTTGGAACAATGTACATAATTATACATTAGTACATAATTTATAAAAACAATTAATTCTTTAGAGATGTACCGTAGCTCAAAATGTTTAATTCAAAATTTAAATTTAAGATCTCTACTATTAGGTACTACTACTATTATTATTAAATCTTGTCGATTTCCAACTACAGAATTACATTGCACAAAATTATTTATAATTAAATTAAGAATAATTAAAAAATCTAATTATGTTTGTACTTAAAATATTGTCTTACTGTTTATTGGTTTTGTTTCAAGATATTGCATGTGGTCCAGTGGTCCTGGTTGTTTCTTAGATCTTCCATTTTTAGGAATTAATTTCGAAAATTTAAAAACTGCTTTGAATCTCGTAGTTGGAAAACGGTCTATTGACTATATCACAGGATTAGAAAAACAGGGTTGCAAGGATCAGAATAGAATTTTATTGTCGATATTATGTTAAATATCTTTTAAAACTAATTTATTGCTATGCCTTTTCATTTTATTTTTAACTTTTTCGTGCCGTATTATGAATATTAGAGATCTTTTCATAATTAAATGTGCCATAAGTGTGTCATCTGATTTAAAGCACAGTAAAATAAAATAAAAACAAATCTAAAATCATCCATATACCAAGGGCTCAGGTATTGGATTATTTTACAAACTATTAATGGCGCATTTTACTAGACAATTTTAAATCTACTTTATACTTTTTCAATACTTTTAGTACATTTTTATTACTTTATCAAGATTTCTTGAATGACCATGTCGTGACTTAGTGAAAAATGAAAGTGTTGTAACCATTTTATTTATAGAGACCTATCATTTTGTATTATTTAGAAATGGGCAGCAACTAAAAAATCACCTATTCGCTGGCCTAAAACATCAAGTTTACTGCAAGCACAAAAACGCTATATTATGTTTGTTACTGTTGAAATGTTAATGTACAGTTGCCAATGGCGGTAGTTTTTTTAGACCACAAACTTTGATATCGTTATGTAGATGATATGATTGTATCTTCAATGGTTGCAACAGAACAAAATGTGATGAGAATGGTCAGTCACGTATTCTATTTTATAGTTTAATCACACCTGCACTAAAGCATTCCTGTATAAAATACTTATAAAAACGAGTAGTGAAATTTTACTATGTAACTCTCACTGTTTCACTATTTTTAATTTCAACTTAAAATTAATCTAAGTAGGGTATGTCGTAAGTGTTCAGTGTTATTTTCGTTTCATAAATTATAATATTACAAGAATAGGTAAGTTATATATTTGCTTAATTACACTTAAGTGCGGTCTTGTTTCTATGTTTTGTATTTATAATTTTTTAACATTAGTTTTTCATACCTATACTTGAAATTTTATAATGTTATTACGTACTTTGTCAGTCGTTTTATTTTAAACACTTATATATTAGTTAAAATTATAAGTAATGTACTTATAAAATGCAAAAATTAATAATAATTTTGCAGACAGTTCTAAAACACAAATCATTATTTTAAATATTTATATACTTAGGTATGGATAAATCTACCGATTAATCTAGTTTATTTTAATCATATACGTAATAATTTTTTTTTAACTTCCCTATATAATAAATAACATATACATATAAGACGATTGATAGAAAATGAATGTAGTTAAATAATCGTAAAATAATGAATTTAATTATAGTTGTAATGAGATGTGTAATGGAGTGCGAGTAGCACGGTGTGTACCTACGTTTTCTTAGAAATCGTTTTAAATAGAGTTGCAATTATAAAATATTTATAACTAAGTTATTTGTTTGCACTAAAATTGTATTATTGTACAATTGAAGACAATTTAGGTTGCTGTTAAATACAATTTAATAAAGTCTATTATGTTACATACATTCCAAAATCAACAGAAATATTTTAGCTCTATAAAACACTATTTAAATTGTATTATTTGTGATGTTATGTTTTAAGATGCAAATAATAGCAGCTTATAATAATATTGTACCTAAATATCTTCAATAGAGTGTGGTATAAGTATTTTTTATAATGAATCATTATACAAAATACTTATACCATAATCTATTGAAGTTATTAATGATACTATTGATTTATTTATGGCAGATTGAAGCCAGACAATTGTCTACTGAAATAACTATCGGTATAAATTGCGACATAGGTAATATGTAATTAATTATACTTACTTCAAACAACGTTGAATATTTTGTTAGTAATAAGTAGTTACATATTAATAAAATTATTTTACAAGTTGTGAACTGTTGATTTTGCACTCCTAGACAAAAATTGTGTTTTGATTTTGATGTTTGTAAAAATTTTATTGAAATATTTAATTATGTAGCCATACAACTGATTTTGTTTTTTCTTCAGAATGTGTTAGTGCTGCTCCGTATGAGTGTTGAAGAGAATCTATAATAAATAAAATATTAATAGGTAATGTAATTATTAATAATTATATTCTGAGAGTATTTTTAATGTTGTAAGCATCACAAAATTTAAATAATGCCTGATCCATAACATTCCATTACAATATTGTTTGTTGTTAATTATTGTAGTAATTTATTAAAAAAATATTTTATTCATTTTATTATTTGTGACATTAATTTCCTAAAGTCATTAGAAGTACAGTTTATTTCGCATTGTGATTTGTTTTACCTATAAGTTTGTTTTATGATTGTTAACAATATTGTTTTTTTTAGATGTCATCTTTTGTTTGAATTAAGTTGTGTACTTATCTTATAAGTTTAACAAATAGCTGATATCCAGTAAAATTGTTATCTTGTGATTTTATGTTCAAGCTAATGTGTCACGTTTACTATAAACTTAACAATTTACATCATAGAGAAAATTAAATAACGAAAAATCGTAGAAAAAATACCTACTTATTTAAAATGTAATAAAGTTTAAATGTAAAATCACATGAAATTGAAATGTTAAACCATAGTGGAATATAACTTACCAACATAATTTAAACTAAACAAATGTTTGAAAGCAGTTTAACAATTTATTTTACGATTAACTGTTTAGGGCAAATGACCACATTATTTCTAAAATCTTGCATAGCTTCAGAGCCTACAGATATTAAAAAATCTGTCAATCTGTCTGTCTGTCTGTTGGCTATAGTCAACCAGTTTCAAATGTAGGCCGGCCTAGTGTACACGGAGTAGTAACTACAACCCCGGCGAATTAACTTGACACCTGGCTCGAACGACGTTGGTGTACACAATAACAAATAAGAGCAAAAGAATAACTCGAAAATTCTAAAGCGAGGCCAGTAGCGATACATCTCAGTTACCGTTGCAAGTGTCCCTGCGCTTTAGAATTTTCGAGTTACCTATTCTTTTGTTTACACCAACGCAACTTCGTTCGGGCCAGGTGTCAAGTTAATTCGCACGGGTTGTATTGAATAATAACCTTGTTACAATGACCTGTATTCAAGAACATTGTATACAACGTGTTAATGAATTAACGCAAAACCTCATACACCCCAACTGATTTATAACAAAATAATTAGATTGAAAGAATAATTTCATTATTTTGATAGTTAAAATGTAATGTTATTCACATTTTAAGTTTTGAGGCAAAAATGATTTTCTATCATTTCAGCAATGAATGAAAGCGCTAACGTGCTCATGGACACATTTTAATAATCTTGTTTTGGTAGTAAGTAGGGTGAGTGTGCCCGTGCGGTGGATTGACATCGGGTTCAGAAAATTTAAAATTTTAGAAGCTAATTAAATTAATATTAAAAAAAAATTACCTATGTTGAAACCATGATTATTTGATTCAGCTCTCAATTCTAAACAAACTACTTTCTAGTTTTGCGTTAATTCATTAACACGTTGTATAGCCTGTATTTAAATTAAACTTCAGTGTATCTGCAAATAAAGTACTTACATAGTTTGCTATGATAATGTTCTTAAGTGGCCTACATTTCATATTGGTTGAATGTACCCAAACAACCCGTGTCGGCTGTTAATATGGGTACGGGTACAATAATGCATTTGGTGTATTGTAAATTTTGAACTTCTCTTTGTATGGTAACAGTTTACAACGAGTAAAGAAAAGAGTGCGACTCATTATTATTATGGCGCGTTAGACAAAGATGGGCTGAGTTTATTTCGTACCATAAAATAGCCAGGAGTGCGATTTTTGAAACTCATACGCTGGGCTCAGCAGTTGAAAATGTCAAAATTACTATGGATATATAATTATGCATCTTTCTACTGCTGATTTGACTTTAAAAAATCATACTTCAGGAGTGCGATTTTTGAAAGTCAAATCAGCAGTAGAAAGATGCTTTTCTCCATACATTTTCAACTGCTGAGTTCAACGTATGAGATTCAAAAATCGCACTCCTGGTAGGTTCTGTTTTTCGGTCAAATAAAAAAATTGACCTATTTGTAATCGTAAAATAAATTCTACTGGCTCAAGTTTGAACATTGTGTAGAAAAAGCATAAGAAATAGATGAGAATAATGACAAAAGATAGCAAATTGCTATGGTTTTATCATGAACAACTTAAGATGACTGAAGTATAAAATCTTATTATAATAACTGTTAAAATTGAATAAACCGCACAAAATAATTATTTTGTTTCATTTCAATAAACAAGTTAACATCCACTTACAATAAAAAACTAGGTAGGTACCAGAAGTGTGTCTGTACATTGAAGATATTTACAAGAAAAAGATTAGGATATTATGTTTTTTAGGTGTCCTGAAAAAGGTAAGTAACCATTTTTTTTGTTTTATACTTATGCCAAAAAATTCTACAAAAGATATACCTAACTGTGTTTTTATTATTTATCTATCTTTAAAACTGACCGAGATAGGGTTAAAATGCGACAAGCCTTTTTAAGTGAGCATCTAGGATGCCAATAGAAACTTCCATGCCAAATTTTAAGTTTGTGGTCTTCACAGTTTTATAGTGTGCGGCTGCGGATTTGCATAGATTCAAGCATATTTTCACCTAATTTTCACAGCTTGTCCGGCAAAAGTACAAATTTCTGCCACTCCGGGCGCTGCGATCGACTTGACAGTTCCCAACACCCACTTCGCACATACCTTCGTACCACCTATATCGCCAAGTAGGCTATTCCGTCCTATACTTACTAATACCTATAAAACTATTACCTATAACTAATGGATTGTAAGGAATACGGAATACCTAATAACCATCCAATATGTGCCGTATGATAATCACACAATAAGACATGCTACGTTTTTTCCTTCTTTCGCTCTAGAGAATATGGTTCTAGTTCTAGATCTAAATTAGACTAGATTAGATTCACAAAAACTGAACAGGCAACTAGTCAAATCAAACGTCAAAACGTGCGCTTTGTAGGTATGAACATTTCTACTAAATAATGAGTTGTGACGTCATCAACATTTCATTAGGTAGGTACTTTTTATAGATTACTAGCTGTTGCCCGCGACTTCGTACGCGTGGACTTAGGACTTGTGTATGTTTTTTTTGTGGCACTGACTTGTTTTTGTGACTTCTGAAAGAACACCCCCTACTCATCCCTCTATGCACCCCCTACCCACCACTTACGCACCCCCTACTCACCCCCTACTCACCCCGTATTCATCCCGTACGCAAACCCTACGCACCCCTATTTCACCCCTTAGTACACCCAACACTCTCCTACGCACCCCTACTCATCACCTACGCATCCCCTACGTACCACCTGCACACTCCTATTCACCCCTTACGCATCCCCAACTTGCTTCCTACTCAGCCCTACGCACCCTTACTCCACCCCCTCTTTGCACCCCCTACTCACCACTTGCACATCCTTCGTACCCCTTACACACCCTACGCACCCTCTACACACCCCCTACACACCCTACGCACCCCCTTCTTCTTATCGTGTGGGCAGAGCCCTGGTGTCAGAGTTTTTTCAGACCGCCTTTCGGCCTCTGACGTGGTTTTTATGTAACGACTACTACCACTAGAGATAGTAGCCGGGACCAACGGCTTAACGTGCCATCCGAAGCACGGAATCACTTTTCTTTTCAGACAATCAGGTGATTCAGCCTGCAATGTCCTAACCCCCCCAGCACCCCCTGTCTACTCCCTACTCACCATCTACGCACCCCCTACTGCTCCCTCTACGTACCACTTACGCACCCCCACTCACCACTTACGCACCCTCTACTCACCCCCTTTCGGCACCCCCTACTCACCCCCTGCTTACACTTTACTCATCCCCAATTAACGTCCCAAAAAACCATAAAAACGACACCCATAATGATATTTAGACATTTCAACCCCATCGCACCCCCACAGGGGATGATGGTATTTCACGTCCGCCACGTTGGATTTTAAAATCATTGTTTTTTTCGTAATCAGCGACCCGATAAACCATACAAACAATACCCATCTCATTTTCAGACTTTGTCTCCCCATTTCCCCCTTCCAGGGGTTGAATTCTGAAAAAAACCTTAAACACGTATTTACTCATTTATTAATAGGAGTCCTCCTGTGAAGTTTCGAATAAAATAGTCTAACTAATCTTGTTTCCCCGTACAATCTTTGGACCCCCGTTTCACCTGAAAAGGGGATGAATTTTGGAAATTCCTTTCTTAGTACACCCCTACACCTTATAAGGAACCTACGTGCCAAATTTGGAATCTCTAGTCCCAGCGGTTTGGGCTGTGCGTTGATATGTTGTCAGTCAGTCAGTTTCTTCTTTTATATATTTAGATCTTGTTATCAAAAATAGTATTCAAGCTAAAAACTCAATGAAAATGGGAGTTTAGTGTTATTTTCTAACCTTTTTTTATTTAGGTTAGTTTAAGTACAAAGAAAAATGTAACTAAAGATCAGGCTGTAAGGGCTAGTTCCCATTGCCTTTTCGAAAGGATAAAGAGATAAACAAAGATAAAATAATGTCAAATGCATAGATTAATTATGTATATTGGGTATAGAAGATAGGTAAGTCGTCTTGAATTTTAGAACGTCCTAATTACAATAGCGTTGTCGCTTATTAGCACCGGGGGCAGCCACATTATGAGATAAAATTGAAAAATACGATCGGCTGACACGAGGATCGAACCATAGCTACCCGGATCGTAAGCCGGTTGTCTAGACCGTTAGACCAATAAGACAGTTATTACTATTGGGCTAAATCTCTCACTACTACAGCGCAGCGGTAAGATGTAGCGCGCTGTCGCTCCGATATGAACCCTAGTTCAATACATACAGGGTGAAATTGAAATCAATCGACAAAATTTAAGAGAGTGTTATACTCGAGATATGGCTGGTTTTAAACATAGATTTAGACCTAATTAAATAACGTCCGAGATTTTAAAATATCGTAATTATTAATTGTGGCTGATTTAATTTGTGACTGACTGTACAGATGCGCGGCCGATACGCGGCGAGCGAGAGTGAGCGGTACGAAACAATAGCGCCATCTGTTGAGTTTTGGCGAATCAAAGCACGATATTTTTATGGTATAAGAATCAATGGTAGGTATACCATTGTCCGTCAAGTACTAAAAGAAAATGTCCTTACCTAATTTTAACAGATGTTCAAAGTGACCACCTACATTTCGTATGCACAAATTGAGCCCGACACGGCGCTGGTTGTGATTTACAGCTTCAAATGCACTGACATTTTTTTCTCTCAGTTCACTCACTGTGGTCGATTCAGTTTCATACACACATCTTTTAATTTCCCCCCACAAATAAAAGTCTAGGGGTGTTAGATCCGGAGATCGCGGCGGCCAGCTGAAGTGCGATTTTTGAAAATCATACGAGCGATTTGGCAGTAGAAAGATGCATAATCTCCATAGTAATTATGACATTTTCTACTGCCAAGTCGCTGGTATGATTTTCAAAAATCGCACTTCAGATCATCCCACTTCGCCCTATCCAACGGTCATTAAACTCACCGTTCGAAACTGCGCGAACGTCCCTTTGGAAAAATGCGCCGCACTGGTACATTAAGTTGTCGGAAATCTATCAAATTCTGAGTAGACCGTAAAATTCTATCCAGGGATGATACTTGAGAAGCAGGGTGCATCTCGCGATAGCGTTTTGCGTTTCACGAAGCCTCCGTGTTTCTCACTAATAAATTATCACCATATCCAAAAAAACTGCAGGTTTGTGTACGACTTTTTTTTACAAATTCAAGTTGAACCTAATACGACACTGCACTGAAATCCAAGTTCCGATACGTAAGCGGGCACTGATTGATTACAGAGCGCGGTAACCTCTTAATCAGATCGCGATCAAACGGAAACTGTTTTTTCTCAAACATGCTTGGAAATGTGAGCATTATTTTCCATTCATCCATTGTTTCTATCATTAATGACGCACAGTGTGATCTTAACTTGTTAAACCTGTGGGTCCAATGCAATCTGCTCACCATAAATGCTGCCAAAACTCACTATGTCATATTTGCTGCTAAAAATAAAAAGATAGAGGACTTTACTGCCCTAAAAATTAATAATCAAACTATCCAAAAAACAACACAAGAAAAATATTTAGGCCTTATTCTAGATAATTATCTGTCATGGAAACGGCACATCAAAAAAATTCAATCGAAATTAATATCTTTAACAGGCGCTCTCCGTGGCATTGTCCGTTGTCTCCCACAAAATGTACGATACACGATATATAATTCGTTAGCTAAACCACACATCGACTATTTAATCGAAGTCTGGGGCTCAGCTGTCAAAACCAACCTTAACCCAATAAAAATAGCACAGAATAAATTAATAAAAACACTATTCCACTATAACTACCTAACGTCAACTGACAAAATATATCACGAAACTAAAATAATGAACCTATCCCAAACATATGAATACTATACTTGTATATTAATACGGAAAATACTATGCAAAGACATACATACACAAATAGTATTCACTAAAAAGAAACAAATTCAGTCACGTATAAGTTTGAGAAACGCTAACGACATAGTACTGCGTCCACCAAGAACAAACTATGGGAAAAAAAATATAACGTTTGAGGGCGCACAACTCTACAGGGTGTACAATAAAATGGGACAGCTACTTAAAGGGGTGCTTCAGACCATCAAACTGAACAACTTTCTCTATGGGACCAATATCGAAATCGCGAAAAAAAAATCCGCTCGCCCATACAAAACTGCAAACATAACTCGACTGAAATGTATGGGACAGCTGATTTTTTTTTCGCGATTTCGATATTGGTCCCATAGAGAAAGTTGTTCAGTTTGATGGTCTGAAGCACCCCTTTACGTAGCTGTCCCATTTTATTGTACACCCTGTATAATAGGCTCCCAAAAGACATTAAGGAAGTGAAGTGCATGGTTTCCTTTAAAAGGCTACTAAAGCATTATCTACTAAATATAAACAATAGGAAATCGTCAAAGTACATAAATAAATAATATACATAAATAAAAAGGCACTAAATATAAATAAAATAAAAATAAACTCCGCATTACATTAATAATACTATAACCGGTATAATTATAATATATAACAATACTTAAATCAGGTCTAAAACTAAACTAACGTACGAACTATGTCTAACTAGTAGGTACGCTCAAATTCTATCCATGCCACTTTCAGTAACAAATGATCCGCGGTAAGCTATTGTTTACATCGCTTCGCTTCTAAACCGTACTATTAGGTAGGTATTACTTGGAGACTTGAGAAACTCAACATTATTTTTTTATGGATACCTTCCTATTACCTACTATATAAATGGATAAACTGGTGTTACGATTTATGATACGCTCGCAATTAAAAAATAATTTACTGTATTTAGTTAAGTACTTATTTTGTCTCATGTAAGTGAATTGTATAATTCTTATGAGATATAAAAAATTCTTTAAACCTATTTTGACAACCTTCTTCGAGATAAATCGAAATTGCTGTACTGGCCAAATACATGCGCGCAGCGGCCGGCAATGTTGTATGAAAATCCATATCTGTCGTGTTTAGCGGCCAAGTAAATTACATAGTAAACTCATATCTGTCGGGTAATTTAAAAATGGAACGATCTTTTTCTCCGAAACATGGCGACCAAGGAGGTAACTCATCTAAGGTTTTATTTAATTTTCGTACTGGCTTGCAAATAGAAAGCTGTTTATTGAAAAAAAAATTGTTGTTCGTTGTTTGTCATTGATTTTGAAAAGAGTTTTAATTTCCGCGAATTATTTGATAAAATCATTAGTAAATTAATATTTCTATGGATAAAATTTACTGTTTTAATTTCCGCGCATTATTTGAGAAAAGTACTATACAAGCCTTGGCCACAACTAGGCATTGATGGACTTACGTATGTGTGCGTCGGCTTTGCCTCGGCCCACATTTACACGTTCGTCCATCAATGCCTCTGTTGCTGGCCGCTGCAGTAATGTACTATTGATTAGTTTGCGGGAGGCGCGTGCGACCTTGCCGAGCGGTGGGGATGCGCTCGCTAGAGTTGTGCGGGGGTGCTCCGCCTGCGAGGGGATGGACGTTGACCGGGCCGCCAGCCGGTGGGGAAGCTGGTAAATGTACAGTTCGAATGAGAAAATGTTTATTTAAGGAATTATTTAATTTTAATTTAAAAAACATTTTTTTTATTTAAAGTGTGTATGACACAGAGCGTTTATTATGAACCCCTTGTGAATGTTTTGGCATGCTTAGAATGTCTTTTATTTTCATAATTTAGATTTCAAGAAAACCCTGCAATATAAGATCTAAGTCAGGAGTAAAACTCGCCACCAAAATTTGTCGAATGTCTTCGATTTCACCCTGTAGTGCTTCGAAACATAACCGATAGATGGCGGAAGCTGTCTATGGAAAATCAGCGTTCCAGTTTGTACTAAGATAACATAGCATGGTCAAATGTCAATGTCAATTGTCAGTTGTGGTTTTATTTAAGGTTGTTTGGTTTGGACTTTGGTTATGAATTTGTTTGTATTTGCATAATTCCGTTCGAATTTATCTTATTCTATTAGATCGAAACATATTTTTATAACACGAAGGCATATAAATAAAATAGCGATCATGTCGAAGCGAGAACGCCGTTCCAACGCGGGCAATCGAATGGCAAAGTTGCTCGATGAAGAAGAAGAAGATGATTTCTACAAAACGACTTACGGCGGCTTCTCCGAGGTCGAGGAAGATAAAGATTATGTGTAAGTGTTCAAATAGTACTTCAGAATGACTCACACTACACCGTGCCGGGTCCGAGCCGAGCGTCGGCCGTAGCATGGTCAACTAATATTACTACCCGTTTGTTTGGAGGTGGCCGTCGATGACCGTTACAAAATTTCGTCAAAGGCACATTAACTGGTCCCGTCGACAAAAAATAATATAACAAGCAAATAAAAATTTAAAATTAAAAGCGATATTAGTGATCGGGACGGATGTGCCGTACGTGGTTGCGATGCTAAAGGTTATAAAATTGCGTTTCATAGGGTCTCTTAGGGGTGCGGTACGGTGAAGCGGGAAGGGAGGGAGCGGCCAACTCGAAGCAAATGACTAGTACTTACATATATTATATTTCGGAGTCGCTTTGTAGGTCTGCTATTGGGTAGTCGCATCGCTCGTCGACTGTTGGTTCCCCCTGCGGGGTCTACAACGAAGCTCAAGTGGTGGCTCAAGATCTTTTCGAAAAGCAAACCTTGAAGTCACCAAAATACATAAACTACCGTACAACATCAAGCCCTCTTGCTATAGTAAAATTTTTTATCATTAGCATCCTTTTAAACTAAGAGTCTACCCATCAAACTGAACAACTTTTACTATGGGAGCAAAACGATCGGAGCAAAAATTTCTGGCCAACAAAAATAATTATTATTTTTGTTTCAATTACTTCAAAGTTTATTGAGTAGTGAAGAAATATTGTTTTGTTTAAAATAATTTTGTTTTCCATTGCATTGTTTTGTTCGGATTTACGAACATTTTATGGTAAATGGTCAAAAAATATTTTCGCACAAATATTTTGTTGTACCAATACTAAGCTGAAAAATCCACAATAATTAAGGGTGTCTGGTCTTTTTACCCACATGTCTGGCCAAACTGACTGACTGGTCTGGCTACCCTGAAGATAGGCGATGTTCTTGCATTGCATACTCGAACAATGGATCTGATTTTCATGTACATACGAGTGAATAGTAATGCCGTGTGATTTGTGATTTGTACAATGAGTAAAAGCACACGAAGGCATTGTGGTACCTTTATTCCGCCTAAAATTTAAAAAGTATCTCAATCATGCAATGCCGTTCGGATTGCCACTAAGTAAATTCAGCGACCGGGGCTCAATTTATATTGTTGGTTCATCCCGAATAGTTGTGTTAAGTAGGTCTTCTTATAAAGATAATGGGGGCGGTAAAATCGGTCTGTGCCCCGGGCGACTGAAACCCACGCTACACTACTGATGCTAAATATGATATGATGATATGATGATGATATTAATTATTTTGGACCATAGGGTCCAAAATGCGCAAATATGCGCTATCGGTAGAGATAGCATGCACACAATCGGTTCATAATGTGCGGATACGTTTGCTGTCTGACGTCATCAGTGACGTCATTAATTTGCGCTTACGCCGCACACGAAAATTAGGTAGTGCAGCGTATGCATGTCAAATTGACAGCTGTTTCAAATTGTACAAATTGTTTAGTAGTGTATTCGTACTTATTAATTTGGACCGACCGATAAAGCGTGTGCATAGCGTTTGCACTATTGGCATAATTCGAACCGTAGCCACAGGTCCGGCACTTCAAACAATGTTTTAGATTTGACATGATGACGTTCGCACATGCGCACTTTGCAAAAATTGTGCATGACATATTTTTAAATTATGTTTTTTAGTTTAGTTTTTATAAGTACCTATACATATAATTTTGTCAGTGTGTTTTGTTGTTTGCAAATAAAAATATTTTCTTTCTTTCTTTCTTTCTTTCTTTCTTTACATATGTGTAGGGTTGACTTAACACGCATCGTATGAACTACATTATACATTTTGTTACTTTTTATAGTTCATTCTGTTATTAAAAATAGTTTTTATGCTAAAGAATCACAGAAAATGTGAATTTAGCGTTATTATCCAACATTTATTTTTATTGTGTGGAGAAAAATAAAATATATTTTATGTAGTCAAATCCAACGGGTGCCTGAATGCATTCCCTTGCTCGGCTTCCCTCAAGTTACCACAGAGAGTGTGAGGGGAGGTGAGGTATCTGAAGTCAGAGGGGGGCGGGGAGTGGCCGTTCTGTATGTAGAACTATATACATTACCTATTCTGTGCCGTAGCATGAGTTGATGAGTGTGTATACTATGTGTGTTTTAGGCAAGAAAGAGAAGTAGCTGATGTTGTTGACTCAGATTTTGACATAGATGAGAATGATGATCCTGTCTCCGATCAAGATGAGGAGGAGAAAAGGAAAAGGAGTGTTGGTACAAAGGCTTACAAGGTAAATTGTACGACCCGGGCGAATTAACTTGGCACCTGGCTCGCACGTGACTCGGAATTTGACACCCCTCCTGCTACCCCCCATGGGACTCCGCCGTCGCCGTGCGAGGCCGTAGCATAGCATTTCAGTTAACGTTGGACGTGTCCCTACGCTTTAGCATTTTCGAGTTATTCTTTCCGAGCTTTCCGAGTTTTTTATTCCGAGCTACGTGCGAGTCAGGTGCCAAGTTAATTCGCCCGGGTTGTAATATTTTAAGGTCTACACATCTGAGAGGCACTTGTTTGCATAGTTCACCGAAGTTAAGCAACATCAAGACGTCAGTCGAAAGTCATGTAGATCATGAATTCATGACTGACAAGGTGTGCTTCCTGGCTTGCCATCAGGGTCCACCATTTTGTATTAACTCAGATGTGTTTTTGTACACGAAACAGTCACAACAGCACACAAAATTCTGTACATTACAATACTCCAAATGGGGATATATACAGAATAATGCTATATTTAAATAGCCCTCATCCATAGCCCTGAATCCACCCACTACTGTGTACAGGCCTCCATTTGTTTACGCGACCCTCTTTCTCTCTTGTCCGTCTTGAGCATGTCACATCCATGTAGTGCCACTCTTCATATTGTTCAACCACCATAGCTGCAGACGATCTACGCTTCGCTTTCCTTCCCTCTGCCACTATTTTGACAAAACATAGTTGTATTTACTAAAACTAGTAAATTCTCTTTCAGGATCCTAATAGGAAAAAGAAAGCGCCTTCTTCTGCACCCACTTCAGATAAACCAAAGAAAACAGTGTATAAGAAGCCCAAGGAACCTAAACCAAAAGAGGAAAGGACAGAGATATTTGATAGGTCACTTTTATCAGATTCATCTATAGGTTTGTACTTTGTAGTTTAGTACCAAACTTCATGTAATATGCTATTAAATTGGCTATAAATAGAGGTACTAGACCCCGAGAGCTTCAAAGCGAATTGAGGAGAAAGTTGTATTAATTGATTTTCAATGTTATTCGGTAATGGTTTGGCAGTAAAAAATGCTCTGCACTTTGCCTCACCAGGTGTGCGCCAGTGCTCTTATACTTAACCGCTCGCAACCAAGCTTTAAGATATCAATAGATAAACAATGATTGGTTCAGTAATATCGCATATGGTGCCGGGTTATGGTGTGGTAGCCGTGTGGTGTCCGATTTAGAATTTAGATTTGATTTGATTTGAATAGATAAACAATGATTGGTTCAGTAATATCGCATATGGTGCCGGGTTATGGTGTGGTAGCCGTGTGGTGTCCGACTTAGAATTTAGAATAGCACCAATATCCAGACAATCCTTCATTAATCATCATACCTATTTTGTTTGTTTTTCATCCCTGATCCCTCGACTGTGAAGTTATAGCTACTGCATCTTGCACTTGCACTGAATTATTGGCTTCCCATTTGACCAGATTTATAGTCTCTGTTTTAAGCCACTCTCTTGAGTGTCTGATAGGTTAAATGACATCCACTGCCTCCGTGGTCTAATGGTTAAGAGCATTGGCTCTCGATACGGAGGTCGTGGGTTCGACTCAAACGGGCCCAGTTGGTTAGGACATTGCAGGCTGAATCACCTGATTGTCTGAAAAGAAAAATGATTCCGTGCTTCGGATGGCACGTTAAGCCGTTGGTCCCGGCTACTATCTCTGGTGGTAGTAGTCGTTACATAAAAACCACGTCAGAGGCCGAAAGGCGGTCTGAAAAAACTCTGACACCAGGGCTCTGCCCACACGATAAGAAGAAGAATGACATCCAGGAATTCTTCTCACATACTCTAGACTTTGATGATTCTTTTGTAATAATAATTTCAGAACGAAAATCAATAAGGCAAAGCACAGCAGTGAAATCAGCTGAAACGCTACAGAGGATAAAGATCAGATCAGAGCTTCAAAAGAAGAAGGTAAAGAAAGTTGAGGAGAGAATGCCTACGCAGGAGGAACTGTTAGAAGAAGCTCTCATTACCGAACAGGAGAATCTCGAGAGTTTGAGTAAGTTTGGAGAATAGGAAATTGCTTAAGAGGGCTATCACAGTCCAGTGGCGCCCTCATCACATTAAAAAAGATTTCTCAATAAAGAAAGCCTAAATTAAAAAAGTAATCAACACGAACACTACTAAAGCCTTCAAGCCATTGTTATACAATACTTTTATAGGTTCTAAATATTCCACTTTTAGACAATTGCGAATAAAAACAAAAGCGGCCGTTTTTTTTCTTTTTTCAAAATTTGTATGTTTAGTTAGACCTTTAAAAAAAACCTATAAAAGTATGCCATGAAAATAGCTTGAAGGCTTTTGTAGTGTTCGTGTTGATTACTTTTTTAATTTAGGCTTTCTTTATTGAGAAATCTTTTTTAATGTGATGAGGGCGCCACTGAACTGCGATAGCCCTCTTAAGTTGGTAACATGTTCTATGTAGAACAAGACATCATCTGCGATTAATAAATTTTTCATCACTCATACTCTGAAAGTAGGTTATTGTTTATCTAAGAAGCGGGTTGAAAGTAATACATTTCTTCCCTAGGGCGGAAAAGTAATTAAAAAAAAATCTACGTCTATACTGAGCAAAGGCAGAAACCTATACAGCCACACTTCGATAACATTATATTAAAATTATTAATTTTTATAATTATTTATTTTATTTTAATTGGAGCTTTTAACCCTGAGGTTATGTCAGCCAAATTTTTATAATTATTATGAACAAAAATATTCGAATTTAGTAATAATAACAATAATTAGTAACATTTCGATACTTTTGTATAAGTTATAGCGGCCCGTCCCGGCTTCGCACGGGTGGACGTCTAATCTTTTCTAGCAATAAATATAGCCTATGTTACTCAGGGTGAATGCAGCTTTCTAATGGTGAAAGAATTTTTTAAATCGGCCCAGTACTTTTTGAGCCTATTCATTACAAACATACAAACATACAAAAATAGGTACAAATCTTTCCTCTTTATAATTTTATTTTATTTATATAAGTTATATGCATTTTGTTTTCTGCGTGAAGAACAGGTGAAGAAAAAGTACCTAATTTAAAAAACAGGCTAGTTTAAAAAAAAAGTTTTTTCTTTTTCGCGCAAGTTCAGGACCTTTGGGTGCGGTTGTTTTTCCAACTCGCACTATGGTAGAACGTTTTTCACCGAGGCTCTGAAGTGCGATTTTTGAACATCATATGAGCGAATCGGCAGTAGAAAGATGCATAATCTCGTAGTAATTATGACATTTTCGACTGCCGAGTCGCTCGTATAATGTTCAAAAATCGCACTCCTGAACGGCGTTAGTGCGAAAAGTTGCGGTCGGGGTGCACCTGGGGCGTAGGTTCGGAACACAGCCTTGCGCGAAAAAGAAAAAAACGTGAAAAAAAAAAACGGAGGGAAAGCCACATGTTGCAAATTTTGCGGATCTTTTTCAAAACGTGTAAAAATCACTAGGGAAGTATATATCTGTCTCACTCTAGCATCCACAATCTTCGTATGTTTTTTTTCTACTTCCTATTGGTCCCCGAGTGATTTTCAAACGTTTTGAAACGTAGCTTAAAATGAATTCATCGAGCGAATATCGATTCAGAAATTGATTTTGCATTATCTGGTTTTGGTTAATTTCCTCGTAATCGTGATGAAAAGCAGAGTGTTTAACTCGGGTGAAAGTACCCATTTCACACTCGAACTATGGGCGCCCCTCACGTTCGTTCGGGGCGCCAAACATCTCGTGTGAAAATGGGTCACTTTCATCCCTTGGTTAACAATCTACTATTTTAGTCCAAATGAGAAAGTGCCAGTCAAAAGAAACTAATGCTATATTCTGTTAGAACTTGTCCGTCTAAGCATTTATTATTATAGCATGAAAGGTGTAAGTTTTATTACATCAAAAATGTATGAAAAGGCATATGTTTCAAACCTTAATAAAACTATGGAAACGTGTTGTGGAACAGGCCTCCTATGCACAGCAGTCAATATTGATACGCTGATGATCATGCTAATCCGAAATACTCAGGCATTAGATTGAACACTATCATTTGTATGGTTGTTCCTGTATACAAATTCTAGGTTTTTGCCAAAGGATTAACTGAAAATTAATGCTTTCGTCTAATAGCCCAATGAATTGAAAATCATTTAAAATCAATCATCATTGAAGATTCTGAACATAGTCATTCCCCAAAGATTATGTCTACAATAGATTTTGTCAGAGTTTGCAGCGTACATTAATTACTAATTTTAACTAAATAACAATTTGTATGAATTTCTTTTTTCAGAGGCATTCCAGCAAATCGAAATGGAGAGGAAGAAAGTGAGGCCTATTAAGAAAACTATAACTGGACCTATTATAAGGTAGTAGACTATCGGCCACCCGCAAAAAAGTCGTCTCTAAACCAAATCTCGTATGTAAGTTCTGTATATACCTACAACAGGTATGGCTGTATTCGGGGTACTCTCAGGATCACGAAACTGCTTGTTGTATAATTCAAAAGTGGTGGAGGGGGTAGTAGTGACGTCATAAAGATGGCCGCCGACGGTTTTAGTTTTTTTTTCAATTGTAGCGCACCTATGAGGTCAATCTGGTTGTGCGAGGACTCATTTGAAAGCTTATTAAATTTACTTTAATCATTCCATAGACACCTAAAGTGAAAATTTTTTATTTACTGAAATATTTTGAATTTAATGCATTTTTTGCTACCTACCAGCAATCATTCCTCCAGTTTTCTCGGAAACGGATAACTATATTGTGATTATAGCTATTACATAAAACATACAGAATTTTATAAGCTATCTTACAATTTGAATTGTATAAAAATACAACTTCAAAGGACTGAGCTGTGTCAAATTTACTGGTGCACTGTTACTATGAGTCCAAGAATGCGTCGGTCTGCGGCGGGGCGGAAGGACTGCAAATAAAATTATTACTTATAGATTATTATATAATAAGGGTTTCCATTGTAATATGGCTTAGAAAAATATACAATTTTATATTATTTACTTGCACATGCGTTTACATAGACTGTAGATGTACAGGGTTTAAACTTAAATGCGTAATATATTTAAGGGGGTGCTTTAAACCATAAAAATGAACAACTTTGACAATGGGACTAACTTTGAAATCACGAGAAAAAGATGTTACCCCAGAGTTGCGACACTACCAATGAGCGAATCATGGAAGTGCGACATAATCAAAGAGCGAATCACGGAGGTGCGACACACAAATCGCGAATCACGGAAGTGCGACATTTCAAAATTGCGAATCACGGGAGTGAGAAAAATTATCTGCTGTTTCATACATTTTGGTCGAGAAGGAATTGACATATTCTATGGAACATCCCATTTTTTAACACTGTTTCTATGTTCGCTCCAAGGTGATAGTGGTTCAGCTTGATGGTCTGAACTGAAGAACCTATTTGATATATGTAACGTATTTATTTTACACTATGTCAGAGCATAGGTAATAGTACATAGTTCTACATAACAAGGATGAAGCTGCCTTGGACAAGTGAATAAAAGAATGAGAAATCCAAAACAATTCAACAGGTTTATAAATATTTATTGTTAGAAAAAAAACTATTGTTAGTTGCAAGGAGGTTGCAAGCATGCAAAGTAAAACTAGGTAGAGTGATTCATCAACATCACCAAAATTATACTGGTTTAACATACCTTCTCCCCGAATGGGATGCATTTTTGATTTTTATTGACACAGCCGCATCTCGTACTGCGGTAGCCTGTTTTGCATTGGCAAGATATTAATTCCAAATCTTTTAACGAAAAACATGGTTAACGTTGTTATCGGTGACAACTTTTCGTTTTCCAATGTCCAACCATGGTGTGTAGCTGGTGGTACATTTTGAATTGCCACATCTGCAGTGGCCCAAACGTATATTTGGCGATTTGCTCTTTTTATATGTTGTTTCAGAGCTTCTTGTGACGGTGGAGGATTATCCACGTTACAAATACCTATTTAAAAAAAAATCTGCTCTAAGATTGGTGTACAATTTAGGTTTCTTATGACAGTAAAGAGTCGTAATAAATTTCTCGCCTTTTTGCCTAGATCTTCTGTTAGGTCAACCACCGATCCAAATCTTTCCAGAAGATCGTAATTTTTTGTGAAGACTTTCCACGTGCTTTTCTTTGAAAACCTAACAATGTGCTTTTGTTGTCGCATCCTGTAAGAGCGTGGTACGCCAATAAACAGTGTCATTCTGGACCGACAGCTTGAACAATTTTATGGACTGAAACGTATTTTGGTTTACTCGCGCTCATTCCACATTGAATCCAGACCTTCGCTAGTAACTTGTCGAAGAAATGAATGAGCAACAGTAAATCGTCAGTGTCTCTGCTGTTTAACATAATTCTACTTATATCTCCCTCAAGATTTGTATATCACGTATTGTGAAATAAATTCATTGCAATTTGATTTACTAGCAGGATTTATTGGCGTACCACGTTCTTACAGGATGCGACAACACAAGCCCATTGTTAGGTTTTTCAAAGAATGGCACGTGGAAAGTCTTGCGATCTTCTGGAAAGTTTTGGATCGGTAGTTGGCCTAACAGAAGATCTAGAGCAAAAGGGCGAGAAGTTTACTATGGCTCTTTACTGTCATAAGAAACCCAAATTGTACACGGTTGACAATATGGACAATCTTAGAGCAGATTTTTTTAAATATTGGTAACGTGGATAATCTTCCACAGTCACAAGAAGCTCTTAAACAACATACTTATAAAAAGAGCAAATTACCAAATATGCATTTGGGCCACTGCAGATGTGGACCACCTACAAACTCTGGTTGGACATTGGAAAACGAAAAGTTGTCACCGATAACAACGACAACCATTTATTTTGTTAAAAGAACAGGCTGCTGCAGTGCGAGATGAAAAATGCGATATCGGGGAGACCTATGCTTAAATCAGTATAATTTTGATGATGTTGATGAATACCTACTTTTACTTTGCATGCTTGCAATCTTCTTGCAACTAACAATTGTTTTTTTATAACAATAAATATTTATAAACCTGTTGATTTGTTTTGGATTTCTCATTTTTTTATTCACTTTTCCAAGGCAGCTTCATCCTTGTTATGAAGAACTATATAGGTACTATTACCTATTCTGTACATACATCAAATGGGGAACTTCTACTTCAATTCACACCATAAAGCTGAACCACTATCACCTTGGAGCCAACAAAGAAATAGAGAAATAAAATGGGATGTTCCATAGAATATGTCAATCCCTTCTCGACCAAAATGTATGAAACTGTGGATTATTTTTCTCGTTATTTCTAAGTTGGTCCCATTGTAAAAGTTGTTCATTCATTATGGTCTAAAGATGTTACGCATTTAAGTTTAAACCCTGTACATCTACAGTCTATGTAAACGCATGTGCAAGTAAATAATATAAAATTGTATATTTTTCTAAGCCATATTACAATGGAAACCCTAATTATACAACGTGTTAATAAATTAGCGCAAAACCTCATACACCCCAACTGATTTATAACAAAATAATTCGATTGAAGCAATAATTTCATTATTTTTATAGTTAAAATTTAAAGTTATTCGCATTTTAAGTTTTGAGGCAAAAATGATTTGTCATCTTTTCAGCACTGAAAGAAAGCGCTTAAGTACTCATGGCTACATTTTTATAATCTTGTCTTGGTAGTAAGTATGATGAGTGTGCCCGTGCGGTGGGTTGACATCGGGTTCAGAAATTTTTAAATTTTCCAAACAAATTATTTAATATTTTGAAAAAAATTACCTATGTTGAAACCACGATAATTCGATTCTGCTCTCGATTCTAAACAAACTACTTTCTTGTTTTGCGTTAATTCATTAACACGTTGTATAATAATCTATAAGTAATAATTTTATTTGCAGTCCTTCCGCCCCGCCGCAGACCGACGCATTCTTGGACTCATAGTTACAGTGCACCAGTAAATTTGACACAGCTCAGTCGTTTGAAGTTGTATTTTTATACAATTCAAGTTTTAAGATAGCTTATAAAATTCTGTATGTTTTATGTAATAGCTATAATCACAATATAGTTATCCGTTTCCGAGAAAACTGGAGGAATGATTGCTGGTAGGTAGCAAAAAATGCATTAAATTCAAAATATTTCAGTAAATATAAATTTTTCACTTTAGGTGTCTATGAAATGATTAAAGTAAATTTAATAAGCTTTCAAATGACACCTCGCACAACTAGATTGACCTCATAGGTGCGCTACAATTGAAGAAAAACTAAAACCGTCGGCGGCCATCTTTATGACGTCACTGCTACCCCCCTCCACCACTTTTGAATTATACAACAAGCAGTTTCGTGATCAGGAGAGTACCCTGAATACAGCCATATCTGTTGTAGGTATATACAGAACTTACATACGAGATTTTTTTTTCTCGTCCTGGCCCCTACACTATAGTGGCTAAGAAACAAATAGGAAATTCCCAAAAAAAAAAATTGGATTTTCCATACTACAATCCGGGCGAATTAACTTGCCACCTGGCTCGCACGTGGCTCAGAATAAAAAACTCGGGAAATTCGGAAAGAATAAAACGAAAATGCTAAACTGCAGGGACACATGCAACGGTAACTGAAATGCTATGCTACGGCCTCGCACGGCGACAGCGGGGTCACGCGGGGGATAGCAGGAGGGGTGTCGAATTCCGAGCCAAGTGCGAGCCAGGTGCCTAGTTCGCCCGGGTTGTAAATGCAATCAGCTGATCGAACCTTTGTATGAATACTCTATTTTTTTTGCGAATTTCCTATAGATTTCTTAGGGAAAGTTGTTCAGTATCATGGGTTCAACTACAACCACCCCTTAAAGTAATGCTACTGTTTACCCTAAAACCCGTATCAGCTTATACTCTCACTTCACATTGCCTATTTAGACTGGTAGATTATGCTATCATTTTCAGCGTCTAACGGCGTTTTGTGAAACTTTTTGGCACCGGGTTTTCTTAGACTAATTCGACCCCGCTGAACACGATTCTGCCCGGTGCCACCCCGTCCCCCGCTTCCTTAACCCCCCACCCCCCGAAATGTGTCCCGACCCGCGGTTTTTTTAGTTTTATACAAGAACTATTAGAGAAAAATGAAAACCGTCAATGACAAAAATAATCTCCATTAAATTCTCTACCGTATTTGTAAAACAATTTTTTTGATAGGAATAATAAGTTAGAAAATATGTGTGTCCGAACTGCGTGTAAATTTTTGGTTTTGCAAATTTTTGCATTTGCTTTCAATTTATCGAAAAACGGCCGAAGCTGTGATAGAATGGCCTAGAAGCGAATTAATCTCGATACATTTACCTACAAAACGAGACCTTATTTACTGTCGTACGAGTATTCGTTTACGATTTATAGTTCAGTGCTGACATACTCTACCGCGAGTTTCTGTTGTACTGAGTGTGCTACACTCTATGCTCGATGCATCAGAAAGTTATGCATTTGTAATAACTATTTTATTTATATTAATATTTTGTTGGTGACATTAAAGAGACGGAGGGTGTATGGGCGTTAGTCCACCACGCATGTCCAATGGGGATTGGTGGCCTTCATAATAAGCATCGGAATTTCTTCTTCAGCGTATGCAGGTTTCCTCGCGATGTTTTCCTTCACCGTTTGAGAGCAGTCGGTATTACGTACACGAAATGAAAGACAAATAAAAGACTAATATTTTGATATATTGGATTGATATCTTTGCGCAACCGCTATATTTATGCTGTTGAGTTGCAACAGCAACAGCTCGCAAAATCATAATCTTTATTAGCATTTTCTTCTTCTTTAAATTCTGTAAGCATCTCTACGGTTAGAAGGCTGCGAGAGACGAAAATTGCGGCCCACAGAGCTGCAACAAGCCTCAAATTAACTGCACAACACCGCAGAGACCGGTAGCAGCCTGCGACCAAATCAACTAAGTAAGGTTCTCTTCTCGGATAATAAGATGTTGTGCCTTTTCTGCAACGACAGCTTCGAAAGAGTATACAGGAGTCAGGGAGTCATTTTTCTAAAGCCTGTATACAGAAGAAAATGAACTACGGAGGTGGATCGTTCATGTTCTGGGGCGGCTACTCAATCGAAGGCAAAACCGAACTCTCATGCGTTTCCAGGACAGGTCAAGGGTCGTTGGTTGCTCCTCGGTACATTGCAGAGATCCTGGACCCTGGATGTACATGTGGTCTCATATGTAGGTTTTTTTGGGTATGGGTTCACATTTATGCAATACAACGCTCGTTCCCACAAAGCATCGTGTGTCCCTTTTATGCAGTGGCTGGGGCGTGAAGTCTAGACCTGAATTTGATTGAACACCATTGGGACGAGCTGAACCAACGAGTTCGGGCCCATGGTCCTACCCATATGACACCCTTCAAGACCTCCAGGATGCCGTCTTTGCTGAATGGTACGACATGCCTCAACAACTCGTAATTAAATTTGTTAGGTCTAAGCATGACGGCAAGGAAGCAGTTATCAGGGCAAGGTAAGGGGCTAGGTGTTAGCACGTTTTAAGAAGCATTTTGGACGATTTAATTGTGTAAATAAACGTGCACATAAACATTAAAAAAAAAGTTATAATTCCCCTTTTACTATTAATTTTGTTCTTAAACCGTGGTTAAAAAGCTCGCGGCGGCATCTGTACTGCAGCCACTGCAGGCTATACATCCTTAACTAATACTTGTATAACAATAAGCTAGGTGTTGTTTTGTAGGTAAATGTATCAAGATTAATTCACTTCTTGACTATTTTAACACAGCTTCGGCCATTTTTCGATAAATGAAGGAAAACATCGCGGGGAAACCCGCATACATTGAAGAAGAAATTCCGATGCTTATTGTGAAGTTCACCAATCCGCATTGGGCATGCGTGGTGGACTAACGCCCATAACGCTCCCTGTCTGTCTGTAATGTCACCAACAAAATGTTAATATAAACATAATAGTTATTATTACATGCATATCTTTCTGATGCATCGAGCATAGTAGTGTAGCACAGTACTCGATACTCGCGGTGGAGTCTGTCTGCACTGAACTATAAATCGTAAACGAATACTCGTACGAATATAAATAAGGTCCCGTTTTGTAGGTAAATGTATCAAGATTAATTCGCTTCTTGGTCATAATATCACAGCTTCGGCCGTTTTTCGATAAATTGAAAACAAAACCAAAAATTTGCAATATCAAAAATTTACACGCAGTTCGGACACACATATTTCCTAACTTATTATTCCTATCAAAAAAATTGTTTTACAAATATTGTAGAGAATTTAATGGAGATTATTTTTGTCATTGACGGTTTTCTTTTATCTTTAATAGTTTTTGTATAAAACTAAAAAAAACGCAGTTAGGGACTCATTTTGGGGGGTGGGGGGTTAAGGAAGCGGGGGACGGGGTGGCACCGGGCAGAATCGTGTTCAGCGGGGTCTAATTAGTCTAAAAAAATCCGGTGCCCAAAAGTTTCTCAAAACGCCGTTAGACGTTAAAAATCCAATACAACTTGAAAAAAATCTACCAGTCTAATTTGACAAATATAAGTTAAGATTGTTCTCATTTTACAGATATCATTCATTCGCCGTGCCACTTGTTTCTGAAGTAACGGAGGAAGACAAAACGAGCCTTACACCGATCGCAGACCTGAGTTTGAGTGATATTATCAAAAGTGAAGAAGGTTTGTATTTTTAGTTTCGAGTGAGAAGCTTGTGTCATTTCTCATGATCACCCAAGTAGTAATAATTATATGGCACTCAATTAATGGAGGCGATGGTTCGATCCCCGTCCAGGCCGACTTGTACCAATGAGTTTTTCGGAATTTATGTACGATTTGTAACACCACTGGCTTTTCGGTGAAGGAAAACATCGTGAAGAAACCTGCATGTTTCAATTTCGAGGCATGTACCTACTCTTCATTACAAGTGGCGACGGGCTCACTCCCCGTCACACTGGACAGAGTTTCGGTACTACTAATGAAACGTGGATGTTCTGAGGTTTCAGAATATCTCTGACTACCCCCTCGGGGAATATAGTCGTGAGCATTTGCTATGCTCCTAAATTAATCTCATCAACATTAAGGCTGGCGGCAGGCTGAATCACCTGATTGTTTGAAAAAAGAAAGATGATTCGTGCTTCGGAAGACATGTTAAGCTGTTGGTTTATGTGCAAAAATATGGCAAAATGGCTATCGCTCGTGAACAAACTTGCAACTCGACTCCGAAGTCTCCAAAATGCATATTATTTATTAATACCAGCAAAATTTTATACCATGCAATTGCTTAAAATTTTTCTTGTCTTTGTGTTTTTCTACAACGACTTAAATAATTAGTGCATCGTTCAGTTTAACTTCTTTGTTTCATAATAAACCTTTAAAATTGCAGGATTACTAACACCAGGAACGATAAGTAATGCAGAAGTTCCATCGGAACAGAAACCAGAAACATCTGAAGACTGTAAACCTAAGACTGAGGAAGGACCCACCAAAATGGATGTAGACGTCATAGGACCAGACGATGAGATTAAAATAGATGACGTGACAAGGTGAATATCGTTATTTCTTATTTTTATAACATAACTGGCGTTAACCCGCGACTTCGTCCGCACAAATTATATACCAGACTTTAAGTCAGATCATAAGCTATCAAACAAAAAAATTTAAACCGCCTTCAAAAAAACTAAAAAGTTAAAAAATAATATTGCAGCCGATGACTTTTTCGTTCGCATCATAAGAACATTAATTTGTTATATCGAAGTCGCTGTCAAGCCGATTCGCGACAGGGCTTGCATTAGTTTTTTGGCTTGGCTTGACACCGACTTCTATAAAACAAATTAATGTTCTTATGATGCGAACGAAAAAGTCATCGGCTGCAATATTATTTTTTAACTTTTTAGTTTTTTTGAAGGCGGTTTAAATTTTTTGTTAAAATTTTGTTTATTTCACTATTTTTAGTGGTGAATTCATTAGTTCGATTTAACAGTAGTGCTTCAAATTAACAAACGCACTAGTCGGCACTACGATTTTCGAAGGTTCCCCTCGATTTCTCTGGGATCCATCATCAGATCTTGGTTTCTTTATCATGGGACCACCCTTGGGATATCTCCTTTTCAACAAAAAAAGAATCATCAAAATCGGTTCATAAATGACGAAGTTATCCGCGAACACACATTAAAAAAAAAATATATATACGGTCGAACTGAGAACCTACTCCTTTTTTTGAAGTCGGTTAAAAAAAGTTTCATCAAAATCGGTTCAGTAGTTTTCGCGTGATGCTCGTTCAAACACAGAAAGCAAAAAATTTCCTTTTTTTAAATTTACAGTTTTATAATAGTGTAGATTCAATTCAATTTAATTATACTTCATTGCAAACCAAAATAGAACATACTTTTGAATAAAGATAAAGAATTACAAGTAGGTAATAGGTGTTTTGAATATTTGGTTGATATTCTTATCAACAGGTTGGTCAATTATACTTTATTTTATTACTAACGGCACACGCGAGTTTTACGCGCGGACCACTGTTTTGAAACACTCATAGCTTTTGACTTAATGAACCTAAATGTTAATTTATAAGCTCTATAATTTTGTGAAAACCCCATTCAAATCGGTTCTGTAGTTTTTAAGCGATGCGTGCACAAACACACAGACAGACAAAAAAGTATACATTTTTTCTCGCTTCCATGACGGGAACCGATGCGTACAAACTCGCGGGTAAAGTCTAGTATCATAAAATAAACTCATACGTTTCAGGAAAGATGACAAAACGTCGAAAGAAAAACAAAATAACGTCAAACACTACGAGCGAACGCTTATCACCTTCGAGAATGACATAAAGAACAAAGCGTTCAATGCTTGCTTCCCTCAATCTCAACCTCGGAGACGAAGAGAAATGCTCTGCGCTGTTACCAAGTACGTATTCTATCCTATCTTAAGGTGGTTTCAGTCCATACAAACATTTGACGCACAATACGCGTAGACGGAATTAATAAAAGTAATATTTTATATATGGAAAAATTGTTTAGAAAATCTAGATGTCGCGTATCAAATAACATTTGCAATTTATAATATAATTACGAAGATATAAAGCTTTGACATTTTTCATACAAAATTTTATATCTTCGTAATTTTATTATAAATTGCAAATGTTATTTGATACGCGACATCTATATTTTATAACATATTTTTTCATATATACAAAGTTACTTATATTAATACCGTCTACGCGTATTGTACTAAATTGGCGACGTACTTAAGAAGGGCCAGGTCAGATCTACCCGAAACCGACGAGCATGCATGAAAGGTCTTATGAATGTGGAGGAAGCTAGAGAGGTATGTCAGGATCGTAGCAGGTGGCGTTCCGTTGTCTCTGCCTACCCCAGTGGGAGACAGGCGTGAGAATATGTATGTATGTACGCGTATTGTGCGTCAAAGGTTTGTATAAAATTGACCCCTCTGCAGCCACCTTAAGATCTATTCTGCCTGGCTTACCGCCACTTGCACGTACGTCATTAAAGATAATACTCCATTAAATCTCTTGCTAGCTTTTATTATGTCAACAAAACCAAAAGTGACAGCATGAGATTTAATTGAGAATTATCTTTAATGTAATGAATGTACGTGCAACTGGCAGTTAGAATAGCACCAATCTAGACGGGTGTCGTAAGACGCGAATAACACCCGTATCATTAGTTGCATCCTCGATATTTCCCTTCTTTTATGGTGCAGGGTACAAAATGTTATTGACTGTATACATGCTATACAGGGTGTAACAAAACACCCTAGTAATATTTAAGGAGGTGCTTCAGACCATCAAACTGAACAACTTTCACTATGGAGCCAACGTCGAGAAAAAATAAAAAAAATTAGCTGTCCCATACATTTGAGTCGAGCCGGTACTGCAGTTTTGTATGAAACAGTTGATTTTAATTTCACGATTTCGAAGTTGGCTCCATAGTGGAAGTTGTTCAGTTTGTTGGTCTGAAGCTCCCCCTTAAGTATTACTAGGGTGTTTTGTTACACCCTGTATACATAATATGTATAATGTATTGTATACATGTATTATATATCGTCCAGCGTCGGTGCGTTGGAGCGTTGCAGAGAGGTATGATAACTCCAACTTGAGGTCCGGGTTCGAATCCGCATGGACGACATACCATGTGCGAAATTAGTTTTTCTAACTACTGCTCTCAAAATGGTGAAGAAATAGAAGTTCCGATGCGTATGTGAAATTGTGAAGTGTACCAATCCATATTGGGCACGCGTGGTGGACTGACGCCCATACACTTTCCTTGAGGGTAGGCCTGTGTCTTGCAGTGATACGTATTTAGGCTGATGATTGATGATGATTCTATATCGTGATCCACAGGAACTTAACTGAGTAGGTTCCTTAGGTAGTGGAGCGGTGCGGGAGGGGGAGAAATGTGACGTAACAGCGCTTTCGCGCTATAGAGCGATCAGTCAATACTTAGACGTATAGTCAGCTTAATACAAGTCTAGACTAGATTCTAGTACCTACTTCATTTCGTACTACATAATTTGTGTGATAATATCCAAATATAATGTCTGCTGGAGTGCGATTTTTGAATCTCATTTGCTGAGTTCAGCAGTTGAAAATGTCAAAATTACTATGGAGATATGCATCTTTCTACTTATGATTTGACTTTCAAAAATCATACTTCAGGAGTGCGATTTTTGAAAGTCAAATCAGCAGTAGAAAGATGCGTGTCTCCATAGTAATTTTGACATTTTCAACGGCTGAACTCGGCGAATGAGATTCAAAAATCGCACTCCTGATCGACACTTGGTCTAGGGAGGGCCAGTACAGTAGCGACTTTTTTAGAATAAGTTAATTTTTTTATGTTATTTACTGCCAGTTGCAGAAACGGTCATTAAAGTTAATCCTCCATTAAGTCTCTTGCTGTCATTTTTGTGTTTTTGAAGTAGTAAAAGCTAGCAAGAGATTTAATGGAGGAATAACTCTAATGAGCGTTTCTGCAACCGAGTGTAAAATACTTTGTTTAGTTTAGTTATATTCTTGTTGTAGGATTTACTTTGTTAACGTTTTATAATTAGTAGATTCCTACTAACACTTGATTTGTTTTGCAGACAGCCAGCCCGCTACATAGATCCAATAACAAAGCTGCCGTACAGAAGCGTGGACGCGTTCAGAATAATCCGCGAGGCGTACTACCAGCAGGTGGAGGCGAGGGGCTCCCGGGCAGACCCGCAGACCGCCGCCTGGCTGCAGTGGAGGCGAGCTGATGCCGCTTCCACTTACGTTCACATACATATTAAGTAAAGGAAAAAGCAGCGTGGGTAGGCCCCTCACACGGTGGATCGACGACCTGCTGAAGGCGGCGGGAACACGTTGGATGAGGGCAGCGCAGAACCGGTCGTTATGGCGTTCATCGGCTGAGATGATGATGACATATTAAGTAATGTCCACAATATTGACAGTTTATGTATACTGGGTGGAAATCAACGAGGGTCTTGCCTTTTAAGGGCGTATTCAGACAGTGAAACTAAACAATTTTCCCTAAGGAACATGGATCGAAAAACGAAAAAAATTGTTGGCCCTCAAATAGAAAATAGATCGGCTCGACTTTTGTATGGGAGCAACATCGAAATAGCAAAAGAAATCAGCGTGACAGCTGATTTACGCCGATACACTCACTCTAGTAGATTTGCAATTTTGTATGGAACAGCAGTTTTTTTTGTGCCATAGCGAAAGTTGTTCAGTTTGACGGTCTGATGCGTGCTGCACTTAAAAAAGTGTCAGCATATTAAGAAGGACCCTTCTAAAGTCGTAAAACTCGGCGCTTACGAGAGGTCAATCGAGCAGGGATCTAGCGTGCCACTCCCGAGAAAATGTCAAAAATTTAGTCTCGCTTTGTCTTTGTTACTCCGTGAATGCGAAAGCGAGCGCGCATGATGGTTTTCTTGGTTTGTCGTTTCGTCGTGCAAGCAAAACCAGTAGGGACCATTTCCCGGAGGTGGCATGCTAGCCTGCTATATTGGACGCGCGGTGTGAACATGACGTGTAATTTCTGTGTGGGTGTGAATCGTGTACCTCACTGCTAAGTCATAATGTATTGATGAAAAAAACATAGATTAGCCGCCATATTGCCGTCTTGTCGGCATCGCATGCAATTTGGCAGGATCCTTACCACACTGGATACATGTTTAGCCAGTGCGGACTGCGGAAACTTTAACTTGACTATTAGTCAATTAGTCTATGACTTTGATGAAGAGTAAAAAACCTTGATACGAGCTTGGCAAAAAGAGTTTGACGTGGTACAACATTTTGGACGGTATTGCCAGGTTATGCGTTATTTTGACTTCTTGAAAATAAAGTGGCAAATTTTTTTTTGCCAAGCTGTAGGTATACACGATCAAAGCTTCGAAAATGGCATATTCAGAAGTGCCCAGGCGAATGTCTGACGCTACATGATACTGCATCTAGTTCTTATGGTGCATACACCATAAGAACTAGATGCAGTATCAAGATTCGATGTAGACAGAGAACATCATAATGTTCTCTGTCTACATCGAATCTGCCGACATGTCGCCGACACAGCCGAAGATACAAATTATTTGGAAATGCTTCTGTCGACGGGTTCGGCGTGTAGACCATTACATTTGATATACAGAATGTAAAATTAAATGCGTGATGTATCGAACATGGTGCTTCAGACCATCAAACTGAACAACCTTCAATATTGAGCCAACATCGAAATGGCGAAAAAATCATCTTCCATCCATAGTAACCATAACCACCCCGTTCGATATGTAACGCATTTAAGTTTTCACCCTGTATAGACGGATATTGCATTTGTAAAACTATTGTCGAAATATAGGAAACTCAACTTATTTATAAATGCGGTAAGATGTTAGTTTCACACCACACCGCGCAACTGTCAAAGACTAAACAATTTGTAAATACTAGTTTTAAGAAGAACCCTGTCGCTTGAATATACATATTTTTTAATCTATTCCATCTGTTATTGTTGTAGAAGACCTTGGGTTTTTCTACTGGGTGTTTAAACGCTGTCATTATCCTCATCAAATATTGTTGTCTTGTTTATAAGAAAAGGTACAAAAATATTGAGCTAAAACTGTTTAGAAACATGATGAAAATATTTGGTGAGGATAATGACTGCGTTTAAACGCGCAGGATAAACACCCCTACAGTCAAGATCAAAAGCTGTGTCAAAAGTCAGATTTACTTAAATTTTTTGGATAATATCTAGTTAAAGAAAATATGATTCTTTAAACATTACAATTTTAATAAAATACACATACAATTTTAATTTACTTTAATATCGAATAAATAGATTACAATAAATTCTTAAAACTTAATGTTAAGATTCAATGTCTGTACAAATTATTGTACAAGAACTAGCCTAATTATTATGGAAATCTTTATGAAAATATCTAAGGAAAATATTGATGAACCTACAAACTTTTAAGCTATAGTCAACATGAAACAACGACACAAAATAAATGATTAAAATAACAAAAACAGATTTTTCTTATTGTTGAGTATTAACTAAGTCATTAGGTACTAGTAAATACTGTCATTTTATACTCTAGCTTTTTTTACGCAAAACTGCCACCGTAGTATGAGGCGCGAGATAAGGCTATATCACGTCTTTTATCTCTTTCGTTCGCGCGCAAATGAAAAGAGAGCTAAGAGATGATAGGGCTATATCACGCTGCCATACTAAGGTTGCTGGTGCCAAAAAATTATTCAAAAAAATATTTTCTTTTTCTAGTTGGTCCCAACATTGGTCTGACCCGACTTAGACCCGAATCTCTATACATTTTTAACACATCTTTTGGGTCTAAAGGTCAACCGTAAATCTAGTATTCAACCTTAAATCTGGCACACTGTTTCTTCTAGGCTTCTGATTCAACAGCTCCTTCAGTGAAATAAGGCCCGTGGCCTTTACATCTAATCTTGAATGATACTTCGACGGATCCGTTGTGGGTAGGTAAGGATATTCGGTGAGATACGTCTGTGCATTTTTGATCTTGTTTTCTTTTGCAAAGTCGTTCAACTGGGATACAGCTATTTCGTACGAGCTGAGTTTGCTGTCTGCAAGGTTTTCCATGGATCTAAATGCTTCTAGTACAGCTTTCTTGTGAGGTATGCCTCGTAAACTTCCTTGTCGGCTTAGTCTTCCTTCCACAACATCATTGAATAAGTCGTCTACGTTAAATTTCTCTGAAATCTTCACAAGTTTGCTGCTGCTAGCTTCCTGACTTTCCTGCAATTGAGTCCAAATTTTGGATATCTCTGAAGAGGGCATCGAATGTGATTTGATGTTTTTCTTAGTTCGTTTCTTTGGTCGGTCGTTCTCGAGAGATTCATTCGATTTGTTCAATAGTAAAATTTCACATTCGTTCAGTTTTGCCGGCTTTTTTTCGTCTGTGAGTTCTTCTAAGGATTGGAAGAATTGTTTCGCCAATTTGAATCGAGATTTGTAGTCAGTGTGAGCGTTCGTTGCTTCCTTTTCTGGAGTCGACTGAGCAGAAGATGCAGGACTCTCGATAATCTCCAACTCTATATCGGATAAGCTTAAATAAGTACTTTCTTTTGGGAGATCCTCTGCTGATATGATTTCTATATCAATCGAATCTAAGCTTTTTGGTTCCAAACTGCTGCTTCTACTTTCTTGGCTTTCATTTTTCCAATAAATTGGTGACTGCGTTTGTTTAGAGTTTGATTCACTAACCGATGTTCTATGTTCTTTGTTTTGCACAGGTGAAGATTGACTAGGAATGTGTGATGTATTTGTATTTACAGCTCCTGTAACATAAAATATTCATTTTTTATTACACATGTAGATCAAAATATAACCTGATGCTTTATGTGAATGCTTACCTGAAGTTGAACTGAATGATAAAGGTTTCTGAAGACTCCCAATTTTTGTCGTACTAATCTTTCTAACTGGTTTACATTTTACATCCGTTTTTGAAACACTCTCATACAGTGATATGAAACTTTTAACATTAATTTTTGGCAACTCTTCGCACGATTTATATTTATCCAAATCATCGTCATCGGGCTTACTCGTAGTTTTGTTGAAGATGTCCATCTCAGATTTACTCATAGACGATTTCCGCAGGACATAACTCGGTTTATATTTTTGCTGAAGGTGGCCTTGTTTATTAAGATCATTTACTGCTTTTCTAACGATCGTTTCTTTTTTATCTTGCTCAAAGACTGGTTTTTTATAGACCGCTTCATCAAAAGTTTTATTTTTTATTTTTTGTTCTTTTTTATCTTGCTCCAAAACTGATTTTTTGTAGACCGCTTCGTCAAAAGTTTTATTGTTCATCTTTTGTACCATTCTCGCTCTCTTATCTTTTAATGATATCGTTACTGGTTTTGTTTCTGTAGACGCGAATTTATCTGTTTCAATATCTTTTGCATCACTTATATTGTCATTGTCGTATTTCAAACCTTCAACTATCTTAAAAGATTTATTTAAAATAACTTTATCTTCCAAAGTTATACTTTTTTCGCTGTCCTTGCGTTGGAAAATATTATGCATTGATTGACATTTCCGTCGTCCTAAAGGTATATCTTCTGTTTGCGATATATTGTGGAATAAAGATATGCGACTAGATACCAGACCAGTTTCATGATTACTAGCACCGCTAACATCTGTCGATGATTCATCTGCGGTGCTTGGCTTTCCTAAAAAAGTATCAATCTTATTTAGAATCTGTTTCCTAGAGGTACCGAAGAATCTTTTTGGACTCGTCTCAAATGCCTTAAAAACTTCTTCTGGTAGTTCTTGCTTTACTGGTCGCGATGAAATTTCGTCTAAGTCGATATGACTGTTGGCTTTACTTAGCGTTTCTTTATTTTGTTTTAAATGTGGTGATATTTTTTGTTCGGGCTTCTTAGGAGACTTTGCTCTGAAGCATGTCGTATGTGTCTCATCTTTGTCGATTTCCATTTTGTTGTTCCAAAAGTTTTTCCACTTCTCTACTATCTTAGTATCAGTTTGCACTTGCTCTACAGGAGAATGTTTACCTTTTTTGTTAACGATTTCTATTTCTTTAATGTTAATCTGTTTTGTGTCAGTATTTTCTTGTTGCTGACCCACGCTTAGATATTTTTTCACTATTTGCTTTCCTCTTCGTTTTGTTAACGAATCGTTATGTCGCAGTTGCTTTGAAGAAAGGCGTCTTTTCTTTTGAAGAGTTTTATTTTCCTCTGTGTTCGCTTCAATTTGGCGAATTTTTTCATCCCAATATTGTTTTCTTTCTAATACTATGTTATTACGTTTGCTGTCGCCAAATTGAATTTCATCGTCAATGTGAACGGTGATTTTGTTTGGTTGCTGGGTTTTGTCATGAAGGGTCTGACTTACTGAAACAGATTCAGTGACATTTGCCTGAACCTCAGAAATCTTGCCTTCTAAATCCTTCTCGTGTCTTTTCACATCTGATATTGCAGACGCAGAATCGACACAGTCGTTTTGTTCGATATTTTGAGCAGTAGAACTGCATTCCGAATTAGGGAAGTATTCTTGGTACACGTCGTTTAGTTCAGCAAATGCCACTGTAACTGGATCATTTTCTAGGTTCTTTAATGTTAACTCAGTCTTTTTGACATCCTTCATGACAGCTGTAATACTTCTATCACTTTCTTCGATGATTGGTGTGAAAATGGGTCTTTTTACTTCCCATTTATTTGGCTTTACATCTTCGTACGTTTTTGGTTCGTCTTGCAATTCCATTTGCCATATTTCTCTTTCAGCAGGCCCCATTTTAGAAAATTCGATAATGTTGTCACTAGGAGAAAACTTCTGTTTACTATGTATCTCACACAAAGGGGTGTTATCATTATTGTTGCTATCGGGAGAACTGTTACTGTCGTCGATACTTACATACGCAGAATCCCAAATATCTTTTTTAGGCGTCACGTCTCTTTCCAATCTTGATGCTTCCTGATAAAGTTCATTTTGATTATCGCTTGCGTTTGATAAACTCAGTATTTCTACGCTATCTGTCAGGTTCGAGTCCAAACTATGGAAAGTAGAGGAAATTGAAGAACTGTTATTATCCAATTTATGACTTTCTTTGATTTTAGTTAAATTCGTATGTAGAGGAGTTGGAAAAACAGACGGTGAAATATAATTAGAACTGCTGTCCTGTTGCAATTCATTTTGTTTCGTCCCATACTCTTTTGTATTTTTATTACTGCCTGTCATGAGCATAGCTTCCATATCTGGTTCAGGAGTTGGAGCTCTTATAATAGGTGGTAAAGAGACGGGTGCTCCAATAATGAAATCTGTAATTGGCAGTCGATCAACCTGTTGAGGTGTCTGATGGTGGTGTATGAAGAACGGGTTTAAAAATTCATTGCCCATTAGCTCCTCAGCTATCAGTTCAGCTTTAGGATCTACGTAAACAGAATCTTCTCGATTTTTGACTTCACCTGTTATTATTTTAAGGACAGGCGTTTTAGGTCTCTCCAAATTAATAACATCAGGTTCAATGAAAGGATTATTATTTAATGGGGATGGTGTCTTTGATTCAATTGGGTCTACTATTATTTTAATGGAAGTATTTTCAGTTTCTTCGTTTTGGGAGTTGTTCGTTTCATACTCTGTTTTTACAAAGGTACCTAAGTCTTTTTCCAGTACGTAATTTTGTACAAATATGTCATTCAAAAAGGGATTGCTGGTAGATTTGGCTCTATCCATGTTTTCAATTTGCTCTTCTATAGTTACATATTCTTCAAGGCTATCGTCCGAATCAGATTCCGTTTCCTGGATAGTTTTAAGTTCAGTATTGTTAACTTCTGTTATAACCGGATTTACCACTTCTTCATAATGAGATGTCGGTTTTTCCATTCGGAGAGAAACTGATATGTTTTCAGGAATAATAAATTTGTCTCGTTTATCCTTTAAAAATGGATTGGATTTAGAATCGCCGAAGGTTGAATTAACGATGTCTGGGATTGTTTGTTGGGTTCTAGGTTTAATATGTGCCTTTAGGTCTTTTTCTGATGCAAGCTTCTTTTCGGCTATAATATCTTGAAACATCTTGGAAATCCGATTCATTGTTACAACTTTGTTAGCTAACGTATTAAACTTATTGCATTCTACTTTGATAATGTCGACATCGCTTGTCGTAGTCACGTGAGATGTTAGTGATCGAGTGTTGACGCTAGAAGCTTCACGTGAACTTTCACTGAACATCAGGGTCTTAGCTTCGGCATCTGTTATTTTTTCCAATGAACCATTTTCTCTTAATAACATCTTTTCGGTTACAAAGTCTACTATCCTCAAGACAACTTTTCTATCAGTTTTGACATCAACTATATCGATTTCTTCACCGTCTTCAAGACTAAAACTATCACTTTCCAAAATACCAACTATGTTTTTTGAAGCTGTCATAGTGAATGGCGATCCAACAATATTTTGTCCTTTACTGGTTATAGATATTTCATATTTTCCAGCCAAACGTACCGTGTACCCAATTTTAGCATGGTCAGTCCGCATGTCAACTTCAATTTCTATGTCGTATTTTGCTTTCGGTATGTGATAAGTTTTGTTCATATCGTTCTTTCCATACGATCTCATGTATGTCGCACCTTGTGTTAAGGGTAAAGCAGTTTCTGTATAGTTAGCCTTTGATTGCAAACCTAGCAAGTTTTGTCTGATCATCTGCGCTTTTCCCAATATCGGAGGTATTACACTCATGCCGTAAGTATCCTTTGGGCCTCTTATTAGTATAGTGACTTCGCTTGGATCCAAAGATTGTTGAGAAGTGGGATAGATCTTGAAATACATTTTGTTCCTGACTTGTGCAGCTGTTAGCCCTGAACCTTTTGCTACATAATCTAGAGTGAAATGGGTGGATTCTGGTGATGTTCTCACGGAAGTTGGTTTTGAGACGGGTGGTGTTATTTTGGTTAGGGCTTCTCGGATTCGATCTAAGTAGGTGGCGAGCCTCCATTCTTGGTGCTTGCTTAGTGAGTCGCTTGTCTCCAGCTCTTGACGGGTGAAGACCTGAACAAAAAAAAAATCCTAAAATCACGCTGTTAGTTTGTTTCGTTTCGTTCTTAGTTTGTTTTGTTTAAAGAACAAAATCGGCGACTTTGCAAATCTAAAGTAAAATGTAATCAGTGCAATAGAAAACAGATTACTTGGCATGACTTGATTATTCCTGTAGTAGGCGGGACTTAGAAAGCTTGAAGTGAATATCTTCGTAACCATCTTTGTGTCTACTTTCTACCTAAGTCAGAAAAGTAATTTAAATTTCATTTAGATTGTGGACTTAGGTTCCATTGTAGGTTAATGAAGTCTTTAGTGTTTTATCTAAAACACAATGTCCGGAAAGAAACGTAATAGTCTGCTATGCTAAATTAAAGTCTCAAAATTAATTTAAAACGTACACAGATTTTTTCCAATAGATTAAAATGATACCAAGTAGGTACATTAATTCTTGCAACGCGCGGAATTAAAAGTAAACAATTTTATCTTTTATTTCTCTGTAGGCCCGATTTCTACAATACTAGATAAGATAAGAAACGTACAATCAGCCTCAGAGAAGATGAGTAGGTAACTCAGATATCCAAATCTACAAATTGTTTCAATGTAATATGTTACATAATTAACCACATTTGAAACCTTTAGCTTTAGAGTTTTAGACCATCAAACTGAATAACTTTCACTATGGAGCCAACATCAAAATTGCGTGGTTCTATAATTTCAGTTTCGATCTTTCGATTAGGGTCGAGCCATTGACTTTATAAAAAGAACAACAATATTTAAATCGCGATTTCTCCGTAATAAAAGTTGTTCAGTTTGATGGTCTGAAAATTTTACACCCCGTACCTATTCATCGATACAACCAAAGTAGTGTAAAAATACATCAAAATCATCTAGACTTTCAGTAGTCCTACAGTTTAGTATAATGATATCTCACCGGCTCAACACCAAGGTAATGATCAGCGATCGCCTGCGCATGTGTCAAGGAGAGCCTGGTCGGCGGATGGCCGGCGCAGGCGCCGGGCATGGCTGCGTCGAGGACCCCGCAGAGGATCCAGCCATGCCGCCACACCGTGTCCAGGTGCTCGATCTGTACGGGCCCCGCCTCCGCCAGCCATCGTAGTACTGCCTGCTTCTGTTCCTCGCTTGAGAATACTACTGGAATGAAAATAGCTAGGTGTTAGTTTTGAAGAGATAGGAGTGGTAAGTAAGGTAAGTTATTTTTTTATAATTTGTGGTTGGGCTATTGCAAGCAAGGGTCTTTATGCGAGACCAGCGCTCTGGTTCTTTGTGTTCGCCCCAAGCTCACCCATATTTTACGCATACCTCCGAACCTTAGACTAATTATATCCGGACCGGCCTTGCGGTAGCATTTCCCCTCTGCCACGGTATTAGATCAATTAATCTTGCGCATTTACATTCAATTTTATAACTTATCACTAAACTAGACAGCCTATTATTGCAAAACAATAATTTTGAACTTAGAACGTTTGGGGTTTACACGAGACTACTTTTCATGATTTTGAACATTCAAAATTAGAATCTAAAGTCTTAGGGAATAAAATCCAAAGTTGTGGATAACATGCCATAGCCTCGCCCCCCGCAAAGTGGCAGAAAGTTTGTTAGTAGAATGACACGTGGTTACGTGTCCCGATATAATTAGTCTAAGCTCCGAACTTATAGTACCTACCTATTTTTTTTTCACTCTCGGGAATGCAGGTTTCCTCACGGTGTTTTCCTTCACCGCCAAGCTAGTAAATGATAAATACAACCGTACATAAATTCTGAAGAGCTTTGTGGTACAGGCCAGGAATCGAACCGCGGCCTCATGATTGAGGCGCTAGCTCTCTTCCGTATGGGCTTTCATCGCTCTTAAAGTAAGTTATAGTATAGCCGCCTGTAGGGCAAAGGCTTCGTCGAATAAAGGTGAGAGAGTGGATAAATTATTTTAAAAAGATTTAAAATACACAATTCACAAAAAACACAATGTCATTTTACGTTTCTGAAATTATGCGTGCAAACCGTTCAGACTATCAAGGTGAAAAACTTTTAATAGTATATGGTAGAAAACCATAAATTGCATAAAAAGCTGTCTGTCGGCAAGCTATGTCGCCCGTCACATTTGAGTCGAGTAGATATTGTAGTTTAGGACAGGAACATGACAGATTTTTTATGATTTCGTTGTAGTAGGTACGTTTCACGTTTCTACGTGAGGCTCTATCTTGACATATAATTAATCAAAGATTTCATGTTTGCGCATGGGTTTGCTTTTTCATGGGGAAAAGCTGTTCAGTTTGATGGTCTGAAAAATTACTGAAAAATTTTCGACTCATTTCAATTACACCCTTGGAATTAATTGGATGAATATAAAAAGAAAACACTTTTTGCAACATAACTATCGTTAAATTACCTAAGTACTTAACTTGTTTTTTTCCTAATTAAAATCAAATAAGTGTCTCAGATCTCAGATTGCTATAATTTTAATTGCGTTCAACCTTACGTTCAACAAACCTTTGAATTTTTCTCGAAGACGCAAACTTAGGTAGGTAGTTGGGTAGGTACCTACGTTGTTTTTTTTAATTACGAAATATTATGAGATTTTTGTTGAGATAATAAAAACTAAGTTCCTACTACGTACCTACGTGCGACTAAAATGTATACATATTTAACAAAGTCTACTTATTTTCGTGGACAAATGAGTTAGCATTGAAAAAGCCGACTAAAATTGTAGGTCAAGTTTGTTTTTGTTTTAAGAACAATCTATGTGAATAAGATCAGAATTTTACGGTACATTCCAGTTTTTGCTCAGTTTTTGTAGAATTGTCTACTCTACTCATAAAACTTTACCTATCATTGAAATCAGACGAGGAAATCGACTGAAGTAAGAGTAGGTACCTACTTAGTCTGCCCGATTTATCGCTGCTTCCAAATGATCTCGGAGATAGGTATGCAAATAGTAAACTCCATGTCTTGAATTTGAAAGTTTTCTTAGTTGTTTAACTATCTTTTTACCTTATTTTCTTCGAAAGTATAGTCAACTGAATAATTTACCTACTTATGCCACGGAGTATTAAGAGTTTACAACTTATGATTTCTTTAAAGGAATGCATTTACCCTTACTAAACTTTTTTCACCGAGATTAAACAATGCTTTTATATTACTTTTTATTGGATAGAACGTAAAATTAAGTATTCGAAAACCTACTTAAGCTATTAAAACAGAAACAATCACATACTTACCTACTTATATTTAGGGTACTTTTAATTACCTACTTAAGTAGTTTAAGTATTTTGAATGTTTAGTAACAATTCCCCATCGTCAGTTATGATGATGAAATTTATAAAAGTACTAAGCTAGCAGTTAAGAATCTGTATTTTTTAAAATACCTTAATTAACAAGATTAATATTAATTAAACGAAATAATTGTCAAACCAAGAAATTACATTATTATTTAAGTACTTACACTTTCTTTTATTAAGTTGCCTGTACAAAGATTTTATCAATCGTATGAATAACGAGCCATAAAGCCATTCAAATGTATGTAACGTAATATGTAAGTATTATATCTCATCTTTACCCAACCGTGGCTGCGTACGGTAGGTGGGTAAGCATATAAAATAGAATATTCATTTAAATCTCGAATTTCAACTAAGAATAAAACAAATATTTGCAATGTAGATGAATTTCTCATGCGTGTAAATGTATGTTTACATTATTATAAGAAACGAGAAACAAATGTTTAATTAGGATGGTTATACGCCTTCAAATATTTCTGCAAGGATTAATTACCTATTTTACTTTGGAATACATTTAAATAATGTGAACATTGTTTTAAAAAAAAGTTGTTTACCTACCGTTTTATCAAACTTTAGTGGTAGGTAGGTAGTAGGCTTTAGTATTTCGGTGTTCAATTTGGAATAAACCAAAGAAAATGGTTGGCAATCGAGATAATAATCACGGTTCATGTTTAAAAAATAAAAATAAAAATAATCTAAATTAAAATAGATAGGAGGGTAGGTAGGTAGATGAATAGGTACTTACCTACTTACATCAAACAATTAAGAGATAATGTTTAGTTCAGTTAAGTAGTCATAGATAAACAAAACAATACCAAATCAGTAATGGGTTTGTCAATCATAATTATAGGTCTGACATTTAGGTATATAATTGGCAACCGGACCTTCCACTACCTACATTGAGCAGGATGTAAATTAATATAACCTTATACCTAACTTACAACCCAGGTGTCAAATCTTCGTCGATGTCATGACAGCATCAGTGCTGTCACATCATCAGCATCAGTGCTGAAGAGTCAGCCCTAGATTGTCGTAATGTCGTAATTTTTTCGACCGCGACTATGTCGCTTTGCTACCTACACTACAGGGTGAAATTGCTTACATAAGACTGCCTGTCCATTGACGCGAGCTGGCTGTGCGAGCTGTGTAGCTGTGTAAATATTAACCAATCAGGAGCTCGGCCGATCTCGGTCGGGTCTCGGATTGGTTAATATTTACACAGCTACACAGCTCGCACAGCCAGCTCGCGTCAATGGACAGGCAGCCTTAGCATCCTTTTAAACTAAGGGCTCTTACAGACGAGCGACACTTTGCGGTCGCGCTCATAGACTTTACGGTCGCCGTGGGTCGCGCGACCCTCTGCTACCGCAAAGTGTCGCTCGTCTGTAATGTAAGAACGCTTAGAGTCTACCCATCAAACTGAACAACTTTTTCTATGGCACCAACATCGAAATCGCGAAAAAAATCAGCTGTTCCATACAAAACTGCAAACCTACTCGAGCTAAATATATGGTTTAGCTGATTTTTTTTCGCGATTTCGTTGTTGGTCTCATACAGAAAGTTGTTCAGTTTAATTGTTGTTTAATGGTCTGGTCACTCCTTTAAAAAACTGTCAGCATATTATATTTCTCCCGACTGTCTCCCATTGGGGTAGGCAGAGACAACAGAACGCCATCTGGTACGATCCTGACTATTCCTATCTCGCTTCCTCGACATTCACCAGTCTCTTCTTGCATGCTCGTCGGTTTCGCGTAGATCTGACCTGACCATTTTTAAGCACCTCACCAATTTGATCTTCATAATAACGAAATGAGTCACTGGAGTGAAACCACACGTGGTAGAGGCCGCCCACCAGGAAGATGGGTCAATATGATATTAGGAGACACGCGGGTCCCAACTGGATGCAGAGGGTGAGGGATAGAACGTCATGGAGAAATATGAAGGAGGCCGAAGACGGACTGATCAAGGGCTGTGATGGATGGATGGAATAACGAAAATAATACTTACTAGCTCTAAAGGCAGAGTCGATATGCTTCAGTAGCTTGAACAAAAAACTCTGCTGGCCCCAGAACAAGGTCAGTAAAGTAGCCGGTGCCAAGTAGCGTAGGGTCGTGAGTATGGCATCGAGGGCCGAAGACCACATGCCTCGGTCAACCTCGTCCTCCGGGTACTCTGGGATCAGGAACAATCCTGGAATTAAAAAAAAAATACAGTTGGTGACGGATTTGGTAAGATGTTTACTGTTGTTTTTGTGACAGACTTTTTTATTTGATAGAAATAAGGAAATGTAGCTATGGAAACTCAATCTTGAGGTCCAAGTTCGAATCCGCACGGTTGACATTCGGTTGCATGTATCAATGAGTTTTTCTAACTTAAGTACGTAATACAGACTGCTCTCAAACTTTAAAGGAATACATCGTGAGGAAACTTGCAACGCAGTAGAATAAATTAGGATGCGTTTGTGAAGTCTACCAATCCTTATTGGCCACGCGTGGTGGACTAACACCCATAATACACCCTCCCTGAGGGTAGGCCTGTGCCCGGCAGTGGGACGTATACAGGGTGAAATTGATATCATTGGCATCCTTTTAAACTAAGAGTCTACCCATCAAACTGAACAACTTTTGCTATGGGAGCAAACCGATCGGAGCCACTAAAAAATCTGCTGTCCCATACTAAACTGCAATGCCTACTCGACTCGAATGTATGCAACAGTTGATTTTTTTTTGCTCCGATTGGTTTGCTTCCATAGTAAAAGTTGTTCAGTTTGATGGGTAGACTCTTAGTTTAAAAGGATGCTAATGATATCAATTTCACCCTGTATAGGCAGAAGAAAGCTTGTGATGTGAAGTCGTGATGTTTAATTAGGCCTTTAACATTAATAAAGAAGAATGGACAGTCATCATCATCAGCAGCCATTCCATCTGCCAGTGGTGAAGGCGCGCCACTAAAGTCTATCTTCGGACTTGCCTACTCCTTCAGTCGCTACCATTCTCAAATTCTCAGTCCAATCGCGACCACCACCAGGGCCCTGTTTAATAAACGCGACAATGACAATTTGACAATGGCAATTCAGAGTACATTGCTGGTTACTAATGACGCTAAACTTCACGTGTCCTAGCATTCTCAGCAATGTACTCTGAATTGTCATTGTCAAATTGTCATTGTCGCGTTTATTAAACAGGGCCCAGTATCCATTGGTACTTAATTAAGTCAAAAAGGGTTGCGATCTTTTTTTGTTTATTTATTACCTAAGCGAATAAAAATAAACAAATGAATGAAGTGATTAATGATTGTAAAGATAGGTAGTGATAATTATAACAAATGATTTAAGTGCCTACCTATCAGTCTTCGAGTGTTTAAATGTAACTAAAAAAATGGATTGTAGACCGATTTTTAAAGTTAATAATTTTAATAAGTCTTACTAATATTATACTGACCAATGCTTCTCGGATATTCTGGACAATTCCCACTGAGTACTTTTTCATTATAATGTTTAACCAAATCTTTGACGCTATCTGACATCTTTTAGGATCAACGATTTCTTTTTCCTAGGCCATTATCTTCGTTTGTTCACTCTTATTAAAAATTTAATAACTTAATAAGTACGAGTAAGTTTATTTGTATAAATTTTTGGTCCTTTAACAATGTATTGGATTTAGATACTTCTTTTAGCTTTATTTTGAGTAGACGCAATAATAATTATTATGCCACCTTTTATTAATGTCTAGTAACTATAATACAACTTTCAAACGATCAGTTCTTTTCTTTGGTCTTCCTGTCTTAAAGTTAGGTATCCTATCCACATTCATACTTACACTTATCACTTATGCGGTAGATATTTACAATAACACTTTCATTCACAAAAGATTAAATGCCAGTATTTATGCTATGGCACCAAAACACAACTGCACTTTTCCTTATCTCGGCAAACACCGATAAAAATAAACAGCACACACTTCAAACACGATACAAATTAAATTATCAAAGAAATCATTCTAAAATTCTAAAACGATAGGTTTTAAATATAAAATAACCTTAAAAAGACACAAAAACCTTACCAAATGAAAACGTTGAAGAGAAAAGACTCTACCCAAATGTTCAATTTCATTAACCATCTCGGTAAATATGTATTATCTTATCTAGTTATGAACTCATAGTAGATATGTACATCGATAAGAATGATAAATATAACCATGATTCATGAAAAAAACGCTATATAGGTATAGGTACTTAAGTAATATTGAAAATTATGCGCTGACAAATAGGTACAGTTTTATCTGAAGAATTTATATGTTTATATGTTGATTTAGCTTTCGTAACTAATAGTGTTAAAATAATGTTGAATTAAGTTAAGGCGGAGTACCTACCTATACTACAATAATATCTAATCGTTTTGTTTATTTAGGTAATTGATAAATCCCTTGTTCCATTTTCGTAGCTGTTCGTATTCGTTCGTTCGTTCGTATGTATATTTGGAATATTTGAACACTTATATTTTAGTAGAAATGTATAACATCCCTTTTGATCATTAACAATTTGGATACCTATAATTACAAAATTAACTTATTACGGGTTGTTACAACTATAAGATTGATTTGCCCATTAATACAATTTTAATTATTATAATTATAAACTCTGTTTTTGAGTTCTTTTTTTATTCCGTAGTTATATGGGGTTTTTAGCCTTGAAGCTATGTTCGCCCACATAGTTTGACGAAGCCTGTTGTGGATGTGAGTGAAATATAAAAGTATTGTAGAACAAAGATAGGTATACTTATAATATTATGTGAGAGACCGGGGGTGTTTTCCACACATTTATGAACACACAGTGTTTTAGATCTGGGTGATGGGTCACCAGGCTCTCACTATTAGATTTAGGTACATACAGGGTCCTTCTTAATATGCTGACACTTTTTTAAGGGGATGATCAGACCGTCAAACTGAACAACTTCCTCTATGGGACCAATATCGAATCGCGAAAAAAAAAATCATCACTTCCATACAAAACTGCAAACCTACTCGGAGCCAAACGTATGGGACAACTGTTTTTTTTTTCGCGATTTAGATGTTGATTCCATAGAGAAAGTTGTTCAGTTTCATAGTCTGGTCATCGTCTTAAAAAAGTGTCAGCATATTAAGAAGGACCCTGTTTAATATAATTCATCTCGATAAATTACATTTTCACAATACTGTTCAAGTTTGAGAGGTTTCAATTAAAATGTTATTCGAAAATTTCTTAACTTTGTTATCAATTTTATACGTTGTTAAAGTGCGTTCATTGAACTCGAAATTAAACACGACAGGTTCGAATTTACATTTATTTAACATCTTGTGTAAATAAACTGAAACTGGGCTTCTGAACTTGGTTTTATTTAGGCGAAGTATTATATTCATCAAATTAAATTATTATCTCTTAGGTATTGTTACCTAAATTTTTATGAATATAGGTATCTACAGGGTGAAATTGATATCATTTTCATTCTTTTAAACAACTTTTATTATGGGAGCAAACCGATCGGAGCAACTAAAAAATGAGCTGTCCCATACTAAACTGCAATGCCTACTCTCAAATGTATGCAACAGCAGATTTTTTTTGTTGCTCCGATCGGTTTGCTGCCATAGTAAAAGTTGTTCAGTTTGTTGGGTAGACTCTTAGTTTAAAAGGATGCCAATGATATCAATTTCACCCTGTAGATACCTATATAGTACTTAATTTAGGTATAGCATTTCAGGCTGTGTGCTGTGATATTATGAATCGCAACATAATAATAATTCAGAGTCCTTTAATAATGATTTAGGTATGTAGGTAAATTAATTACCTACATATTTAAATAATTCAATGGTCCCCCATAATTAGAATAATTAAAATAGGTAGGGGAGACCGAGAGGAGTTGAAACAATTTTCAGATTTTGATTCAAATAAAAAGCTTGTCAAATTGTGCGAGAATATACATACGATCTCGCAAATTGAAAACATAACATAATCAAATATTGTTGTAATATTTGATTATGTTTGTGGTACTTATTTGTAGGTAGGGGAGATTGAGAGGAGTTGAAACAATTTTCAGATTTTGATTCAAATAAAAAGCTTGTCAAATTGTGCGAGATTATACATACGATCTCGCAAATTAAAAACATAACATAATCAAATATTGTTGTAATATTTGATTATGTTTGTTGTAATTATTTGAGTTCACGATATTTTGGTAGTGACCTACTAGACTAGAGACCTCACTATTACTCCTTCTGTTTGAAGTTTGCATAGATGTACTTAATCCAAAATATACAGGGTGTCACAAAACACCGTAGCAATATTTAAAGGGATGGTTTATTTATACCAATAAACTGAAAAACTTCCACTATGGTATGGATACTTCGACAAAATCTGCTGTCCCTTGATTGATTTGTGGTCGGGCTATTGCAAGCAAGGGTCGTTATGTAACCCTGAGACCATCTCTGGTCCTTTGTATTCGCCCAAAATAAGGGTGTATTTTACGAATAGCTCCGAACTTATGGTATTTTCTTTTCATTCTCGGGTATGCAGGTTTCCTCACGGTGTTTTCCTTTACTGCCGAGCAGTAAATGATAAATATAACCGTGCATAAATTCCGAAGAACTTAGTGGTACCTACACAGGCCAGGAATCGAACCGCAGCTTCATGATTGAGGCGCTAGCTTTGTTCCGTATGGGCTATCATCGCTCTTTGCGTCTTACATTTGAGTTGAGTATGTAGGTGCTGCAGTTTTGTATGAAACAGCTTATTCTTTATCTTTATATAAAAATATATTTCGATGTTGTCTCCATAGTGAAAGTTGTACAGTTCGATGGTCTAAAGTTTGGCCCTTTGAATATAACTACTTAGGGTGTTTTGTTACACCTATACCTACCTATACTCTTCAAACGGTAGGTATTTTATACCTTGTCAATTCACTTTGAAGGCCAAGAATATCGATAATTGAGATATATCTTATTGAATTATGATTTTAGACCTTATTTCTTCGGACAATGGTTTAAAAGTAAGATGATGATAAAAGTACCTATAGATAGTCGTAAGATGAATGATTACATTTACTTAGGTATCTAGAAATCAATGTTTGATAACACGTGATTTGTTACGTACCTATACTTCCTTATCGTGTGAGTTATCTAATATCAAAACTAATATAAAAATCCGATCCGAATCCGGCCTTAAAACTACTGAAACAATTTGAATTAAATTTGGTAAAAAGTAACCTGATGTGTTAGAAATTCAAATTAAATTTGCTATTTTTTAGTGTTCCATACCCAAAATTGGCAAAACGGAACACTTATGGAATCAGCTCGGTGTCTGTCCTTCCGTTCGTCTGTCTGTCACAGGCATTTTTCTCAGAGAACGTAAGACATAGGAAGTTGAAACTCGGTACAGTATAGCACAAAAAGAGAGTAAGAGTATAGCAAAAAATTGGTGGTCCTATATTTATCTCGAAAAATCTGGGGTACATCTTGTTGTAAGAGATTGGAAATGTTATGTTACGTTTATAAATAACGAGCTTTTACCCGCGACTTTGTCCGCATAAATTATATACCAGATTTTAAGTCAGATGATAAGCTATCAAACAAAAAAAGTTTCATCAAAATCGGTTCAGTAGTTTTTGCGTGATACTCGAACAAACAAACACCCAAACAAACAAACAAACAAACAAACAGACAGACAAAAATCCAAAAATTGGTGATTTGGAATCAGAGACAGGTAAAAACCATGTCGTAATATTTTTTTTTTGTACATATCTTCAATGTACAGACACACTTATGTTACAGTTTTATAATAGTTTAGATTAAATAATAACTTGTAGGTATCTCTTCGCTTCTTTTTATAAGCGGCGCTAACAAGACAAAATGAAACAATAATTATACATATTCGGTTTAGAATCAGTTTTTCAATGTATTGTTATTTGTAGTCTTTTGATTCGAACACAATAACACCAAAATTAGTACAACATTGCCATCTGAGAGAGGAAACATCAATACCTGCGTGTAAAGCAGTGGAAAATGCTAACAATTATAATACATTGCCTTCAAGATAATATACATGATACATGACACACTTTACATATTCCGTCTTATCTAAAAGATTTGACTATCTGAAGCGAGATTATTTCTAGGTCATCCCCATTTTGTTTAAAAGACGGAAACCACACCTTTGAAGGAGAATTTGATTTTTTTAAGTTTTGAAATAAATAGCTTTGATTAGCTTAACTACTTTAATCGAACCAAAGTAAAAAAAAAAAATGTACTTTATTGTACTTAAGGCTTTGACTGCCAAATGACCGACAAACAATGGAAAATCTATTGTTATTGTGACCCGCCAGCGTTCAACGTGTTAAGAAATACAGGGTGAAAATGAAATCGTTGGCATGCTTTTAAACTAAGACTGTACGCATCAGCTATTCCATTTAAAACTGGACCTACCTGGATCTTGGACTGCTCGACTCAAATGAACATAATTTTTTTTTGCAATTTCAGAATTGTTCTAATATACCTATGTAATATAGTAAAAGTTATTCAGTTTGATGTGTAGAGTCTTCGTTTCAAAAGATGGCAACGATTTCAATTTCACCCTGTATAACAAAAGGTTGTTGTTATCCTAAATAAAATAAAATAAACCTTAATAAAAAAAAATTTGTCTCGACTTTTTTTTAACAAACCAGCTATTCTAATAAAAAGTTTCAAGTTCAAATTATTAATAATTTTTATAAATATTTAATCATAATAAAAGATTCAGAATCTAGTTAATTCTAAACTTGTATTATGATAACGAAGTAGAATATTTATGTTCCATCAATGACTTGGGTGAAAATATTAGTTTTCATAATATTAAGGCTTCTGGATTTGTTAAAACAGTAGCTAAAGTATTTGATTTGACGTAATTTTATTTACTACTAAAAGTTAAGCTTAGTTTCACTAGAGGCACTGGGATTTTTATTTTTAATAATGCTGGTTACCTACTCTACCATGGCTTATAATTAATTTAATTCAGGACATTTCCATAGCAGCAACACAATTTTCTCTCACATTTTTTATCACTGTCATAAAACATTCACAGATTCACACAGGCGTAAAGGACCAAAAATTTACACAAATAGAATTTTTCACTCAAATATACGTAATTTATAATTGTTATGCAAAATATCACATTGTACAATGTACGAGTTAGACGCAGTCAGAAGGTGTAATGACGATATCTTTTGTTATCTTATAGAATGTTTATATAATCTATTGTTTTATATCTCGTGTATCGTGTATTTTAACGCTGCTACTCTGAATATTTTAGGCGTAGTGCTCATATATGGTAAATTCATACTTACTTAAACTCACCACCATAATCCCTCTTGGTGATATCAGAAAAATTGCTTACCAGCAGTCTTGTATGCAGTCGCACATTAGACACATAGGTAGCTGTCATATTTTCATACTAACGTGAATTTACAAGAAGAGGTAGGCGTGTGTGATGCTGAGCGAGTGTGGACGAGACAGGAATACGCCATTGCCTACATTTTACGCCCAGCTTCCTACAAAGCCAAATAACTTACTTAATCATGTAATTATCTATTTGCTTATTATTGTTTCTCCACTATATGTATATCAAACTATAAAAATGCATTTGTACATTTGTAACCTATTTGTTATTATTGAGATCTTATCATTAATGGAATACAGTTCATAATTGTTAGGCAAATGCCTTTAAATTAATAGATAAGCTAAATCGATTTCTGATTATGGAAAATATTGACATTGTTTATTAGAGATAAGCTTATAAATAAATTAACAACGCGATATTGATATAAACAGGTGTACGGCTAGACTAAAATATACATGACAAGTTATAATTATAACAAACACCCTAGTTCGTATAAATGTGAATGTAAGTTTGTTTGTTAGGCTTACACGCGAAAACTACTTAACCAATCATCGTGAAACTTTGTACACATATTCTTGGAGGTATTAGAAGTAACATAGGATACTTGGGGTTTTCCAAACTCCACGCGGACGAAGTCGCGGGCAAAAGCTAGTATTGTATAAAGGGGTGGTTTATAACATCAAACTGAACAACTTTTGCTATAGAGACAAGGTCGAAAAAGAAATCGCTGCAGTCGCTTCCTCGAACTCTGCCTCGATTTAATAGGAGTATGAAGTAGGGAGTGACTCGATCCTCGAAACCTGTACCTTACCTACGTAATATGCTGACGGTTTTTAGGGTTCCGTACCCAAAGGGTAAAAACGGGACCCAACAGGGTCCCGTTGGCTTAGTAATAACTAAGCCTACGTTGTCCGTCCGACTGTCCGTCTGTCCGTCCCTCCGTGCGTCCGTCTGTCCTACCTATTTTGGGCTGTAACTTTTGAACCGTAATAGCTAGATAGTTGAAATTTTATCAGATTATGCGTTACGGCGGATTTGTTAACAAATAATAAAAATGTCAAAAAGTTAAAAATTAAGGGGGGTTCTCAACAAGAAACTAGTTTTATCAACGTTTTTTCTTCACGCTCTATCGTAAAAAGGGTAATACACACAAGCGTCAAACTTAGTGTGATAATAGAGCAAACTCTACAGAATAACAACAAATACTAAAAACCAGCCAAGTGTGAGTCGGTCTCGCGCTAAAGGTCCCAAACAAAAAAGTTGATTTTCTATGTTAATAATGTTGTGTTCTGTGGTGGTGTGGTAGGTACGGAACCCTCGGTGCGCTAGTAGCCCGACTCGCACTTGACCGGTTTTTAAGAAGATGATCAGACCATTAAACTGAACAACTTTCTTTCTTTTACTCGATCTTGGTCCCATATAGGTGATATAGAAAGATCGAAACCGCGAAAAAATATCACCTGTCCCATATAGGTAAAATTGCAAATCTACTCGACCAAAATGTATGGGACAGCAATTTTTTTAATAAACCGACAGCATATAGTACCCTGAGGGTGAGGTGTGGTGGTATATTCCCTGTATATTCTCAGTCTTAATCTCGAGTCGCTCTTCTGGGGTTGAGTCGAGGATTTTGTGTAATTGTGGTACAGTCAAGAGAACATCAAGTAGGTACACTTGCAGTTCGATTGTGACGCTTATGGCGCACTAAATTAGAACGGTACAAAGTCCAAAGTGTCAAGCTTGACGTGCTCTTGACTGTACCTATTTGAAGTAATTTTATCTGTAGTGGTAATATTATCCAAAAACATTAGTAAAAGAAAAAGTTTCTTATTACTTCGCATTACCGCAAATTGATAGCACGAACTCTCACGCTTATCGTAATCGTGATTGTGGTCGTTTATGTATGGCGTTTGAAGGTTAAATACGTACTCTTGGAGAGAAACAATGAATTTACTTTTTGTAGCCATATTATTTGTTGAATTACGTCAAAATATGATAAACATAAAGTTACATAAAACGTTGTATTCTCACGGTGAGGCTTTAGGAGGTTATATCATGATAATGAATGTGACTCTAGCACAGTTTTAAATCTAAAAAAATAGACAGAGCTATTAACAAATAATAAAAATTTTAAATCAAATTAAAGATTGAAAAACTTAAGTCTCTGACAGGATTTAAACCTGCAATCTGCCAGCTGCAACAAGGATGTGTCCGACACTAAAGAATAATGCAACTCTTGGGTCCAATTTTTTTTTGGTGCTGCCCAGGAAGCTGGAATAGGTATTGTATATTAGGTATACTAAAATACCCCCATGGTATTGAACTTGTTAGGGAAATAGGTTGTTGGTTGGTTTATACAACGTGTTAATGAATTAACGCAAAACTAGAAATAGGCCAGTCATTTTACGGAGTTTTGTTAGGCGGGGTAGGGAGTAATTATTAATTGGAGTTTTAAACTGTAACCGGCACCATTTAGTGACAAAAATACTATCCTAAACCAAATTTAAAAAAAAATTGCTACGCAACATAGAAATCAAAATTGTGTGTCCCAGAAGGCTTTTAAATTAATAATATTAATACCAATGCACTCATTTGAATTAGATTTAACAATATACATTATTTTTGCTCAATAAAATACGCATTAAAATTTAAAAAATTAGGTATTTATTAGAAACAACGAATGTATTTTTCAAAACCTTCTAAGTAGACAAAAATATTTACACCATGTTTGAAGTATATATGATGGTAAAGCCTTAAATATGTGCAAAAAATATTCATCATCAGGTTTTTTTAGAACGAGATAATATCTATATTTTGAAATTGGAAATGTTGCTGACGTAATTTTTTTTTAATTTTGGTACATTCTTAAGCTCAAATTGGCTCTTCAATATTATAGCGAAAAAAAAATGCAATTAGTAATTAGTCCCGGTTCAAACCGTAAAATGACTGGGCTAAAAGTAGTTTGTTTAGAATCGAGAACAGAATCGAATTATCATGGTTTCAACATAGGTATTTTTTTTCAAAATATTAAATAATTTATTTGTTAAATTTTTAATTTACTGAACCCGATGAAAACCCACCGCACGGGCACACTCACCCTACTTACTACCAAAACAAGATTATAAAAATGTATCCATGAGTACGTTAGCGCTTTCTTTCAGTGCTGAAATGATAACAAATCATTTTTGCCTCAAAACTTAAAATGTGAATAACTTTAAATTTTAACTATCAAAATAATTAAATTATTATTTCAATCTAATTATTTTGTTATAAATCAGTTGGGGTGTATGAGGTTTTGCGCTAATTCATTAACACGTTATATATTGTTGTTGTCGTATATATCAGGTTCCTTCGCTGACAGTTTTTTAAGGGGATGATCAGACCGTACTGTAATTTTTTCTCCTTGGGACCAATATCGAAATCGCGAAAATAAAATTATTTGTTGATTGTTAATTGATTTGATTATGAAATTCAACAAACGCTTTCAAAACTAAAATCAGAAGGTTCATTGAACTCTTCTCACTGTCAGCCTATTCAGCTTGGAGTAGTTAGTCAAACCTCACAATTTCCCTAAAACATGAATATGTATCGTATTGTCACTTAGGACCTACGTACTAGTGTGTTTTCACCCAGCTATGTTGGATAACGTGACAGTCAACAGCAGAAAGGCTTTCAAAATGACTGATGCAATAAGAGATTTGTTAGCGAAAATGTTTATTAAGAGAGAGTTTTCAGTTCGTGCAGAAAACTACAGTCGGGTGGAAAAATGGATGGATTTTTTTTAAATGACTGACAAACATCCGTCTCGTTGAAGTCTTTTGTATGAAAATATGGTGCGTTCCGAATAACAAGCATTTATGGAGAAAATAATGACGTAGATGCACTTTTTTTTAAAACAAACGGTGCAAAATACTCGATACAATCTAGAATTATCTACAGATATCTATTATTTATTATTTGATAGGTAAGATTTAGAGCGTTGGTAGTGCGTTGCGGAGAGCTATAGAAACTCAATCTTGAGGTCCAGGTTCACTGAAAAAAATGATGTGTTAGATATAACCAAACTGTTTTGTAACATATAAACAAACTTTCGGCTATAAATAGTAAAACGTGTTGCAATTTATAGCCGAAAGTTTGTTTATATGCTACAAAACAGTTGGGAAGTCACTCAGTTTGGTTGTATTTAACACTAGTTTGATTGATCATTTTTTCAGTGTTCATATCCGCACGGACGACATGCCATGTCGTCAAATGAGTATCTGTATCAATGAGTTTTTCTATCTTAGGTCCGTAATATCGACTGTTCTCAAACGGTGAAGGAAAACATCGTGAGGAAACCTACATACGCTGAAGAAGAAATTCCGATGAGTATGTGAATTCTTCCAATCCGCATTGGGCACTCGTGGTGGACTAACGCCCAATACGGTCCCAGAGGGTAGGACTATGCCATGCAGTGGGACGTATATAGGCGATATGTGATGATGGTGACGAGGTAAGATTTAAAAAAGGCGATTTTACTTCTGACTTTGACTGTAACCCACCTACGCAAGCTTTACCAGTGTCAAGCGAATTAACTTAGTCACAGGTACGCGTGACAAATTGGGCTCGGTTGCGTTCCGCCTAGTCCAGATTAATATCGTTCTGAATCTAGATTCTAGGTTACAGTTATATTGGGTAACTGTTTGAAATCGTGCGTTTGTCAGACTACGTGGCGGACTGTGCTTTTAGTATACACAACTACATTTCAGTGGGAAGACTTCCACGGTTCGGTATTGGCCTCTACTAGTGACCTCAATATTTTGTGCTGCTTTGAATCCTCATAATCATCCGCTCCCTGCCCATTACAGCGAAGAAAAATTTAATTAGTTAGTGGCCCATAATATTATGCACCCCTACATATATTTACTTAAAAAAAATTTAAGGGTGCGTTCAGACAATTAAACTCAACAAGTTTCCCTGAGGAACATGGGTCGACAAATGTGAAAATTTTTTCAAATACAAAATCGGTCGGTTTATCAGCACTTTACTATGGGAGGTGCAAACATTTTTATCCCTCCCATGTTCCTTAGGGAAAGTTGTTTAATTTCATTTTCTGAATACACACTTAAACTACTAGTAAGGTACTTACTAGTAAGGTACTTACTAGTAAGGTACTTACTAGTAAGGTACTTACTAGTAAGGTACTTACTAGTAAGGTATTATAACTGTAAGGTATTATAACTGTAAGGTAGGGTAACTGGTAAGGTTAGGTTTGCTCCCATAGTAAAAGTTGTTCATGTTGATGGGTAGAATACGTGGTTTAAAGTTTTGCCTTTAGTTAGTTTTCATACTATATAATATTGTAAACAATAAATACATAATATAATAATTTGGAAATTATAGTGACAAAGACGACCATCGACGACCCGGTTGGTGTAATGGTTACCACGCCGGACTGCCAAACCAGGGTCCTGGGTTCGAATCCCGGTTCGGTCATGGATGTTTACATGTTTGTGCCGTTGTTGTATGGTTTCCATAATAAACAGCCTATTAATAGTGCTTTCTTGGGATCATTACAATGTATGTGCCTGTGAGCGTTATTTATTTATTTATTTATTATTATTTATTAAAGACGGACCTACAGACATCAATTTGGGAAAGGCTCCACTGACACCAGCATATCCTTTAAAATAAGTTGATGACCTCATGATCTAATAAGTAACCCATACCTCGTTATTATTCCTCTTAGCTATAGATTTATTCAAACAATTCATGGAATTTGGCCCTCTGTTACATAACATAATGATAATAATCTGCTTACCAAACATAACTATTTAGTTCCAGTTGACTGAATAAGTTGGTTAAACACATGAAGGTATTTAGGTAAGGAAGTGCCTACATATTATTATGTGATCTAAGTATCTAATTATAACATGAGTGAGGTTTAAAATGTATGTTTGTGGCAAAGGAAGTCACCTAAAAAAATAAACTATGAACAAGTTAATCTAGTGCGAAAGAACGAGTAATTTTTTTGGCTCGTCATTCAACAGAATTACGATGTTAATTTCTGAAGACGATTCAATCTAAACTATTATAAAACTGTAACAGAAGTGTGTCTGTACATTGAAGATATTTACAAAAAAAAGATTACCATATGGTTTTTAGATGTCCCTGATTCCAAATCACCAATTTTTGGATTTTTTGTCTGTCTGTTTGTTTGTTTGTTTGTTCGTTTGTTTGTTTGTTTATTTGTTTGTTTGTTTGGGTGTTTGTTTGTTCGAGTATCACGCAAAAACTACTGAATCGATTTTGATAAAACTTTTTTTGTTTGATAGCTTATCATCTGACTTAAAATCTGGTAGGTATATAATTTATGCGGACGAAGTTGCGGGTAAAAGCTCGTAATATATAATATCGCCAGTTAGATTTTTTGTCTACAATCAATACTTACATTTTGAATTAGTTGTTGAAACCCATTAGCAAATCTTTGGTAGGTACCTACACTATTTCTCGACAGTGAGTCGATTTCAAGTTCGAAGTCAGTAAAAAGAAATTCCACCAATAAGCACAACAATAAAACAACAGCACAATATACAAATACACACAAAAATTTATCAATTTGTGCTAGCTACATGCCCACAACTTTTTCAATGTTTAATTGATAAGTTTATGATAATGAGACTTTAGATTAGAAGATTTTTAAAAGTCAAAAAATAATCGTAACATCTAAACTATCGATTTTTGCGAAACTATGTTTCTTCTAAATGAATTGTTACCATGTCCTCAAACTAAAAAAAAAAATTTGAATTGCTTTAAATGGGCATTGGCCTCGATTCGGACTGTGCCACGACTTAACTTAACTTTATTCCTGTCACTTTCTAAATTAAGATTAAGAAAAGAGACAGAAAACCAACAGCTGACTTTAGTGCTGTCAAAGTGACGTTACACGCCCAAAAACGCTTTAAATAAGATGGCGTACATTATGATGGCATCTTATTTTGGGCGTGTAACGTCACTTTGACAGCACTAAAGTCAGCTGTTGGTTTTCTGTCTCTTTTCTTAATCTTATTTTAGAAAGTGACAGGAATAAACTTAGTTAAGTCGTGGCACATTCCGAATCGGTACCATTGTGTACTAAGTTTTCAAGCGTCTCGTCATTTAACCGCATACCTTTCTTCGTACACCGTTTTCTCTACCCTAAGGTTGTCTGGAAGAAATAGCTTCTTAGCGATAAGACCGTCTTATTTTGTGCCTCTTGTATTTTTTCCCTGTATTTACTGTTTATGTTTTGGTGTAAAGTAAAGTAGGTATATTGGATTGATTGATTGATTGATTTAAAAATGTTATCAAATCGCGTATATTTGGATTCGATTAAAAAAATACCACTAGTCCAAATTTCATCTTCATCAACTAAAAGAAGCCTGACCTGATGACCTTCAGTTATATCTTCCATGCCAACCCAATTCTTATAGGCATAATTAAATAATATAATATTAGGTACGTACCTAATAGTATTTAACTTAGTATGTATATTATGCTAAGTACATAAGCCAATAGTATAAAAATTGAACGCAATTTGTTCATTAGATACTTAGGTACTTACATTTGCAAGGCTTCGCATCATAATCGAGTTTACTTCATAATGTTTACATTCTCGTCAAGTTTCATGCTTGAAAAAGGCAGTAAGAAAATTTATTCACACATGACGTACCTAGGTATTTGTGAATTGTTTTGCAAACTTACATTATTTAGTATGTAGGTATGTGGGAAAGTTGTGGTTTGAATACACTGAAAAAAGGTTTAATCCAACATTGTTAAAAGCCTATGCCTAAAAATGCCGCCTTTTTTCTTTTTTTAGCGCGGCCATCAATCAAACTTGAATATTATAGTTCAAAATAAAGTTAAAAACAACACTTGCTATTACAGATATCTCGGAACTCAGTCCAAACTGAGATATAAAGGCTTGAAGTGCACGTAATGATAATATTTTCAACTTCAAGCCTTTATATCTCCGTCCGCACCGAGTTTAGGGATATACATGTTAATAAGTTTTGTTTGTTACTTTATTCTAAAATAAAATATTCAAGTTTGGTTGCTGGCCGCGCCAAAAACAACGGCGAAAAATAAGGCGCCAACCTTGCATACAAAACCCGCATTGTCTTTTAACCAACTTTTAAAATTCAGTTAAATTTTACAAAACATTTGGTTAAATCATCATCCAGTCATTTATTCAGTATAGGTAATGTTTACCACTATTTTAGAATACTCTATATGATGCGGGTATGGCGTTTTTCTCATTATTTGAATAATTATTTCCAATAAATTTTTACCAAACTGTTCGGTTCATTAAAAGCTCATTAGCAAGTAAATCTAAAAGAAAGCGATAGTTAAAAGCTAACGAAGCGTCTGGTTTTGGTAAGTGAACATCATTGTTAGAATCGATTCTAAAAACAAAGGTACCACTTTCACCAGCTGAAGATCGGCAAACGAAAAAGTGTTAATTTTTTTTTCGTCTGCAGAGCGTGATGGTTGCGGCGTTACCATGACTCTGAAACTCGTTAATTTGATACTAATTTGTAGAAAGACCACCTAATGGTTATTTCGTTTCGAAATAATCGAATCCAGGTCGAATAACGAACGAATACCTAACAGCAAAAGAAGGTGTCTTTTGTCAAACAATTTATTACTGTTTTCTAAAAAAAATACTTTGGCGCCGCCGCCGGCGACAGATCAACTGAACTCTATGTTAATGAACATAGAGTAATTTTGACATTTTCTACTGCCGAGTCGCTCGTATGATGTTCAAAAATCGCACTCTTGGTGGTGTCCTTATGAATACCGGATGATTTTTTAGATTTTTGACTTTCATCTTTGGCTATTGAAGCAAACCTAAAGGAGTCAATTTATTGTAGGCCCACAAACGGTTCCGTTTATTGATGGTATTAAACTCCCAATACATAATTTAATTTACTTTATTAATCGGACGAAAGATTAGCTAAAAATGCAAAAGGAATTATGAAATACCTAAATATTAAGATTGTACCGTTTTGACTTTTTTTTTGCTAAGATTATTTTTTTCCTATTAAAACGGCACATGTAAAGCAATGCATCTATAGGAACCTTAGACTAATTATAGGAACATCTTAGATACTAATACGAAAATAAAAATAAAAAACCAACTAACCAAGACAACCAACTGCGATTACCAGTGATCGGAATAGGTAGAGTCGATTAGGTTAAAGGCGTAAATATTTGTGTGATGAATATTAATATTTCTATTCGATTCATAGGTGTAGGGCATCTATAAAGGGCGTGCACCCCGTTTAATATAGAACGCATACAATTTTACGCCCTGTATAGATACAAACACCCATGAATCGAATACAAATATTAATATTCATCACACAAATATTTACGCCTTTAACCTAATCGACTCTACCTATTCCGATCACTGGCGATTACGCGACTCTCAGTTTAGATGAGGTTAATACCTAGCTAATATTACCACTATAATCTAGAGATTACGAGAAACAAATTAAAATGAATTCCATAACTATACGCCAACTATACGGTAACATTTTTATGTTAGCTTACTTCCCAATACTAAGATTGAGGATTTTTTGTAAAAATAAAATCAACTGTCTCATACATTTGAGTCGAGTAGGCATTGCAGTTTAGCTGAGCCAGCTGATTTTTCTTTGCAATTTCAGATTTGCTCCCATTGTAAAACTTGTTCAGTTTGATGGTGAAAGTGAAAGTTTCGTAACGGTAAAAAAATCACCGGTATGGTATACACAGACACATTATCAACCATACCTACCCCAGAATATATAAGAGTACAAACAATATTTACATTCGTGTTATAAATGTTTGAAACTTCTATATCTGTGTCTCTAAAGGGTGAAATTGAGATCATTGGCATCCTTTTTATATATACTAAGAGTCTACCCATCAAACTGAACAACTTTTACTACGGGAGCAAAAAAAAATTCTGCTGTTGCATACATTTGAGTCGAGTAGGCATTGCAGTTTAGTAAGGGACATCAGATTTTTAGTTGCTACGATCGGTTTGCTCCCATACTAAAAGTTGTTCAGTTTGATGGGTAGAGTCTTCGTTTAAAAGGATGCTAATGATATCAATTTCACCCTGTATATAATATAATAGTACATTCATAAACATATTATACTTCCGAGTAGACTGAGGAACTCCTCAATATCGCATCACCGAAACCGAAATGTCAATATGTGCGAAATTGATACGTGTGTGAGTTCTAGTGATGTGACATTGACGTATTCGCGATTATCGATATCAAAATCATCGATATCAGATTATCGACTACTTAGTAGTCGATGTGATTTTGATACCGATAATAGCGAATATGTCAATGTTACATCACTAATTTATAGTAGTCACTACTACTATTATATTTTAATATTACGAAATCTAAATCGGCTAGGCTTACAATCCATCTACCTACACTGCTTTAAAACTGTTACTTAGGTCATAGGCCATAGGTCGACGAATATTTTCTATGAAAAACGCAATTGCCCAGCCCCACGAAAAGTGCGCGCATCACGTGCGTGTGCCGTTTTTTCGATTTAAAAGATACTACCGAGTAGACCAAGCCCTGTACCCGCACTTTCGATGTTCGCTATATCGCCACTGTTTCGGTCCGCGCTTCATTGTAATAGAGTTGAATTTGGAATGAAAATGTTCCCGGAATTGCGAAGTTCTAATGTGCGGGTAGAGGCTCAAGTGACTCCTCATTATCGCATCACCGAAACCGAAATGTCAGTATGTGCGAAATTGGTATGTGTGTGAGTTTTTGTGATGTGACATTGACGTATCCGCATTATTGATATCATAATCACACCGACTTCTATAAGGTTTTAATCTGCTGGGTTATAATTTGTCTACATACACTACTTATTATAAAACTGAAATGTGTGTCTGAGCATTGAAAATATTTTGTAATAAAAGCACATGACTATAGTGTTTAGGGGTCCCTGAATCAAAGATTTCTTTATTTTTGATATGGAATCGAATTTATGAAAATAATAAAAACCTGCTGTAGTAGCCAGGACTTAAAAACCTATCCTGTTTTTTCACAGAATGTACAGGTGCAATATAATTTCGAAGAATTTTGCGATACATAATTGAAACTAGCAGCGTTTCAAAGAGAAAAGAACCACGGTTCTCATGATTAAGTATGATAAATTATGCTGATTTTGATTCCATGCATTTACGTATATGTTCCGCCGTAGCACCTAAACTACTGAGCCGATGTTGATGAATGAGGTGGCAATCGATTCGTTATTATTTATGGTCTGGGTGACATAGAGGATACATTTTATACGAACAAAATCAATATGACGGGGATGTTACATCCGATTATGATGAAACTTATTGTGTGAAACCAATGTGTTGTTCAGTTTCAGGCCGCATCTTCTCTACAGCGAAACACTCCCGACGCGGTGGTAGAGTCAAAAACATGACTTCAGAAAGCTATTTGATATTATTTTGAACAAAAATACATTATTTTGAAGAAAAAAAATTGGACTTGAGTGAGTTTAAAATCTAATAATTAGACCTAAAAACTGGTATGTATTTTATCTCGCTAAACTACTGAACCGATTTTGATGAAACTTTATCTTACTTTAATCTATCTACCTACACTGTTATAAAACTGAAACTTAAGGGGCCATAGGTTCAGACGAATATTTTCTATGAAAAACGCGATTGCCCAGCCCAGCCCAGCCCCACGAAAACTGAGTGCGTGTGCCGTTTTTTCGATTAAAAAGAATTAACAAAAGTACTTTTTACAGATTTTTTTATGATTTCACTAGATAAACCAATGATGAATATGTGAATATAAATACTAAAAACTGGAAACTATTTTAAGTTCTTCTAAAAGGAGAATTTAAAAAAAAAATACGAGTTTATAGTATTATATATATAATATATATAGAGTTTATAGTATTATATATATATTATATATATAATTATATATATAGTTTATGTAATTTTTAAAGATTCAGTGTTCTGTTCAAATTATAATAAAAAAGATCTCGTCTGTTATTTTGTTTGTTACTGCATATAATGAATGTATTACGAAATAATTTTAAGAATAAAATATATGAGAAAAAGTGTTGTGAAAGTAGTACTGTACTAATCCTATTTACCTTTGTAACGTCTCTTTATTTGGGTTTTTGGTGGAATTTACACTGCACTCCATTACAGAACATGATACCATAATGTTTTTTTTATATTCGTCTTATAAAACACAAAATGAATTTAAAGAAAATCAATAAAATAACGAGAGATAATTTGTTGACAGGATACCGACGGAGACCAGATTGTTTCAAAATGGTTTTATGGCAATTATATTATAATCTCTTTCGCACACGTAGCTTTTTTCATTATGATCGGAATCTCATTCACACACTTACTAGGTCTACTACGGAAGGTAGTATAATAATGTCTATGAGTACATTGCAGCCATATTATCAGAGCAGTTGTTCAACTACACTCACAATAATTGAATTCAAAAATTAACCAGACAGGTAATACCAGTGTAAAGTAAACGCAGAATAATTAAGGCCCATCCTGACCAAGCACGGATAATTGGAGTGTCAAATGCAGATGTGATTCTGTAAACGCTGTAAACTCCCCCAGTGATGCGGTCCTTATGCAGTTATACTATGCAAATATACAGGGTGTAACAAAACACCGTAGTAACTTTTAAAAGGATGGCTCATTACTTAAAAATAATTATTTTTAATAAAACTAGTACGAACATCGAAACTACGCGAAAAATAATTATAATTATTGTTTTATGATGAAAATAATTTTCCGTCCTTCGGATGGCACGTTAAGCCCCACCCCAGCCCCGTTCGTCCCAGCTCAGCTACTATCTCTGGTGGTAGTAGTCGTTACATAAAAACCATGTCAGAGGCCGTAAGGCGGTGTGAAAAAACTCTGACACCAGGGCTCTGCCCACACGATAAGAAAGAAAGATGATAAAAATGACATCCTAAATAGAAAAACATATTTTTTTAAATACAACTATAAGCTACGTCGACTTTTGAGTCTGATCTGAGAAGCCAAAAAACAAATAAATTGACAGATTTTATACGACGTAAAATTTTGCGTCCATTTTGTGATTGCATATAAAACGCAAGCTTAGCAAGTGAAATAAGGGTTTTATGACAGCATAACTCTTTAGCTCCATTAATCCCAAACGATATGGGATAAAGCGGAGAAAGGTCTATAAAAATGGTCCAGTGGCTTTTAAGGTCACCGAGATAAACCATCGCAAACTTTCCCCGTGTAAAGTAATTCTTAATTACAATGTAGCTAAATAGTCATTTACAGCCTTTCTTTATTGCCGAGTGAAAATACATACACATATAAATTTTATTTGGAAGTAGGTACTTAAACAATTAATAGTCAAGAGTTTTTAGCATTACATGAAATAAAAGACAATGCGGGTTGTGTATGGAAGATTGGCGCCTTATTTTTTAACGTTGTTTTTAGCGCGGCCATTAACCAAACTTGAATATTTTAGTTCAGAATAAAGTAACAAACAAAACTTGTTATTACATGTATATCCCTAAACTCAGTCTGAACGGAGATATAAAGGCTTGAAGTTGAAATATATTCATTACGTTCATTTCAACCCTTTATATCTCCGTCCGGACTGAGTCTAGAGATATGCTTGTCGTAAAGTTTTGTTTGTAGCTTTATTCTGAACTATAATATTCAAGTTTGATTTATGGCCGCCCTAAAAAAGAAGCGAATAGATATAGATATAAATAATAAAATATAAAAGAAAAAAGGCGCCATTTTTAGTCATTGGCTTTTGTTTCGTATACTTACTAATTTTAAACAGTGAACGAAAAATTTTTTATTATTGATTTTTACTGTTCAAAGAGTATAAAATGATCTAAACTAAACTGTGAAGATGATATAGCAAAAAAAAAAAAAAAAAAATCATCAAATGCGATCGAAAATGGTGCAAAGACAGCCTCTTGATATAAGAACTAGTGTCGTGTAAGTATGTGTTTTATTATTCTCTAATTAAACAAAACAAATAACTTAAATACTTAACTCCAAACTCCTTAAAACCTAATTGAAATGATAATTAACAAAATTAAGTTTAAATTCAAGTCAATATGGACTCTGAATACTAAATAACTCTATTACAATGCATATAATAGATTCGATTAGACTATTAGATAGTCTCGATAATATTATTAAGTAATACAATATTCGTGGAAACAATCAAATACTAAAGATTAACGCCGCTTCGTTTATTTAGTTCAATCAGAAACCGATTAATTCAATCACTAGAGACGTTCCACAAACTTTCGGTAACTCTTCGGTATGTATTTTCGGAGAATTTCGATGTCTATCTGATGTTCTCTGTTCACACTGGTTTAGTTTGTTATGTATTGTTTTAAAAATACTTTGATTGTGTGTCCATAATTAGTCCGTTTTAGTGGAGAATATAATATAATTAATGGTAGCAAATAAAAAATGTATTTGGATATCGACAAACTATAGCAATAAACTTTGTATTGTACCTAATTAAAATGTTTATCAATGTTAGTTAAAATAATTCCATGTCATAATGATTGAAAATATCACAATATCATATTATGCTGGTAGGTAGTAATAAAAAGTTACAGTAATTCAAGGTCAAAATTATTTATTTAATGTAAATGTTGGTTATAAATTAATGAGTAATCTAATCACTAAGCAGATGTTTTAGTTTTATTAATAATTGACAACAATGTATTACCTAGTTACCTATGCACCTGATGATTATGAAAATCCATAAAAAAGGACAGGTCAGAATCAGAAACCTAGCAATAACTACCATCTTCCTTCAATTATATGCATTACAATGTATATGCCCGTGAGCGTTATTATTTTGTATGTTAGTCCTGACGATGATTCGGTTATCGACATCGACAATACCGACAAGTTCTTGTATGGAGCATCTCTATCTTGTACAATCATTGTCAATTATTCCACAATACTAAATCCTACTCGTACTCATAAATGACTTCTCTGAATAACTATCTCGCCTAATTTCCATTGAAATAAGACAAACTACTTCATTATATATCGCTTTCAGTTTCAAACATCGCGTGCGGCGACAACCCATTTAAGCATTATGCGAAAAAAGGTTAAACACCAATTTATGTCTAACTTATACTGGCTTATAACATGTTCTTACTTAATACGAACAAATTGTTACGATTAAGATTTATGTTACCGTAATTTGAGGTGTTTAGTATGTAATTAGCTTAAATTGTACTAAGTGGTTTTGTCAATATACTCGTAAATCTTATGCAATTTGAGACTGACGAGACGGTCATAGAATGCGGTATTAGCCCATTTTTTTTGTTATGTACTTAATAGATACCAAATAGAGCAAGTACATACACAGCATGTTGGTTAAAGGTATGTTGCTCCATATTATTTATAATTTTATAGTATTGTAAAATAGAGAAATCTAATATTAACGAGAGTAAAGCATTGAGTAGGTATATAGTAAAATTAGTAAAATGTAAATAATATTCTGAATATGCTATAAGTACCTATTTTAAAAATACCTATCTCTGTCTGTACCTGCCCTGAATTCGTGAGCACATTATTAATACTTCTGCTACTTAGACAATTTAATAGGGACGAGTTACGCGTGTCATTCTACTAAGAAACATTTCTGCCACTTTTTGTGGGGGGCGAGGTAACATGAAATCCGCAACATTGGATTTTATTCCCCATAAGTTTAGATTCTAATTTTGAATGTTAAAAATCATGAAAAGTAGTCTCGTGTGAACCCCAAACGTTCTAAGTTCAAAATTATTGTTTCGCTATTATAGGCTGTCTCGTTTAGTGAGAAGGTATAAAATTGGGTGTAAATGCGCAAGATTAATTGATCTAATACCGTAGCAGAGGGGAAATGCTACCGCAAGGCAAGTCCCTATTAAATTGTCTAAGTTCTACTACCAATGAATTTAATGATCATCAAAAATATCAAAATGATTACGTATGACAAAATGTCGTTTATATTTTTATTGTGCCTTACTTTCTTTAATAAAAGGAGAGGACAAATGATGGCATACTTAATTATTATTTGATAAGAGATGTTTTGTAACTTGAACCATAAAGCAAAACTGATCTAACGTCAACCTAAAGTGAATATCGAATGTCAAACGAAAACACGAACAGTCGTGACGATCGATTACCTATCTGCTTGGATCGCTATTTTTAGGATTATTTCTTAGAAAGGTAAACAATTTACTTAGATGTCGTAGTAACCTCTCCAAATAAGATCAATAAGAATCGAAAGCACGGTTTCTACTCATCGTATCTATTACGTCAACTGTGTAAATTTACTCACTGTTTAGTTCAATTTACACGCCGTATTATTAATTTATTGTGCATTTACATAGTTCGTCATCAAACAGTTGTGATTATTTTAAATTATAAGTACGAAAAACACGACTACAAAAAAAACACGCTCTAAAAACATATTTTTAGAGCAAAAACCAAAAAAAGGAAGGAGTAGGAAGAGGTTTCATACAAACAAGAAAATATTCTCATCTGAAATTGTTATGTAAATTACGACATGGTTTTTACCTGTCCCTGATTCCAAATAACCATTTTCTGGATTTTTTGTCTGTCTGTTTGTTTGTTTGTTTGTATATTTGTTTGTTTGTTTGTTTGGGTGTTTGTTTGTTCGAGTATCACGCAAAAACTACTGAACCGATTTTGATGAAACTTTTTTGTTTGATAGCTTATTATCTGACTTAAAATCTGGTGTATAATTAATGCGGACGAAGTCGCGGGTAAAAGCTCGTAACATAATAAAGGCTAGCTAGAGATTTAATGGAGGATTATCTATAATGCACGTTTCTGCAACTGAGTGAGTAAGAACATAATTTTAAGAACCACAACATTACCGTGGAACACTCGTAAAATATCAGTTACTGCTAACGTTCAAGCGAGTAGCGGAACGCTGAGAACTCACGTAACTGTGATAATATGCGTTTTATTGCAATACCTGTTACTGTTACTTCTCACTTGGTTCCGTTTATAAAAATTATTACGAGTGTTATGTTTATGGCAGCAGTAAAGTTGTCAATGTTCAAAATGTTAGTGAAAAGGAGAAACTTTTTTTTATGGGAATCGTTGTCTGAAACAACTTTTGTTTTGTGATTTAGGGGCGTTTCTCATCAAAAACGAGGAAAGCGTAGGTATACAGAGTGTAAGGAAAAGTATCATTAACCTTTAAACCTACTCGATCCATAAACTGATCAATTTTTACTATGGGAGCAAACCTTGCTCTATTGAGTGGGGTATCATTGGTAATGGTATTTGAAAATCATCTTTAGGTTTCTCTTATAATTTTTTATTTGGAATGGACCATTTAGGATCTATCTAATATAAAATATTCGATTGCTCCCAGTGAAAGGATTCTTTAAATACAGACTAACGTACATAAAACTTTATGTCAACGATAATTTTAATATTACCTCTCTCTAAACTCCTTTCTAATCCACCTATTTATTTGTCATTAATTTGTTGCTTGTAACAGGGGAGCGTGTAATTTCTCTATACTTGTAACACACTTGTAATGATTATGTCGTAGGTAAAATACAAAGATTTATAGAATATCATTAGAATAAAATTATAGTCTTAGGTACTTTTTATTTGAACTTTAATTGCTATTATACGGCTTGAATACCAAATAACTTGATCGAGCAATAGATACAGGGTGTAAACTTAATTTATGGGGCCATACCGTCAAACTGAACAACTTTTTCTATGGGACCAAGATTGAAATGGTGAAAAATAAGATCAGCTGTTTCAAACATTTTCTATGGAACAGCAGTTTTTTTTCGGTATTTTAAAGTTGGTCCCATAGTAAAAGTAATTCAGTTTGATGATCTGAAGCAAGAAAAGAAGTTAACAGTTTCATGGGCTGGTCATCCACTAAAAAAGGACCAGTTTATTAAGTAGAACCCTGTACACAGGGTGTAACAAAACACCCTAGTAATACTTAAGGGGATGTTTTAGACCATAAAATTGAACAACTTTCACTATGGAGCCAACTTCGAAATAGCGAAATAAAAATCAGCTCTTTCATACAAAACTGGAATACCGGCTCGACTCAAATGTATGGGACAGCCGAATTTTTTTACTTTTTCTCGATGTTGGCTCCGTAGTGAAAGTTGTTCAGTTTGATGGTCTGCAGCACCTCCTTAAGTATAACTAGGGTGTTTTGTTACACCCTGTATACGTAACGCATTTAATTGTACACCCTGTATTGTATAGGTCCTTGTGAAACGTGACCTCAGCTAGATCGAGTACCAGCAATCATCATTATATCGGATCATCGTTTACTACCGATCATAGGCCGCTCATTAAGGCGCGTCACAATACTCTATACTCGGCCTTCCTCATCCCGCCACTCTCCGCTACCAGTATCAGGTAATTGGTGCAGCAGGTGGGTAGCAGCAATGACATTAGTAAACAAGAACGGACGGGCCTTACGCGAACATTTCAAACCAGAAAAATGAGGCAAAACAATAGACAGTTTTACTTCGAAAATGTACCGAGATGACAGACCAAGTACCCTAATTTGTATTGAAGTGCCCTAGTTTTGCGTGCTTCAACTTAAAGCGCTTTGGGCCTACGGTAGCAGAGCCTACCCCTGCCATGGCAGGCAACTGCAGTTCTAGTAACAAATATCGTCAAAATATGTTTCTCATAATGTCTGTTTCTATGGCGATGGGGCAATGTTATCGTCATAGTCAAATAAGAACAGTTGACATTGCCGAAATCCGTTGGACTAACGCCTTAGGTATCTTATCTTTATATCTGTATGTATTGTAGTTTTATAGTGTTTAAGCCGTGGTGGTCCAGTGGCGAGTAACCTTGCCTGCCGTGCAAGAGGCGATGGTTCGATCCCCGTCCAGGCCGACTCGTACCAATGAGTTTTATGTATACGATTTGTAACACCACTGGCTTTTCGGTGAAGGAAAACATCGCGAGGAAACTTGCATGCTTCAATTTCGAGGCATGTATTGTACGCACTGTCTATTACAAGTGGCGACGGGCTCACTCCCCATCACACTGGACAGAGTTTCGGTACTACTAGTGAAACGTGGATGTACTGAAGTTTTAGAATATCTCTGACTACCCCCTCGGGGAATATAGTCATGAGCATATGCTATGCTATGCTATGCTATGCTAGTGTTTAATAAAAAGCGATCGTTTTATAGCCTGCAGGATCCCAATGCAGAGCAAAAGCATGTACATCTCGTGTAATAAGGGTGAGATGGTGTTTGGATCTAGTGAAGAAATGTGGAGGCCTAGTGTTCAACTTGCTGTCAGAGTATTTTCAATGCGCCTCAATACCTTTATAACCTGGCTTAAAAAAACACAGTGATTGAATTTAACGGCATAATTTTGATAGAAGTTATCTTCAAAATCTTGAATAGAAATAACAACAATTATTATTCAAACGGTTCTGTAGGTTGGACAACATACAAAACTTGCTGCTCTAACATTTTCATTCGTTTGTGCTTCTTACCCTTACACAATTTATATAGGGACTCGCCTTGCGGTAGCATTTCCCCTCTGCCACTATATAACAAAAATTGATCTTGTTCATTTACACCCAATTTTATACCTTATCACTAAACGAGACAGCCTATAATAGCGAAACAATAATTTTGAACTTAGAACGTTTGGAGTTCACACGAGACTACTTTTCATGATTGTTAACATTCAAAATTAGAATCTAATCTTATTGGGAATAAAATCCAAAGTTGCGGATTTCATGTTACCTCGCCCCCCACAAAAAGTGGCAGAAATGTTTCTTAGTAGAATGACACGCGTAACTCGTCCCTATATAAATTGTCTAAGTTCTTACCTAATAACGATTTTCTTTCGAATTTTGGTACGAGACCTAACAGCACGGGTTCAACTTGCACTTGACCGATATTTTACAAAGATGCTCACTTGATTAGAAACTACAGCTACCTATAGCAGCTATTAATAGCAAAAGAAAGTAATGCACCTTTTTGTCGCAAAGTGAATGTCTTAGTTTTTACTATAGAGACGTCTCTACGATGACCTTAATGATGATCGAGGTGCGCCTTAATTAGTTGCGGGTGTATTGAGAAGTTAGTTAACTTTTATACATAGATATGGGTTTGATTGTATAATTATTATACAGGTTGTAATAAAACCGGCCAAGTGCGAGTCGGGCACCGAGGGTTCCGTACCCCGTTCCGTTCCACCACACAACATGTCAACTTTTTTTTTAAAGTTTTGTTTTTCCTGGACCAACTCACACATGACATGTTTTTTATTAGTTTTAGAGTATATACTGTAGTATGCTCTATAATCATACAAGTTTGACGCTTGTATGTATTACCATTTGTCCGACAGAGCGAGAATAATAAACGTTGATAAAAACAAGTTTCTTGTATGAGGACCCCCTTAATTCGCCATAATAACGCATGTTCTGTGAAAATGTCAACTGTCTAGCTATTACGGTTCATTATAGCCCTAAATAGGTAGGACGGACGGACGGACGGACGGACAACGTACGTACGTATAGTAATAGGGTCTCGTTTAAACCCTTTGGGTACGGAACCCTAATAAAAGTTGGTAGAATATTTAAAGAGGTGCTTCAGACTATCAAATTGAACCAATTTTACTATGGGACCATTGGTTACTCGATAGAAAATGTCGTGGGATAAGTAGGTACTTGCCCTACCCAAATGTACAGAACAGAACCAGCAACTTATTTTTTTAGTTTACGCTATACCTACTTTGACCTATTATATAGGGACTGGTTACGCGTGTCATTCTACAAACATTTCTGCCACTTTTTCGGGGGGCGAGGTAACATGAAATCTGCAACTTTGGATTTTATTCCTCATAACTTTAGGTTCTAATTTTGAATGTTCAAAATCATGAAAAGTAGTCTCGTGTGAACCCCAAACGTTCTAAGTTCGAAATTATTGTTTCGCAATTATAGGCTGTCTCGTTTAGTGATAAGGTATAAAATTGGGTATAAATGCACATGATAAATTGCAGCGCCAGCGCCATTGTCGCAAGGCCAGTCCTTATAATAAGTAGTCAAAGACGCTATACGATAGAAGAAGATCGAATGAATTCATGTTTTTTAACGTTAACTGAAAGAACGTACACAGAAAAATGTTTTTCGACTTTTAATAAATGATAATACAAACTTTAAAAGTTTATTTTAGTCTTAAATTACTCTAATCTGAATCGTAAATTTCAAGTTTTTACAGTTTAAAGTAGTTAAACTAAATCCGTTAACTTTTACTGCCGAGTGTTTCTTATCTCAGTTTCGCACCATTAAGGAAAATGATAGAGGTCGCTTTTGTCGCTGAATGTTTGAAATTGAACCTTATGTCTATTCTCATAAGCGTCACGTGTTCTTAAAGCTAAGATCTAAATGTGACGTTGTTGACGATATATTCTTAAGACTTTAAGATTATCAATTTATCACACTTAGATACGCACGATATTCGATAATATCGTGGTCGTTTTCGTAGAAAAATAATGAATTGTGTTCAAAAAGGATTCCTTCATTATTGCGTATCATAAGTAGTTATAGACTCGTACATAAAGCTTACGACCGTATTTGATGCCCCCATAGCTCAGTTGGTAGTGAACCGCCTGCTGATCCGAGGGTCACGGTCAAATATTGGTATGATTACTGTATCAAATCAAATTAAAGATTGAAAAATTCAGTCTCGGGCGGGACTTGAACCCGCACCCTTCCAAACCGGTAGATGCCGGTCCTGCCAGTAGATGTCGCTCACGTCCCCTCAAGACGCAACAGATTGAAAAATTCGTTCTCTGGCTAGTGGGCTCGGTAGCGAAATTGGATAACGCACTTCCCCGGTTTGGAAGGGTGCGGGTTCAAGTCCCGCCCGAGACTGAATTTTTCAATCTTTAATTTGATTTGAAATAGCACAACATGGCTGTAACATGTTCAAAATCAATAATATTTGAGATTACTGTATCATTTTTATTACTTGCTTGTTTTGTCCCACAAAAGGGCACATCTGACTGACTGTCAAATTAGGCTACCTTGACAGCAACTGGTCTATCTTTACGACCTGATGATAAATATGAATGTTTGAACCCAAGTCATATTAAAGGGTCCTTCTTAATATGCTGATACTTTTTTAAGGGGATGATCAGATCGTCAAACTGAACAACTTTCTATATGGTACTAATATTGATATGGCGAAAAAAAAAATCAGCTCTTCCATACTAAACTGCAAACCTACTCGAGACAAATGTATGGGACAGCAGATTTTTTTTCGCTAGTTCGATGTTGGTCCCATATAGAAAGTTGTTCAGTTTGATGGTCTGATCATCCCCTTAGAAAAGTGTTAGCATATTAAGAAGGACCCTGTATATTATCTTACCTCTACCAATAACATGTTTTTCCGTTACTTGCAAGTTATTATTAACTATCTTTTCTTATGATTTCTGTTTTAATAATATTTTTCTATTCGCTCCTATTGTTATTTTTATGAATTTACAAACAAGTTTATAATGGTTTGCAAATATTACCTATTGTATTGTTATATTTACAAACATCTATAATGTGTATAAATAAAACTTGTTTGTAGCTGGTTTTAAATTCTTACTTATTATTTTTTGTTATTTCTCATTGTTATGTTTATTAATGATTGATTGAATGGAATAGGATTTATTTATACTTACATTTAGAATAGGTACGGTTTTAAATAAAGTTGGAAAAAAAACCGGCCAAGTACGAGTTGGGACTCGGGCAATTAGTGTTCCGTACTACCAGTTGTTTAACATGGGTCATTGATGACAACCACTATAAATTGACACTTACTTAGTATGTGATCACAATGTAACTGAAGATCATTTTACACTGGTCTCACTGGTGTTAGTTTTTTGGGTATAGAAAAAAAACGATCCAAGTTAGATGATAGACCCCCCTGATAATTTTCCCGCCATCTTAACAGATCAAAAAAAAAAAAAAAAAAAAAAAAAGGAAAAAATCATGGACATCAGAAATAATTTTCTGATGTCCATGATTTTTTTCAGATCTTATCCGGCTTTATTTTTTGAAATATAGGTGGGGACGGCAATTTCTCGGATTTAATTGCAAATTTTGTTAAACAAAGTTTTTATAAAAAATTGGAAAAATATATTTTTAGACTCTTATTTTCATAAGCTTTCAATTGATAGTGCAGAAATTTGTTTTTTTATTTACCCTTTCTTACTCCCCAAATTGCCCCCCCAATATAATTTAGCTTTTTTTTACTTCATTTGTGATATTGGACCAGCAATTGCTATATCATATCTGTACCCAGTTTCAACTTCCTATGTCTTACGGTCTCTGAGAAATATGTATCGTCCTCTTCTAAATTGTTATGTTGTAATTTCTACTGCTTTTAGATTTAATCATGATTGTAATACCATGTGATTTTCGAATGTTGTGTATACCTTTAATTGGCCTATGTATTAGCGACTAGATTTATATGGAAATTTTGTTTGTAATGCGAAATACTTTAAGCTGTTGGTGTACCTATTAAATAAATAAATTAAAATATGCCTGTGCCAGACAGACGGACGGACGGACAGACACCGAGCTGATTCCATAAGTGTTCCGTTTTGCCAATTTTGGTACGGAACACTAAAAACAATCGAAATATTCTAATTTGATTGTTCTAATACAATTTTTTCCATTTTAATTAAAAATAATGACTGTAGACATTATTAGAATTATTGTTAGTTGGCGATGTTGTTGGAATGATAATAGGTATTTCAATTATATAATTTTTGTTTCTCGAATGATACAAATATTTTTTATAAAGTATGAAATATAGCTATACTTACTTACAATAGGTACATTATTTCTTGAAACACTGAACCAGTCAGTTTCTATGAATTTATATTCAGTCTAATGAAAACGAAAACTTTATAGAGTTTCTGTAGGCCTCGCATGCCACCCCCGAGAAAACGATAAAAATCAAGATGTGCCTCCATCCTTATTATTTTACGTATGCCAGAAAGAGCGCGCATGACGCTTTTCTCGTTTAAACGATTTGTCGTGGGTGGCATGCTAGCCGTGCTGCCTGACCGCATCTTCTCTACAATTAGGTATACACCTTCCGAAGCGGTGGTGGTAGATTCACAAAAAAGTTATTACTTAGGTATAGTCGTCAAAATAACAGAATTATAAAAAGTCCCGACTTTAACGTAGTTATTAACTAAAAATAAGTTAATTATGCGATAAAACTTCAATCTACCTTTTCTAATTTAAATAATTTCTCTGACATTGATTGTAGGTGTATTGAATTGTGCAGTTTCAATTATTTTAAATTTTCAATTAACCCAGTCTTCTAGATGTCTGAAAATTTTATCATGTTCCAAAGTAATAAAAAAAAAATTCGAACTACATTCGCGTGTACCGGCAGGTAATATTCTACAGAGCAATTATTTTTAATTAATTTTCAATTGTTTTTAATTGAGTTAAAAAAAAAATCATGTCGTTTGAGGAGCAAATTATGTGATTTCTTACAATATTGCGCCATTGAACTGAAAAATAAATGTTTCTAACCTAATAGCTGTCCTTACCTCGGCAAACTACTTATTTTGTAGGTATGTTTTATAGAACCTAAGGCCCACCACACACATCCGGAATAAACCTGATTCGGAATTAGATTTCGTATGGAGTTTTGCCGCTTTCAGAGACTTTTTCACTAGATCTAGTGATTTTTTGATGTCTTAGGTGGCATATTTTAAAAAGATTTTTGAGCGTAGGCGTTGATAGATCGGTACCGTATTGTGATGGTGCAGTTGCGACATCGTCGCGGTATAGTTGCGAAATCGCCTACGGTCAAAAATCGCTTGTGTGATAATGGTTCATGCCATTTTGTCGGATTATGTCTAATGTTGAAACTATCGATAGTCTTTTGATATAGGAGTTATATTAATATTGGAATACAGTTTACAAATCAAAAATCATCATCGTAACATTCGTAACGTTATGAACTCATCAAATGATAGTAATTATCATGTATATAAATGTTTGTTTCGTTTTAATAATACCTAAAAATGAAATTATTGTCATTCATTTGGCGTTTCATACATTTTTATTTAGGCATTTTTTAAACAGCACTATTATTATAACACTAATTACACTAATTAAACTAATAAACTAGCACTAATTTTTTATATTATTTGTATTTTTTGTAACCATAGTTGACAACACTGAATCCTGAATCAGGATTCCGGATCGCAATTCCGTTTCCGTCTGTGTGTGGCGGACCTAAATAACAGGCGATTGTGACAAAGTTCTAAGGTGGCGCCTTCATTTAAAATAGTTTGACTATACATACAATACTTCTACTAGCAGTGTTTTTGTAGGAAAATGACTACTATTGTACTCTTATTTATAACGAGCTTTTACCCGCGACTTCGTCCGCATAAATTATATACCAGATTTTAAGTCACACAACAAAAGTTTCATCAAAATCGGTTCAGTAGTTTTTGCGTGATACTCGAACAAACAAACACCCAAACAAACAAACAGACAGACTAAAAATCCAAAAATTTGTGATTTGGAATCAGGGACAGGTAAAAACCAAGTCGTAATTTTTTTTTTGTAAATATCTTCAATGTACAGACACATTTCTGTTACAGTTTTATAATAGTTTAGATATATTCTGTGCTACTACTTACCTATCTCTGCTAGAGAATGTTGTTCAGTTTGATGGTCGGATCATCCTAAACAACCGTCAGCATTTTAAGGCTGCACTGAGCCTATTCTGCTGCCCATAATCGTGTTTTTTCATTTCTTATCAATTAAACAATATTTCCAAAAAACATGAATGTCACATTTTAGTCATTGCCGATTTTCAATTTATCGTGTTACTGCGGATTTGTTTTTAATTAAGTAGGTATAATGTTTGTAGTTATTATCTTTAAAAAAATAAGTAGGCTACCAGCATAAAACATAATAATCCGTAATGTTCATAAATTGAAAGCCAATTAGGACCACAATGAAACATTCTTTTTTTTTTTTTAAATGTTGTTTACCTAATTGTTTAGAAATAACAAAAATACGATTGAGCATGATTGCAGCACAGTAGCCTCGGTACCCTCTTAAGAAAGACCCTATAATATTCCTATAAATACTTACTTAATAGTTTGTACTTAGGTGTAGGTAGCAAGATTTTATATATCCCATAATAGGGTACCAACACCAACCAATATAAAAGGGTAAGGTAAGGTAATTAATAGGGTCGTACGTATGTCGTTTACCGTGTTCAAGTAATCGCCATGTTGAAACCCTGTAAACCATTCTGAATTGTATTTCGTTACTCAGAACTAACATAAGTTTTCATTTAATTTCCGCTCTTATACCAATGCACGAAAGATCACATTTACACGTTACACAATGTAAACATACCTAACCAAAAAAGTAAACAGAAGAACTTCGTGACGCCATTTCCATTTATAACTAAATAAACAAAACTATCATGATCTACAAAAAAAGATAAACACAAAAGACTGCTAAAGATGGCCTAAATATCGTTCAGAGTTCCAGACATAAAACAAAAAGAGTCATTTATAAAGTAACAAAAAACCTTACCTTACTAATGACACTCCATTTTCTCGCCACTAACTCTCACAAAGAAAAACAAAAACTGTGTTATCATCTGTTATTTGCAATAACAAAACGCTACGAAACTTTTTAAAAAACACAAAATGTTTTGTCCGGCAAAACGTTCGAATTTTAATCGTCGTCGCGCGTTCCGTTTTTCCGAATAGTCAACGTGGAGTGCGGCCGCATTGGTCTCATGTTAGAACACAAATGGCAGTCCGTTGACGAAGCGGTACAATCGCCGTGACGTCACGTGAAATGAAATTAAAAAATCAGAAGAAGCTCTAGTAGGGTATTGAGGCTTTATCGGTAACATGTCCAGCGGTAAATAGAGAAAGTAACAGACTTGATAGTCATTCACTTGAAAGTGCAAGTTCCGTATCGAAACATGCAAGTCAAAGGCTTAGCGGTTGACAAAAACGTTCTAATTCCACTTGAACGATTCAAACCAGTTCAGACCGTTCAGACCCGTTTCAGTTTTAAATAACTTCCTTATTTTTGCGAAATTTGACATAGTATTTTGTGTCGTTTGCTCCCACATTTCTTTTGTTATCGGTGTAACGTAACTTTAAATCGGCTAATCGGTTAAGGCTGGGTATTAGTAGAACAAGCCTCTCTTTCTAACAAGCAAACTTTCGCAATCAGCCATCCCGCTTCAATTGAAAGCAAGATCGCAAAAAAACGCATTTTTCATCAATATCTTTTCTCTTGGGTGTTTGGGGAAAAATCCATCGGTTAGAAGCCCTGCTATAATTATTTACCTTTCAAATGATGGTATATTCAGAAGAAATGGTGTAGTGTGATTCTTGTAAAACTGGTTATAAATCTGAAATCGAGCTTACTTTGCTCCTCTTTTCTATCGAGAAAATTTAATAGAATCGTGTTTTCAACGGTTAGATGCCCTGCAGAAAGAACGTATCTACACTGTTATGTGAACTATATATATTAAATGTAATAATTTGGTTCTCAAAAATCGGTTCGAAAACAGACAAAATAGGTATGACCCCCTCTTAAGCGTGTTTTGAATATTATACACTTTTGTCATTGGCATGTTTAGGGTTCCGTAGTCAAACAAAGAAATGTTACTCCATTCTGTCTATCTGTCTACTGTATTACTCGCTTATTTTTGCACCTATTCAATCAAAATTTGGCATGAAGACAGATATGAGATAACAGTAAACCCAAAACAGAAATGTAATTAAGAAACACATTTTTTCGACCACATTCGTTTAGGTATTCGTTTTTTCTAATAAATCGAGTGAGGTGCTGTCCTTGGATAGGTCTTGTAAAATGGAACAAAAAATCCATAAAAACTAACTCGTTAGGTTAGAGAGAGATAATATAAGTTCAGAGTCAAACATAGCCTTATTTGTTCAAAGTCAAACATAGCCCTATTTGTTCAGAGTCAAACATAGCCCTATTATCCAAGATTGAAGTATTTATGGGTGTTTTGTTTCATTTTACAAAACCTATCCAACGACAGCACCTTCGATTTATTAGAAAAAGACAATTTGTTCCAACTATCAAGCTAGTTATGTAGAGACGCATGTCTCTACCCAACAAACAGTTCTTATAAGTAGCTAGATAAGTGACTCTACTTACTTAGGAATTTTTATCCAGTTTCTATAACTAAACTCTTGCATGCCTTGTAATCAATTTTATCAAAAGGTAGGTACAGTTGAACCAAAAACCGTATTTTTCGAAGACAGCTAAAACGATATTTTGTGTGTGTTTTGGGTGTGTATACTTTATCAGGTACTAGACTAACTTCACCAAGGAATATAATACTCCCTAGGCGGGAGAAGAATGAGAACTCCATACATATAAAACGACCCCTTCACACACATACACACTACACATTTTATACTACAGCGACATCGCTGTTTATACGTGAACTAAAGAAAAAAAAAATATTTTTTTTCTTTTTTTCAAAATTTTAATATTTTCATCTTAACTTTATTGAGCTAATCAAGTTACTGAATTTCTGCTGATAATCGTAATAAACGAACTGTGAAATAAGGAATAAATAAATTGTAAATTGAAATTCAGTTTTACTTGATTAGCTCAATAAAGTTAATATTTTGTAATTATATTGTGCTTGTTCTACCTTGTGTTTATCTTTATAAATAAAATACTAGTCAAAAAGTTAAAAGTTTTGTATTCACAATAGTATAGGTTTAAAGATGCACTTTTATGAGATCTAGTTATTTACATATCTATACTACATTCCAAATAGCAACGAAATTTTAAGGCTATTTTGCAATACAGAAACAGATATTTGAAACACTTACTCTCTTTATTCTTAGAATAGCTTTTGTACTGTTCAAGATATGTCGGATACTTAGACTAATTATATCCGGACCGGCCTTGCGGTAGCATTTCCCCTCTGCCACGGTATTAGATCAATTAATCCTGCGCATTTACACCTAATTTTATACCTTATCACTAAACGAGACAGCCTATAATAGCGAAACAATAATTTTGAACTTAGAACGTTTGGGGTTTACACGAGACTACTTTTCATGATTTTGAACATTCAAAATTAGAATCTAAAGTGATAGGGAATAAAATCCAAAGTTGCGGATAACATGTTACCTCGCCCCCCGCAAAAAGTGGCAGAAAGTTTGTTAGTAGAATGACACGTGGTTACGCGTCCCGATATAATTAGTCTAAGGTCGGATAGTATATCTTTCTAATAAATAAATTACATTTGGTACTCAGAATTGGCCAGAAAGCTAAAAAGATTTTCCGATTCGGAAAATCTTGTCGTCTATATTTGGAACTAAGTATAAGTTAGTTTTAATTTTAAATACGCTTAACGCTAATAATAGGTACTCTTGGTTGCATATAATTGCCAACGAAAAAATATATAATATACAGGGTGTAACAAAACACCCTAGTAATACTTATTGGGGTGCTTCAGACCATCAAACTGAACAACTTTCACTATAGAGCCAACATCGAGAAAAAATAAACAAAATCAGCTGTTCCATACAAAACTCCAGTACCGACTCGACTAAAATGTATGGGACAGCAGATGTTTTTATTTTTTCTCGACGTTTGCTCCATAATGAAAGTTGTTCAGTTTGATGGTCTGAAGCACCCCCTTAAGTATTACTAGGGTATTTTGTTACACCCTGTATATTTTAAGACTGGCAGCAGAATGCAATACTTTAAACAGTACGTATTGTGTTCCTTTTGAACATTACATAGATCGCTTTTTGAGTCAACCACCGCGTGAAAAGGTCTTACTTTTGGGTGGGACTCAACCATACCCCTATAGTAGTGATGTGACCATCATGGGGTACTGTTATAACAGGTACCTATACAAAGTACAATTACAAAATACAAAACACAAATCGTACACAAATACATAATTTTACAACAAACCCACAAACATGGGGACTTCGGGAAGGCAGATTAGTATTAGTATGTCTGACGAATTTGATTAAGTTCTTTCGTAACGTGGCCGTCTCAAGCGCTTTGGCAGGGAGTTCGTCTGAAACAAATAGCATTTATTTAAGTAGTAGGTACATAAAATATACTTAGGTACTATGTGCACTAGGGCACTAGGGCACTAGGCCCCTAATTTTTTAGTGCAATGTTTGTTACTTAATAATAAAGAAAAAAAAAAAGAATAAACAATAACAAATAACGATCAGTATCGTTTAATAACAAATTTTATTGTTGTTTATTCTTTAAATTTTTGCTCTAATGTTAATAAAGGTTAGTAAAAAATGAAATGGCATGCAATGGACATCAAATTTTTTTTTCTTTACACTTTATTTGGTAGATGCCCTAATAGTATAAGAGATAAGCGTACTTTTGAAAACCATCGCTAGCAAGGCTGTTTCAGTATTCATAAGGTGTAGTGTAGAGTAGAGCATCTCTGTTAATTCTTTGATGTAATTGAAGCCCGCATAACGTCAGTTGGCTTAGTAGATACAGCTGCCGTTCATATCATAGGATATTGTAACATACTGCATGGTGTAGCTAGGTGAACAGTACAATAACATGATTTCTCCAGTCGGTTTAGTAGGTACCTTCAGCACTATAAGCAAGCGCGACTGACACGCACACATTAACTCTCTGTGCGTGAATGTGCAAGGGATGTCAGTAGTCGTTCCGATTCCGAACGAACAAATGTAGAGCTCGAACGAGAAAGAAATCGTGGTAGCTATGACCGAACGATAATTGTTTTGGAAACTTTATATACCACACTCTAAATCAATGCAAAATTTATTTCATATATTGTTGTTTCAATAACTAAAAAACAATCTTTCTTTTCTGAATAATTCTGCAAGAATATAGATTATAGTGGGCCTAAGATGGCCTGTCTTTAGGTCAAGAATTACAGCTACAATAGATATGGGCTATTAGCGGTAGCTATTGGTCACTGACTAAGCCCTTACAACCAAATAATAATAATACGATTACTTATACTGAATTATTCTGTTTCTGTTTCTGTTGTGTTTTATATTTTGTCTTCTGTTATGTGACTACGGTGTGGTCCTTTATTTCGTTAACCTATGTTATGTGTAAAAGCACAATAAAATAATATAAACTCATAATAATAATAATATAAAGTGGTGATTATTTGACTAAGACCCCTTAAAACCGTTTAATAATAGCAGCTTGTGGCGAGCTGTTGGTGATTGGCGACACCACGGACCCGATTCTCCAGAGGGCCCGGATTGATTTGGCCCTCACCTCCTGTCTTGCCTTAACCGGCCGGCTAGGAGTGGAGTCGCAAGAGCGGAACCTATGCTCCAGGTTGGAAGTGTAAAATGTCATAACGCCGGGGGCCTGCTGACTGGTGCGCTTAGCACCGGAAACTGGCGCCCGCAGACTCACCTCTCTACAACCTTAGCCGCTCACTAGATGTTGCCGCCTTGTCGCTCCTTGCGAGCGGCCATTTCGGGGGGCCCATCAAATGAGTTGGCAAGTCACCGTCTGCCATTTTTGACAAACTTAGAGACATTTGTTACGGCAGGCGTCCCGAGTCTCTCCGCAATAACCCAGATTTCCCGGCCCACCAAGTTCACCCCCATAACCCGAGTAGTTTTATTTTGTCCTTCCTACAATAGTCTCTGCACCGAACGTGATATGTCTTCTGGTGCATTCGCATAATGCATTCAGAGATAGACCACGGTTGGTGCATCCCATCACATTTAGATAAAAGTGTCTCAAAGGGGCCTCTACGTGTTGGACCTGTGTCCCCACGCAAGCCTTCCAAAGGTCCGGGCTTCGGCCCGAGAAATACCAACATGAGATATAATAATAATATACAATAATAAAAGGAAAGATTTTTTCTAAAGTTGAGACTGATTTTGTACTCCAAAACCACTAGTTCGAGATTTTATAGAAATCTTTGAGGCATTTCTGACTCTGAGAATGCCATGGCTTACATACATACATTAATACTTACCTAGAATCGCTTGTTTAGTAGCATAGAATATATTTTTTTTCTGAAAAAAAAAAAGAAATTCTTTTCTTCTACTGCCTTCTCTTTCTAAGATTTCACATAGGTCCTAGTCTGTCGCCAGCTCTCTTTTCTTTCTATAGCTCATTGTTTACGGTAATACCATCTAGCTTTCGAATCGAGTACTTCTAGGGCAGGAAAGAAGGAGTTCTAATCTGGATGGTTGTGTTTTCATTAAATCGTATCTCAATAACCCAATAGAGGGTGTTTTAATTAAAATGATAAAACTCAAATATTAAATGAAAATGAAATTGTAAATAATTGTACCTACTTGTTTATCAATTTAATTAATTATTTTAATATCAATTAAATAATAAACAAACAAACAAATAATACACATTACACACACACACATTGTTTACAAATAAATAATTTAAACAAAAATCCACTGCTGGACATATGCCTCCACGTCCACTGCTGGACATAGGCCTCCCCAAGGACTGTCCTAAAGGACAGTAGTAGTAGGTAGGTAGGTAGACATAGTAATGGTAGTAGGTAAACCTACCTCAAAATATTTGTTGATCCCGGTTTAGGAAAACGATGGAATTTCACTGAACCATCTTGAGCAGCCTTAGCTCCACATTTAGCACACTTCTTGTTTGCATTTAGTATCTTCTTCTTCGCGTATGTAAACATCTCACAATTAATAATTTGTCTCAAGTTCAACTAGTTTAATGTTTAAAAATCACAACAAGAAATTGTGCGATTACTGTGTAGGCGTATGTAGACATCTCAAAATGAATGTGTCTCAAGTTCAAGTAGTAAACTGTATAGTATAATAATTTACGCAACAAATCACAATAAGAAATTTAGCGTTTACGAAATATTAATAACAAAAAACATAAATTATATCAAAATTAAATAATTTTCAAAATATCAAAATGACGGGTTAGATAGTGTTGCCAAATCAAAATTACACAATACTGCTATAAATATCTTTTTCTCAAATTATCAAATAACATGATTCGTTTCGACCACGTTTACGATTATGTTTAATTAATAATACGTGCAATTTTAACCGTAATAATTAGTATCTTAATTATTTTGAGCATCATTTTATTATCTTGACTCTTCTAAACTGGTAAATTTGGTAGGTTATTAAAGTTGAAATACACACTCATAGACATTTTGTAAGGAGACTACAGACCTTAGCAAAGATAACAGACCTTGAACTTCACCTAGCTTGGTTTAGAACGAAGGTATTTTTTTTTATCGTCGATGGGTTTGCTCTTGACCTCAATCTAGTCCACATGACAAAGATGGGGTCGAAGATGTAGCGAGCTTACCCAGAATGGCACTGGCACTTCTGCACACTGAGACCACTGAGGTCCATCTTAAAGTATGATAATAAGTTGTATAATTAACTATGGACTAGGTTATCGATTTCAATTATAATAAAATTTAATCTGGTAATCGGTTATTCATTGAATTTTTGTCTTATCCATTTAATTGAAGTTTCTCACAATGACATTTAATACTAAACATTTTTACATACTTTGATGATTCTATCGATTCGTTTCGCCATTTTCTTAAGAGGGTACCGAGCCTCTAGTGCTGCCTTCAATAGTATTTTATACATAAATACCAATACTTTATTTCGAAGCAATTATACAAAATTTTCAAAAAACAAGAATGCCATAGTAGTCGTTGTTTTAGATTTATCGAGGCACGGGCTACTATGTTTTAGGTTTGTAGCTATTATTGTAAAAACTGTCAAAATTTACACTTTTTGCGGGTAACTACAAACATTATAAATGGAAATCCGTAATGACCCGAGAAATTGAAAATCTGCAGTTATTAAAAATTTTACATTCTTGTTTTTATAAAAAAATACTATTTAGGAGAACAATTGTATCAACAACGTGGCCTATATAAATATTTATTTGCAGCAAGTAATGTCGTGACTTGGTAATAATTGAAAAACCGCAGTTTCAGATAAACGCTGATCTTGAAATCTATTGCATATTTTATTATTAATAGATAGATTGCAAAATAGTAGGTAAGTTTTCTCCTATTGCTGCAAGTAGCATAAAAGTTAATAATTTATTTAGGGCCCACGGAGACGAGACCTAGACGGTGTGATCGCATTGGTACACGGAACAAAATATTTAGTACCTCTATTTATACAGGGTGTAAGTGACAGCTAGCAAATACTGAAACTGTGAACTCAGAACATCAAACTGAACAACTTTCACTATGGAGCCTACCTCAGGAAACGCGAACAACAATCAGCTGTCCCATACAAAACTCCTGTTCCTAACCGACTCAAATGTATGGGACAGCTGATTTTTTTTCGCGTTTCCTGAGGTAGGCTCCATAGTGAATGTTGTTCAGTTTGATGGTCTGAGTTCACCGTTTCAGTACCTATTTGCTAGGCTGTCACTTACACCCTATATTAGCAGTCTTGAAACATAACGATATTCCAACAAAAACCAAATTGTGTAAAGTTGCGAAGTTCGGTTTTGATGAATCAATTAGGCCAAGCCAAGATACTATTATAGTTTTAATTATTTAAGTTCAAGCTTATAGAGTAGAATCCCGCAGTCAATCAAAGGCCTCCATTTTTGGAGACCTAATTGTTAAGTTAAAGCTTGTAGGGTAGGATCCTACAGCTGATCAAAGTCCTCCTCTTCCATAATAAACCATCCATAAGAACCAAAAATTGCTTGCGTAGCAAAAATGCCAAGGATCTTTAAATGCCTTCAATTATTATCACGTCGAGAACTAACGCCTTTAATAAAATAAAATTAAACTACAAGAAATGTAACAAAATATTTAAACGACCAGACAAATATAGCAAACATTTACTTCAAGCAATCCAAGCTCGAAATTGCTTGAAATTAAACAATATTGTGCAAAATAAACGTTTTACAAACTGAAGTGCCTATTTCGCTGTACCATAGCGTAGCATATCCCACGACTAGGGATGTTGGGAACGCGAGATTTCGGATTCGGATATAAAATGTCATTTAGGTTTCGTTGCGAAGAGTAAGATCCACGTAAGATTAATAGTTCGCAGATCCTATATACGTTGTTCAGAGGGGTCAGATGGAGTAACTAACTGGTAGTCAGAAGGTGCATGCATCATATTGAAGATTAGTCTCCTCTTACGACTTCTTTGGCCGGTGCTATTCCATGCCAGACGAAATACCGCTCAAGAGAAAAATTGCGCAATGAATTTCGTCTATTTTGAGCCTTCTCTCACTAATGAGGATGAGACGCACTGGTATTCACAGTTCAAAAGCGGGCCCAGTAATAACCAGTGAAAAAAAGTTGACGGTCAACTAGCTGTCAGAATATTTTCAAGCCTTAATTGGCTTCTGACGCGGCTTAACGAATTGACATCGAAGCATTAAAAACAATATCCGAAATTGTATACCTGATGCACTTTTCATTTTCGAATATCCACAATATCCCGACACGACACTGTTTCCCGAAATGTGAAGATCTTCACTTTTGACTGAGGCCTCTCACGCGGAATGATAATTACAGCATTACGCGGCTCACTTCTCGTGCTAATCACCCTTACACAGTAATATGTCAGTGAGAACATGTTGTTACTATCGGTTCTCGATGATAAAGTCGATGGTGAAGAGTCGATCGGAACTTTCGAATGCCATTTTAAATTGTAAAAAAAATAGACCTAGAGTCTAGGTTTTTTTTATTTTTACTTTAAAAGTTTTTACCGTCTATTAGGTCCTAGACGGTAATTTTTAGGGTTCCGTACCCAAAGGGTGAAAACGGGACCCTATTACTAAGCCTTCGTTGTCCGTCCGACCGTCCGTCTGTCCTACCTATGGCTGTAACTTTTAAACCGTAATAGCTAGATAGTTGAAATTTTCTCAGATTATGCGATATTACGGCGGATTTGTTACCAAATAATAATAAAATAAAAAATTCAAAAAGTTAAAAATTAAGGGGGTTCTCAACAAGAAACTAGTTTTTATCAACGTTTTTTCTTCACGCTCTATCGTAAAAACGGTAATACATACAAGCGTCAAACGTAGTGTGATTATAGAGAAAACTCTACAGAATAACAACAAATACTAAAAACCGGCCAAGTATGAGTCGGTATTGCGCTAAAGGTCCCGGACAAAAAAAAAATTTTTTTCTAAGTTAATAATGTTGTGTTCTGTGGTGGTGTGGTACGGAGCCCTCTGTGCGCAAGTAGCCCGACTCGCACTTGACCGGTTTTATTTTTTATTAAATTCCGAAACATTGAATAGGTATCTAGGTATGCTAAAACTTAATATTTCTTAAAACTGTCCGCTTGGAAGGACAGTTGATTGTTGTGGCTCTTACTACCTTGAAAGGAAAAACAGTCATTATTATTTATGGACCTCTACGTTGCATACGCAAAATAATAATCATAATATTATACAGTGTATAATAGTATATACACTTTATATTTAAATAACATAATAGGGACCGACCAAAATTAATTTTCTCTTTATTATATCACTTAAAGTAGAGTTATCTTACGGACATGCCTTATTTATTTTAAAATACGTAACCGTATATAACAGTATTATAACAGTTTCCACATACTTAAGTATGTAAATCAAACCTTTAATTAGCATAGTAGTAGTAGTAGTTTAAGTAAAGTAATATATTTTTGGTGGGTAGGTACTATTTTATGGTTATTTTAAGTACTTAGTTTGATTTCAACTCTTATAAACGAAATAGGCAAAGTATAATCAAATTAAAGAGTGAAAAATGTTGGCTCGGACGGGATTTGAACCCAAAACCTGCCGAATCCGTCCCGTCAGAGACTAAGCGCTCTCACAGACGAGCGACACTTTGCGGTCGCCGGGTGTCGCGGAGGGTCGCGCCACCGTAAAACAGCGACAGCGAAGTGTCGCTCATCTGTGAGAGCCCTAAGGGGTGCTAGCTTGTACCAAAAAGTACCTATATTATAGTCTCTCAAACTGCTCATATATGTACTAATGACATTGTGGTAGTATCATATTTAAACATGACTAAGTCTAAATACATTTTTGTGGAAGCCAGCCAAAAATTTTCAATAATTTATTTGATTTGAAATAGCACACCATGACTTCATGGCATGGCATGTTAATAAATAATTATAGGCCTTCCATAGTGAAGCTTGAAAGCTTGATGTACTTTCGTCTACGCGATTCTCACACAAAACTCGTCCAAACTTTTAACATTCATCTAGTAGAAGCATCCAGAATCGGGCCTATATAACTACTCTCTTGTAATAAAAACCGCATTGTTTTGTTCTCGACTTTTCCCGTCAGTTTGTAATTAAACTCGATAATTGCAACTAATCGGTCGTGACGGAACTGTTTATCGGACACGCGATAGTGTATGCAAAACGTGAGTTTTGATATCGAGATGAAGATTGAAATCGAGAAAATGGTAGTAAACTAATCGATTATAGTTCCGATCTTTCGAAATGGAAGTAAACACGCGACAGTTTACAGGATGTTCGTTATTGATTTGTCGGGTGGAGTGTTTTATAAAGGATGTCTAGTTTTTGCGTGCGTTCAAGTCAGTTGTTTACAAGATTTGTGTGAAACATTTCATTGCTTACCATTTGTTATACCAATCGTTTGTAGTGTTTATAAGAAAATAATAACAAACATTTAAATGTTGATGCATTTTCATTGCATTGATACCGTTTTACATTGGTTTGATTGTGGCTTACAGCAAACAAATAGATTTAAAAAAAATACAAATCTTCTTACATCATCCTTTTTAACCTACGTGGTGGACTTACGCCCATACAACATCTCGGAGGGTAGGCCTGTGCCGTGGACGTAAAATTGTCTGATGACGATTAGGAAATTAAATGATTCTTGGATGATGAATGATGATTGGAGGTTGCCACTGCTCAGTTGTCTTTAAAAAACATAATGTAAATGCGGACTACAATAAACCTCTCCACTCCTTACAGTATGTACGTAAGGACCAGCGATGGTCTACGTGGCACAGGCTTAGCAAGCCTGTCAAGGCCCAAAACCACAGATAATAAATACAGTATGTACAGGTGGACCATAATGTGGAGAGGAAGACCAAATGAGCGTATCAGATAGTGCAACGGAGGTGGCAAGATACTGGATATGGACAATCTGAGGAAGACATGACTATTCCACACGAAGAGAAGTTAAAAGAATGTAGACATAAGTCCTATACAACTCCAAGGCAGGGCAAATGTATGCTCTCACTAAAAAGTTGTTGAAGGAGCTGGTCATACGCCAAGTTTAGGGTAAACAGTTGATCAGATCAGCTGATTGCATTTAGTATGAAAAGTCAAATTTTGTGACGTGATAACGTCTTATAAATCGATGAACACCGGCTGCACGCACGAAAAAGTGTCACGTTCCGCCTGAGCCTGAGCGTGCAAGCGAGAGCGCGGAACAAATCTCTCTTTCTCGCGTGACGTCAGAGCTAGCAATTCGAATATTCATAAATGTTTCTTTATGTCAGTATCACGTAAAACTATCGTCCGTAAACCGACTTTACAGACAACCAACTTTTCTCAATAGGTTTCTTAGGGAAAGTTGTTCAGTATCATAGGTACAATCACCCCTTAAAGTAATGCAACTGTTTACCCTAACACCCTGTATGTACCTACAGGTGTGCTACTAAAACGTTTTAACAGAATTTTATATCTGAAGGAACAAATTGTTAACATCTATTTTATTTATGCGGTGAATAAATCAAAAAGTAAAAGGTAAAAACTTACAAGTAACAAACTTGTGGAGGGAGGAAACACAATTTGAAATTTAAATGAAGATAAATATATATTTTTTTCATACTTATCTTACAACATCATCTTACACGCTGTTTCATTATTCGGTACATACGCAGTTACAAAAAAAATGCAATAAGCAAAAAAAAAGGAAAACATATCAAAGCACGTTCATAAGATTTCTTCTTGAAAACATCGGTCGGTGGTGTGTTACGGAAAGGTACCCACGGACAATCAATCATGAGGGTCCGAGTTCGAATCCACACGCCGCACGTATAGGTATGCCAAAGGTAGGTACCATAAACTAATAGTTTGATGGTCTAACTTTAGTTAGGGGTGGTTTGGTATTATATTATATTATACCTTACGGAATAGAGTAAGTGACATGAGTTGTCAAATGAAACCGTTTTTGGACGTTTTTTGGAGTCCTCGGCAGGGTAAAAATTCGATTTCTGTGTATTAATTCTCAATCTAACGTGAAATGGTGAATAATTTAATGAAACAGTGTTAGTATATTTTACAAAATTATCTACGATTTCACTTTAGGTTCACGATTATTGACAGAAACTGAATTTTTACCAGGACTCCAAATCCCCAAAAACGGTTCTATTGCCTCGCGTCACGTATCTCTTTCTATTATACAGGCATGCCGCTAGGTACATCTCGCTCTCTCAGCTGTCACCGTCTCTCTTACGTAGTATAATACCTTTATGGGTTTACCACCCCTTTAAATATTACTCGGGTGTTTGTTACACCCTGTATAGACTGATGATGATGATAAAACTCTTGATTTTTAGGGTTCCGTACCCAAAGGGTGAAAACGGGACCCTATTACTAAGCCTACGTTGTCCGTCCGTCCGTCCGTCTGTCCTACCTATAACTCTTAGAGGCTGTAACTTTTGAACCGTTAGAGCTAGATAGTTGAAATTTACACAAAATGTGCGTTATTATGGCGGATTTGCTAACTAATAATAAAAAAGTCAAAAAAATAAAAAAGGGGGGTCCTCATGCAAGGAACTAGTTTTTATCAACGTTTTTTCTTCTCGCTCTATGGTAAAAACGGTAATACATACAAGCGTCAAACTTAGTGCAGTATAGAGAAACTCTACAGTATAAAAACAAATAATAAAAACTGGCCAAGTGTGACTCGGTTTCGTGCTAAAGGTCAAGGAAAAAAAAAGATTTTTTGTACTTTAATATGTTGTGTGCGGTGGTGTGGCTGTAGTACTCCTCGGTTTGCAAGTTGCCGGACTCGCATTTGACCGATTTTATTATGAGTATACTATTGTACAGCATCCCTCTCGCTCACCTCTTTCTATTTAACCCACACAATAAAACAAAGATTTCACACTAATAACTATGTTATATACTTAATTACGTTTTATCTTCACATGCCACCGGTTTGATTGCGATGTTTAGCGCCATCTGGCACAAACTTCCCTGCAGATTGACGTGATAGATTACGAGATATCGATCGAACTATATTGTAAGGTATTTAAGTAACCTAGTGCTTGTGAAATATTTCGTGTTGTGAAGCCTGCAGTCTCCATAGGTAGGAACATAAAGCGAAAACATTTTTATATTCCTAGTAATTATTTAAAAAATTTATATGTGATTAGTTTAAAACTACAAACATGGTAATTTCAGCTTTTGATTGTTTTGAATTTCATGATCATGAATAAGCTCATAGAGGGAGGTTACACGGTCAGTATTTCATCAGTCTGGTCCATTAGTCTGGTCATGTATATTTGACTTGAAGGGAAACTGACTCGAGATTGACCCGACTAACATGGTGCTTCAGTATATCAGTTTCCCTTCAAATCAAATAAACATGACCAGACTGATGGACCAGAATGACGAAATACTGAACGTGTAACCTCCCTCATAGGGTGAGAACTTTTAGTCATGATAGAAGACATAATATACAGGGTGAAATTCTGCTGTTCCATACTAAACTGCAGTGCCTACTCGACTCAAATGTATGCAGCAGCAGATTGTTTTTGCTCCGATCGTTTTGCTCCCATATTAAAAGTTGTTCAGTTTGATGGGTAGAGTCTTAGTTTAAAAGGATGCCAATGATATCAATTTCACCCTGTATATGTCCCACTGCAGGTTTGAGGGTAAACCTGCAGTGGGACATATATAGGCCGATGATGATTAAGGTTTCAGAATGTAAAGATGAGAGATTACATCTGTCTTAAGCGCACATAATCATGGTATTATGAGGATAGACCAGTACGGTTTACTACATTCAAACGTATACCCGTGTTTTCTCCCTGGATAATAACACTAGAGTAAATATTTTTTTACCATACAATCTATGTCACCTCTGCCATGTGGCAGACATAGATTGTATGGGACATCCCATGTTTTGTTTTTTTTGCATTAATTAATTACTGAAAGAACTAGAGACCTTCGAAAATGACAAATTTTACCGCCCGTTTTCAGACATCCTGTAAACAAAGACTAATATAAACAAAAAAAGCAAAACATACGGACAGACATAGCTAAAGTCTTTCTCAGTTTTGGAAGAGGAAATAGGGGAATACGAAATGCTGATTTCGTCGATTTATGTAGATAAAACTGGTCCGAGCTGCAGTCGTCTCCTTCGCACTCTAGTCGGCGGGCTGTAGGGGCGGATCTGATAAATAAGTATATAGTCGGAAAGTTATCTATCTCCAAAATAGCATTTCAGCCCGCCTATCCTCTTAAATATATCCTCCATATTAAAGATATTATATTGTAAATAGGTAAGTAGGTAACCGCTGTAGATGAAATATATCATGCCCCATCGTTTTAAACTGGCTTTGAACCTCCAATGAATATCAACTTCATAGTAAGAAAATCAACTCGCTTACTTATTTTCCTGTGTGTTATGAATGAAACAGACAATAGTACCAATAATTATTCGTGTACTTACTAACATTGTAAATAGACACGCCATTCAATCATAAATTAATTTGTTATCATGGCATCATGCAACTATTTTCTAGTATTAATCAGCTTTATAGGTACCACCATGACAAATTACGGAACAATCTTTTCTTATTGTTTGCTTGTTAGTATGTCTGACAACTGTGTATAAAAAAATGCCTTCACTATTTTTTTAAAGTACTCATCACCAAATTGAACAACTTTTACTATGGTATGGATCCAACTTCGAAAGTATGACTAATGTTTTTTTTTACGACGTATAAGTATTTTATACGCCTAGGTTGTCCCCTTCAAGCCTTAGACTACTTATATTGGGACGCGTAACCACGTGTCATTTTACTAACAAACTTTCTGCCACTTTTTGCGGGTGGCGAGGTAACATGTTATTCGCAACTTTGGATTTTATTCCCTATGACTTTAGATTCTAATTTTGAATGTTCAAAATCATGAAAAGTAGTCTCGTGTAAACCCCAAACGTTCTAAGTTCGAAATTATTGTTTCGCAACAATAGGCTGTCTAGTTTAGTGATAAATTATAAAATTGAGTGTAAATGCGCAAGATTAATTGATCTAATACCGTAGCAGAGGGGAAATGCTACCGCAAGGCAGGTCCTTATATAAGTAGTCTAAGCTTCAAGCACTTACACTTAAACTTGCTGAAGAAAAATGTAGCTCAAAGTTTAATAGGATAGAGCAGGCATGTCAAACTCAAAGTCATTGGTGGGCCACATTTATAATGAATGATAGTAGAATCAGTGGGCCGCAAACAACTTACAGAAATTATATCAATTATACAAAATCATTTGTGTCTTTATGAATGTGTCTTTTGCTATAAATAATTATGTTGTTCATTTCGGGTAGGGGGTAATACTATCTGCAGAAATCTTAAGAAATTAACTTCCAAACCGTATCTAAAGATTAAGGGGGTGTGTGTATGAGACTTTCAAATGAATATGATAAAATCCTTTTTCTGCTTATTAAGTTTTCGGGACCCTTAGTTCTGCCCTGCATACTATGAAAAAAAGGTGAGCGAGCGAAACGAGCTCGTAATTTTTCACATCATGATTCAAAACAATGGTATGACAATCATTATATGACTATGGCTTGCCGAAAATCTGGCTACTTGAGTATTTGTAAAAGTCTGCACCCTCTCGGGCCGCATCAGGAAGGCCGCATGTTTGACATGCCTGGTGTAGAGCGTTAGGTACCTACGTACACAAACGTTGTCATCATGTGATCAATCACCAAAAAAGTTTTTCTGCTAAATTAATTTTCTGTATTTCGTAATATTTGATCGATGTTATTTCTCAGCATATTTTCTAATCTAAACACACGTTCAATTTTATTAAACAACATTCTCGTTACAATGAAATCGTCAATAATCAAACGTCTATTCAAATGTTACAGTCATCTCTATAGAGCGAGTCATCACTTTGCAATCAATAATTATAGCTTCAACTTTTTTTGGTTGAATTTCATTCAATTCACAGTTCTCTCTTGCATGTCTTTAGCCTGTACAAAAACATGCAAGGTCATCGAAATTTCAAAAACTCTCAATAGAGAAATTTTATTCATAGTGTTTTGCTTGACTTCGATTCAAATGAGAATAGAAAGATATTCAGATTCTTTGTGAGCTATTTGGTTAATTTGAAGATGAATAGACATCTAATGCTATTGTTATTTGGAACAGGGTGTAATAACACAACATTTTACAATATTTGTTTTGTCTTTTAATATTTGTTGATTATTTGCATTGTTACAGCCAATGTTGTATAGTTTAAATATAGTGGTATGTTGTGTAGTGGGGTACAATTCAAGACCCGTTCAGTACAAATAGTAAATCAATCTTTAACTTGTATTCATTATTATTCTTTCTTTGATAAAGAAAATAGACATTTTTTTTTGCAATATACTTCTTGTAAATAGTTTTAGCTCTCTAGGCTAGTCTCTAGCCCTCAGTTTAGGTATTCCTGGATAATGAGGGCTAGGCTTCTTCGAAAGAGCCACACCACCACAAAACACAACATTATCAACTTTAAAAAAAAAAACTTTTTTTGTCCGGGACCTTTAGCGCAAGACCGACTCACACTTTGCCGGTTTTTAGTATTTGTTGTTATTTTGTAGAGTTTGCTTTATAATCACACTAAGCTTGACGCTTGTATGTATTACTGTTTTAATCTAAAAAAAATTCAAATATCTAGCTATTACGGGTCAAAAGTTACAACCCTAAATAGGTAGGACAGACGGACGGACGGACGGACAGACGGACAGACGGACAGACCGACGGACGGACGGACGGACGGACAACGTAGGCTTAGTAATAGGGTCCCGTTTTCACCCTTTGGGTACGGAACCCCTCATAAATGGGCATTAGTTGTATAACAAATAGGCTACCGCTTAAATGGCATTTCGATTACGTGGCGTAGAACAAATTGGTTTCGACGAGATGTTCTTTCGGTAAGAAATCGTGATCCCAAAACGTAACCACAGTCTGTATAGTCTTATATTATTTTTTCTCAAGATTGAATTAACATAACATTAACTATATTAAAGTAAGATCCTGAGAAGATATGCGACGAACTTATAATTTGGTCATATTTGCTTTAAATAATACAACCTAAAAACCGACTGACAAAAACAGCATGTTCCGTCTAATTGTGTTAGAATGTAAACACTAAACAATTAGGTTAGCAATTACTGGACTGTTTACAAAACTTTATTATGTCGATGACATAATGATTAATGTTTCAATAATTCAACTGGTCAATAGACTGCGCATCATCTGGCTAACGGAGCATGAAGTATGCTATTCATCTTTATTAGATTAAGGATAGTGCTGAGTGTTGAACCAATTGAAGCTGCCAAAGAAAACATACTTAAAAAGCATTCCGAAGGTGTATTGAAGTTGACGATGTTGACCCTCCTTGTTCAGCCATAGCTTCTTCAAAATCATCATTAGTTAGCCTACCCACTTACATTACATACATCCCACTACAAGGCATGGGCATCGTCTCACAGAAATAAACGCGAGATGGGAGCAAGCCATACTCCACAGGATTACTTATTTTATTTCACTTATTTATTTTATTTTATGAAACAATTACACAACTTCGCAGAGAGTCGGCAATACGCCATGCATGTAAGTATACTTTATTTTATTTTATTTATTGACGAAACCAACAGCATTACAGTAATAATTATAAAAATAACAATTTGTGTAGGTAATATAGCCAATTACAGGTTTCCTTATGTTAACATTTTGATAAATAGTAATCTAAACACTGAAACTCTAAATCTAAACACTGTTGTTATATAATCAACATTAAAACGGAATTTGAGTATATTATATTATATTATATAAAATTTCGATACAGCATACACATCCTCTGCAACACACTACATACAGGAAATTTCTTGTATTTGGATTGGGTGGGATAAAAAAAAAATATACAAATACAAATACAACAAATACAAATATATTTATTCAACATTTTTACAAAAGTTTAGATTGCTAATAATAACACACTTGCTAACAGTACAAATGTTGTTCCATGTTGTTCAGTATTACAATTTACTCATGGTCCTCAAATTAGTAAAGTTTGTAATATGAGGGCCAGTTATGTACGATTACCAGGTAGTTACAGGCCAATTTAGACATTATTTGAAGTTTGAAGTTATCACATATTTCACAACGAGAACAAGACAAGATCAGGATAGATAAATAAAATATAATAAACTAGTTCTCTTGTGAACAAAAAAACATTGTCACACGGAAACTAACTGTGACACCAACACGAATACACACGTGCACCATACAAAACTATACCTATTCTCCATTTGCACACTAAAAACATACAAAAAGAGGCAACCAAATTTTTATAAAAGGCGGTATTATCATACCAATAGCTACAGATTGCGACTACGATACTGTACAAAGGAAGCTTTCTGTTTGTGCGTACGATAGGGTTGCCAACCAGTCTCTAATCAATGCTTTGGTTTCCCTGAGTGAGCAGTCTCTAAGATTACAAAATTCATTAATTTTGTTGTAAATGAATTGGGATATAAAGGGTGCAAAGCGTCTAGCAAAACTTGTATTAACTGAAACAGGTGCAAGTCTGAAGAGTCTCTTAGATCGCATATCGGCATAAGATTCCGACCTTATAACATTTCTGTGGGTAATGAGGGCCACCTTGAAAATAAAGAGCTGTCTCACTGTCAGGACGCCACTCTCTCTGTATACAAGTTCGGTTGGATATCTGAAACGTTTATAAAGCATAGTCTTTAGTACCGAACGTTGCGCTATTTCGACGCTAATCATGTTGGTCTTAGCTGCTCCACCCCAGCATGAGATGCAATACGATAGTAGTGACTGACACAATGCCAGATACACAAGTTTAAGCGTATCCTGACTTGCAGCACTTCGGAGCTCTCTCATGACATGTATCACTCTGCGTACCCTGCCTGACAGCACATCTATGTGCTCTTTGAAGGTTAGCCTTTCATCCACCAAAATGCCAAGGTATTTAGTGACCTTCTTTCGGGATAGAGATTCGCATGAACAGGCCAAATTGTCCCCAGAACAGGTATGAACTTTCATCTGGTGTGATGTGGGCGGGGCAGAAGCAGCGGTTTTGTGAAAACATAGGTAAGTAGTTTTACTCGTGTTGAGGGTCAAAAGGTTTTAATATAATATATCGCCATAATAATTACTTACCTATGTGTACAATTTTAGTAATTTCGAAATAAAATTAGTTACAATACAATAAATTTTTCTCCAACTTAAGCCTAATCTTAACTTATTTCTTACGAGATAGATCTAATTAATAGTTTGGTGGTTCGTGGTCAACTTTCTGTCAGACAAATAAAATCAAGCTGTTTCAATATAGGCCTCAGGCCTGGATTCATTGTAATAATGAGTTCTTATTGGTGTTTCTCATAAAACTTAAAGGTCTCTTCGAGATCATAGTTAATGTCCCATTTAAACACATTATAGCCTTGGGCTTCAGAACGTCAATGCAACTTCACCTTTATCAGTGAGTACAATTTAAAATAGTGTGTCGAGGACTTGATTCTTCGTGACACCTTCAATATGTCTGACACTTGCTACAGGGAAGTTGTAGCAAAGTTTCTGACCACTCCAAAAGGGATTATGATCGCAAGTTCGTGCAAAATGTATCTACGAGCGTGAAAGGACATCTTGAAAATAGATTGGAAACCCAACGGATGTTCCTCAATATTAATTCAAATATCACAGATGGGAATGAAGCAATATCAAAACCATTTTCCCTCTCCGTCGTTACCATTGCATTCCTCAAGTTATCTACAAAGAGTGAAACCGTTTATTAGCAATTCAACAATGTTACTATTACAGGTACGATCGCGAACGGAATAAATGCAGTTGTTTTTGTTATAATTATAAAGTAGTTATGTTCGCTTGATTACTCACTAGGTGATTTATATTGTTTTGCTGTTGTAAAATTGATTTTAAGATGAAGTTGTGGAAAGTTTTTCTTTGTAAATTGCTATGAGGCGAAAGAAGGTGCATATAAATTCTGATTTTTTAGGGTTCCGTACCCAAAGGGTGAAAACGGGACCCTATTACTAAGCCTACGTTGTCCGTCCGTCCGTCCGTCCGTCCGTCCGTCTGTCCGTGTGTCCGTCCGTCCGTCCGTCTGTCCTACCTATTTAGGGCTGTAACTTTTGAACCGTAATTGCTAGATAGTTGAAATTTTCACGGAATGTGCGTTATTACGGCGGATTTGTTAACAAATAATAAAAATGTCAAAATGTTAAAAATTTAGTGGGGTTCTCAACAAGAAACTAGTTTTTATCAACGTTTTTTCTTCACGCTCTATAGTAAAAACGGTAATACATACAAGCGTCAAACTTAGTGTGATTATAGAGCAAACTCTACAGAATAAAAACAAATACTAAAAACCGGCCAAGTGTCAGTCGGTCTCACGCTAAAGGTCCCGGACAAAAAAAGTTTTTTTTCTAAGTTAATAATGTTGTGTTCTGTGGTGGTGTGGTACGGAACCCTGTGCGCGAGTAGCCCGACTCGCACTTGACCGGTTTTATTTTTAAATTAAATTCACCAATCTCGTATTAAAAACAGGGATTTTTGTTCTCACTTTCTCAAGTACCTACCTATTCGCTTGAAATATTGTTTGTCGTTAATACGTAGGTATCTACTTATTACGCTGGCTTAGAGGCCAGAAGTGGTTCTTGGCCTCCGACAACAAAACACAATAGTTCATCAGGTCACCAAGGATCTTGAGGTGCTGAAGGTAGACATAGGTACTTACCTAAACTAGGTAACTAAGTAACTAAGGTTATCATTACTTCAACGACTGTAAACTCACGTCACGACTCACATGAAAATTACCAAAAAACTCAGGTGAGTTGGGAGTCACAGGTGTGCACAGCATATGGCGCTGTCCTATTGCCATCGCTCGCGCGATCATGCGTTCGTCCGACGAAAATCATTGTGCCACTGTGCGTTTAAACATACTTATATCTGAATAAAAATAGAACAATTGGATCGCATCTCATGATAGCACGACCTTCTATAGGATATTCCGCAGATATACCTAAGTATGATTAAACGCACAGTGGCACAATGATTTTCGTCGGACGAACGCATGATCGCGCGAGCGATGGCAATAGGACAGCGCCTATGATTGGCTAAAATAAAGTCAACATAGCTAGCCAGTAAGTTTTTTTGTAATTATAGGTATAGAATATATGGACGGACACGCAACCATGATGATCCGGATTCGAATCTGCACGAACGACGACGTGTCATGTACCAATGAGTTTTTCTAACTCATGTACCATCGCGGACTTTTCCGCCTGACCGCCACTAGGCTCATTTTTGCTTGCATACTAAAAAGTAAAAGCGATATCTTACCCCGCCCTATTGATGAATAGACCAATTAATAATAGTTTCCAAACAATAAATTTTGGGCGAAATTATGCGATTTTTTTCTTAAGTGTGACCACTTAAGAAAAAAAGACGGCGGAAAAGTCCGACCGTAGACCGACTGCTCTCAAACGGAAACCTTAGGAGGAAACATGCATAACAGAAGAAATTCTGACTGAGTGGTGGACTGATGCTCAAACATCTGAGGCTGACGATGACTAAAATGGTCGCTGTATTTTGCTTACATCTGCCTCTCGCATCGGTCGGTTTAATTTAATAACAGTCCATAACTGATTAGTTATGGACTGTTATTAAATTAAACCGACTAATCAGCCTGTGAATAAAATCGGAGCAAATCTAATTTAGAGAGAGGAATATTTTAATATTCATGTTTAGTAATCATGATAATGTGTGCTAATTAATTAATGGAGGTGTTCTTGCATAAAATAAGGATTTATTTGATTTTTATGCAAATCAAGAGCGTTTATCAATTATCGAGACTGCAAACTTAATGCGATGTCTCATTTTTGACATTTCACTTTGTAATCTGTCACATTTTTTACGTATATTATCTGTGATCACAAGTTATGACTGTGTCATAGTGGTAGAATATTAAGTATAATTACCAATAAATTTATGTATATTCGAGTTGGCACCATCGACTAGCTCTAAAGGACAAGTATCCAGAGCCGTAAAATATATTACGAAAAACAACAACCAACTGTTCTGACAATCATGTTTTGTGACTAATTATTGGTAATTATAAACGTAGTGAGATATAAGTTATGTTAATATTATGTGTTTGAATTATATTATGTATTTGTTAAGTATAATCAAATTGTGTTTTGGATGGATGGATGGATGTGGTTAGTTGGATGTGGTTGGTTTTGCCGCCATTACAGTTTGATTATAAATAGACGTGTCTGGTCATTAGAGGGGATGATTCCTTTTACTACTGGTCCGACAAGGACGTCACGCTGTCCAAAGTTAAGTATAACTTGTGTGTTACTGTAATTACTGCTCATTTAAATGTCTTTTGTGTAAATCGTGTCGAATCGAAAGTAAATTAAAGATAATAAGTAGACTGATTCTCATGTTTCATTACAAATAATCACTGCTACCCATTTATTCTATAACAACTGCTTTCGTCTTTTGGTGTTATTGATTGGACATTGCGTATACCTACCTAGGTACCTTCGGTTACAAAAAATACTAGGTAATAATACCGACCTTCAATACAGTTTGTAATAGTTATCCCCAAGAAAGAAGTACTTGAATCTTCATAAATGTTAAATTCAGAAAGAAAGTAATGTGTGGGCTGGAGAATGATTGATGAAATTATCGAGTCGTGACTTTTTGATCTCAATAAACACAAACCTACCTATCACAAAAGTATTACAACCTACACGGGAACAGTTTCTAAAGATAAGAATGAACGTAATCAAATGAAGTCTGATCCAGAAGGTAATAGTTGCAAAAAAATTTGGAATTTCACTAGATTTCTGCCGTTTTTTTTCCAAATTTTTATTTTTAGCTATGAACCACCTAGGTACTTGATCACTCACGAGCATTTATGATCATCTACTACCTATTCAAAATGAGAGTATCTCTAGGGATATTGTAGAAAGTCGTTGTAAATAAATAAATATTATTCACCATTACAAGTAAAGAGCTCGTCACCCCTTTTATTCAGGGTATAAGTGAAAAATCTGCTGTTCCATACATTATAACAGTAGGTAGGCACAGCAGTTTTGTATGGGACAGCAGATTTTTTTTCGAGTTTCCTGAGGTAGGCTCCATGAAAGTTGTTCAGTTTGATGGTCTGAGTTCGCCGTTTCAGTATTTGCTAGGCTGACTCACACCCTGTATTGGATAGTGGTCAGGTCACAAGACAAGGTTCTTAATTGAAAGCATCTAAGTATAAAATATTACCTAGGTTTTCTCTCAATTTTATCCTTCACCAAAAAGTCTTTGGTGTTACATCGTACAGTCAGCACCAATAAGTTGTATACACTTTTGTTCTACGTCGTAGTACTAAAGTGTATACTGGGTGGAACGTAACGAGGGTCTTTCCTTTTAGGGGGTGTACTGACAATGAAAAGAAACAACTTTCCCTAAGAAACATGGGTCAAAAAAAAAAACAATTTTGGAACACCTATACTAAAGGGCGACAGCACCGGTCGGTCTATTTTCTATGGGAGTTCCAAAATTTTTATTTTTTTTCGACCTATGTTCCTTAGGGAAAGTTGTTTAGTTTCATTGTCTGAATACACTCTTAAAGGCCCTCGTTACTTTCCACCCAGTATAACTTATTGCTGCTGACTGTACATCGTAGGTAGATAACGTAACTTCCTAAGATAAAAGTTAATAATAATAAATCTAGTTCACAATCAAAAATGAAAAATAAAAAAAATTAAAACATTATTAACCAACACGCGGTATACTAACTTGATAATGGAGCGAAAAATGTTCTTTTACTCGTCTTTTACATAACAAATAAAATGGCGGAAAAGGAAAATGAAATTCTCAGTAAACATAGTAAGCGTGAAACGTTATGCAAACGTCATAGTTAATGCAATTATATGCAGAATCTCTTCAACGGCATGTGCTTACGAAGCCACACTGGTATGGCTTCATGTTAAAACTTATGCTAAACATACTTTGTGCTAGTCCTATTAGTTCATGCGATGTAGCTTCATACATAAACATTAGATAAACTCACGCCCCCACTCTTCCGCGGGATGGTCAGAATCTTTAACATAACTAACAGTTAAGAGGACTATGAAGCCTGCAGTCTTCATAAAAATAGCAAAAAAGGGTTTTACCTCACTAAAACCTTCCAGAAATCTATGGTTTTTTTTGGTCTCATTTGCATAGGATGCACTAGAAGGGATTTTTCGAAAATCAACCCCTAAAGGGTTGAAACTCCAAAATCTATATCTCCGAAATAATCTTATCTCAGAAAAAGCTAGTTAAAACCAATTCGTAATAGGATATTACATCAAAATGAAGATACCTAGAGTGAACAGTATCTGAATTGTAGTCTAGATCATCATCATCATCATCTCAGCCGATGGACGTCCACTGCTGGACATAGGCCTCTCCCAAGGATCGCCGCAACGACCGGTTCTGCGCTGCCCTCTTCCTACAGGTTCCCGCCGCCTTCACCAGGTCGTCGGTCCACCTTGTAGGGGGCCTACACAAGCTGCGCTTTCCGGTACGCGGTCGCCACTCGAGAACTCTTCAGCCCTATCATCGGCCATCGGTTCTGCGAGCTATGTGCCCTGCCCACTGTCACTTAGTTTAGCAATTCTTTGGGCTATTATTATTATTAGGGGTTTTTGGGCCTTGACAGGCTTATGCCACGTAGACCATCGCTGGTCCTTTGTGATCGCCCTTTTTAAAGTTCCTTACCAATCCCCACTGCGGCCAGATATCGCAGTAGATTTTTGATCGGGATAGTTTGTATGTCATCTGGTGTCAGCACCTGCCTACCCAGATGAGTACTGCGTTTGTACATCAGGGGGCCACAGTCACATAGGAGGTGCAGAGGAGTTTCCATCTCCTCCTTGCAGAATCTGCAGCCGGTCGTGTCACTTAAGTTCAGTGTATGCATGTGCTTATTTAATTTGCAGTGGCCTGTGAGTGTCCTTGCATTCTTTGGGCTATGTCCGGTACTCTGATTCTTCTGCGGATCTCATCATATCTGATTCGATCTCGCAGGGAAACTCCATAGCCCTCTCCATTGTCCATAGTCTAGATATCTACACATAAATGCTATTTTGTACTGGTTCAATTCAAGAGTTAAACAATAGGAGGTTAAAACGTTTTCGTTACTTACGTTCGAGCAAGAACGATTTATTAAATCCTTGTTGTGAACGAAACAAAAGAAATTCGAAACATCTGTGTTTTCAATATAAGAAAAAAAAGAAATTTTTCATTTCGAATTGTACCGCTGACCGACTTCGAAACCAACACCGATCGTCGAAAAGTTAACTGGAGGATTTCCAAAACTTAAACATTGCAACTTCTGAGTTTTATTTTAGGGTTCCTTGAATCGGATACTGTTGATAAATATTTTTCATTACCGATTTTGAATACATAGCAACGGCTTATTTACAAAAGGGAGTACAGAAGGTTTCTTCTTTTTTATTCTCTTCCTGTCACCCATAGGGGTGACACACACTCCCACATAGGTGGGGTAATAGTACTGTGGTATAATAATGCTTCTTCTTTCATTCTTATCGTGTGGGCAGAGCCCTGGTGTCAGAGTTTTTTCAGACCGCCTTACGGCCTCTGACGTGGTTTTAATATAACGACTACTACCACCAGAGATAGTAGCCGGGACCAACGGCTTAACGTGCCATCCGAAGCACGGAATCATTTTTCTTTTCGGACAATCAGGTGATTCAGCCTGCAATGTCCTAACCAACTGGGGGAAAATGCACAAAGTGACCTATCACTAGGTGTCCCCCGTGGGAATCGAACCCACGACCTCCGTGTCGAGAGCCAAAGCTCTTAACCATTAGACCACGGAGGCAGTTAATGCTCAGATAATAGCTCTCCACACCGGTTGCGATCTTGGGCAGCACTGTTGATATCCTCACATCATAATAGTCATTGTTATCAATTTTGGCCTCTACTTCCACAGAAGCTCAGATGGTTTGGACATGAAGAAAGGATTAGTAAATGATATTAGACTACCGTATGTAAATAATACGGTGTATTTAAATGCGTTGCGATCTAAAATACTTTCACTGTGGAATCAAAATTGAAATCATGAGAAAAAAATCGACTGTTCATTAATAGCGAAAAAGCGAAAAACTTTTATTTATAACTGTTCCCGCGGCTTCGCCCGCGTGGAATTCTGGCGGAATTTTTTACAGCCTATGGCCCCGATTCGGACTGTGCCACGACTTAACTAAATGTATTCCTGTCACTTTCTAAAATAAGATTAGGAAAAGAGACAGAAACCAAGAGCTGACTTTAGTGCTGTCAAAGTGACGTTACACGCCCGAAATAAGATGCCATCATAATGTACGCCATCTTATTTAAGGCGTTTTTGGGCGTGTAACGTCACTTTGACAGCACTAAAGTCAGCTGTTGGTTTTCTGTCTCTTTTCTTAATCTAATTAGTTAGAAAGTGACAGGAATAAATTTAGTTAAGTTAAGTCGTGGCACAGTCCGAATCGGGGCCATTGTCTACCCTGAAGGTCCAAAGAATTATTGAAATCGGATACGGAGTTTCGGAGATACTTCCTACATCCAAACTTACAAACTTTACTCTTTATAATATTAGTGTAGATCTTGTGTAGATGTAAATTACGTCCTAGATACAAACACTGAAACTTTACCTCTTTATAATATTAGTGTAGGTAGATGTAGACTATACAAGTAGGTACCGACGTACTTACCTTTAAACCAATATAATTTCGTCAGCAAATCGAAATTCGTGACCATAGTTCGTGAGACAGTAAATTACACAGTTGCACACATACTTTGTGTTCGAGACAGATAAACTAGGGACCTACATAAAATCTGTTTCAAGTCTTGACAAAAAAAAGAAACAAAAATCTCGATTCACACTTGACCGCTTTTTTAATAAAAACCCGACCCGCGATTTACTGCAGAAGTTTGTGAAGTGCCACCCTCTGACTTCGGCCGGTCGCCTTATTCTGAAGGCTTTACAGTTTTTTTGCTGAACATTCTAAAACAATGCTGTTCACAAAAGTTATTTGAGGTCGAAGGATAAATAGGGATATTTTACAGTTAACATGTAAGCGGTCAACTTTGATCGGCTGAGGTTAATGGTGATGATTGTACTATTTGTACTCTTGAAGGTAAGTAAATACTCACTCTACGATGCCTCGTAGGTATACAAGTATACAAGTAATATGCTGACGGGTTTTAAGGGCATGCTCAGACCATCAAACTGAACAACTTTCTCTATGGGACCAATATCGAAACCGAAAAAAAAGGGGTCGAGTAGAATTGCAGTTTAGTATGGAACATAATTTTTTCCCTTTGTGAAAGTTGTTCAGTTTGATGAACTGATCATTTCCTTAAAAAAAACCGTCAGCGTATTAAGAAGGACCCTATAAATGCATAAACTACATAATTTTAAGCATCTACATTTTGAGAGATCGATATAAATCGGCACAGCTCTGTGGTGTCATCTAGCGATCCCCAGGAAAACTGCTGGGAGTGCTCATTGGCGAAAAACAACAAAATCCGACGTTTCCTCTTCAACTTCATATCTGTCGCCGTGTGACACAGTCAACTAGGTGCTTAATAAGAAATGTAGGCCACCCTGGAACCTAGACACTATCACCTCTACCTATTAACTTCGTTGGCCTAACGCAGTGTTATTGTAACGAACCTATCCAGTCAATGGAACACCTGCTAGAGTGTCCCTTGTGCCCGAACACCTGCACGTGACGTGACAGGACCTCAAGCTAGCTGTCAGGTTCGCTGAATATCTGGACAATAATATATAGAGACACAATAGTAGAACAGTTGACACGAAAAGAAGCACCTATGTAACGCATTAAACTGAAAAATAATCTAAATTATAATACTAGAGCATTATGTAACTGTTGCAGATTCAACCAATTTTTGTTAACGCTGATGATGTAATAATGGCGGCCGCAAGACAGGCCAGAACCCTAGGTTCTGGACCTCGTGTGGGGACCATTAGCCAACTCCTTATAATACCTATAAAGTATACAAACATTGTTATTTTGTGCGCCTATGTATAAATATAAATGTCTTGCATGATATTACTGTAGCCGTAAGGATTTAATGTAAATGTGAATGTAAATAAATATCTTTTTATCTTTATCTTTATTTAAGTTGACACCCTGTATAAAAGCGCTATCATGCGGATCCAGGTAATAATTCCCATCAAATTAAACGAGTATCTTTGTTTCAATGTAGAATACGGACAGAGCTATGATATTACGAATCTGGCGCCACCAGGCAGTCGCGACGGTACTAAATCTTTAGGTAGCTCATTAACTTAATTGAAATTTAGATTTTCAATTAAGATATCATACTGCGACGATATCTCCATCACAACATTTATCAACAGCGAGTTTGTTCCCTTTTTTCACTCTAAACATTAAACAGAAATAAAAAAATTCGGGTGTATATTTTATGTCGGCCTAATTTGCATTTCAAGTGTTAATCTCGACGCATGTATGTCAAACAGTGCGCGCCAGAAAAAAGGGAAGGGTAAATAAAAAAGCGTGGCTGCCCCATTTGAGATTCCTCTCATATTTGCACAGAATAAACTAAAATTGCATAGTCTGGGGAAATTGTGGCTTGAAATTAAACACACGTAGGTATAAGCAAGTTTACGCGAACGTTCCGGTTTTATTTGTAATGCAAGTTGAAAATACTGTTTTGCTGTGTTAGTATGTACAAATGCTGTATATTTGACTTTAAGTAATGTGTTGCAGCATCATGCGTTTGGCTTGGTTGAGTGTACACAGAACTAATTGTTAAGTACTTACTAAAGTAGTGGTGTTTGTAGATAGACTTACCTTGCATTTCTATGTTACAATATTTAAAGTGTCCGTATAGTTAGCAGCCTCACCAGCTCATTTGAAGGTTTTGACTAAGCCACGATTTAGTGCCCAATTAGTGCAATTTGGTGCCCAAAGCACAGATTTGGTGCTCATGTAGTTTAAAAGATATTTGGGTACCTTACTGAGGCTGCTAGATAGACGTCAAGCTAGCAGTCGCATTTTGAAATACTGTTTGTATCGATGTGATTTATATGTCACGATTTAGTGCTCATTTAGTGATCCCTATATCCAAAATTTCATGAATATTGATCCAATACAAGCCGAGATATGATAGTACATTGCTGAGGCTGCTAACTAGACGTTTCTTCCAACGATGATTCCAATGAAACGGATGCACATTTGAAACAGATAAATACATAGCGATTTAGTGCTCGATTTGGTGACTCTTATGATATTTATGAAAAGTAGAATTTTCTTTCCTATTTCCCAAAAAAATTACGTAAACTTCTACATACAACGATTTTCGGTACAACCGTGCACAAAAATTATCATTTCTCGGAACTACTGCCATGAGCTAGCGCTTGCGCTCGCGCAAGTAGTTCATAGTTATACCGAGAGATGGCGGGACTGGCGGATTGTTTACGTGAGTTACGGAGATGCGAATACGTGTCTTTTTATTACATAGAATGAAGAACTAATTGCTTGATACAAATTAGTGCATTATAACTTCTTATCGTCGTCTACAGTTCCACATTATATTATTTATCCTATAAATTAACTAACTGCCTCCGTGGTCTAATGGTTAAGAACATTGGGCTCTCGACACGGAGGTCGTGGGTTCGATTCCCACAGGGGACACCTAGTGATATGTCACTTTGGGCGTTTTTCCCCAGTTGATTAGGACATTGCAGGCCGAGTCACCTAATTGTCTGAAAAGAAAAATGATTCCGTGCTTCGGATGGCGCGTTAAGCCGTTCGTCCCTGCTACTATCTCTGGTGGTAGTAGTCATTACACGTCAGGCGGTCTGAAAAAACTTTGACATCAGGGCTCTGCCCACGTGATAAGAAGAAGACTAATGGAATGTTCAGACCCGCACGACCAAAGCGACTGGGAAGCGGGAGCGTCTACCGCGCGGCGGTCGCTGCCCATGTAATCTTAGAGCGCTTACAGACGAGCGACAGTTGTCTGCGACAGCTCGCGACAGGGTCGCGCGACCCTCTGCGACCGTCGCGCGACTGTGACGTAGGTATAGTCTGAAGCACAAGTCTTGTTCTTGAGAGATTTCAGTTTGAAGAAAACGGAGGCTAAAAAATAACATGTTTGATATTTCGGGTTTTTATACGTTTTTCGTAGATTTTGGTTTCTTTAGATAATAGATAATCCAGAATTGATTATCTTCATCATCAAGTCCATAAAATATTACAGACTGGTAAAAATAGGGCAATTATAATATACATTGGTACCGATTCGGACTGTGCCACGACTTAACTTAACTAAATTTATTCCTGTCACTTTCTAAAATAAGATTAAGAAAAGAGACAGAAATCCAACAGCTGACTTTAGTGCTGTCAAAGTGACGTTAAACGCCCAAAATAAGATGCCATCATAATGTACGCCATCTTATTTAAAGCGTTTTTGGGCGTGTAACGTCACTTTGACAGCACTAAAGTCAGCTGTTGGTTTTCTATCTTTTTTCTTAATCTTATTTTAGAAAGTGACAGGAATAAATTTAGTTAAGTCGTGGCACAGTCCGAATCGAGGCCATTATACAGGGTGTAACAAAACACCCTAGTAATACTTAAGGGGGTGCTTCAGACCATCAATCTGAACAACTTTCACTATGGAGCCAACGTCGAGAAAAAAAATATATATTGCCGTCCCATACATTTGAGTCCAGACGGTACTGCAGTTTTGTATGAAAGAGTGCATTTTTTTATCGCGATTTCGATGTTGGCTCCATAGTGAAAGTTGTTCAGTTTGATGGTCTGAAGCACCCCCTTAAGTATTACTAGGGTGTTTTGTTACACCCTGTATAGTTAATTAGTTATGATATAATACTTAACACAACACTAATAATTATAACACATAATATTATACACATAAATATTTATAAATACGTATACAGGGTGTAACAAAACACCCTAGTAATACTTAAGGGGGTGCTTCAAACCATCAAACTGAACAACTTTTACTATGGAGCCAACATCGAAATCGCGAAAAAAAATCAGCTCTTTCATACAAAACTACAAACCTACTCGGAGCCAAACGTATGGGACAACTGTTTTTTTTTTCGCGATTTCGATGTTGATTCCATAGAGAAAGTTGTTCAGTTTAATAATATAATAATAATTTAATAATAATAATTTTCCGAGTCATGGATGTTTGTATCTATATATGTATTCTATATCGTTGTCTAGTCATCATAATACAAGTCCAGGCTAGATTCTGGTACTTTAAATGTGACTAGATAATTTGTGTGACAATGTCCAAGATATTTATTTATTTATTTAATAGTCTGGTCATCGCCTTAAAAAAGTGTCAGCATATTAAGAAGGACCCTGTATACAACGTGTTAATGATATACACCCCAACTGATTTATAACAAAATAATTAGATTGAAACAATAATTTAATTACTTTGATAGTTAAAATTTAAAGTTATTAGCATTTTAAGTTTTGAGGCAAAAATGATTTGATGTGCGTATGGATTGAGGTGCCACATTTGCTATGGAAAAATGGATTATATGCCCATTTTGTAGGAAATTTTTAGATTTTGTAGGCCCAATTCTGGAATTTGTAGCAAAAGTATAAAGAAGTTACATGAACATAAAGGTGGCACCTCACACCAGATGCATCTGGTGTGAAGTGCCACCCTGGAACTCGGAAAGTACGTGATGAACCTTTTTGAAAATTTTGTAGGATTTAGTAGGAGTTGGAAAAAGATCCTACAAAAAAAACCAGCTCTCTACGACTAAAACTGAAAAAGCTACAATACTTTGATTGTGGCACCTCACACCAGATGGCATCTGGATTGAGGTGCCACCTGTAACTCTGAAACTACGTGATGAATCTTTCTGAAAATTTTGTAGGATTTAGTAGGAGTTGAAAAAAGATCCGACAAAAAAAATCAGCTCTGTACGACTAAAACTGAAAAAGTTACAAGAGATACTTTGAATGTGGCACCTCACACCAGATAAATGCTTATAACTACATATGTACGTAATGGAATCCAAAACCGATGATGCCAATATTTAGTAGAAATTTCTACTAAATATTGGCATAGTCAGATGTCGCATATCATCAATACCTACAGAGCTACACGTTTTTTCAAAATTCCGTATAAAACCATTCAGTAGGGTGTCCATGTAATAAATGAAACCACATTTTTCTTTCAGCTGTTTTTTGCATTTTATTTAACACGTTTTTTTGCATTTTATTTACGTATATAATTATATAGGATACGAAACTCACGTCCGTATGTCATCTCGATTCAAAAACATTTCTACAATAAGGTAGGTACTTAGTACCAACTTTCTTATTAGCGCAGCGTTCAGTTATAGGGAGGTCCAACTTTAGCAAACTAAATACTTCAGGATGGTGATGTTGGCAAAAAGTCTGTTTAAGATATATTTTCCCTTAGTCGCCTCGTAAAGTACCAACTGTTTAGTAATAAAAATGATTTCAGACCATCAAACTGAACAATTTTCACTATGGGACGAACATCGAAATCGCGGAAAAAAATCTGCTGTCCCATAGATTTATAGTTTAGTATGGAACATCAGATTTTTTTTCATGATTTCGATATTGGTAACGACCCCCTTATGTTTATACTTGTACTTTATACCTAACATAGGTAGCTGTTAAATCATGTTAAGAATTTCATTAATTATATTATGTCGTTTGGGATCAAAAACGTCGATATTTTCGTATTTGATGAAGTGGTATCTAGGGTATCTAGAATATTTTAGACTTTGAAACATTTCTTTGAAAGGAAGATGTCGTCGAATAGATATTTTAACTTAAACCCGACAGTGAAGCTATTCACTGGAACGTCAACATTCCAGTATAACTTACGTTTTCGTTCCAGTGAGGCTAGTCGGGTCGGTCGATATAAAGTTCTTAAGACTAGGTACTTAGGTAAGCACCTACCAACCTACCTGTAGTGTGTCCTGCCTGTGGCTCCGACTTTGAATGGAGCACCCCATTGGGTGTCGTAGGTAGGCAAGTATAGTAAGTACGTACCTACATACTGTTTATTTAAGTTCAAGTTTAGGAAAGGGACATCATCGGATTTAGTCAAAAATGTGAAAGTGCCGGCCAACAAAAAATAATGCAATATTCTGTTAGGACTGGCGTCTTAAGCATTTATTATTATGGCACAAAAGCTGTAGGTCCATTGTCCTTGGTTTTATTTGGGTTCGAAAATCTGCCTTTTCATACACATTTTCGATGAAAATTTAATTAGCTAAGGCTATATTTTGTTAGAACTAGTCCGTTGCAGCATTTTTTAGTAAGGCACCGAAGCTGTAGGGCCATTTTCCTTGGTTTTATTAAGGTTTGAAAAATCGTATTTCCATAGATACCTACATTTTAAAACTTACCTACAGCTACAGCCATAATAATAAATGCTTAGACGGACAAGTTCTAACGGAATATAGTATTATTTTTTGTTGGCCGGTACTTTCACATTCGGACCAAAAATGTATGAAATGCCAATGATGTCCTTTCTTGATTTATGGTAGTTAACAAAATACTAGAGCAAATATTTCATTATGAAATCATTTTTAATACTAAACAGTTGGTACTTTATGAGGCGACTAAGGGAAAATATATCTTAAACAGACTTTTTGCGATACCTACTTGACAGTACCAACATCACCATCCTGAAGTATTTAGTTTGCTAAAGTTGGACCTCGCTATAACTGAACGCTGCGCTAATAAGAAAGTTGGTACTAAGTACCTACCTTATTGTAGAAATGTTTTTGAATCGAGATGACATACGGACGTGAGTTTCGTATCCTATATAATTATATACGTAAATAAAATGCAAAAAACAGCTGAAAGAAAAATGTGGTTTCATTTATTACATGGACACCCTACTGAATGGTTTTATATGGAATTTTGAAAAAACGTGTAGCTCTGTAGGTATTGATGATATGCGACATCTGACTATGCCAATATTTAGTAGAAATTTCTACTAAATATTGGCATCATCGGTTTTGGATTCCATTACGTACATATGTAGTTATAAGCATTTATCGCTTTTTTTTTTTTTTTTTAAGCGTTTTTTTTGTGAGGTGCCACATTCAAAGTATCTCTTGTAACTTTTTCAGTTTTAGTCGTACAGAGCTGATTTTTTTTGTAGGATCTTTTTTCAACTCCTACTAAATTCTACAAAATTTTCAGAAAGATTCATCACGTAGTTTCAGAGTTACAGGTGGCACCTCAATCCAGATGCCATCTGGTGTGAGGTGCCACAATCAAAGTATTGTAGCTTTTTCAGTTTTAGTCGTAGAGAGCTGGTTTTTTTTGTAGGATCTTTTTCCAACTCCTACTAAATCCTACAAAATTTTCAAAAAGATTCATCACGTACTTTCCGAGTTCCAGTGTGGCACCTCACACCAGATGCATCTTGTGTGAGGTGCCACCTTTATGTTCATGTAACTTCTTTATACTTTTGCTACAAATTCCAGAATTGGGCCTACAAAATCTAAAAATTTCCTACAAAATGGGCATATAATCCATTTTTCCATAGCAAATGTGGCACCTCAATCCATACGCACATAATGATTTGTTATCATTTCAGCACTGAAAGAAAGCGCTAACGTACTCATGTATACATTTTTATGATATTGTTTTGGTAGTAAGTAGGGTGAGTGTGCATGTGCGGTGGGTTGACATCGGGTTCAGAAAATTTTAAATTTTGCAAACAAATTATTTAATATTTTGAAAAAAATTACCTACGTTGAAACCATGATAATTCGACTCTGCTCTCGATTCTACACAAACTACTTTCTAGTTTTGCGTTAATTCATTAACACGTTGTATAGGATGTTACAAACTACCAAAAAAACTGTTTTGGATATGGAGGTCTATCTCTCAGACTATACAACACTACGTCCCGGTCTTCAACTGTCGCGCGACCCTGTCGCGAGCTGTCGCAGACAACTGTCGCTGGTCTGTAAGAGCCCTTACGGCGTACCGCCAAGTCGCCCAAACCAACGCGACCATGACGCGGGAAGGCAGCGTCAGCGGAGCGGGAAGCGTGCGTCAAGTGGTCAGACGTGTACAATGTTAAGCTCACGTAACAAAATAAAATACAAATTTTAAATTTCAGTACATTTTGGTTCTTTATGATAGATTTGGAACGTTTTTGGTAATTCTTCCTAGATTTTTTGTAGATTTTGGTTGTTTTTGGTTCTTTTTTGTAGATTTTGGAAATTTTTGTTTCTTCTGGTACCTAGTTTTTGGTAATTTCTGGTAGATTTTGGTAGCAAAAACCATAAAACTATGTAACTATGTAACGGCTACTACCACAAGAGATAGTAGCAGGGACCAACGGCTTAACGTGCCATCCGAAGCAAGGGATCATCTTTCTTTTCAGACAATCTGGTATTTAGCCTGTAATGTTCTTACCAACTGGGGAAAAATGCACACAGTGACATATCAGGAGGTGTCCCCCGTGGGAATCGAACCCACGACCTCCGTGTCGAGAGCCCATTGCTCTTAACCACCACAGAGAGGCAGTTATTGGCAGGGCATTTCAATAAGAAAAGTCCTAAAATCCTCATTGCTTGATAGTAATGAGGATTTTTGCCGACAGATAAGGTAATTTTTTTGCAAACTACGTCCTTATTTTACTTTAAGATTACTATTACCCTCCTTCTAGCGCAGTCGGGTAAAAACTGAATGTTTATAAGAAAAACTAAATGAAACTAGGAGAATAATGAACAGATTTATTATAAGAGAATAAATCACACAGATTTTTGACTTGCTTGCTTTGCAAGCTTGACACAAATGATTTGGGACTAGTCGATTAATACAGTAATAGTCAAATAGTAGAGAAGAATAATAGACTCCTGGAGTGCGATTTTTGAATCTCATTCGCTGAGTTCAGCAGTTGAAAATGTCAAAATTACTATGGAGATAAGCATCTTTCTACTGCTGATTTGACTTTCAAAAATTGCACTCCTGAAGTATGATTTTTGAAAGTCAAATCAGCAGTAGAAAGATGCATATCTCCACAGTAATTTTGATATTTTCAACTGGACTCAAATTGAGTCACTCAATACATACATAAGAGAGTGAGAATTGTCGTGTCCGTATAGTTAGCAGCCTCACCAGCTCATTCGAAGGTTTTGACTAAGCCACGATTTAGTGCCCAATTAGTGCAATTTGGTGCCCAAAGCACAGATTTGGTGCTCATGTAGTTTAAAAGATATTTGGGTACCTTACTGAGGCTGCTAGATAGACGTCAAGCTAGCAGTCGCATTTTGAAATACTGTTTGTATCGATGTGATTTATATGTCACGATTTAGTGCTCATTTAGTGATCCCTATATCCAAAATTTCATGAATATTGATCCAATACAAGCCGAGATATGATAGTACATTGTTGAGGCTGCTAACTAGACGTTTCTTCCAACGATGATTCCAATGAAACGGATGCACATTTGAAACAGATAAATACATAGCGATTTAGTGCTCGATTTGGTGACTCTTATGATATTTATGAAAAGTAGAACTTTCTTTCCTATTTCCCAAAAAAATTACGTAAACTTCTACATACTAATCGTAATTTAGGTCTGACGAAACCGTTGATCAAATTTAGACTTTATTCAACTGTGATAGGGTTTAAAATTGTTTTTAATTTTATGGTTAGTACTGCCAAGCAAAAAAGTTAAATGACATTAAATTTTTATAACTGTGATATTTAAATGTAGGTAAGCCATTTTGCGAATTTGGTTAAATAGGACGGAATCTTGATGATCATACTTAAGATCATCCATTGTGATCATTGTGCACTGAAAGAAATGTTTAGCAAATTGCTTGTTAAAATTTTTTTACAAAAAAATAAAAACTGTCTTCAGAAGTAAAAAAGTACAAAATAATATAAGCCGGTAGGTACGATTCGCGACTGGGCTTGTCGTAATTTTTTGGCTTGACTTGACACCGACTCCAACAAAACAAATTAATTTTCTTATAGATTCGAACGTAAAATTCATAGGCTGAAATATTATTTTGTACTTTTTTACTTCTGAAGTCGGATTTTATTTTTTTGTAAAAAAATGTTTATTTCATAATTTTTATTGATTAAATATGTTATTTCGACTCAGATATCAGTTATACACGCAAAGGGTATCTACTTTGAAAAGAAGCAAATGGTTCAATCGCAGACAATTTGCTGTCAACTTTTGAGGAGTTATATCATGTAGCTCCGAAGTGCGTCATCAGATCATCACAATATTAAAATGGGACCACCTCGGGAGTATATACCCTTTCAAACAAAAAAGGAATTTTAAATTGGTTCACAATTGACGAAAATATCGGTGAACATACATAAAAAGAAAAATACTTACAGCCGAACACAGAACCTCCTCCTTTTTTTGAAGTCGGTAAAAAATATAGGGAACTATGACAAAAAAAAAACTCTAAACCCCGCACTTCACTCTCGCCGAGAACTCTCGGCAAGAACTTTCAAGGAAAATCACTATGGCTTACGACGCCACGCGAACAGTGAAGGGCATCCACACTCTCGTTCTCGGCCTGTCTCGCCTGTTCTCGGCGAGAATGAAGAGCCGGCATAACAACTACCGAACTATAATACCTAACCCAACGGCGGTTATAATTATTAAAACAGCTTTTTCTATTTATAACCAGATTTTGGTTAGGTATTTATACTGGGTGTAACAAAACACCATAGTAATACTTAAAGGATGCTTCAGACCATGAAACTGAACAACTTTCACTATGAAGCCAACTTCGAAATCGCGAAAAAAAAATCTGCTGTCCCATACAATACCGCAGTACCGACTCGACTAAAATGTATGGGATAGCTGTTTTTTCTTTTCGCGATTTCAAAGTTGTCTCCATAGTGAAAGTTGTTCAGTTTCATGGTCTGAAGCACCCCCTTAAGTATTACTAGGGTGTTTTTTTACACCCTGTAGTTCAGTAGTCAGTCACCATGATTCGGTTAAATTTAATTTAAAAAAAATTCTGATCGTGCTTATAATTTGAACAAGACGCATTTAGCCTTTCGTCTACAAAGGCAGGTAGGTACTACTACAGATCTGGTGCTACTATATTGGTACTGCAAAAGAACCTTTATCCTTTAGTCCCTTCGTACAACACCCGCACCAGCAGGCGTTTATTCTAAACCTTCCTCTTGCTGTTTCTATTACATAATTAAGATAAATTCGGTCACGTACCTACTAACAATTTTAAATAATAAAAACACGCTCCAGCCGAGCCACATGTTGGAACAGAACGTTAGATATCTTTTGTTTGTCTTTTACTGAATAATTTTGTAGAAAAATCTTTATTTTGCGGCATATTTAGGGTTCCGCAGTCTAACAATATAATTTGGACCATTCTGTCTATTTGTCTGTTTGTCTGTTTATCTGTCTGTCTGTATGCTTCGCCTCAATTAGCTCAATCAGGGGCGCTGGCCGCAAGTCATTGGTATCTACGCTCAAAGTAACAATTTGTTAGTAGTTTTCTTACTTCCACGAGTAGAATGGCTACGGAACCCTATCATGGGACGACGATCCGACACGCTCTTGGTCAATTTTAAAATTTTATTTCGAATAACATTTATTTATTAAATATAGGATCGACGATACATCATACACCCCAACAGATTTGTAACAAAATAATTAGATTGAAACAATAATTGAATTATTTTGATAGTTAAAATTTTAAGTTATTCGCATTTTAAGTTTTGAGGCAAAAATGAATTGTTATCTTTTCAGCAATTAATGAAAGCGCTAACGTACTCATGGACACATTTTAATAATCTTGTTTTGGTAGTAAGTAGGGTGAGTGTGTCCGTGGGGTGGATTGACATCGATTTCAGTGAATTTAAAATTTTACGAAAAAATTATTTAATATTTTGAAAAAAATACCAATGTTGAAACCATGATAATTCGATTCTGCTCTCGATTTGATTGGATCTTGCGTGCTACGCTTGTACTGAGTAGACGTGCACGGAGTTAATATAACAACTTGTTAAAAAATATTAAAATCACTGTTATCAAAACTAGCTTCTAATATAAAGAACATAGAACAGTTATTTCTAAAACCAGTGAATATTATACTAAGGACCATTTGGGACTGGTACTGCAGAGTGTGGACGCTGCTCTTCACCCCTCGCGAAACAACCACATCTGATCTAAAGGTAACACAGTGATCTACGCAATAAGGTCGAGAACTGTTAAACATCATTATGAATACGAGAAATAGAATCTTGACCGGCAGCGGTTCTCAACCTGACCTATATAGTCTGCGGGACAAAAACGAAGGGAATGATTTAAAAGTCAATTTCCGAAACAAACGTAAACATGAATGCGATATGAAACAAGAATTTGATGATTTTAAAAACGAAATGATGTCCTTCCTGAAAAACTTTAGCGCAACACAGTCTGAAAGTATATTACAAATGCAACGAGAAATCATGTCTGAAATCAAAGATGTTAAAAACACAACAGAAAAAATTATAGAAGATCAAAACAAACTTAAAACCGAGATACAAGATGTCAAAAGCCTCACTCTTGCAACTGAGACTAAAGTCAACTTTCTACAGACTGATCTCAACAATATAACGCGTGCCCCACTCGAGACATCTCTCTCATCTGATGAAATATTTGCCGAATTCCAAGAACGCCACCAAAGAAAAAAGAATATCATCATTACGGGTATTCCAGAAGCCGAAACTTCCAATCAACATGAAAATAACAAAAAGGCTGTAATGGAAATAATTCAAACCATCTATAAAGACTGCCCAGACCCGATCAAGATCTTTAGATTGGGAAAATATGATCCCACAAAGACTCGTCCCGTAAAAGTACGTTTTGAATCTGATCAGATAGCTTTTAACATATTACGAAACAAATCAAAAATAGTTACAGCAGTCAAAATCTACTCTGACAAAACACCATATGAACAAAAATATCTTAAAGAGTTAAAAGAAGAACTACAGATACGACAGGAAAAGGGTGAAGAAAACCTGATTATAAAATATATCAAGGGCATACCAAAAATAATTCAGTCGCAACCAAAAAACTCAAACTAAAACCATCGTCGCACTCACCATGTTCTAATAATGACACAAGTTTAATTACCTATCAAGTCTTGGATAACTACCAACAAATATCTTCAAATTACCGATCCTTGAAATGTTTTTATGCAAATGTTCGTAGCATCCGAAAAAAGGGAAAATTTGATGAGCTGCTATGTGTTATTAGATCTTTCACCAATACCTGGCTAAAATCTGAAAATGATGCCCAATTATATGACATACCAAATTACACCCATTATTATGATTATAGAACGGATCGTCGTGGAGGTGGAGTCTCTATATATATCCATAATGATATTAAACACTCTCTCAAAGAAAAGCACTACATCGGAGGAAATAATTATTTATGGCTTCATATAGATAAACTCTCTATAGACATCGGAGTAGTATACAAACCAGAAAGAGACAAACTCAAAGAATTTCTAACAACATACGAGCAACAACTAGAACGAACAAAACGGACCATAGTATTAGGAGATTTTAATGTAGATCTTCTGAGTCAGGAATCTTCTACTATTAAATACAAAACTATGCTGGAAGAATCTGGTTTCAAAATAATAAATAAAATTAATGAAGAACATTGTACAAGAGAGACAGCGACTACAAAAACCATCATAGATCATATTTGCACGAATTTGCACGAAGACAACTTTCATCTAGCAGTCATCGAATCCGCAATGTCTGATCATAAGCAGTTATACTTGGAGCTGAAAAGAAGAATACCGACCAGGAAACAGAAGATTCAGTATAAGGCTATATGTTACGATAAACTATATGAATGTATACAGAAAAACCCAATAGAAATAAATAACAAAAACTACAACGACCTTGAAAAATATATTAAATTAAATATAGAAAACTGTACAACAAATAAAACCAAAATACTTAACTTACCAAAAGATGATTGGATTAACAAAGAAATCATACTAAAAATAAATGAAAGAAACATTTTATGGCAAAAATTGAAACGGGAACGAACAAATATAAAACTGAGACAAGAATTTATTAAAACTAGAAATCATGTAACTACAACGATTGCAAAAACTAAAACCAAATACTACACTAAAGGATTCCATGACTGTTTAAATGAACCTGAAAAAATGTGGAGCTTGATTAACTCACTTGCTAGAAACAAACATAAAACCAGCAGCATCCCATCAAAATTAAACACCACCAGTGGAACGATAACATCTCTTAAAGATATTTGCAATTGTTTTAACGACTATTTCTCATCTATAGGTGCTACCCTGGCCAATAACATTCCACAAAAATTTCATAACAATACCGTAAATACAGTACTTCCATGTAATTCAAATCAAAAGGGGCTTTCTGAATTTACACCGTGTACTACTGAGGAACTATCAAAAATAATATCAAAACTAGATTCAAACTCGAGTTCAGGTATAGATAATATCAACACAAAAACTATAAAATGTATTCAAAATCTTATTACAAGGGAAATGACTGACAGTATCAACGAATGTCTTCAAAATGGAACATTTCCCGAAACACTGAAGGTTGCAAAAGTAACACCTATATATAAATCGAGCACGAAAAGTGACCCAGGCAACTATCGGCCTATATCTGTCTTGCCAGTAATATCAAAGATTTTTGAGAAAATAATTTATAAACAACTCCTAGACTATCTAAATTCAATAAACTTCTTATCACATAGACAATATGGCTTCCGCTCAAAACATAATACCCTGGCTGCTACTATAGATCTAGTGACAAAAATTAAAAACAATATTGACAAGAAAAATATAGTACTTGGTATTTTTATAGATCTAAAAAAAGCGTTCGATACTGTCAGCCATTTCATTTTATTACAGAAATTAGAAAGTATAGGTATCACTGGTACAGCCCTTAAAATTTTTAAATCATACTTATCAAATAGACATCAAGTTGTTCAAATAGAAAATTGCAAGAGCGAACCCGGATTGATAACATACGGCGTCCCGCAGGGCTCAATTCTGGGTCCTCTGTTGTTTCTGACATATATAAATAGCATAGACCAGATTGCATTAAAAGGCCACCTGACCTTATATGCCGATGATACCTGTTTGTTTTATTTTGGTCACCAAATAGATGACTTTATAACAGAGGCTCAAAATGACCTAAATAGATTGTATTCGTGGTACAATTACAACTTACTTACTATAAATGCTTCAAAAACATGCTATACGATATTTTCAGCAAAAAACAAAAAAATACCAAACCATGCAGACATTACTATAAATAATGAAATAATTCACAAAAAAAATGAAGAAAGGTACCTGGGATTGATACTTGATCACGGACTTTCATGGAATGCGCACATAGAACACGTTCGATTAAAACTTACATGTCTCACCGGAGCATTACGCAACATTGCCAGCTGTCTCCCACGTCAAATTCACTACAATGTATATAATTCTCTCGTCAAACCACACCTTGACTATTTAATTGAAATATGGGGTACTGCTGCTCCATCAAATTTACAGACCTCCAAATATCCCAAAACAAATTGATTAAAGTTCTATTTTCCTATCACTATTTGACACCCACAAAACAACTATACAAGGACACCAAAATTATGAATATTAAACAGTCATACATATATAATACATGCATCCTAATAAAAAAAATAATAAATAAAGAAATCAACACGGAAATAAACTTTACAAATAACTATGAAATTACCAAAAGACGACTTCGAAATGCAAATGATTTATACCCACAGGCCCCGAGAACTAACTATGGCAAACACAATATTATGCATGAGGGAGCAAAACTATATAATAACCTGCCACGCATAATAAAACAAACTAAATCGACAACCGCGTTCAAAAACTTACTTAAAAAATTTATACCAGGAAATTATTCTTAGACAGTTTGAAGTAAAACATAATTATCTAATATAATATACTATATAATACACAAAACTGGATGAAAATATACGAAGAAAACTAACTAAATTGACAACCACATACAAAATAATGCTTAAAATTGTTAACAGAAAATTATTTTTACAAAATAAAATTCAGTAAAAAATAAAAAAAAGAATATACTTATATAAAACAAAAACAAAACAAAAAGTACGTACCAACCACAAAAAACATATAAAAAGAAAAATAAAATTTTTCATACATAAAAATAACAAAATAAAACCAAAATATTCTAAAATAAATGAAATATAGGTATTTAATTTATAAACTTTATCATTTAAATCCACATTATTAATGATTAGTAATTACAATTTATTAAAACAACATTGGGGATTTACTAACAAAAAGTTTTAGAACCACTTGCAATGTTCGATTTCTAAAGACCGGGTCCTTTTGTGTTATTGTCGAGTCGAATGCATAAAAATGTTTCGCATCTACCCTACTATTTTTAAGCTAGTTACCACCTTAAAGCTTTGTAATAAGGATCATTAGTTCATTAATTAAATATTATAAGTTCGCAGCACAATACTATAAGTACCTACCTTAATTATGTTTCCTTGCTAGCACGTAAGACATAAACTTTGTTTCTCACTGGTTTCTCATATAAGTGAAATGTAAATTTCTTTTGAGAAATAAATATTCTTTAAACCTATTCTAAGCAAACTACTTTCTAGTTTTGCATGCATGCATGCATGCATGCATATGCTCACGACTATATTCCCCAAGGGGGTAGACAGAGATATTCGGAAACCTCAGAACATCCACGTTTCACTAGTACCTAGTTCCTAGTAGTAGTTTCTAGTTTTGCTTTAATTCATTAACACGTTGTATACAGGATGTTAGGGTAAACAGTTGCATTACTTTACGGGGTGATTGTATCCATGATACTGAACAACTTTCCCAAAGAAACCTATAGGGAATTAGCAAAACAATTTTTGGACTATCCTACTACATAGATACAATCAGCTGACCGAACGTTTAGTATTAGTATGAAAAGTTGAAAAAAAAAACGATAGTGAATTTCTCTTTATTCCTTTGGGAAAATTGTTCAGTATCATGGGTATAATCACCCCTTAGAGTAATGCAACTGTTTACCCTAACATACACCCTGTACGACCCGTGCGAATTAACTAGGCACCTGGCTCGCACGTGGCTCAGAATTCGACACCCCTCCTGCTACCCCCCGCGGGACCTCGCCGTCGCCGTGCGAGGCCGTAGCATAGCATTTCAGTTACCGTTGCACGTGTCCCTGCGCTTTAGCATTTTCGAGTTATTCTTTCCGAGTTTTCCCAGTTTTTTATTCCGAGTCATGTGCAAGCCAGGTGCCAAGTTAATTCGCCCGTTTTGTAATCATAATTATTATTGTCGTCAACGATTTTTAGAATGACGCTGTCATAGTGAAGCGACCCCAAAAGAAGAGTGACCGCACTGATTTGAGATTGCAATCGCAGACCGCTTTTATTTGACGGTAACTTCTTAGTTAAGTTATGTCTGTGTTAAGAATAAATGTAATTTTTGAAATACAGTAGAAATGCTAACATTCTTATTTAAGAATGTAGTCTTAAAAGTTACTTCGAAAGCCGATTTAAAAATGTCTAGCATTATTTGAATATTTTGACAAAATATTTGCATAAAGAACAAAACAACGCTTTCGGAGCAAAAATGAAAGTATGAATAAATTCTGCATTATACATAGGTGAAGAATTTTCAATTCCCGAGACAAAATCATATACGGTTGTCCTCAGTCAGACAAAAGTTGGTAATCGCGAACACCATTCGCATCTCTAAAAACAAACAAATCTAAAATGTATTCCCTTCGAAATAAAGCTCATTTACAATGCACGAATTAACATGAACGCTTGTAAAGTTTTCAGAACAATAGACGTAGCTACCGTATTGGAATTTAGTGTTTATTTGTATGCAGTTAAAGTTGTCAGCGACTGCATGGTTTAAATAGCATTATGCAGCGACTTGTACCGGGTTTGAAGCCGCAGACCGCAGACACCTGCTTTTCGCCTGACACCTCTGGTTGTATGAGATATATTGTCGTAATATACGATTTTGTATGCTTTCTCTAATTCTGTTAGCACACATGTGACACGATAATTTGTCAAGCCCTCTTTGAATAGCCCTCTATTACAAGCTCAGTGGCGCCCTCGTCACAATAATAAAGATTTCTCAATAAAAAAAGCCTAAATTAAAAAAGTATACCTCAACAGATAAACTACAAAAGCCTTCAAGCCATTGTTATACAATACTTTTATAGGTTCTAAGCATTCCACTTTTAGATAATTTGGAATAAAAACAAAAGCTGCCGTTTTTTTTTTCTATTTCAAAATTTTTATGTTTAGACCTTTACAAAACCTATACAAGTATCCTATGAAAATAGCTTGAAGGCTTTTGTAGTTTATCTGTTGGGCACTTTTTTAATTTAGTGTTTCTTTATTGAGAAATCTTTATTATTGTGGTGAGGGCGCCACTGAACTTGTAATAGCCCTCTTAACATACTAAAAAAAAAAAAAAAAATTCTTAATAAGCCGAAGGTTAACAAAGGGGATGATCAAACCATCAAACTTAACAACTTTCTGCATGGGACTAACAACGAAATCGCGAAAAAAAATCAAATGTCCTTGGGACATTGCGAATTGGTTCGAATAGGTTTTGAATGAAACAGTTTCTTCTTTAGTCTCTCTCGCGTCAGGACCGTGACGTCACCCTGACCTGATCGAAAATTGCTCAGACATATCTCACTCTCTTTGTACCGCGCGGCTAAAATGTATGAGTGTTCCTAATTGTCATGTTTGTGTGCGATAGCGCAACAAATGATAGTACTTTTATATGTTCAAGTTTTCACTTCTGCCGGCACTCCCGGAGTGCAACCCATTGTTTTTTTTTTTGCCGCGATTTCGATGTTCGTTCTATAGTGAAAGTTTTATTAGTTTGATGGTCTGATCGTGGCCTGATCATCCTCTTTATTAACCGGGTCCAACTTTAAAATCAGTGGGAAAATTTTTCTTACATAACATTTAGAGATTCCTGAAACTGATTATGAACTGGATTTGAAACGGTTTTACGATTTGTATCGTGTAACCTCGTGTTTCTCTTACATGTCTTTTGGTAGTAAGAAACAATACAATAACAGTTACAAAGTTATAACAATAAACGTGATGATAATAGGAAACTATAAAAGTCGTAATGACTTATTCAACTCGAAGGTGACATAAGTCTATTTTAATGACTGTATAGAAAAGTTACATACATAATACCAACACTTTATGTATGCGGAAATCATCAGCTGCCAGCCAGGGTTATCAATGTAGCTTATTATTTTCGCAAACCAAGACCGTGTTGATTTTAAGAAAATATTTTTTTTATGAAAATAAAATGTTTCTTTTGCGTCCTGGGCCAGCTTGGTAGAGTGTGCTCCTCTCTCTTCCTTCATTCATTAGTAAAACCGCCTCCGCCTGTAGGATATAAGCCATGAATTAGTTTTTTTTACTGCACATAGGTATACTTAATCGGCTCTTTGTGAATATCACAATAGTTTTGTATCCATCGTGACATATACATACCTATAATGGTACCTACCTTATCTATGTTAATAAACAATCGCAAAAGATATTACGTCCAAATGTATGAAAACTGGATTATTATTATAACACTTTATTGTATTATGTACTTTATCATTGTATGAACAGTGCCTATTTTTTTTAAATGTTAACACCAGCATCTCAGAATGTTAATATAAAGCAAGATTAAATCAGCGGCGGCCATGGTTATGTCTGCCATACCTTCAAATGGTGTCACTTTCAAATATATAACGTGTTAATGAATTAGCGCAAAACCTCATACACCCCAACTGATTTATAACAAAATAATTAGATTGAAACAAAAATTTAATTCTTTTGATAGTTAAAATTTAAAGTTATTTGCATTTTAAGTTTTGAGGCAAAAATGATTTGTTATCATTTCAGCACTGAAAGAAAGCGCTAACGTACTCATGGATACATTTTTATAATCTTGTTCTGGTAGTAAGTAGGGAGAGTGTGCCCGTATGGTGGGTTGACATCGGGTTCAGAAAATTTAAAATTATGCAAACAAATTATTTAATATTTTGAAAAAAATTACCAATGTTGAAACCATGATAATTCGACTCTGCTCTCGATTCTAAACAAACTACTTTCTAGTTTTGCGTTAATTCATTAACACGTTGTATAACTTACTAACTCACTTTAAAGTAGAAATTGAGTTTTATAAGATGTAGACAACTGCATATAAATTTTTCTATGTAGCACCCACAAGTATTTTATTAAACATAACCTTCCTCGAAAATCCTATGCTAGGACGATTTTCTAGATCCTATGCCTTTGTCATAGAGTACCAGTATGAAACTGTCCTATCGTGTTAGATGACACAAAGTCAGTATTATATAAGAATGCCAGGGCCCTGTTTAATAAACGCTACACAATTAACAATGACAATTCAGAGTACATTGCTGGTAACTATAATGACGCTAAACTTGCAGTAGGTAACATGTGTCCTAGTATTCTCCGCAATGTACTCTGTATTGTCATGTTAATTGTCACGTTTATTAATTAAATAGAGTCCAGGGTGTAATGTCCGGAATATATCTATACAACGTGTTAATGAATTAACGCAAAACTAGAAAGTAGTTTGTTAAGAATCGAGAGCAGAATCGAATTATCATGGTTTCAACATAGGTAATTTTTTTCAAAATATTTAACAATTTGTTTGTAAAATTTAAAATGTACTGAACCCGATTTCAATCCACCGCACGGGCACACTCACCCTACTTACTACCAAAACAAGAATATTAAAATGTGTCCATGAGTACGTTAGCGCTTTCTTTCAGTGCTGAAATGATAACAAATCATTTTTGCCTCAAAACTTAAAATGCGAATAACTTTAAATTTTAACTCTCAAAATAATGAAATTATTGTTTCAATCTAATAATTTTTTTATAAATCAGTGGGGGTGTATGATGTTTTGCGTTAATTTATTAACACGTTGTATATCCTCGTGTGAAGTCTAGTGTACACCCATTATGTAACAAACTTTTTTGATACAATAAATGATTATTATACAGGGTGTACAATAAAATGGGACAGCTACTCAAAGGGGTGCTTCAGACCATCAAACTGAACAACTTTCTCTATGGGACCAATATCGAAATCGCGAAAAAAAAAACCGCTCTCCCATACAAAACTGCAAACATAACTCGACTGAAATGTATGGGACAGCAGATTTTTTTTTCGCGATTTGATATTGGTCCCATAGAGAAAGTTGTTCAGTTTGATGGTCTGAAGCACCCCTTTAAGTAGCTGTCCCATTTTATTGTACACCCTGTATTTTAGCATTTCTTTCCATATACCAAGTTCTATCTTCAGCGGTTTAGGCTGTGGGCTGTGATTTATTTCAAATCAGAATACCCACATTGAAATATTCGACTTCATATTTGGTGGAAAAAGAGGCAATATCTGCATTCAATAAATTTTTGTTTCCAGCTTTAGTTTTTTTCAGTACACAAATATCTACCAATCACCGATGGAACTGTGTGAAGCATTTGAAGTCCACTTGTTGCTAGACCAGAATCAATGGCACACAGGAATCCGAAATAAAAAGCACTGGCCGAACAATCAGGAATTTCACGAAGCTCTAAATAAAAGCCCGAAAATTTTCATGTAAATCCGCTAGCTAACCCTACCGCATAGTTTCAATAGAGACGCGATATTTTGCATAACTTTTCCAGGTGAAACTTTTCGCACCAAACCCGCAAGGATGGACAGTTGTTTCAGAGTTTGATTTTCAGTTTACTGAGAGGAATTTAAGGATTTTACGAACTTTTATTACGATACGACTTTATGCTAGAAGCCTTTGATATGCGGAAGTGTTCGAAATATTTTAAGCTTCTAGCTTAAACTACGTCCACATAAAATGTTTGTTATGCATATGCCAAGCCAACGCTTAGATACAAGAATTGCACTTAAAGAAGCATTTTGCTTTATACAGTACAGTTACATATTTTAGGGGGTGCTTCAGACCATCAAACTGAACAACTGTTACTTTGGAGCTAACAAAGGCGAAAAAATAATTCGTTGTTTTGTTGACCCATTAAATAAATTATAGTTCCTATTTTTCGCAATTTCAATGTTGATGATGTTTTATGGCAGCAGCAGGCAGCAAAAGTTGAAGAGCTTGTGGTCCAAGAGGCTCTATATATGCCTGAACATAAAAGAGGTAGAGGAGACCCTCCTACCACCTGGTGGAACAGCATGACCAAGCAGACCGACTACCCAGGACAGATTGTCCTGTAAGTATAGAAAAGCCAACACTGCTATGCATAAATCGGGAAAGTGTAAAGAAGAAGAAGAAGCCTGGCATCGAGATCAGCTCTACGCTTTCCCTCAAACTTGTACGGCATATTTAAGTTTACAATACGAACGTTAAAAGGACGAATATTTTATATTATTTAACGATACCACTATCAGTATTATTTTATTCTGTTCGATTTGTTAAGAATATCTAGCATTAAAAGATTTAGTTCATATTCAAAAGACAATGAAAACCTACGCTAAGCCCATACCAACCTACTAACTAACATAAAATAAAAGTCTCTATTCTTTTATGACCAAAACCTTGCTTTATCTATCATCTCAAAAATCCACTGACCTCTTTCACGTGCGATCTGACCTCTAGATTCTCAGATAATAAATAAAACAATATATGCGATGTTTACTACAAAATTTATGAACACAATCCAATGTACTTTATTCCTTTGTGTTAAAGCTTATAATGTTATTAAGCTTCTGTAGGCAACATACATAGGTTCTCACTGAGGTCACAAATGCACCGCTTCTTGCAAATTGCGTACGGTCACAGGTCCGGCACTTCAAACAAAGTTTTAGATTTGACATGATGACTTTCGCACATGCGCACTTTGCGCAAATTGTACATGACATATGAGTAGGGCTGGCGCCGCCCACTGCCGCTACATGGCCGCTACACTCAAATTAAGTATTCGTTTGCTACAAAGAGAGAGATTATTCCTCTGAGGTATACTACCAAACCATTGAATTTGTGATTATGAACGAAGGAGGTAGGTACCTACCTACAAACAAACTATAACCTACTAGCGGCCCGTCCCGGCTTCGCACGGGTGGACGTCTATTAATCTTTTCTAGCAATAAATATAGCCTATGTTACTCAGGGTGAATGCAGCTTTCTAATGGCGAAAGAATTTTTTAAATCGGCCCAGTACTTTTTGAGCCTATTCATTACAAACATACAAACATACAAAAATAGGTACAAATCTTTCCTCTTTATAATATTAGTGTAGATGTAGATAATGACGACTATGCAATACGGTGCGACGGTGCTGACTTGGAGACTTGCGGACCAACTAACTTTGTACGTGCGTGCAAAATAAACCTAATATGTATTACGATTTTGGAGTAAATAAAAGATGTTAATTTTAAAAATACAATTCGTTTAATTTATTTACAACAATATACAATATTTTACAAATCAAATTTATTTAATACAGTTTTTGATACTGACTTTATAAATAACGATCTAAAATTATACATTTTTAACCCCCGACACAAAAGGAGAGGTTTTGTAAGTTTGACGCCCATGTCGGTCTGTCTGTCTGTGGCATCGTAGCTCCGAAACGGGTAGACCGATTTCGATGCGGTTGTTTTTAAATAGAAAGCCATTTTTTGCGAGTTTTCTTAGCTTTGTTTCATGAAAAACGGTTCACTAGTTTTCATGTAACTTAAAAAATTATGAAACAACATTAAATTACAATTTGAAAAAAAACACCAACGCCAAAAAACAAACATTTAAAAAGTAAAAAATATTTCTTTCACCTATTATTTTTGATGTAAGCAAAATGTATGTTTTACTTCTTAACTCTCTTTAAGATATTTTAGGTCAAATAATGACGTCGGGGATCGCAAGTGATTGTAAAAAAAATCAATGGTCATTTCATAGCAGTCCCCTACTCATTAATTGACCTAAAATAACTTAAAGAGATTTAAGAAGTAAAACATACATTTTGCTTACATAAAAAATAATAGGTGACCGAATTATTTTTTACTTAAGTATATTTTTTTTTGGCGTTGGGGGTTCTTTAAATTTGTAATTTAATGTTATTAATACTTCTTACCGCGTTTTGGTATATTTGAGTACCCAACTTAAATTATCAAAAAGCGGTAAGAACCGGTTAAAAGTGTATAATTTTAGATCAAATTTATTTATATTATTATTATTTGTAAGTGTTATCTCTGAATAAATTTTATTATAAGTCTATTGACAAAGCAACGTATTCACACAGAATTATACAAATATTTAAAAAGCACGTTTAACATTTTGGTGGGTAGCAGGCAGCTAGAGTCGGGTAGTTATGAAATTTTGTAGTTTCACTGCAACTACAAAATTTAATAAATATACAAAATCGTCTTCAAAGCAACAGCCGTGGTAATACGCATTACAATTTTTTTTAGAGGCACAGTCTAGCTGAGATTCCAAATTTTTTCGTTTTTTGCACTCAGTTTTCAAAAGACTTTTCAGTTTTCTTTTACGTGGCGAATCAGCGGACAAATCTTGCGTTGTTTGTGTTGTTTCTGTATTACATGAAATGAAATGACAATCGGTGTTTGAGGCAGCTTCATTTGTTCTTTGCAAATCGGTTTGTGTTGATTTCATGGGATTTTCATTTTCTTGTTGTGGTAAATTTAGAGTTGGAACTGAATTGTTCCTTAACCGTTTTATTAACCGATCCGAAGCTTGGAAATGTAAATCACATAGGTGATAATACATGTGAAGGTTTTCCATAGTTTTATCTGCTAATTCGGGTCGACCGCTTGCTTGAATCCATTGTCTGCTTCTGAAATTTACAATAATTTGTCTAGTTAAAAATCTGTAGCATCTACTGAATATTTCAAAAAAATTAACATAACATCATCGTCGCTACTCAAATAAAGCAAGATTAATGCGTCACTAAAATAATGCTATTTTCTAAATTTCATTTTCGGGCCTTGCTCCTTATGGAAAGCTATTTAGGTTCATACTCTTTTAATTTTTATGGCAATTAAAAAACAAAATCTACCCTATACCAGTCACGATATTAATTGAAATGCGTTAGGTACATACTTAGAGAATGTTATACAACGTGTTAATGAATTAACGCAAAACTAGAAAGTAGTTTGTTTAGAATCGAGAGCCGAATCGAATTATCATGGTTTCAACATGGGTAATTTTTTTCAAAATATTAAATAATTTTTTTGAAAAATTTTAAATTTGCTGAACCCGATGTCAACCCACCCCACGGGCACACCCACCTTACTTACTACCAAAACAAGATTATTAAAATGTATCCACGAGTACATTAGCGCTTTCATTCATTGCTGAAATTATGAAAAATTATTTTTGCCTCAAAACTTAAAATGCGAATAACTTTAAATTTTAACTAGAAAAATAATGAGATTATTGTCTCAATCTAATTATTTTGATATAAATCAGTTGGGGTGTATGAGGTTTTGCGTTAATTCATTAACACGTTGTATATTAAAGGGGATGTTTTAGACCATAAAATAAAATAACTTTCACCATGTGACCAACATCGAAATAGCGAAAAAATTCTCAGGTTTTCCTTACATTACCTGATTTTGTTTCGCGTTTTCAATGTTTTTTGGGGTGCTCACGACTTTGTCTTTAAATACTCCTAACTTTAGATCGAATGAACCGATTGCGATGAAATAAAACCTAAATCTTAATACAAACTATGCCCCATGTTTTTTTGTAAAAACCTCATTTAAATCGGTTTATTAATTTTTAAGTTATGCATGCATTAAATTCAGTGGCGTTCGCAACTTTTTCTTTAAATACTCATAACTTTTGATTGAATAAACCGATTGCGATAAAATATATCCTATGTTTTGACCCAAGCCATGACCTATACTTTAGTGAAAGCCCCATCTAAATAGGTTCAGTCGTTTTCAAGTGATGCGCGAACAAACAAACAGACAAACAGATAAACAGATAAACAGACAAAAATTCTAAAAATGGTCGTAATGTATTCCATTATGTACCCTGAACACCCCAATTCATTTTGAAGTGTTTAAAAAATCACCATGCTTAATGAAACTATTACGACGCTGCTACAAGGTTAGATGCGTACAACGTATCTAGCCAACCAAGCGCGCGTTTTCTCATGAAAGCGCGAGTGTTGGAAATGTCTTTTTATTAAGCGGGGTCCGCTGCGCCATGTTATCGTGTTTGCTAACATTGTTTTCTAACTTTTCCCTCCCCCGCAGGCGAACGCGGACGGGTGATCTTTTCCGATGCAAATGGTCTCAAACTGCGATGGAGGGGAAACGGTTTGCTAACGTGTTTTGCTAACATCTAACATGGCGCAGCGGACCCGGCTTTAAGTACACAATGCGACACAGCAAGCTATACAAAACCAAAATAGGCTGGCCTCGCGTTGGTAGAATACCGTATAGTGTCGCGAGGCCTGCTTATGTTTGTTTTGTGTAGCTTGATATGTGGCCGCGTGTACCTATTAAATCATTAATTTCTTAGTTATTCAATTATTCAGAATACTACCTACCTAGATAAATAGGTGAAAGCTTTTGGTTAATATGGTAGGTAAATTAAAACGTTGGTAGGTAGGTACTTACCTTCTTTCATCCTTCGGAAAACTGAAAAAACTCCTGTCTTTATCAATATTTGATGATGACAAACATCCGTATATAGCACAATTTATTATATATATTTATTTAACCATTTTTGTAACAATTGTAAGTAATTAGTTGCTCAATCAACAAAAAATCCGCCAGCTTTAAATAACAGCACCATTTCCAAGGAATATAATCTAATATCGGACCACAGATAACATGCTATTTGACAACTTAGTCAATTCAGCAACTCTTTATCTCTTTGCAGGAATATTGTACTTAGCTAGTATTACGACGTCATCTTACTCCAGATACTATTTATGGTTTATCATGTTATTAAAAATATTATTCAAGATAAATAATTACTGAAAATGAGAATTTAGTGTTATTTTCCAACGTTTTTTTTATAAAACTGAATATATAATTTTATGTCGGTCAAATACTCCGGGTGACTGAATTCCCTTGCTCGGCGCCCCTCAGATTACCACAAAGAGTGTGAGGGGAGGTGAGGTATCTGAAGTCAGAGGGGGGCGGAGAGTGGCCGTTCTGTATGTAGAACTATATACCTACTACCTATTCTGTGGTACGGTACAAGCACCGGCACCGTTATGTCAGTTTTTGTACGATGCGATGCAAGAAGTCATCAATCAATAAGTTTATGTTTTATGCAGCTAGCGGGTTCCAGCTGTTGGGTCACGAGGAGATAGTGGTAAAAGTCTTCTTCTTTCAAAACCCTGGGTAGAAGTTTATTTTCGTTACTTCAGAAACTATAATGAAATAGAAAAATATGTTACGTCGACAATTTTACCTGTGTGAAGTTAGCAGTCAAACCTAGCAGTCAAATTTTAACCCGACCAAATTAAGAAGTCGTCGATTTGATTACATTTTTAAGCCCCAAAAACAGGCGCAATTGATAAAAAAGCAAGACAAATGACTTACATACGCTCCAAAATTTGACATAAATAAAACAAAAAAATAATTGCAAGCAAGACTCCCATAGAAACAAACTTTTCAATTTTATGGTCTACATTGAATATTCAAAGGGGAATCTACCTATGAACCAACATACCTGACAGGACAAATTAGGACTAGGTTTAATAAACAAGTACTAAACACTATGCAGATACTTGTTTTAAACTATTTGATACATTAGGAGGTGTCCATACGACTTAAGGAATAAAGGACTTTTTTTATTCACGAGACTGGCCTAACAAAAAGGAGGCTGACAATGAAGAGACCTACCTGACAGGATAAAATGTGTCTAGATGGTTTGTATTAGCAATAAACTATATGAAAAGACAAATTTTAATCACTTTGATATGTTTTGAATGGACGTAGTAATGAGATGAAAATAAAACATTTTTTCATCAAAGTACAACTTTCAAATGGGAATCTGTCAATAAAGCTTTACACCAGGAAATAGCTTTATGTACATAAGCATAACAGATGACTAAAAAACTCTATGCAGAGCTTAATTTCAAACACTAGGATACATCACGAGTGGCTCTGTGACGGTCATAGTGTTCAAGGAATTTTTTGATGACAAAAATTAGTCCCTAAAAAAAGGTGCTGATAATGAAATCTATGAAACCGCATACCTGACAGATTTAAACGTATCTATATACTTACTTTATGAACTAAGCTATGTATAGAGACCAATTTTAAAAGCTCTGATATGTTAGGACCACCCCGTCTTACCAACCAAATAAAGGACAAAATATGCTTTCGTAGTAAAATATTCATAGGGGACTCTACCTATCAAGCAACATACCTGACAGGACGAATTCAACCTAAGCTTAATACATAAGCACTAGACACTATGTAGAGACTTGTTTACAACTATTTCAAACATTGGGGGTGTCCATATGACCAGAGGAACAAAGGACTTTTTTGATTCAAGAGACTGGGTTTTACAAAAAGGAGGCTGACTATGAAGGGACCTACCTGACAGGATGAAATGTGTCTCATTACAATAAATAAGCACAGTGCTATATGTAGAGACTATTTTTAATCACTTTGATATATTCTGAAGGGACGTTTTGATTAGATGAATATAAAACATATTTTTTGTTCAAAGTACAACTTTCAAATGGAAATCTGCCAATAAAGCCTTATACCTGACATAGTTTTATGTTCATAAGCATTACAGCTGACTACTATACTCTATGTTGAGCTTAACTTTAAACAAGAGGATGTATCATGAGTAGTTCTATCGCGGTCCAAAGTGTTTCAGGAATTTTTTGATGAATAAAATTGGTCTCTAAAAAAGGTGCTGAGAATAAAACCTATGAAGCAGCATACCTGACAGGATTAAACGTATCTATTTACTCAGTTTATGAACTAGGCTATGCATAGAGACCAATTTTGAAAGCTTTGAAATGTTAAGACCATCCCGCCTTTCACACCAAAAAAAGACAAAATATGCTTTCGTAATGAAATATTCATAGGGGACTCTACATATGAAGCAACATACCTGACAGGACAAATTCATCCTAGACTTAATACATAAGCACTAGACACTATGTAGAGACTTATTTACAACTATTTCAAACATTGGGGGTGTCCATATGACCAGAGGAACAAAGGACTTTTTTGATTCAAGAGACTGGTTTTACAAAAAGGAGGCCGACTATGAAGGGATCTACCTGACAGGTTGAAATGTATCTCGGTACAACATTTAAGCACAGTGCTATATGTAGAGACTATTTTTTATCACTTTGATATATTCTGAAGGGACGTTTTGATTAGATGAATATAAAACATATTTTTTGTTCAAAGTACAACCTTCAAATGGAAATCTGCCAATAAAGCCTTAACCTGACATAGCTTTATTGACATAAGCATAATAGCTGATTACTATACTCTATGTAGAGCTTAACTTTAAACACGAGGATGTATCACGAGTAGCTCTGTCGCGGTCCAAAGTGTTTCAGGAATTTTTTGATGAATAAAATTAGTCTCTAAAAAGGGTGCTGAGAATAAAACCTATGAAGCAGCATACCTGACAGGATTAAACGTATTTATTTACTAAGTTTATGAACTAGGCTATGCATAAAGACCAATTTTGAAAGCCTTGAAATGTTAAGACCATCCCGTTTTACCAACCAAAAAAGGACAAAATATGCTTTCGTAGTAGAATATTCATATGGGACTCTACATATGAAGCAACATACCTGACAGGACAAATTCAACCTAGGCTTAATACATAAGCACTAAACACTATGTAGAGACTTGTTTACAACTATTTCAAACATTGGGGGTGTCCATATGACCAGAGGAACAAAGGACTTTTTTGATTCAAGAGACTGGTTTTACAAAAAGGAGGCTGACTATGAAGGGACCTACCTGACAGGATGAGATGTGTCTCATTACAATAAATAAGCACAGTGCTATATGACGAGACTATTTTTAATCACTTTGATATATTCTGAAGGGACGTTTTGATTAGATGAATATAAAACATATTTTTTGTTCAAAGTACAACTTTCAAATGGAAATCTGCCAATAAAGCCTTAACCTGACATAGCTTTATGGACATAAGCATTATAGCTGACTACTATACTCTATGTAGAGCTTAACTTTAAACACGAGGATGTATCACGAGTAGCTCTGTCGCGGTCCAAAGTGTTTTAGGAATTTTTTGATGAATAAAATTAGTCTCTAAAAAGGGTGCTGAGAATAAAACCTATGAAGCAGCATACCTGACAGGATTAAACGTATCTATTTACTAAGTTTATGAACTAGGCTATGCATAGAGACCAATTTTGAAAGCTTTGAAATGTTAAGACCATCCCGTTTTACCAACCAAAAAAGGACAAAATATGCTTTCGTAGTAAAATATTCATATGGGACTCTACATATGAAGCAACATACCTGACAGGACAAATTCAACCTAGGCTTAATACATAAGCACTAGACACTATGTAGAGACTTGTATACAACTATTTCAAACATTGGGGGTGTCCATATGACCAGAGGAACAAAGGACTTTTTTGATTCAAGAGACTGGTTTTACAAAAAGGAGGCTGACTATGAAGGGACCTACCTGACAGGATGAGATGTGTCTCATTACAATAAATAAGCACAGTGCTATATGACGAGACTATTTTTAATCACTTTGATATATTCTGAAGGGACGTTTTGATTAGATGAATATAAAACATATTTTTTGTTCAAAGTACAACTTTCAAATGGAAATCTGCCAATAAAGCCTTATACCTGACATAGCTTTATGTTCATAAGCATTACAGCTGACTACTATACTCTATGTTGAGCTTAACTTTAAACAAGAGGATGTATCATGAGTAGTTCTATCGCGGTCCAAAGTGTTTCAGGAATTTTTTGATGAATAAAATTGGTCTCTAAAAAAGGTGCTGAGAATAAAACCTATGAAGCAGCATACCTGACAGGATTAAACGTATCTATTTACTCAGTTTATGAACTAGGCTATGCATAGAGACCAATTTTGAAAGCTTTGAAATGTTAAGACCATCCCGCCTTTCACACCAAAAAAAGACAAAATATGCTTTCGTAGTAAAATATTCATAGGGGACTCTACATATGAAGCAACATACCTGACAGGACAAATTGAACCTAGACTTAATACATAAGCACTAGACACTATGTAGAGACTTATTTACAACTATTTCAAACATTGGGGGTGTCCATATGACCAGAGGAACAAAGGACTTTTTTGATTCAAGAGACTGGTTTTACAAAAAGGAGGCCGACTATGAAGGGATCTACCTGACAGGTTGAAATGTATCTCGGTACAACATTTAAGCACAGTGCTATATGTAGAGACTATTTTTTATCACTTTGATATATTCTGAAGGGACGTTTTGATTAGATGAATATAAAACATATTTTTTGTTCAAAGTACAACTTTCAAATGGAAATCTGCCAATAAAGCCTTAACCTGACATAGCTTTATGGACATAAGCATAATAGCTGATTACTATACTCTATGTTGAGCTTAACTTTAAACAAGAGGATGTATCATGAGTAGTTCTATCGCGGTCCAAAGTGTTTCAGGAATTTTTTGATGAATAAAATTGGTCTCTAAAAAAGGCGCTGAGAATAAAACCTATGAAGCAGCATACCTGACAGGATTAAACGTATCTATTTACTCAGTTTATGAACTAGGCTATGCATAGAGACCAATTTTGAAAGCTTTGAAATGTTAAGACCATCCCGCCTTTCACACCAAAAAAAGACAAAATATGCTTTCGTAGTAAAATATTCATAGGGGACTCTACATATGAAGCAACATACCTGACAGGACAAATTCAACCTAGACTTAATACATAAGCACTAGACACTATGTAGAGACTTATTTACAACTATTTCAAACATTGGGGGTGTCCATATGACCAGAGGAACAAAGGACTTTTTTGATTCAAGAGACTGGTTTTACAAAAAGGAGGCCGACTATGAAGGGATCTACCTGACAGGTTGAAATGTATCTCGGTACAACATTTAAGCACAGTGCTATATGTAGAGACTATTTTTTATCACTTTGATATATTCTGAAGGGACGTTTTGATTAGATGAATATAAAACATATTTTTTGTTCAAAGTACAACTTTCAAATGGAAATCTGCCAATAAAGCCTTAACCTGACATAGCTTAATGGACATAAGCATAATAGCTGATTACTATACTCTATGTAGAGCTTAACTTTAAACACGAGGATGTATCACGAGTAGCTCTGTCGCGGTCCAAAGTGATTCAGGAATTTTTTGATGAATAAAATTAGTCTCTAAAAAGGGTGCTGAGAATAAAACCTATGAAGCAGCATACCTGACAGGATTAAACGTATTTATTTACTAAGTTTATGAACTAGGCTATGCATTAAGACCAATTTTGAAAGCTTTGAAATGTTAAGACCATCCCGCCTTACACACCAAAAAAGGACAAAATATGCTTTCGTAGTAAAATATTCATAGGGGACTCTACATATGAAGCAACATACCTGACAGGACAAATTCAACCTAGGCTTAATACATAAGCACTAGACACTATGTAGAGACTTGTTTACAACTATTTCAAACATTGGGGGTGTCCATATGACCAGAGGAACAAAGGACTTTTTTGATTCAAGAGACTGGTTTTACAAAAAGGAGGCTGACTATGAAGGGACCTACCTGACAGGATGAAATGTGTCTCATTACAATAAATAAGCACAGTGCTATATGTAGAGACTATTTTTAATCACTTTGATATATTCTGAAGGGACGTTTTGATTAGATGAATATAAAACATATTTTTTGTTCAAAGTACAACTTTCAAATGGAAATCTGCCAATAAAGCCTTATACCTGACATAGCTTTATGTTCATAAGCATTACAGCTGACTACTATACTCTATGTTGAGCTTAACTTTAAACAAGAGGATGTATCATGAGTAGTTCTATCGCGGTCCAAAGTGTTTCAGGAATTTTTTGATGAATAAAATTGGTCTCTAAAAAAGGTGCTGAGAATAAAACCTATGAAGCAGCATACCTGACAGGATTAAACGTATCTATTTACTAAGTTTATGAACTAGGCTATGCATAGAGACCAATTTTGAAAGCTTTGAAATGTTAAGACCATCCCGCCTTTCACACCAAAAAAAGACAAAATATGCTTTCGTAATGAAATATTCATAGGGGACTCTACATATGAAGCAACATACCTGACAGGACAAATTCAACCTAGACTTAATACATAAGCACTAGACACTATGTAGAGACTTATTTACAACTATTTCAAACATTGGGGGTGTCCATATGACCAGAGGAACAAAGGACTTTTTTGATTCAAGAGACTGGTTTTACAAAAAGGAGGCTGACTATGAAGGGACCTACCTGACAGGATGAGATGTGTCTCATTACAATAAATAAGCACAGTGCTATATGTAGAGACTATTTTTAATCACTTTGATATATTCTGAAGGAACGTTTTGATTAGATGAAAGTAAAACATATTTTTTCTTCAATGTACAACTTTCAAATGGAAATCTGTCAATAAAGCCTTACAACTGACATAGTTTTATGTTCATAAGCATTACAGCTGACTACTATACTCTATGTTGAGCTTAACTTTAAACAAGAGGATGTATCATGAGTAGTTCTATCGCGGTCCAAAGTGTTTTAGGAATTTTTTTATGAATAAAATTAGTCTCTAAAAAGGGTGCTGAGAATAAAACCTATGAAGCAGCATACCTGACAGGATTAAACGTATCTATTTACTAAGTTTATGAACTAGGCTATGTACAGAGACCAATTTTGAAAGCTTTGAAATGTTAAAACCATCCCGTCTTACCAACCAAAAAAGGACAAAATATGCTTTCGTAGTAAAATATTCATATGGGACTCTACATATGAAGCAACATACCTGACAGGACAAATTCAACCTAGGCTTAATACATAAGCACTAGACACTATGTAGAGACTTGTTTACAACTATTTCAAACATTGGGGGTGTCCATATGACCAGAGGAACAAAGGACTTTTTTGATTCAAGAGACTGGTTTTACAAAAAGGAGGCTGACTATGAAGGGACCTACCTGACAGGATGAGATGTGTCTCATTACAATAAATAAGTACAGTGCTATATGACGAGACTATTTTTAATCACTTTGATATATTCTGAAGGGACGTTTTGATTAGATGAATATAAAACATATTTTTTGTTCAAAGTACAACTTTCAAATGGAAATCTGCCAATAAAGCCTTAACCTGACATAGCTTTATGGACATAAGCATTATAGCTGACTACTATACTCTATGTAGAGCTTAACTTTAAACACGAGGATGTATCATGAGTAGTTCTATCGCGGTCCAAAGTGTTTCAGGAATTTTTTGATGAATAAAATTGGTCTCTAAAAAAGGTGCTGAGAATAAAACCTATGAAGCAGCATACCTGACAGGATTAAACGTATCTATTTACTCAGTTTATGAACTAGGCTATGCATAGAGACCAATTTTGAAAGCTTTGAAATGTTAAGACCATCCCGCCTTTCACACCAAAAAAAGACAAAATATGCTTTCGTAATGAAATATTCATAGGGGACTCTACATATGAAGCAACATACCTGACAGGACAAATTCAACCTAGACTTAATACATAAGCACTAGACACTATGTAGAGACTTATTTACAACTATTTCAAACATTGGGGGTGTCCATATGACCAGAGGAACAAAGGACTTTTTTGATTCAAGAGACTGGTTTTACAAAAAGGAGGCCGACTATGAAGGGATCTACCTGACAGGTTGAAATGTATCTCGGTACAACAATTAAGCACAGTGCTATATGTAGAGACTATTTTTTATCACTTTGATATATTCTGAAGGGACGTTTTGATTAGATGAATATAAAACATATTTTTTGTTCAAAGTACAACTTTCAAATGGAAATCTGCCAATAAAGCCTTAATCTGACATAGCTTTATGGACATAAGCATTATAGCTGACTACTATACTCTATGCAGAGCTTAACTTTAAACACGAGGATGTATCACGAGTAGCTCTGTCGCGGTCCAAAGTGTTTTAGGAATTTTTTGATGAATAAAATTAGTCTCTAAAAAGGGTGCTGAGAATAAAACCTATGAAGCAGCATACCTGACAGGATTAAACGTATCTATTTACTAAGTTTATGAACTAGGCTATGCATAGAGACCAATTTTGAAAGCTTTGAAATGTTAAGACCATCCCGTTTTACCAACCAAAAAATGACAAAATATGCTTTCGTAGTAAAATATTCATATGGGACTCTACATATGAAGCAACATACCTGACAGGACAAATTCAACCTAGGCTTAATACATAAGCACTAGACACTATGTAGAGACTTGTTTACAACTATTTCAAACATTGGGGGTGTCCATATGACCAGAGGAACAAAGGACTTTTTTGATTCAAGAGACTGGTTTTACAAAAAGGAGGCTGACTATGAAGGGACCTACCTGACAGGATGAGATGTGTCTCATTACAATAAATAAGTACAGTGCTATATGACGAGACTATTTTTAATCACTTTGATATATTCTGAAGGGACGTTTTGATTAGATGAATATAAAACATATTTTTTGTTCAAAGTACAACTTTCAAATGGAAATCTGCCAATAAAGCCTTAACCTGACATAGCTTTATGGACATAAGCATTATAGCTGACTACTATACTCTATGTAGAGCTTAACTTTAAACACGAGGATGTATCACGAGTAGCTCTGTCGCGGTCCAAAGTGTTTTAGGAATTTTTTGATGAATAAAATTAGTCTCTAAAAAGGGTGCTGAGAATAAAACCTATGAAGCAGCATACCTGACAGGATTAAACGTATTTATTTACTAAGTTTATGAACTAGGCTATGCATTGAGACCAATTTTGAAAGCTTTGAAATGTTAAGACCATCCCGCCTTACACACCAAAAAAGGACAAAATATGCTTTCGTAGTAAAATATTCATAGGGGACTCTACATATGAAGCAACATACCTGACAGGACAAATTCAACCTAGGCTTAATACATAAGCACTAGACACTATGTAGAGACTTGTTTACAACTATTTCAAACATTGGGGGTGTCCATATGACCAGAGAAACAAAGGACTTTTTTGATTCAAGAGACTGGTTTTACAAAAAGGAGGCTGACTATGAAGGGACCTACCTGACAGGATGAAATGTGTCTCATTACAATAAATAAGCACAGTGCTATATGTAGAGACTATTTTTTATCACTTTGATATATTCTGAAGGGAAGTTTTGATTAGATGAATATAAAACATATTTTTTGTTCAAAGTACAACTTTCAAATGGAAATCTGCCAATAATGTCTTATACCTGACATAGCTTTATGTTCATAAGCATTACAGCTGACTACTATACTCTATGTTGAGCTTAACTTTAAACAAGAGGATGTATCATGAGTAGTTCTATCGCGGTCCAAAGTGTTTCAGGAATTTTTTGATGAATAAAATTGGTCTCTAAAAAAGGTGCTGAGAATAAAACCTATGAAGCAGCATACCTGACAGGATTAAACGTATTTATTTACTAAGTTTATGAACTAGGCTATGCATAAAGACCAATTTTGAAAGCCTTGAAATGTTAAGACCATCCCGTTTTACCAACCAAAAAAGGACAAAATATGCTTTCGTAGTAGAATATTCATATGGGACTCTACATATGAAGCAACATACCTGACAGGACAAATTCAACCTAGGCTTAATACATAAGCACTAGACACTATGTAGAGACTTGTTTACAACTATTTCAAACATTGGGGGTGTCCATATGACCAGAGGAACAAAGGACTTTTTTGATTCAAGAGACTGGTTTTACAAAAAGGAGGCCGACTATGAAGGGATCTACCTGACAGGTTGAAATGTATCTCGGTACAACATTTAAGCACAGTGCTATATGTAGAGACTATTTTTTATCACTTTGATATATTCTGAAGGGACGTTTTGATTAGATGAATATAAAACATATTTTTTGTTCAAAGTACAACTTTCAAATGGAAATCTGCCAATAAAGCCTTAATCTGACATAGCTTTATGACATTGGTCGCAGAAACCTGAAAGCTGTATAATTGAGATAGACAAGGGTTTCATTTTGTATACGTGTAAATAAAATAGGCGTAATCATTAAACTGTATCTAGAGTAGTTTTGTCTCATAAAGTTGCTGACTGAGCAAAGCTCAACGTTGACTTGGGTCGCAGAAACCCGAAAGCTGTATAGTTTTTCTACTCTTGTATTTTTGTATCGGGCATTATTATAGTTTAGCTACACAATGCTCAAATTGTATGTACCTACCTATACGTGTTTTTATTTTGTGTGATACATAGAGATAGTAAGCTAGATATCGGTTGTATTTGTATATACGTGTAAATAAAATATATGTAATAATTATGTTATGATTCAACTGTATTTAGAGTAGTTTTGCATCAAAGCCTTGCTGACTGAGCAATGGTCAAGGTTGACTTAGGTCACAGGAACCCGAAAGCAGTATGGTTTTTCTGCTTTTGTATTTTTGTATTGTACATCAGAGATATCGTGTAAATAAAATAAGTGCAATATAATTATATGTTTTCATTAAACTGTATCGTATCTAGCGTAGTTGTCTCAGAGCGTTGCTGACTGAGCAAAGCTCAAGGGTGACTTGGGTCGCAGAAACCAGAGAGTTGTACAGTTTTTCTGCATTTTTTTTATAGGACATCCGATATAGTTGAGCTACACAAGGGTTCAATGTTATGTACCTACCTACGTGTTTTTATTTTGTGTGGTACACAAAGATAGTTGAGCTTTGAGCTAGATATGGGTTCATTTTATGCAACGTGTTAATAAATTAGCGCAAAACCTCATACACCCCAACTGATTTATAATAAAAGAATTAGATTGAAACAATAATTTCATTATTTTGATACTTAAAATTTAAAGTTATTCGCATTTTAAGTTCAGAGGCAAAAATGATTTGTTATCATTTCAGCACTGAAAGAAAGCGCTAACGTACTCATGGATACATTTTTATAATCTTGTTTTGGTAGTAAGTAGGGTGAGTGTGCCCGTGGGGTGGGTTGACATCGAGTTAAGTAAATAAAAAATTTTACGAAAAGAAAAATTAAAATTTTGAAAAGAATTACCTATGTTGAAACCATGATAATTCGATTCTGCTATCGTTTCTAAACAAACTACTTTCTAGTTTTGCGTTAATTTATTAACACGTTGTAAATACGTGTAAATAAAATAAGTGTGACAGTTATGTTATCATTCAACTGTATTTATGTACATAGAGATAGTTGAGCTAGAAATCGGTTGTATTTTTATATGCGTGTATATAAAATATGTGTAATAATTATGTTAATTATGTTATGTTAATGTTATGTTATTATGTCGTTCAACTGTATTTAGAGTAGTATCGCCTCAAAACGTTGCTGACTGAGCAAAAGTCAAAGTTGACTTAGGTCGCAGAAACCCGAAAGCGGTATGGTTTTTCCGCTTTTGAATTTTTGTATTGTACATCAGAGATATCGTGTTAATAAAATAAGTGCAATATAATTATATGTTACCATTAAACTGTATCTAGCATAGTTTGTCTCAGAGCGTTGCTGGCTGAGCAAAGCTCAAGGGTTACTTGGGTCGCAGAAACCAGAAAGCTGTACAGTTTTTCTGCATTTGTATTTTTTATCTGACATCAGATATAATTGAGCTACACACAGGTTTTATTTTATTTACGTGTTTTTATTTAGTATGGTACACAGAGAAGCTAGATGTGGGTTGAATATGTATATACGTATAATAAGTGTGATAATTATGTTATTATTCAACTAAATATATATTATGTAGCGTATTATTGTCCGAAAACGTTGATGGCTGAGTAAAGCACAAGGGTGAATTAGGTCGCAGAAATCCAAAAGTGGTACAGTTTTTTTGCTTTTCTATTTTCCTATCGTATATATAGATAGTTAACTACATAAAGGTTTCATTTAATGTACAGGTAAATAAATAAATAAGTGCAATAATAATGTTATCATATCATATATATATATATATATGTAAATACGTTTATAATATTATATATTATATATCCTACTAATATTATAAACGCGAAAGTTTGTAAGTATGGATGGATGGATGGATGTACCGCCTTCACGCAAAAACTGCTGAACGGATTTTGATGAAATTTGGCATACAGATAGACCATGGCCTGGATTAAAACATAGGGTACTTTTTATCCGGGTAACGCAGACGAAGTCGCGGGCAACAGCTAGTGTTATCATAAACCATAGACAGCGTTGTTTTGTCTCAATGTGATCCTGACTGAGCAAAGCTCAAGGGTGACTTGGGTTGCAGAAACATGAAAGCTGTATGGTTTTTCTGCTTTTGTATTTTTGTATCGGACATCAGGGATACTTGAGCTAGACGAGGGTTTCATTTTTTAAACGTGTAAATAAAAAAGGTGTAATCATTAAACTGTATCTAGCGTAGTTGTGTCTCATAGAGTTGCTGACTGAGCAAAGCTCAAGGTTGACTTGCGTCGCAGAAACCCGAAAGCGGTTTTTCTGCATTTGTATTTTTTTATAGGAAATAAGATATAGTTGAGCTACACAAGGGTTTTATTTTTATAACGTATTTTTATTTTGTATGGAACACAGAGATAGTTGAGCTAGATATGGGTCGAATTTGTATATAAGTGTCAATAAAAAAGTGTGACAATTATGTTATCATTCAACTCTATCTGTAAAGTGGTTAAAATAGTGAGTAAAAATATAATTATGAAGAAGATCAAAGTGATTATAAATGCATATAGCTTAGTGCTCAAACCTTGTAAATAGACACATTTCATCCTGTCAGGTAGGTCCCTTCATAGTCAGCCTCCTTTTTGTAAAACCAGTCTCTTGAATCAAAAAAGTCCTTTGTTCCTCTGGTCATATGGACACCCCCAATGTTTGAAATAGTTGTAAACAAGTCTCTACATAGTGTCTAGTGCTTATGTATTAAGCCTAGGTTGAATTTGTCCTGTCAGGTATGTTGCTTCATATGTAGAGTCCCCTATGAATATTTCATTACGAAAGCATATTTTGTCTTTTTTTGGTGTGAAAGGCGGGATGGTCTTAACATTTCAAAGCTTTCAAAATTGGTCTCTATGCACAGCCTAGTTCATAAACTGAGTAAATAAATACGTTTAATCCTGTCAGGTATGCTGCTTCATAGGTTTTATCCTCAGCACCTTTTTTAGAGACTAATTTTATTCATCAAAAAATTCCTAAAACACTTTGGACCGCGATAGAACTACTCGTGATACATCCTCGTGTTTAAAGTTAAGCTTTACATAGAGTATAGTAGTCAGCTGTAATGCTTATGAACATAAAGCTATGTAAGGTATAAGGCTTTAATGGCAGATTTCCATTTGAAAGTTGTACTTTGAACAAAAAATATGTTTTATATTCATCTAATCAAAACGTCCCTTCAGAATATATCAAAGTGATTAAAAATAGTCTCGTCATATAGCACTGTGCTTATTAATTGTAATGAGACACATCTCATCCTGTCAGGTAGGTCCCTTCATAGTCAGCCTCCTTTTTGTAAAACCAGTCTCTTGAATCAAAAAAGTCCTTTGTTCCTCTGGTCATATGGACACCCCCAATGTTTGAAATAGTTGTAAACAAGTCTCTACATAGTGTCTAGTGCTTATGTATTAAGTCTAGGTTGAATTTGTCCTGTCAGGTATGTTGCTTCATATGTAGAGTCCCCTATGAATATTTCATTACGAAAGCATATTTTGTCTTTTTTTGGTGTGAAAGGCGGGATGGTCTTAACATTTCAAAGCTTTCAAAATTGGTCTCTATGCATAGCCTAGTTCATAAACTTAGTAAATAGATACGTTTAATCCTGTCAGGTATGCTGCTTCATAGGTTTTATTCTCAGCACCCTTTTTAGAGACTAATTTTATTCATCAAAAAATTCCTAAAACACTTTGGACCGCGACAGAGCTACTCGTGATACATCCTCGTGTTTAAAGTTAAGCTCTACATAGAGTATAGTAGTCAGCTATAATGCTTATGTCCATAAAGCTATGTCAGGTTAAGGCTTTATTGGCAGATTTCCATTTGAAAGTTGTACTTTGAACAAAAAATATGTTTTATATTCATCTAATCAAAACGTCCCTTCAGAATATATCAAAGTGATTAAAAATAGTCTCTACATATAGCACTGTGCTTATTTATTGTAATGAGACACATTTCATCCTGTCAGGTAGGTCCCTTCATAGTCAGCCTCCTTTTTGTAGAACCCAGTCTCTTGAATCAAAAAAGTCCTTTGTTCCTCTGGTCATATGGACACCCCCAATGTTTGAAATAGTTGTAAACAAGTCTCTACATAGTGTCTAGTGCTTATGTATTAAGCTTAGGTTGAATTCGTCCTGTCAGGTATGTTGCTTCATATGTAGAGTCCCCTATGAATATTTCATTACGAAAGCATATTTTGTCTTTTTTTGGTGTGAAAGGCGGGATGGTCTTAACATTTCAAAGCTTTCAAAATTGGTCTCTATGCATAGCCTAGTTCATAAACTTAGTAAATAGATACGTTTAATCCTGTCAGGTATGCTGCTTCATAGGTTTTATTCTCAGCACCTTTTTTAGAGACTAATTTTATTCATCAAAAAATTCCTGAAACACTTTGGACCGCGACAGAGCTACTCGTGATACATCCTCGTGTTTAAAATTAAGCTCTTCATAGAATATAGTAGTCAGCTATAATGCTTATGTCCATAAAACTATGTCAGTTATATAGCTTTATTGACAGATTTCCATTTGAAAGTTGTACTTTGAACAAAAAATATGTTTTATATTCATCTAATCAAAACGTCCCTTCAGAATATATCAAAGTGATAAAAAATAGTCTCTACATATAGCACTGTGCTTAAATGTTGTACCGAGATACATTTCAACCTGTCAGGTAGATCCCTTCATAGTCGGCCTCCTTTTTGTAAAACCAGTCTCTTGAATCAAAAAAGTCCTTTGTTCCTCTGGTCATATGGACACCCCCAATGTTTGAAATAGTTGTAAACAAGTCTCTACATAGTGTCTAGTGCTTATGTATTAAGCCTAGGTTGAATTTGTCCTGTCAGGTATGTTGCTTCATATGTAGAGTCCCATATGAATATTCTACTACGAAAGCATATTTTGTCCTTTTTTGGTTGGTAAAACGGGATGGTCTTAACATTTCAAGGCTTTCAAAATTGGTCTTTATGCATAGCCTAGTTCATAAACTTAGTAAATAAATACGTTTAATCCTGTCAGGTATGCTGCTTCATAGGTTTTATTCTCAGCACCTTTTTTAGAGACCAATTTTATTCATCAAAAAATTCCTGAAACACTTTGGACCGCGATAGAACTACTCATGATACATCCTCTTGTTTAAAGTTAAGCTCAACATAGAGTATAGTAGTCAGCTGTAATGCTTATGAACATAAAGCTATGTCAGGTATAAGACATTATTGGCAGATTTCCATTTGAAAGTTGTACTTTGAACAAAAAATATGTTTTATATTCATCTAATCAAAACTTCCCTTCAGAATATATCAAAGTGATAAAAAATAGTCTCTACATATAGCACTGTGCTTATTTATTGTAATGAGACACATTTCATCCTGTCAGGTAGGTCCCTTCATAGTCAGCCTCCTTTTTGTAAAACCAGTCTCTTGAATCAAAAAAGTCCTTTGTTTCTCTGGTCATATGGACACCCCCAATGTTTGAAATAGTTGTAAACAAGTCTCTACATAGTGTCTAGTGCTTATGTATTAAGCCTAGGTTGAATTTGTCCTGTCAGGTATGTTGCTTCATATGTAGAGTCCCCTATGAATATTTTACTACGAAAGCATATTTTGTCCTTTTTTGGTGTGTAAGGCGGGATGGTCTTAACATTTCAAAGCTTTCAAAATTGGTCTCAATGCATAGCCTAGTTCATAAACTTAGTAAATAAATACGTTTAATCCTGTCAGGTATGCTGCTTCATAGGTTTTATTCTCAGCACCCTTTTTAGAGACTAATTTTATTCATCAAAAAATTCCTAAAACACTTTGGACCGCGACAGAGCTACTCGTGATACATCCTCGTGTTTAAAGTTAAGCTCTGCATAGAGTATAGTAGTCAGCTATAATGCTTATGTCCATAAAGCTATGTCAGATTAAGGCTTTATTGGCAGATTTCCATTTGAAAGTTGTACTTTGAACAAAAAATATGTTTTATATTCATCTAATCAAAACGTCCCTTCAGAATATATCAAAGTGATAAAAAATAGTCTCTACATATAGCACTGTGCTTAAATGTTGTACCGAGATACATTTCAACCTGTCAGGTAGATCCCTTCATAGTCGGCCTCCTTTTTGTAAAACCAGTCTCTTGAATCAAAAAAGTCCTTTGTTCCTCTGGTCATATGGACACCCCCAATGTTTGAAATAGTTGTAAACAAGTCTCTACATAGTGTCTAGTGCTTATGTATTAAGCCTAGGTTGAATTTGTCCTGTCAGGTATGTTGCTTCATATGTAGAGTCCCATATGAATATTCTACTACGAAAGCATATTTTGTCCTTTTTTGGTTGGTAAAACGGGATGGTCTTAACATTTCAAGGCTTTCAAAATTGGTCTTTATGCATAGCCTAGTTCATAAACTTAGTAAATAAATACGTTTAATCCTGTCAGGTATGCTGCTTCATAGGTTTTATTCTCAGCACCTTTTTTAGAGACCAATTTTATTCATCAAAAAATTCCTGAAACACTTTGGACCGCGATAGAACTACTCATGATACATCCTCTTGTTTAAAGTTAAGCTCAACATAGAGTATAGTAGTCAGCTGTAATGCTTATGAACATAAAGCTATGTCAGGTATAAGACATTATTGGCAGATTTCCATTTGAAAGTTGTACTTTGAACAAAAAATATGTTTTATATTCATCTAATCAAAACTTCCCTTCAGAATATATCAAAGTGATAAAAAATAGTCTCTACATATAGCACTGTGCTTATTTATTGTAATGAGACACATTTCATCCTGTCAGGTAGGTCCCTTCATAGTCAGCCTCCTTTTTGTAAAACCAGTCTCTTGAATCAAAAAAGTCCTTTGTTTCTCTGGTCATATGGACACCCCCAATGTTTGAAATAGTTGTAAACAAGTCTCTACATAGTGTCTAGTGCTTATGTATTAAGCCTAGGTTGAATTTGTCCTGTCAGGTATGTTGCTTCATATGTAGAGTCCCCTATGAATATTTTACTACGAAAGCATATTTTGTCCTTTTTTGGTGTGTAAGGCGGGATGGTCTTAACATTTCAAAGCTTTCAAAATTGGTCTCAATGCATAGCCTAGTTCATAAACTTAGTAAATAAATACGTTTAATCCTGTCAGGTATGCTGCTTCATAGGTTTTATTCTCAGCACCCTTTTTAGAGACTAATTTTATTCATCAAAAAATTCCTAAAACACTTTGGACCGCGACAGAGCTACTCGTGATACATCCTCGTGTTTAAAGTTAAGCTCTACATAGAGTATAGTAGTCAGCTATAATGCTTATGTCCATAAAGCTATGTCAGGTTAAGGCTTTATTGGCAGATTTCCATTTGAAAGTTGTACTTTGAACAAAAAATATGTTTTATATTCATCTAATCAAAACGTCCCTTCAGAATATATCAAAGTGATTAAAAATAGTCTCGTCATATAGCACTGTACTTATTTATTGTAATGAGACACATCTCATCCTGTCAGGTAGGTCCCTTCATAGTCAGCCTCCTTTTTGTAAAACCAGTCTCTTGAATCAAAAAAGTCCTTTGTTCCTCTGGTCATATGGACACCCCCAATGTTTGAAATAGTTGTAAACAAGTCTCTACATAGTGTCTAGTGCTTATGTATTAAGCCTAGGTTGAATTTGTCCTGTCAGGTATGTTGCTTCATATGTAGAGTCCCATATGAATATTTTACTACGAAAGCATATTTTGTCATTTTTTGGTTGGTAAAACGGGATGGTCTTAACATTTCAAAGCTTTCAAAATTGGTCTCTATGCATAGCCTAGTTCATAAACTTAGTAAATAGATACGTTTAATCCTGTCAGGTATGCTGCTTCATAGGTTTTATTCTCAGCACCCTTTTTAGAGACTAATTTTATTCATCAAAAAATTCCTAAAACACTTTGGACCGCGACAGAGCTACTCGTGATACATCCTCGTGTTTAAAGTTAAGCTCTGCATAGAGTATAGTAGTCAGCTATAATGCTTATGTCCATAAAGCTATGTCAGATTAAGGCTTTATTGGCAGATTTCCATTTGAAAGTTGTACTTTGAACAAAAAATATGTTTTATATTCATCTAATCAAAACGTCCCTTCAGAATATATCAAAGTGATAAAAAATAGTCTCTACATATAGCACTGTGCTTAATTGTTGTACCGAGATACATTTCAACCTGTCAGGTAGATCCCTTCATAGTCGGCCTCCTTTTTGTAAAACCAGTCTCTTGAATCAAAAAAGTCCTTTGTTCCTCTGGTCATATGGACACCCCCAATGTTTGAAATAGTTGTAAATAAGTCTCTACATAGTGTCTAGTGCTTATGTATTAAGTCTAGGTTGAATTTGTCCTGTCAGGTATGTTGCTTCATATGTAGAGTCCCCTATGAATATTTCATTACGAAAGCATATTTTGTCTTTTTTTGGTGTGAAAGGCGGGATGGTCTTAACATTTCAAAGCTTTCAAAATTGGTCTCTATGCATAGCCTAGTTCATAAACTGAGTAAATAGATACGTTTAATCCTGTCAGGTATGCTGCTTCATAGGTTTTATTCTCAGCACCTTTTTTAGAGACCAATTTTATTCATCAAAAAATTCCTGAAACACTTTGGACCGCGATAGAACTACTCATGATACATCCTCGTGTTTAAAGTTAAGCTCTACATAGAGTATAGTAGTCAGCTATAATGCTTATGTCCATAAAGCTATGTCAGGTTAAGGCTTTATTGGCAGATTTCCATTTGAAAGTTGTACTTTGAACAAAAAATATGTTTTATATTCATCTAATCAAAACGTCCCTTCAGAATATATCAAAGTGATTAAAAATAGTCTCGTCATATAGCACTGTACTTATTTATTGTAATGAGACACATCTCATCCTGTCAGGTAGGTCCCTTCATAGTCAGCCTCCTTTTTGTAAAACCAGTCTCTTGAATCAAAAAAGTCCTTTGTTCCTCTGGTCATATGGACACCCCCAATGTTTGAAATAGTTGTAAACAAGTCTCTACATAGTGTCTAGTGCTTATGTATTAAGCCTAGGTTGAATTTGTCCTGTCAGGTATGTTGCTTCATATGTAGAGTCCCATATGAATATTTTACTACGAAAGCATATTTTGTCCTTTTTTGGTTGGTAAGACGGGATGGTTTTAACATTTCAAAGCTTTCAAAATTGGTCTCTGTACATAGCCTAGTTCATAAACTTAGTAAATAGATACGTTTAATCCTGTCAGGTATGCTGCTTCATAGGTTTTATTCTCAGCACCCTTTTTAGAGACTAATTTTATTCATAAAAAAATTCCTAAAACACTTTGGACCGCGATAGAACTACTCATGATACATCCTCTTGTTTAAAGTTAAGCTCAACATAGAGTATAGTAGTCAGCTGTAATGCTTATGAACATAAAACTATGTCAGTTGTAAGGCTTTATTGACAGATTTCCATTTGAAAGTTGTACATTGAAGAAAAAATATGTTTTACTTTCATCTAATCAAAACGTTCCTTCAGAATATATCAAAGTGATTAAAAATAGTCTCTACATATAGCACTGTGCTTATTTATTGTAATGAGACACATCTCATCCTGTCAGGTAGGTCCCTTCATAGTCAGCCTCCTTTTTGTAAAACCAGTCTCTTGAATCAAAAAAGTCCTTTGTTCCTCTGGTCATATGGACACCCCCAATGTTTGAAATAGTTGTAAATAAGTCTCTACATAGTGTCTAGTGCTTATGTATTAAGTCTAGGTTGAATTTGTCCTGTCAGGTATGTTGCTTCATATGTAGAGTCCCCTATGAATATTTCATTACGAAAGCATATTTTGTCTTTTTTTGGTGTGAAAGGCGGGATGGTCTTAACATTTCAAAGCTTTCAAAATTGGTCTCTATGCATAGCCTAGTTCATAAACTTAGTAAATAGATACGTTTAATCCTGTCAGGTATGCTGCTTCATAGGTTTTATTCTCAGCACCTTTTTTAGAGACCAATTTTATTCATCAAAAAATTCCTGAAACACTTTGGACCGCGATAGAACTACTCATGATACATCCTCTTGTTTAAAGTTAAGCTCAACATAGAGTATAGTAGTCAGCTGTAATGCTTATGAACATAAAGCTATGTCAGGTATAAGGCTTTATTGGCAGATTTCCATTTGAAAGTTGTACTTTGAACAAAAAATATGTTTTATATTCATCTAATCAAAACGTCCCTTCAGAATATATCAAAGTGATTAAAAATAGTCTCTACATATAGCACTGTGCTTATTTATTGTAATGAGACACATTTCATCCTGTCAGGTAGGTCCCTTCATAGTCAGCCTCCTTTTTGTAAAACCAGTCTCTTGAATCAAAAAAGTCCTTTGTTCCTCTGGTCATATGGACACCCCCAATGTTTGAAATAGTTGTAAACAAGTCTCTACATAGTGTCTAGTGCTTATGTATTAAGCCTAGGTTGAATTTGTCCTGTCAGGTATGTTGCTTCATATGTAGAGTCCCCTATGAATATTTTACTACGAAAGCATATTTTGTCCTTTTTTGGTGTGTAAGGCGGGATGGTCTTAACATTTCAAAGCTTTCAAAATTGGTCTTAATGCATAGCCTAGTTCATAAACTTAGTAAATAAATACGTTTAATCCTGTCAGGTATGCTGCTTCATAGGTTTTATTCTCAGCACCCTTTTTAGAGACTAATTTTATTCATCAAAAAATTCCTGAATCACTTTGGACCGCGACAGAGCTACTCGTGATACATCCTCGTGTTTAAAGTTAAGCTCTACATAGAGTATAGTAATCAGCTATTATGCTTATGTCCATTAAGCTATGTCAGGTTAAGGCTTTATTGGCAGATTTCCATTTGAAAGTTGTACTTTGAACAAAAAATATGTTTTATATTCATCTAATCAAAACGTCCCTTCAGAATATATCAAAGTGATAAAAAATAGTCTCTACATATAGCACTGTGCTTAAATGTTGTACCGAGATACATTTCAACCTGTCAGGTAGATCCCTTCATAGTCGGCCTCCTTTTTGTAAAACCAGTCTCTTGAATCAAAAAAGTCCTTTGTTCCTCTGGTCATATGGACACCCCCAATGTTTGAAATAGTTGTAAATAAGTCTCTACATAGTGTCTAGTGCTTATGTATTAAGTCTAGGTTGAATTTGTCCTGTCAGGTATGTTGCTTCATATGTAGAGTCCCCTATGAATATTTTACTACGAAAGCATATTTTGTCTTTTTTTGGTGTGAAAGGCGGGATGGTCTTAACATTTCAAAGCTTTCAAAATTGGTCTCTATGCATAGCCTAGTTCATAAACTGAGTAAATAGATACGTTTAATCCTGTCAGGTATGCTGCTTCATAGGTTTTATTCTCAGCACCTTTTTTAGAGACCAATTTTATTCATCAAAAAATTCCTGAAACACTTTGGACCGCGATAGAACTACTCATGATACATCCTCTTGTTTAAAGTTAAGCTCAACATAGAGTATAGTAATCAGCTATTATGCTTATGTCCATAAAGCTATGTCAGGTTAAGGCTTTATTGGCAGATTTCCATTTGAAAGTTGTACTTTGAACAAAAAATATGTTTTATATTCATCTAATCAAAACGTCCCTTCAGAATATATCAAAGTGATAAAAAATAGTCTCTACATATAGCACTGTGCTTAAATGTTGTACCGAGATACATTTCAACCTGTCAGGTAGATCCCTTCATAGTCGGCCTCCTTTTTGTAAAACCAGTCTCTTGAATCAAAAAAGTCCTTTGTTCCTCTGGTCATATGGACACCCCCAATGTTTGAAATAGTTGTAAATAAGTCTCTACATAGTGTCTAGTGCTTATGTATTAAGTCTAGGTTCAATTTGTCCTGTCAGGTATGTTGCTTCATATGTAGAGTCCCCTATGAATATTTTACTACGAAAGCATATTTTGTCTTTTTTTGGTGTGAAAGGCGGGATGGTCTTAACATTTCAAAGCTTTCAAAATTGGTCTCTATGCATAGCCTAGTTCATAAACTGAGTAAATAGATACGTTTAATCCTGTCAGGTATGCTGCTTCATAGGTTTTATTCTCAGCACCTTTTTTAGAGACCAATTTTATTCATCAAAAAATTCCTGAAACACTTTGGACCGCGATAGAACTACTCATGATACATCCTCTTGTTTAAAGTTAAGCTCAACATAGAGTATAGTAGTCAGCTGTAATGCTTATGAACATAAAGCTATGTCAGGTATAAGGCTTTATTGGCAGATTTCCATTTGAAAGTTGTACTTTGAACAAAAAATATGTTTTATATTCATCTAATCAAAACGTCCCTTCAGAATATATCAAAGTGATTAAAAATAGTCTCGTCATATAGCACTGTGCTTATTTATTGTAATGAGACACATCTCATCCTGTCAGGTAGGTCCCTTCATAGTCAGCCTCCTTTTTGTAAAACCAGTCTCTTGAATCAAAAAAGTCCTTTGTTCCTCTGGTCATATGGACACCCCCAATGTTTGAAATAGTTGTATACAAGTCTCTACATAGTGTCTAGTGCTTATGTATTAAGCCTAGGTTGAATTTGTCCTGTCAGGTATGTTGCTTCATATGTAGAGTCCCATATGAATATTTTACTACGAAAGCATATTTTGTCCTTTTTTGGTTGGTAAAACGGGATGGTCTTAACATTTCAAAGCTTTCAAAATTGGTCTCTATGCATAGCCTAGTTCATAAACTTAGTAAATAGATACGTTTAATCCTGTCAGGTATGCTGCTTCATAGGTTTTATTCTCAGCACCCTTTTTAGAGACTAATTTTATTCATCAAAAAATTCCTAAAACACTTTGGACCGCGACAGAGCTACTCGTGATACATCCTCGTGTTTAAAGTTAAGCTCTACATAGAGTATAGTAGTCAGCTATAATGCTTATGTCCATAAAGCTATGTCAGGTTAAGGCTTTATTGGCAGATTTCCATTTGAAAGTTGTACTTTGAACAAAAAATATGTTTTATATTCATCTAATCAAAACGTCCCTTCAGAATATATCAAAGTGATTAAAAATAGTCTCGTCATATAGCACTGTGCTTATTTATTGTAATGAGACACATCTCATCCTGTCAGGTAGGTCCCTTCATAGTCAGCCTCCTTTTTGTAAAACCAGTCTCTTGAATCAAAAAAGTCCTTTGTTCCTCTGGTCATATGGACACCCCCAATGTTTGAAATAGTTGTAAACAAGTCTCTACATAGTGTTTAGTGCTTATGTATTAAGCCTAGGTTGAATTTGTCCTGTCAGGTATGTTGCTTCATATGTAGAGTCCCATATGAATATTCTACTACGAAAGCATATTTTGTCCTTTTTTGGTTGGTAAAACGGGATGGTCTTAACATTTCAAGGCTTTCAAAATTGGTCTTTATGCATAGCCTAGTTCATAAACTTAGTAAATAAATACGTTTAATCCTGTCAGGTATGCTGCTTCATAGGTTTTATTCTCAGCACCCTTTTTAGAGACTAATTTTATTCATCAAAAAATTCCTGAAACACTTTGGACCGCGACAGAGCTACTCGTGATACATCCTCGTGTTTAAAGTTAAGCTCTACATAGAGTATAGTAATCAGCTATTATGCTTATGTCAATAAAGCTATGTCAGGTTAAGGCTTTATTGGCAGATTTCCATTTGAAGGTTGTACTTTGAACAAAAAATATGTTTTATATTCATCTAATCAAAACGTCCCTTCAGAATATATCAAAGTGATAAAAAATAGTCTCTACATATAGCACTGTGCTTAAATGTTGTACCGAGATACATTTCAACCTGTCAGGTAGATCCCTTCATAGTCGGCCTCCTTTTTGTAAAACCAGTCTCTTGAATCAAAAAAGTCCTTTGTTCCTCTGGTCATATGGACACCCCCAATGTTTGAAATAGTTGTAAATAAGTCTCTACATAGTGTCTAGTGCTTATGTATTAAGTCTAGGATGAATTTGTCCTGTCAGGTATGTTGCTTCATATGTAGAGTCCCCTATGAATATTTCATTACGAAAGCATATTTTGTCTTTTTTTGGTGTGAAAGGCGGGATGGTCTTAACATTTCAAAGCTTTCAAAATTGGTCTCTATGCATAGCCTAGTTCATAAACTGAGTAAATAGATACGTTTAATCCTGTCAGGTATGCTGCTTCATAGGTTTTATTCTCAGCACCTTTTTTAGAGACCAATTTTATTCATCAAAAAATTCCTGAAACACTTTGGACCGCGATAGAACTACTCATGATACATCCTCTTGTTTAAAGTTAAGCTCAACATAGAGTATAGTAGTCAGCTGTAATGCTTATGAACATAAAACTATGTCAGGTATAAGGCTTTATTGGCAGATTTCCATTTGAAAGTTGTACTTTGAACAAAAAATATGTTTTATATTCATCTAATCAAAACGTCCCTTCAGAATATATCAAAGTGATTAAAAATAGTCTCTACATATAGCACTGTGCTTATTTATTGTAATGAGACACATTTCATCCTGTCAGGTAGGTCCCTTCATAGTCAGCCTCCTTTTTGTAAAACCCAGTCTCTTGAATCAAAAAAGTCCTTTGTTCCTCTGGTCATATGGACACCCCCAATGTTTGAAATAGTTGTAAACAAGTCTCTACATAGTGTCTAGTGCTTATGTATTAAGCTTAGGTTGAATTCGTCCTGTCAGGTATGTTGCTTGATAGGTAGAGTCCCCTATGAATATTTTACTACGAAAGCATATTTTGTCCTTTATTTGGTTGGTAAGACGGGGTGGTCCTAACATATCAGAGCTTTTAAAATTGGTCTCTATACATAGCTTAGTTCATAAAGTAAGTATATAGATACGTTTAAATCTGTCAGGTATGCGGTTTCATAGATTTCATTATCAGCACCTTTTTTTAGGGACTAATTTTTGTCATCAAAAAATTCCTGGAACACTATGACCGTCACAGAGCCACTCGTGATGTATCCTAGTGTTTGAAATTAAGCTCTACATAGAGTTTTTTAGTCATCTGTTATGCTTATGTACATAAAGCTATTTCAGGTGTAAAGCTTTATTGACAGATTCCCATTTGAAAGTTGTACTTTGATGAAAAAATGTTTTATTTTCATCTCATTACTACGTCCATTCAAAACATATCAAAGTGATTAAAATTTGTCTTTTCATATAGTTTATTGCTAATACAAACCATCTAGACACATTTTATCCTGTCAGGTAGGTCTCTTCATTGTCAGCCTCCTTTTTGTTAGGCCAGTCTCGTGAATAAAAAAAGTCCTTTATTCCTTAAGTCGTATGGACACCTCCTAATGTATCAAATAGTTTAAAACAAGTATCTGCATAGTGTTTAGTACTTGTTTATTAAACCTAGTCCTAATTTGTCCTGTCAGGTATGTTGGTTCATATGTAGATTCCCCTTTGAATATTCAATGTAGACCATAAAATTGAAAAGTTTGTTTCTATGGGAGTCTTGCTTGCAATTATTTTTTTGTTTTATTTATGTCAAATTTTGGAGCGTATGTAAGTCATTTGTCTTGCTTTTTTATCAATTGCGCCTGTTTTTGGGGCTTAAAAATGTAATCAAATCGACGACTTCTTAATTTGGTCGGGTTAAAATTTGACTGCTAGGTTTGACTGCTAACTTCACACAGGTGACAATTTTAGAGACAAGAAAAACTGCATCCATAGATGTTTGAAAAAAAAAAACGTATGTTCAGCTTTAACCATAAAGGTATTATACAGGGTGGCCGGGGAGTTGACGTTCAAACGTAAAATTTAGGTCCGGTATGTCATGGGGTATCCAAATCACCCCCATGTATGTTCCGCGATTTTTTATAGTTTTCGAGTTATGATGATTTTTCCGATTTTTTGAGGAAACTCGACATGACCGGCTTAAACAACTTCAAAAAAAAAAGTGTAAGACTTTTTAGAGATTCTTTTTCTGCAACTTAATCTTCATGAATTGTGCCTTTATTCATAACATCATCAGCATCGTAACTTTGATAAAAGTTACGAAAATATTGGTCAAAAGTTAAAAATTTGCGATCCGTGAATTATGACTTAATTTTCAACTTTAAATTAAAACTCTAAACAGGTGACCTTATGATTTTTTAACTAATCCCAAAAATGCGCCCAACTCTCAGCTTTCATAATCATAAATAAAAAGTAGTACTTAAGAGGGCTAATTTGGCTAGAATTGATCTTCAAAGACAACAAGGCGGAAAATTCTTATAATTTTTTTTTTTTTTTTGCCATAATTATTACGCCTTAGGCTAAATAATGATTAAAGAATGCTGGAAACCTATCGTTTTGGTTTATTAAGGAAAGTTTTAAGTAAGAAGTAGATAACCTAACCTAACATGAACTGAACTTTTTTTTTTTTTTTGACTCGGTGAAATGCGTTACGCACACCCCCTCCCGGGGCGTTCGGGAGGGTGGTAGTGTGGGACTCTTCCACCCAAAAGTGGTGGAACTACCCACTAAAACCCCGCGGAGGCCATCCTCAGGCAGTTTATGGGGAGACCTGGTACCGATTACGCATCCAGGACTCCCCTTCCCCTGCCTCGCCCCCCTTACTGAGGAGGGCTCTTCCCTGGGGAGAATACTCTCCTCTGCGGGGGGCACTGCCCCGCTCCACGCCGCCACTCACACGGCATGGCTGGGGCACGTTGCGTAAACAGCGGCACGGATCGGGGCAGTGCCCCTCTCTCGACGTCACCCCCCCCCCCCCCCCCCCCCCCCCCCGGCCTCACCGGGGTGTGCTTAATATGAACTAACCTAATCTAACCTAAAGGGGGGGGCGAGGCAGGGGAAGGGGAGTCCTGGATGCGTAATCGGTACCAGGTCTCCCCATAAACTGCCTGAGGATGGCCTCCGCGGGGTTTTAGTGGGTAGTTCCACCCCTTTTGGGTGGAAGAGTCCCACACTACCACCCTCCCGAACGCCCCGGGGGGTGTGCGTAACGCATTTCCCAGGGTCAAAAAAAAAAAAAGGTTAGTTCATTTTAGTTTAGGTTATCTACTTCTTACTTAAAACTTTCCTTATTCCACCAAAACGATAGGTTTCCAGCATTCTTTAATCATTATTTAGCCTAAGGCGTAATAATTATGGCAAAAAAAAAAAAATAATTTTAAGAATTTTCCGCCTTGTTGTCTTTGAAGATTAATTCTAGCCAAATTAGCCCTCTTAAGTACTACTTTTTATTTATGATTATGAAAGCTGAGAGTTGGGCGCATTTTTGGGATTAGTTAAAAAATCATAAGGTCACCTTTTTAGAGTTTTAATTTAAAGTTGAAAATTAAGTCATAATTCACGGATCGCAAATTTTTAACTTTTGACCAATATTTTCATAACTTTTAACAAAGTTACGATGCTGATGATGTTATGAATAAAGGCACAATTCATGAAGATTAAGTTGCAAAAAAAGAATCTCTAAAAAGTCTTACACTTTTTTTTTTGAAGTTGTTTAAGCCGGTCATGTCGAGTTTCCTCAAAAAATCGGAAAAATCATCATAACTCGAAAACTATAAAAAATCGCGGAACATACATGGGGGCGATTCGGATACCCCACGATATACCGGACCTAAATTTTACGTTTGAACGTCAACTCCCCGGCCACCCTGTATAGAGGAGCTGAAAGAGCGAGATGTACCTAGCGGCGCCACTGTATAATAGAAAGAGATACGTGACGCGAGGCAATAGAACCGTTTTTGGGAACTTGTCTGCACAATCGACAGGGTAAATATTCGTGCTCTGTGAATAATTAGTGAATCTAAAGTGATATCGTAGATTATTTTGTGAAATATACTAACACTATTTCATTAAGTTACCTACGATTTCACGTCAGATTCACAATTATACACAGAACTCGAAGTTTTAGGGTGCCGATAAGTGCCGATAAATGCACAAAAAACGGTTTCATTTGACAACTCATGTCCGTTACTCTATAACAATAAAACAACCAAATATAAACTACAATAGAATAAGTACTGCATAAAACACGTAGTATAGTACCTACTACCTAGTGCAGTTGTAGTTTGTATTTTTATAAGTAACTGTTTGGTAAAAGGTTTTTATTTTGAGTCGAATTTCAGCTTTGTAAAATGCTTTTGATGCCTATGTTAGGACTACCTAGCTTAGAATAATACATTTCTTTGTCTTATAAATGTGTTCAGATAACTAATAAAAGCTTTATAAACCCTAGTCCTAACTAAATGTTTTCCCAGACAAAATAACAAGAGCTTAAAAGAGATTACAGATTAATTAACACGTTAAACTAACTTAACTTAAATCAATCAAATCAATCAATAGAGTACTTGCTCATTTTAGTCTCCTAACACAACTTTTGTTTCAATGTCATAAGAATGAAGATGGATTGTTTCGGGGGACTTTGTGTTTAAACACAAAATCCCCCGAAACAATAATTAAAAACAGATAATGTTAATTAATTAACAGATTGAGTTTCAATTAGAGGTCGAGTCGAAACATTCGAGTATTGACCGACTCGCTAAGTAAGGGTGCCTGTCCATTGAAGCTGTGCGAGCTGTGCGAGCTGAGCGAGCTGGGCGAGCTGAGCGGCGTTGCGGACTGTGCCTGTCCATTGAAGCTGTGCGAGCTGGGCGAGCTGTGCGAGCTGGGCGAGCTGTGCGACCTGGCGGAGCTGAGCTAGCTGGCGGAGCTTAGCGAGCGAGTATTGCGGATTTTGTACCACTTAATAAAACGAATTGTTTATGTACTGGTCACCTAGTTTAAAAGTTTTCACCATTCTTCCATCACCTCTAAAAACAAAGAGAAACAAACTTGGACCAGTAATCTGTGATAGTGGCAATACATTTAAAGGGGGCGTGTCTATGACTGCTCAGATTTATGTCATATTGCCTAACCAATAGAGTCCGTACCCTGCTGACCCCGATCGTAAGGTCTTTGAAGTAAGATATTGACGATTTTCGGATGTTTTTAGAAGTTGGTGCCAGAGCTAGCGTGACTCACTGAGACAACAGTTTCTAAAGCTTATGGATTTCGAAAGGATGTAGACGATTACTAACCCACGTTTTAGATTTGGAAAAACATTTGTTAAGTCTTTGACGCCAAGCCAATTAAATTTCCAAAAAAGCCTCTAAATCTAGGAAAATAGCTTTTCTATGGGATTTCTGGAAACTATTTCATCGATTTCACCCAAAGGGTAAAATTTGGAATTTAGCTAGAGAAGCAAAAGTCTAATTTTTTTTTATTGGGTATAAAGTTTTGTACCGGTCGTTATGGCGATCCTTGGGGGAGGCCTATGTCCAGCAGTGGACGTCCATCGGCTGAGATGATGATGATGATGAAAGTTTTGTACACTGAACTAGAATGAAATATTTTTTGTGTATTTTGAAGTTTTAGAGCAGGAATTTTTGGTTAAGAAATCTAGATATGAGAGACTGAAATGTAGGTAAGGTATACCTATATTTCTGTCTTCATTAATTGTTATCAACCAATACAGGGTGTTAGGGTAAACAGTTGAATTACTTTAAGGGTTGATTGTACCCATGATACCGAACAACTTTCTCAAAGAAACCTAAAAAAAATAGTAACAAAATTTTTGGACTTCCCGTAATCCGTACTAAATGCAATAAGCTGTTGGAACGTCGGGTGTATGGAAAGTAGATTTTTTTGCGAATTTCCTGAATGTTCTTCTGTTCTGTCTTTCTTTAGGAGAGATGTTCAGAATCATCGGCAACTGACGGCATCCCTATAACACCCTGTAAAAACACTATTTAGGGTATTATATCTTTGGTAAATATGAGCATTTAAAAATAATGACACTAAGTTGTCAAGGCAGGCGTCCGTTAGTCTCCTCCCATAGCCCAGTATCCATCCATCCAACTTTCACCTCCATAGCCCAAGACCTAAATTTTCCCATCGCAGCCATAGCGCCGGACTCCAATAGTCTTTGCACATGGCGGGACCATCTCCGTGTGTATCATGTTGTGCGCTCGGAGATGGTATCCGGCATTTGTGTATCGCTTACATTTAGATTAATTTGTCTTTTGAACGGGCCTCTACATGTTGGCTTCAGCTCCATGCACGCCTTCCAAAGGTCCGGGACTTAATTGCACATGATTACGGAAGGTAAGACATACCTGTATGTAACAAAACACCCTAGTAATACTTAAGGGGGTGCTTCAGACCATCAATCTGAACAACTTTCACTATGGAGCCAACGTCGAGAAAAAATAAAATAAATCCGCTATCCCATATACATTTGAGTCGAGACGGTACTGCAGTTTTGTATGAAAGAGTGGATTTTTTTTCGCGATTTTGAAGTTGGCTCCATAGTGAAAGTTGTTCAGTTTCGTGGGCTGAAGCATCCCCTTAAGTATTACTAGGGTGTTTTATTACACCCTGTATAATAGAAATGATACAAATATACATAATCCTTAAACTAAAGAAAAAACAAAAAAGAAACAAAACTTATACTATGGTAATGTACCATTCGTTTATAACTTGAGCAACCTTCAATATGCCGAATTCTCTTTTTCATTTATTACCAAGAGAGGAAGATGATTTATGTATTACTACGCCTTAGGTTTTATTGCCCGAAGTCCAAGGGAATTCTTTTCAAGGATCCCATAAACTTTTTTTATTATTATCATTCCCTTTTGCCGCCAATCTTCTTATATAACAAGGTGTCTATTTATAGGAATTAGTTACCTTAGTAACGGTAATTAGAGGGAGGAGGAGGAAGGAGGAGGAGGAGGATGGAGGAATTACATAGCGACCCCTGGAAATAGTTTTTCTAAGCAAGCCCTTTAATATGTAATTAAAGTTCTAACTACTAAGCAGTATATAAATTGTTTGCTACTAACTACTAAGTTAACCAAGGCATCAATAAGTATAAAATAATATGCACAAACTCGAGTAGGTAAAGTTATAGGTTAAGTAGATATGTACAGGGTGTAACAAAACACCCTAGTAATACTTAAGGGGGTGCTTCAGACCATCAAACTGAACAATTTTCACTATGGAGCCAACATCGAGAAAAAATAAAAAATCATCTGTCCCATACATTTTAGTAGAGTCGTTACTGCAGTTTTGTATGGGACACCAGATTTTTTTTATTTTTTCTCTTTATGTTGGCTCCATAGTGAAAGTTGTTCAGTTTGATGGTCTGAACCACCCCCTTAAGTATTACTAGGGTGTTTTGTTACACTCTGTATACTTAGGGTACATCTACACTAATATTATAAAGAGGAAAGATTTGTACCTATTTTTGTAATATGTTTGTATGTTTGTAATGAATAGGCTCAAAAACTACTGAGCCGATTTAAAAAATTCTTTCACCATTAGAAAGCTGCATTCACCCTGAGTAACATAGGCTATATTTATTGCTAGAAAAGATTAGACGTCCACCCGTGCGAAGCCGGGACGGGCCGCTAGTTTTAAATAAATGAGTACTTAGTTTTTAATCATGCATTCTACTGCTCAATAAACCAGACAAAAATTAGAAAAAGCAAAAAAAAAAATCAGCAGTTCTATACATTTTGGGTCAAGTGCTTTTTTGTATGAAACAGCAGATTTTTGCTCGCGTACCAAAAAACGCGATTACTTAATCGCCAACACATTACGTTTTAGTGACCACCTTGTTTATTCAGGGGGCATAAACTTCGTTCCCAACACATAATAAACATTTCATTCCGCAAATACCGAGCTAAAACCATGGGGGTTGTTATGAAAACAAATTTCTCCCATCACTTGAAATAAAATAGCGCCTGAAGGTAGAAGAGAGGCAATTTGCTATAAATCTGCTTTAGATGGGAATCGTTTGTAGGCGTTTTTGGGTGTGCCATTGTTTTGGGAAAAATATTAGGTTGGAGGTCGAACCGATGGGCGTTAGGTACCTACGTGTTTGAGCTTTTATGTATCTGATAGTTTATTAATGGAATATCTAGATAAGACAAAATATAGCCAGCGTATGCGCTCCGATTTGCAATCTTAATATATTTTTTCCTAGAAGCGTATTTTTACCTTTAATTATGTACTATAGATATTTAGATAGGTTAACGACCTTATAAATAATGCCAAAAATAACAGACCGCTAGTGATAACTAGAGCTGCTTTCTAGCACAAAGAATCAGCCTCACCATTCAGAGGGGGAATGCTTCTAGCATGTTGGGCACCATCTCTTGCCGCGACATTTTGGACTGTTTGTATTATTTGTGTTTAGTTTGTTCTGTGTTGTATTAATAAAATACGAGTAAGTATATTGAATAGTAAATACAAAAATTTGGTAAAAAATAACTATATTAATGCCGTGTGTTGTCCAACCCAGACTGGTGTCATAAAAGGCGACTAATTCCTTCAGGCTTCGTCAAAATCTTAGATGCCCCATAATTATGGCTGCCATGGTTATAGCTACTTCATCCGACTCCAACTATTTACTCTAGTCGTATCGGTTTCTCGTTCCATCAGATTAAATAAATAATTATAATAAATGTTTTTATTTTCTTCTCCACAAATACAGGATTTAGAAGAATATGTAATTTATTACGAGAGTTCAATATGCTTAGCGTTGTCCTGTTTACCTGATGACTGTTTTTCCAATAAAGTGATCGCTGTATTGTAGACAGAATTGGCTGTGAGAATTTCAGTAAAATAATGAAGAGGCATATGCCCAGCAGTGGGGTTTAACGGGTTGATAATGATTATGACGAATTGTGGAGAATGATCCAAGCGAAGTGAAAACTGCACTGTTCTTCTTCTAGCGAATCGATGGCATGTCATATACTAAAGCCATGCGGAATACGGATAGCTTTACCGGCAGCGTCCATTAGCTCCGTTCACTTGCAGGTGTCTGGGTAGGAAGGGCAGGATACAAGATGGGCCATAGTCTGAGGAGAAACACCGCATTCACAACTGTGGTCTTTCTCCAAATCGCTCTGGGCAGCTCCTATCCTTCCATTAGAAGAACAAACGGGTTAGGAAGTTAGTGTGGTGCTTTCCCGCCTGAGACCACGTTTAGCTTGAGGACTGTTCTGCTGAAAAGGATAGATGGAAGCATATTTTAAGATTGTAACGTAGGTACCTATACTTGTCTATTTCGTTTATCGACTTCGTAATTACTATGTAATTAATAATTATGAAACTCTTAGCAACATTTTGAATACAAATTAAACCGAATTTCAAGATAGCATTAAGAGTTATATTACAATAGTCGTAATTCAAGCCAATAATTTGGCGCGTAGTTAACTGGACAAAGGAAGCAGCTGCTGTGGTCAGCTGGGTCGCAGTTTTGGACCGGCCATACATTTCGGTTGGACAGTAAGGATGGATATACACAGGCGGTTTGGTCGACTGGACATCCTTGTAACTGGGCTTAGTAACAAACTCAACCGATTCTCTTGCATTTAGGTAAAATTTTTCTTTGGTCGACCGGGCACACTCTTAGTATTAGCAAAAAAACACAACGGGTTGCACTCCGGGAGTGCCGGCAGAAGTGAAAACTAAGCCCAAAAAGTGCACAATGCCGATAAAAGAAGTTTTCACTTCAAAAACAAAAACATTCGGGTTTAGCGACATCTATTAAATATTTTCAGTACTTTCACTGACGGTGGTTGATCTCTATAGTTGGCAAGGTTAGTTACAGAGGTCGCTTTACATTTAAACAAACAAGATTTTAAGTGTTACGTCACGTGACGTCAACGTCTTACCTTACGAATTTTCGATCACGTGACGTCACGGTCCTGACGCGAGTTTAATTTTTTTTACCCATACCAAAAAGTGCACAACGCCGCTAAAGAAGTTTTCACTTCAAAAATCTATTGGGTTATTTAAATTCCAGTACAGTCGCCTCTTATCACTTCTTCTGTGACTGTCAAATATTTTAAATGCTCCCATAAGTCGACCGATTCAAAACCGGAATAGGTCGACTCAGTCACCGGGCCCAATCGACAAAAACGGTGGTTTTTGCCGGCGGTAATGTGTGTATCGCCGTGTACGGTGGTACACGGCGATACACACAATGATCATAATAATTATGCGAACTTCAGGTTTTTGATTTGCATTTACTCTATGTTCTGTTTGAGAAGCCGGGGTTGGTTAGCTCGCATTCGATGCAGGATACGGAGGTTCGATCCCAGTCCGGATCAGACCCAAAAGCAGCTTGGCCAGATCAATTCCTACAAAAATAAAAATTCTTATAAAAAAAGCGGAATTGACTGGATAAAATCTGGACAAAAGTACGGTTCGCATTAGAAAGTAGTCAGTGTACATTGGACATAATCCCCTTTGTCGTCGTGTTGAAAGTGTAAATCCAAATTAAATATGAGTTTGGGTCTGTGAGGATGAGGAAGGTCATTCTGATTGTTTTGTCGTCCGCACATTATCTATGACGGTGCTATTAAGTTTTGTTTTATGTTATCATCCGACGATTTCACACTAGAGCCAACGAATAATCTGTGCTGGAGCTACAAGTATCTTAACTATTATAAAAAAAAATATTTACAAAAAAATAAAACCGACTTCAAAACTCAAAAAGCATAAAATAATATTGCAGCCTATTTAGTACTTTCTGAGTTTTGAAGTCGGTTTTATTTTTTTGTTAAAAATTTTTATTTCATAATTTTTTTGTGGTTAAATACATTAGTTGAATTTTGGATATCAGCACACACAAAGGGTACATCGATACGAAGCAAACTTTTCAATCGCCGATGATTTGTTTGATTGCTTATGATCGGACTTAAAATTTGTTATATAATTTATGCGGACAAAGTCGCGGGTAAAAAAAAGCTCGTAATGTATAATTATACATACTTTTTCAACCTTCATTTGTACGTTATTTTTGTTTAGAGAGAAAGAGCGGTAGATAGACTGAGGTAGAGGACTAACTAAAAGTAGCGTAATATTAGAGTGACATCCCAGACATAAAAAAACTGTTTTTTTTTGTGTCCGTGACAAACCCAACCGAGAGGTGAAGGAAAATATAGGTCAGGCACATTTATTAACACACAAACTTTACAGTGGATATACAGGGTGAAATTGATATATGATATCATTAGCATCCTTTTAAACTAGAGTCTACCCATCAAACTGAAAACTGAACAACTTTTACTATGGGAGCAAACTGATCATAGCAAAAAAAAAACTGTTGTTTCATACAGTTCAGTCGAGTCGACATTGCAATTTATTATGGAACAGCTGATTTCTTTCTTGCTCTAATCGGTTTGCTCCCATAGTAAAAGTTGTTCAGTTTCATGTGTAGACTGTTAGTTCAAAAGGATGCTAACGATATCAATTCCACCCTGTAGACATCACCTACACCTACCTCAATTCAATCAATTGTTTCTATACAATACAGCTACTTTAGAGTTTGTGTGTTGGGCTGATCGGGGGCACCCTGGATAGACAGAAAGCTTCTTAAGCTGGCTACCAAATGATGGTAAGATATATAGGAGAGGAAGAACTAGAGAAGACATGGACAAATCTTGCGTAGCACCCTCAACTGACATCGATAGATAGAAGTGCATGCAAAGATGTAACATAACCTGACGACGTAACTTGATGACCCGTTGGTGTAATGGTTTACCACGCCGGACTGCCAAACGAGGGTTCTGGGTTCAAATCACGTTTGGGTATGTTACATGTTTGTGTCCGCGTTGTATGGTTTCTATACGGTCCTTCTTAAAATGTTGACGGTTTTTTTAAGGATATGACCAGAGCAGCATACTAAAAGCCTTTCTATGGGACCTCAAACATAGTCGACAAAAATGTATAGAACAGTGGATTTTCATGTTGGTCCCGTTGAGAAAGTGGTTCAGTTTGATGGTCTGATAATCCACTTAAAAAACCGTCAGAATATTAAGAAGGACCCTGTATGATAAAAACTCTTGCGTTTGGGGTCATTAAAATTTATGTGTCTGTGAGCGTTATTATATTAATCTACAGTTTATACTGTTGGTTAGTCTAGCCCACACATTTTCACAAGTCACGTTCCTGCAAAACAGCAGTCATAGAGCATAATTTAGTAAGAAAGATAGCATCTTTTTGTGCCATAAATAAACCGTGGCCAGCATCAGTGGCGTTTTTCATTCCACATACCATATTCCGCCCTCCATTAGTCCGAGTAATGGACCCAGGCTGTTTGTTTGTTAAGCTTAGTACATACATACTTACAAACGTATACTACGAGAGAACTATCGGTCAGAAACGTCGCCACAACTTCGTAATTATATTGTACTTTTACGCGTGCGGGATTGTACACGATTCTCGGATTTATCAATTAATTTTAATTTATTGGAATACATAAAGCCTTAACAGTAGTATGATGTGAACGAAAAAGTCATCGGCTGCAATATTATTTTTTAATTTTTTAGTTTTTTGAAGGCGGTTTTAATTTTTTTTGTTAAAATTTTGTTTATTTCACAATTTTCAGTGGTAAATTCATTAGTTCGATTTAATAGTAGTGTTTTAAATTAACAAACGCACTAGTCGGCACTACTTATTACTGTAATTAACATGTTCTGAAAGCCATACGAATAAATTTGTTACACGTTGTCTGAGAAATTAAGTGTGAAAAAAATGCTATTGCAAAGTGTAACGCATTATGTCAATTCTAATTAATTTAATTTTTTTTTTTATAAAAAGCGAGTGTGTATCTCAGCGATTTACTCGCAGTAGGTAGAGTACGTCACATTTACAATTGGTCACATTTGTATTTCATCACATTCACTGTTGGCCATATTTGTGACAGATTGGTTTAATTGTGCAATAATAATGATAATGCGTCGCTCATGTATGAACGACATTAACATAAAATCTTCTGTAATATTTTTCCATTTCAAGATTAATTTGCATCAACTATTATTAATTAAAAATAAAACCGGTCAAGTGCGAGTCGGGCTACTCGCGCACCGAGGGTTTCGTACCACACCACCACAGAACACAACATTATTTACTTAACGTAGAAAAAGAAAACTTTTTACTGTCCGGGACCTTTAGCGTGAGACCGACTCACACTTGGCCGGTTTTTAGTATTTGTTGTTATTCTGTAGAGTTTGTTTATAATCGCACTAAGTTTGACGCTTCTATGTATTACCGTTTTTACGATAGAGCGTGAAGAAAAAACGTTGATAAAAACTAGTTTCTTGTAGAGCCTCCCTTAATTTTAAACTTTTTAAATTTTTTATTATTTGTTAACAAATCCGCCGTAATGCGTAATCTGAGAAAATTTCTTCTATCAAGCTATTACGGTTCAAACAGCCCTAAATAGGTAAGACAGACGGAACGACGGACAGACGGACGGACGGACGGACAACGTAGGCTTAGGTAATAGGGTCCTGTTTTTACCCTTTGGGTACGGAACCCTAAAAACCCTAACAAAGGGTTTTCACGCAGCTTGTAAAAGTTGTGTCCATTTGGTAAATTATAGTTGTGGGCTAGGCTTAAACGCAGCTAAGCTAAACGAACTTAGTCCAATGGTATTCACTGATTCTGCTCAGAGCAGTGTTGCAAACCGACTGATTTATATTTGCCTTTTTTGTGTCTTTTTAGTACGCTTTTATAGCGTGCTTTTACAGAAGCACGAATGAAAGAATGTAAAACTTTGGAATAACAATGGACACTATTTCATTTTAGGAATGGTATCAAAATAAAAAAAAACCATTTAAATATGTCATACAAAGCTCCACTGAAAAAAAATTTGTTTACTTCAACCAACATTATGAATCCATATGAGCCTGTCAACATCATGACTTCTCCGACTAAGAGAACTTTGTTAAACGAATTCGGTTTGTTGTTACAACTAACCATCTTTTGTTTTTAGTAAACAATAATAACGTCATTTCAATTATTTTGGTGTTAATTAAGAGTCTAAGTAGGCTCGCATTTTTTTCAGTGTATCCATTATTTTTCGAGTTAATTGAAAACGAACTTCACCGTTAACTTTAGTCAGTAAGTCAGTATTTTTTGGGGCCATTATAAAAATCCTTATTATTCTTCTATCCAGTCATTAAGCATGTCCCTCTAAGTCTTTTCAGCCTTGTTATTAAAGAATCATTATGACAGAAAACTGAAAAAAAAAATTGAGTAAGTACTATTTTCTTCAAAATTAGTTTTTACACGACTCTTGAAGTTTTAATCGATGACAACTTAGTCATGTATCTACTCGCTAAGAAATAATAAAATCGGTCAATTGCGAGTCGGGCTACTCGCGCACCGAGGGTTCCGTACCACACCACCACAGAACACAACATTATTAACTTAGAAAAAAAACTTTTTTGTCCGGGACCTTTAACGCAAGACTGACTCACACTTGGCCGGTTTTTAGTTTTTGTTGTTATTTTGTAGAGTTTTCTCTATAATCACACTAAGTTTGACGCTTGTATGTATTACCGTTTTTACGATAGAGCGTGAAGAAAAACGTTGATAAAAACTAGTTTCTTGTTGAGTTCCCCTTAATTTTTATCTTTTTGACATTTTTATTATTTGTTAACAAATCCGCCGTAATAACGCATAATCTGAGAAAATTTCAAGTATCTAGCTATTACGGTTCAAAAGTTACAGCCCTAAATAGGTAGGACAGACGGACGGACGGACAGACGGACAGACGGACAGACGGACAGACGGACAGACGGACAGACGGACGGACGGACGGACAACGTAGGCTTAGTAATAGGGTCCTGTTTTCACCCTTTGGGTACGGAACCCTAAAAAGTAGGATAGAATCATGTCTAATTTACAATTTCCCTAAAAAAATACCCTTTTAGAGCGTAAAAAGATAAACTAGCAACACTGCCCACTGTGTCATGCCAAATTTTAAGCAGACTTTATCGCGTGAAGCGACAGTGGTCTGGACACCAGGGATTTTAACCTCTGAGAGTTTCATTTGAGCTTCATTTTAGTTGTATTTTGTAAAATTGTTTGTCTGGTTGGGCTAAATTAAGTCATTTCTGTTTTATTTGTTAACAGGATTCGATATTCTTACTTATACTTAAGTATTATTCTAGTTGTGTCGGCTGTGAGATGATTATTATAAATGCAAATGCTGACGCCCGCCTTTTCCTTTTGCCACACTTTTAAACAGTTAGCCGTTTTTTTTATTTTATTAAAATAGTTCATAGGTTTTAAATTATGTTTTTTTTTATTGTTTTGTGTACTTCGTATAATGTACTCATTCAATATCTAAACTATTATAAAACTGTAAAAAAAAAGATATGATATGGTTTTTAAGTGTCCCTGATTCCAAATTACCAAGTTTTGGATTTTTTGTCTGTTTGTTTGTTTATTTGTTTGTTTGTTTGTGTGTTTGTTTGTTTGTTTGATCGAGCATCACGCAAAAACTACTAAACTGATTTTGATGAAACTTTTTTTGTTTGATAGCTTATAATCTGACTTAAAATCTGGTATATAATTTATGCGAACAAAGCTAGTAATTAATAAAAAGAATGGCGATTGTTGTTCTGTTTGTCTATGTCTGCTGTTTGGATTGGATTGGATTGGAAGTTAATTTTTGCATGATTACGTAAACTACTTACAACTTTAGGCAATTTGTTTCTGTGCTCTGACAGTAAAATTAATTCAGGGCGACGGAATTTTCCGTTTGACGTAGGTATAGTGTACTATTACACTAGAGTATCTATATACTCTTTCTTATACTGGTATAGTATAACAGGTTAAATTATGACAGCCTTTTGACCTCAGTAGTGAAAAACAGTGGGAACCTATAATATTTTCATGTCAAATCATATTTATAAATAGTTCTTCAACAGCGGAACTAAAACTGCAGCGCAGCGGTCTTTAATGTTCAACATTTTGTAAAACTAACATCGTATCTCTGAATTAAGTTTGATTTATTGGTTCAATTGTCGATTTTTTTTATTTGTAGCGCAATCGACATAAAAAATCCTAAAGCTAGAAAATATTCTGCTGAATTTTTACTCCGTTCTTAATTCGTATTTATTACAGTAACCCAGCAGACAAAAACTTTTAAAGTTTTATCTCTACCATTGTAGCAGAATTACAACGCAAATTGTCAGTAAGTGTGAAAAACTGTTATATTTGTCTCAGCAAAAATTCTGCACGAAAGAAACTCCTTTTTCTTCGCGATGATGCGTTTCTTTAAAAACAAAACACGATCGTGTCAAAGAGAAAAATACTCCAACATAAACCCTTTCAGAAAAGGTTGTTGACATTGTCCAAGGCTCATGAGATCAGACAAAGTAAACAGACAATGCTTTTCCATAGGCATTATCTTCATCTTTCAACAAATTCATGTCACCCCTTACGTACGCGGTTGAAAGCTCATGTTATCGATAGCATCATAGTACGTCACTTTCAACACCAATTTCTTCTAAACCCTTCTACCATTAACACCTGTTCGATATACATAGCTACTTACGTTAGTGGAAATAAGGATGAATGTGAAGTTGGGGCAGTAATGTAGGTAAAATGTTTTCAGGGAATCGTAAAGCTTTTTTTTAGAGAGTGGTGTGATGGTAAAAGGGAAATAGATGGCGTAAGATAAGAAAGCTTAGGGTGCATATTTGATCGTCTCTGATGAAAGTGATTTTGTAGCTGGAGCTAAAGCCATTGCATTGTGGCTGTCTCCACGGTATTCCGGTTGGCTCAAGATTTTTGAGAATAGCTTTTGTCATATTGATCTTAAAGGAAACAGCAGGTAATATTATACTTCAGTTCATATTTTTATACATACGCATCATAAAGATCGCTCCTAATACAGCAAGAACGATTTATTTAAAAATTTTAACTTTCCTCCAATCTGCATTGAGTCCGCGAAGTTGCCCTGTGATTTGTTACGTTTGTAGTTTCGAATGAAACGGCAATTTTTTTTTGCAAATTTTACCTTGGTCCCATGTAGAGAAAGTAGTTTTTTGATGGTCAGATCCCCCTTATGGTCCCCGTAAAAAGCTTACAATTTTATTATAGGCAACAAAGGTGACAAAGTAGGTACTTTTTTATTTTTATAACATAATTTACCTTACTCTTCTAAGATTACGCCGTGTTGGTCTTGTAAATCTCATTTTTCAAAGCAGTCAACTATCGGAGTTCCGAATTTAGTTCCGATTTTAGATGTTCAAAATTTAGGATTTCATAAATAAATAACGCTCACTGGCACATACATTGTAATGATCCCAAGTAAGCCTTAGGCTGTTTGTTATGGGAATCATAAAACAACGGCACAACCATATAACATCCATGACCGAACCGGGATTCGAACCCAGACCCTAATGAAAAATCGGACCAAAATAGTATTCCTAATGAAAGACAAATATGTAATACGAAATCTAAAACTTATATTGGTTACTTTATGACCGTGCTATGAATCTCTATCGTTGCCAACACAAAATACCTAGGTGCTTTTTTTTTCAGAACGTCTAAGAATTCGTTGTGGACATAATCGAATTAACTTGTCTATTCTATACCCTTAAGAAGTCCTTAACACATATTCGTTAAGACTTCTCTATTTCAATGTACAAAAGGCTTAATATGTAATACCTAGCAACATGACTTAATCTTATTAGAGAAGAGCAATTCATCCACTATTCCTAACAGGTGTGGTGTGTAACCAGTGTGTTTTGCCGACAATTACTTAGAAAGCGTATTAGTTACAATGGTAGAAGTGGCCGGCAAATAAACAGTATCCTTTTACTACCGCCACTTAAAGGTTGCGGTGGAAAAGAGTTGTGTGTGGTTGGGGTGTCAGCGGGTTTAATAGCTTATGAGCTGTAACAAAACACCGTAGTAATACTTAAGGGGTTGCTTCAGACCATCAATCTGAACAACTTTCACTATGGAGCCAACGTCGAGAAAAAATAAAAAAATCTATTGTCCCATACATTTGAGTCGAGACGGTACTGTAGTTTTGTATGAAAGAGCGGATTTTTTATTGCGATTTCGCTATTGGCTCCATAGTGAAAGTTGTTCAGTTTGATGGTCTGAAGCACCCCCTTCAGTATTACTAGGGTGTTTTGTTACACCCTGTAGGATATGTATCTGATCACAAGCTGTATCGTTCATTGGGTGCGACAGAGCTCTGGATATTTTATCTCGTGTATTTTGTACAGTCCGGTGTAAATAAACAGTATTCAGTACAATACTCGTGTATTGTGTACAGTCCAGTGTAAATAAACAGAGGAGCCACCGTGAAAGTCCATGACGAAATGGCTCAGCAGAGTGGGCTTCACTGCCCCCGCATTCCAATGTCCAAAATTTTTGGACCCCTGGGAATTGGCCACCCTGAATATGTCATTTTGCCACAGGGTCTTTCTAAAATAATGCACGAGTCATTGGGCGAAATCTGACCCACAGCTATCAAAATTTTTCATACAAAAACCAAATTGGTTTTTAAATGTTTAGTATAACCCACATGAAATTTTATGTAGTTTTTTATTTTTTAAACCATGGCAAAATGTACTAAATTATAATACTAAAATGTACAAAATGTCAAAAATTTTTCAAAATGTATGAAAATGTACGAAATTAACAAAATGTACTAAAATGTACTAACATGTACTAAAATGTACTAAAATGTACAAAATGTAAGAAAATGTATAAATGAATAAAAATTTAAAAAAATGTACCAAAATATTAAATTTTCCTTATTAGTTTTTTACCTGAATCCTATGGTCTACATTAATGCGACATACAAAGTGTTAATAAATTAGCGCAAAACCTCATACACCCCTACTGATTTATAACAAAATAATTAGATTGAAACAATAATTTCCTTATTTTGATAGTTAAAATTTAAAGTTATTCGCATTTTAAGTTTTGAGGCAAAAATGATTTGTTATCTTTTCAGCACTGAATGAAAGCACTAACGTACTCGTGGATACATTTTTATAATCTTGTTTTGGTAGTAAGAAGGGTGAGTGTGCCCGTGCGGTGGGTTGACATCGGGTTCAGAAATTTTAAAATTTTGCAACCAAATAGTTTAATTTCAAATATTATGGATTTTTCAAGTCCCACCCGAGACTTAATTATTCAAATCAATCAATCAGATTTTTTTTTGCGATTTGCATGTTATCCTGTTAAAAAGTGGAAAACTCAAACTCAAACTTTTATATTCAAAATACTATCACATGGATAGGTTTCTGACGTCATTTTTGAGTCTCTCCGCCGCGTCGGAAGATGTTCCGTCGTAGCCTTACTGAGTCGAAAATTTAGGTAATTCTAATTTATTTTTATTTCTTGTATTGTTTTAATTATTATGACAAGTCTCAGTATCCCCTTAAAAATTTCGCTGATGTATCATTGTGCCCAATGAATTAGTTTCATTATTCGTGGGCTATTCAAGTGTCTTATTCCCTTTAAACTCGCTGTAACGGAAACCCCACAGCATGGAAACGGCGACAAGGGAGAAAACCCTAGTAGGTACCTAATTTACGAAGCAGTAGTTTGTTGCGCCTAAGGAAACACTTTATTATGGTGACGTGTATGTGTAGAGTTAGGAAAACTGTTCGAGCAACTTTATGCGGTCGTTGCTATAGTTGTTTATTTTATATGTGAGCTTAGTGGTGTGGTACGTCTATTAGCCGTGGTCTTGCTTAATTTGGCGTGTTTTTGTGGAACAAAATTAGGTTTCGCTGAATTTGATTTGTGAAGGATTTGTCAATCTCAGTGGAGGATGGGTGGAGGGGATTATATTTGTAACCTTAGATCAAAGTAAAATTAATGTAACTGTCATGTCATTACAGTGCATTATCTTCATTGACTAAGATAACGATAGATTATTTTTTAATAATATTTAATGTATAAATGATTCATAGAAATCATCATCAGCCTATTATCATCGGCTGTTGAACATAATTGCTTCAAAAATAAAATAAACATGGAAAATAAATAATATATTTTAAAATGCACAGCTATGTTATTATCCCCAGCTATTTTGTAGTTTTGACAGAGTTTGATACAACGAAACGCTTTTTAGTATTCCGTACCAAAATTGGCATAATATAACGGAACACTTTTGGAATCAGTTCGGTATCTGTCCGTCCGTACGTCTGTCACAGGTATTTTTCTCAGAGACCGTAAAGGAAGCAAAAAGGAAGCTAAAACATGGCACAGCTATTAAAAAAGATATCTAGTTGGTGTTACATAAAAAGCGATTGTAAATATTTATGTTTCTGGAATAAATACAACAAAATAAAATTATGTAAACGAATTATTAACAGTTGTTTATCATCTGCATCCCGCACGTACGTAATTAATGATTTGACCTTACCAATGTCAATTGAGATAAAACGCATACCTAGCGAAAGTGATTAGATAAACAGAGCAATTAAAATAACAACATTAGGTACTATTACAATACGAGAAAATAATAATCTAAAGTGTTTATGTCCTTAGACAACATAAACATGGTTACACCTCGTGTGATTTCATACATTATATCAATATTGTCACCATCACTATCATTATTAGCATTTACACGTCCAAAAGCAGGGTCAACACACGTCCTCATCATCATCTCAGCCGAGAGACATCCACTGCTGGACATAGGCCTCCCTTTGGATCGCCACAACGACCGGTCCTGCGCTGCCCTCATCCAATGGGTTTTCGTCGTCTTCAACAGGTCGTCCAACCCACGCTGCGCTATCCGGTACGCGGTTGCCATTCGAGAACTCCTTGGCCCCATCAGCCATCGGTTCTGTGATCAATATGCTCATTGCCACTTTAGTTTAGCAATTCTTTGATCTATGTCGGCTACTTTAGTTCTTCTGTGAGTCTCTTTATTTTTGATTGGATCTCGCAGAGGGTCTCCGAGCATAGTCCTCTCCATTGCCCTTTGGGTGAATTTAAGCCTTTTTATGAGGCTTTACTACACACTTCCTACAGTAGTTTTATTTTTCATACATTGTGTCTGATTGTACTTTTATTATTTAGCGAATAGCGCATTCTTCCTGACCCGTTAGTAGTATAGCATAGCATAGAATTTATGCTCACGACTATAGTCAGAGATATTCTGAAACTTCAGAACATCTACGTTTCACCACCCGTTAGTCCCATGCTATGGACGCTGCAGGTAGTGGTACCCGTGTGACAAAATACTGGGTTGGAAACATTAAGAATGACATGCCATCTATAGATAAAAGAAGAGCGAATGTAAAGGGTTCGCAGTTCGGATTCGGAAAGGCAAGTAAAATGTTTAAGGTCCTCTCGAATTCGCTAAATGAATATCACGATCTAAAGCAAAGCAGTTGAGTTATTTACAGTTAGCGTTATAAGTACCCAACTGAAAAAAAACTATTCGTCAAATGTTAACTATTTCTAATTTCACTTCTTTGTTTTTCTTAGGTACTGCAAGCGTACTGCAAGTTCAAAAATAAATATATGAAAGAACTGCGGCCAGAATTTGGTCGGTGGGTCATTTTCTTTATGATTGTTACATACACAATCATAAAAAGAAAATGATCCACCGACCTTTTTATGATTTGTTAAACAATACAATGATTTAATAATGGATGTTGACTGTACCTACAGTTTTAAAAATGATAGTTATTTCCTACTTAAAAGGTAATCTATATGAGTCAATGTCAATGAGATAACGACGATTGTATTGAAGTTGAGAACCATCTTTATATTGTAATTTAACAACATTTTTTATTAACATTAAAGTAAGTATATGAGGACTCTCGATATAAGAGATGACAATTATACATATATATATCTGTAGGTAATAACTACGTACATCAAATAAAGATTCTTTTAATTACATAAGATAAAATTGAATTAAATTCCTTTTTTTCTGGTCACTCTCGTTTTCGAACAAAATAGTCCTCTTGTATTTTCTATTGAGTTCTATTTTCAATAACATACGCATCCTTCACCACTACCCATTGGTAACATTTAAAAACGAGATAAATATATGTCAACGATAACAAAAAATTGAATGATAATCAGTAACTTTATATCATCATCACGATGTTTCCGTTATCGCCGTTGTCAAATTTATAAAACGGGCAGTCAATTTGTTTAGCGGTATTGTAAGGACTGATCTTAAGTGTACAATGGCGAAGAAGTTACATTATTTCAACGTTAGTGCACGCGGCGAGTATATCAGGTATATCTTGCATTACGCTGGGGAAAAGTTTGAGGATGTCAGATACGACGGAAACACATGGCCTGTCAAGAGCGTTAAAGACTGTAAGTAATCTATATCTATGCAGGGTTTAGGGTAACAGTTGCATTCCTTTAAGGGGTCGATTGCTCCCATGATATTGAACAACTTTCCCAAAGAAACCTATAGGAAATTCGAAAAAAAAAATATTTTGACTTTACCATAGTTTGAGTGTCAAATTGGTAACTTTCACCCTAGTGACATATTTTCTTGGTCAATGCTTTCAGCCGAGTAAACGTTGTTCAGTATTATGGTTAGAGTATGTGGTTTAAAGGTAAATGATACTTTTTCTTACACCCGGTATATTATTCTTCTATAGTATAGAAGAAGAATACAAAAATGTTATTATTTTGTACTTTATTATAACTTTATATTCCAGCTCTCCCATTCGGCCAGCTGCCTTTGTACGAGGAAGGCGATAGGTCGCTTTGCCAGTCCCTAGCAATCGCCCGTTACCTTGGCAGCAAATACAACCTTCTGCCAACTGATCCCTGGGAGCAAGCCGTTTTAGACTCTATCGTCCTCAGCATCGATGACTTCTGGGCAAGTAAGTTTAAGATTGTAAATGAACTGCTCTTATGAAACGTCCACTCAATCTCAATAAAATAGTTCCTCCACACCTCTAAACCTGTATTTGCCGCCATAATCTCGAAGTTCTTCCACTGGGGGTTGAGTCAAGGAATTAGTAATAAATAATAATGGTGGAATTTTAACCACTTTTTTCGTTTTCCTGTTTGGCGATGTTTACAATAGCCGAAGACAAACTAATGATTTCATTTTCGTGATGTTTACGTATCTTGTAGATGTAGAGACTTAATGGTAGGTAGTCGCGAGCTACCTTGAGTTTGACTATTCCTTCCTCCACTCTCACTCGGTTCGATAGAAGACGAAGATCTTTTTGTCATATTTATTGACTTACAATTTTACTGAGTAGAGGTAATCTCGTGAAAGCAACCAAGAATATGGTGATACATTTTTTCTTGTTTAGCGAGTACAGTTATCAGAATACCAATGTAATAGTTTGACAAACTGTTTTTTTAGAGGTCAAACGTTACTTCTTCGAGAAGGACCTTGTTAAGAAAGAAGTTCTTAGGAAAGAAATTCTAGAAGAAACTGTCGATTACTTCTTCTCCAGATTTGAGAAGGAACTTAAGGCTCACAACGGATTTTTCTCTGGAAAGGTAACGTATCTCGTAAACCAATTTTTTTATTTAAGTACTATTGAAATTCAAATTCATGGAAGAAAGATAAGTAAAGACAACTGACAACTGTGTGTGTCAAAAAGATTTCGCTTGATTGATTGAAAGACCCTCCCCGGGTGACAACACCTGAAATCGCACCCTGGGCAGTCATCAGCTGATTGTCATGCGATAATAAAGATAATAACTGACACAGATATGAAATAAGAAACTCAAAGCTAATTCAGTGTTTTTATCGTCAGTCGGTTTAGAGTACCTTCTTATTGATAACCGAATGGGATAGATTAGATTTATTGATGATTATTGTTTATCCTAAAAATAGTTTTTAGGGTTCCGTCGTCATGTTTGACGACGGAACCCTAGGAACCCTAGGAACCCTTATACTTTCGTCCACTCTGTCTATCTGTCTGTCTGTCTGTATGCCCCGCCTCAATAACTCGCTCATTTTTGTACCTATTGAATCGAAATTTTTCATGAAGCCAGATAACAGTACCTAATGTAGTAGTTATGAAGAAAAAAAATGTTTCGACTACAACCCATAGAACGAAAGAGTGGTTGGAAAAAAATAGTTCTTTTAAAATCATATGACATGTGGTTGGATAGATCTTTTCCAATGGAAAAAACCTCTCATAGAAAATAAATCTATATAATGCTCCTGTCTCGAGACATCTGCGCTCAAAGTCAAAAATAGGGCGTAGTGGTAAATGTAGCCAGGTTTCTGAGTAAGAAATCTACATCATACGTCCCACTGCAGGGCACAGGCCAACCCTCAAAGAGAGCATTATTGGCGATAGTCGACCACGTGTGCACAATGCATATTGGCAGACTTCACAATATGCATCAGATTGTATTATTCTTCGGCGTAGATAAGATTATTGTCAGAACTAAGAACATTAATAAAAAATATTAAAATATCTGTCCTCTGTTTCCAGCTGTCCTGGGGTGAGTTCGTTTTGATAGGCATCGTGGAAACCTTCAACCTGGTATTCGGAGTCGAAGCTGAGATGAAATACCCTACGATGAACGCTTTGTTCCAGACGATCAGGGCCCTGCCTGGTGTTAAGGAGTACATCGCAACTAGAAAGCCATACGTTATGTAATTTATTTATCTTATGGTGCGATATTTAAATAGATATCTAGTTGGTGTTACATAATTTTTTTTAGCGATTGTTTGAAAATAGATACAACTAAATAAGATTATGTAAAACCTACTGTAAAACATTTATAATTATCAACAGTTATTTATAATCTGCAACCAGCACGTATGATACCATTAATGATTTGATCTTACCAATTTCAATTGAGATAAAACGCATACGTCTAGCGGAAGTTTAATATTACAAGACTAGAAATAATCTAAAGTGTTTATGTCCTTAGACAACATAAACATGGTTACACCTCGTGTGATTTCATACATTATATCATTATTGTCACCATTTTATTTTATTTTATTTTATTTTATTCATTTTAGGAAAACTTTCGGACTAATTACAGGATAGTAGGGTATCAACATTTTTTAAAACAACATTGCCAACTAAAAGTTTCCACAGATAAATATCATTCGTTCTACATACTTTTGTGTGACTCCATCACTATCATGATTAGCATTTACACGTCCAAAAGCAGGGTCAAAACACGTCCTCATCATCATCTCAGCCGATAGACGTCCACTGCTGGACATAGGCCTCCCTTTGGATCGCCACAACGACCGGTCCTGCGCTGCCCTCCTCCAATGGGTTTCCGTCGTCTTCAACAGGTCGTCCTACCCACGCTGCGCTTTTCGGTACGCGGTTGCCATTCGAGTACTCTTTGGCCCCATCAGCCATCGGTTCTGTGATCAATATGCCCCGCCCATTGCCACTTTAGTTTAGCAATTCTTTGGTCTATGTCGGCTACTTTAGTTCTTCTGTGAGTCTCTTTATTTCTGATTCGATTTTGCAGAGGTACTCCGAGCATAGTCCTCTCCATTGCCCTTTGGGTGACTTTAAGCCTTTTAATGAGGCTTTACTACACACTTCCTACAGTAGTTTTATTTTTCATACATTGTGTCTGATTTTACTTTTATTATTTAGAAAATGCGCACACTTCTTGACCCGTTTGCCTGTTTAACCTGTGTTCTCTTCAAGTGCAGTTACATAGACGGGTCGGACCTCAGCTGTGAATGCATTATTGTCCGTTTTGTATCCTTCCTGCTCGGACAGTTTCACGTGAATGAAGCTTATGGACGCTGTCGTTGTCGTCGGAAACATTTAGAATGACAGGCCATCGATAGATAAAAAGTAGGTTTAGCGAATGCAATGTTATGAAATCAAAGGGTTCACAGTTCGGACAGGCAAGTAAGAAAATGTTCAAGGTCCTCTCGAATTCGCTAAAAGAATATCACGATCTAAAGCAAAACAGTTGTGTTATTTACAGTCATTGTTATAATTACCCAATATAATCTGAAAAAAACTGTTATTAAAATGTTAGCTATTTCTAATTTCCTTTCTTTGTTTTTCCTAGGAACTTACAAATTAAAAAATTAATATGTTATGATTTGATAATCAATACAATGATTTTATAATATTATGAATGTTGACTGTACCTACAGTTTTAAAAACCGGTCAAGTGCGAGTCGGGCTACTCGCGCACCGAGGGTTCCGTACCATACCACCCGAGAGCACCACAGAGCACAACATAATTAACTTAGAAAAATCTTTTTTTGTCCGGGACCTTTTGCGCGAGACCGACTCACACTTGGCTGGTTTTTAGTATTTGTTTTTATTCTGTACAGGTGTCTTGTTCTATAATTACTCACTCACTCACTCACTATAATCACTCAGTTTGACGCTTGTATGTATTACCGTTTTTACGATAGAGGTGAAGAAAAAACGTTGATAAAAACTAGTTTCTCATTGAGAACCCCCCTTAATTTTTAACTTTTGGCATTTTATTACTTGTTATCAAATCCGCCGTAATAACGCACATTCTGTGAAAATTTCAACTATCTAGCTCTTGCAGTTCAAAAGTTACAGCCCTAAATAGGACGGACGGATGGACGGACGGACAACGTAGGCTTAGCAATAGGGTCCCGTTTTCATCCTTTGAAAAATGACTGTAATTTCCTACCTAAAAGGTAATCTATAGGAGTCAATGTCAAGGAGATAATGACGATTGTATTGAAGTTGAGAACAATCTTTACATTTAAATTTTGTTTATTAAAATTAAAGTAAGTATATAACGTATAAAACTCAATGAGAACTCTCGTTATACGAGTAAGAGATGGCAATAGGGATGACGACAAAAAATAAATTTTACTTTTTTGAAAAATCTTGGATATCTTAACACTAAAGTGAATTAATTTTTGAATATCTTTAATAATGACTGAAATATGTACAAGTGTTCAAAATTTAAACAAAAGTGACGTCATAACCAAGTATTGTTGTACAAATCATGACGACTTGTCATACATACACCCGTTTTGCATGAAAGAGATAGAAGACGATAAAAATTATTTTTCAATAGCTTATAACTTTATTTCCAGGATCAGTCATCATCCCTATTATATACGTGTCTGTGTAGGTAATAAATAACTATGTACATCAAAAACATTCTTTACTTAATAATACAAGATAAAATTGAATTTAATTCCTTTTTTTCGGGTCACTCTTTTTCGAACAAAATAGTCCTCATGCTTTTTCTATTGAGTTCTATTTTCGGTGTTTGCAATAATTCAATAACATACGTATCCTTCACCACTACCCATTGCTAACATTTAAAAACGTGATAAACTTATGTCAACGATAACGAATGAGACAGAAAAATAGAATGATAATCAGTAACTTTATGTTTTTTATTTTATTTATAAATTAATGGACTCTTACTTGTGCATTAGCACTGCATTTCCGCCAGTGACAAGCAGTTTTTATGGGAGAATCTATCCCAATCTCAGGGATTGTTTTTGGACAAGAACAAGAAGAGATTGAGGAATGTGGAGCCTCGTGGCAGGCAAAAACGCGACGCGCGAAACCACGCGAGACGTGTGCTCGGGGTCAGTTCCTGCAACGTGACTCAACATTATTTTATCAACACGATGTGTCCGTTATCGCCGTTGTCAAATTTATAAAACGGGCAGTGAATTTGTTTAGCAGTATTGTAAGGACCGATTTTAAGTGTACAATGGCGAAAAAGTTATATTATTTCCACTTGAATGGACGCGGCGAGTCCATTAGGTATATCTTGCATTACGCTGGGAAACAGTTTGAAGATATCAGATACGACCGAAAAACTTGGCCCATCAAGAGCGTTAAAGACTGTAAGTACCTAATCTATATGTACAGGGTGTAAAATTAAATGGGACACTTACTTAAAGGGGTGCTTCAGACATCAAAACAAAAATAAAAACCTGTCAAGTACGACTCGGGTTACTCGCGCACCGAGGGTTCCGTACCACACCACCACAGAACACAACATTATTAACTTAGAAAAAAACTATTTTTGCGGGACCTTTAGTGCAAGACCGACTTACACTTGGCCGGTTTTGAGTATTTGTTGTTATTCTGTAGAGTTTTCTCTATAATCACACTGAGTTTGACGCTTGTATGTATTATCGTTTTTACTATAGAGCGTGAAGAAAAAACGTTGATAAAAACGAGTTTCATGTTGAAAACCCCCCTTAATTTTAAATTTTCTGACATTTTTATTATTTGTTAACAAATCAATAATTTGAGAAAATGTCAACTATCTAGCTATTACGGTTTAAAAGTTACAGCCCTAAATAGGTAGGACAGACGGACGGACGGACAGACGGACAGACGGACAGACGGACAGACGGACAGACGGACAGACGGACAGACGGACAGACGGACAGACGGACAGACGGACAGACGGACAGACGGACAGACGGACAGACGGACAGACGGACAGACGGACAGACGGACAGACGGACAGACGGACAGACGGACAGACGGACAGACGGACAGACGGACAGACGGACAGACGGACAGACGGACAGACGGACAGACGGACAGACGGACAGACGGACAGACGGACAGACGGACAGACGGACAGACGGACAGACGGACAGACGGACAGACGGACAGACGGACAGACGGACAGACGGACAGACGGACAGACGGACAGACGGACAGACGGACAGACGGACAGACGGACAGACGGACAGACGGACAGACGGACAGACGGACAGACGGACAGACGGACAGACGGACAGACGGACAGACGGACAGACGGACAGACGGACAGACGGACAGACGGACAGACGGACAGACGGACAGACGGACAGACGGACAGACGGACAGACGGACAGACGGACAGACGGACAGACGGACAGACGGACAGACGGACAGACGGACAGACGGACAGACGGACAGACGGACAGACGGACAGACGGACAGACGGACAGACGGACAGACGGACAGACGGACAGACGGAAAGACGGACAGACGGACAGACGGACAGAAAGACAGACGGACAGACGGACGGACGGACGGACGGACGGACGGACAACGTAGGCTTAGTAATAGGGTCCCGTTTCCACCCTTTGGGTACGGAGCCCTAAAAAATTGCTTTTCCATACGTTTCAGTTGGCGTTTAAGTTTTTGCGCTGACAGGTTTGCTCTCACAATAAAACTTGTTCAGTTTGATGGCTAGAGTATGTGGTTTAATAATACTTTTCCTGTATATAGTATAGAAAAAGAATACAGAAATTTTATTAATTTGTACTTTATTATAACCTTATCTTCTAGCTCTCCCATTCGGCCAGCTGCCTTTGTACAAGGAAGGCAACAAGTCGCTTAGCCAGTCCTTTGCAATCGCCCGCTACCTTGGCAGCAAATACAACCTTCTGCCTGATGATCCCTGGCAGCAAGCCTGTTTAGACTCTATCGCCTTGAGCGTCGGTGACTTCTGGGCAAGTAAGTTTAAGATTATCAATGAACTGCTCTTATGACACTGCTCTCACGTTCACTCATCTCAACAAAATAATACCTCCTACTCCTCGAAATCTGTATGCAGTTGCAGCCATAATCTTGAAGTTCCTCCACTAGGGCTGAGTCAAGGAATTAGTAGTCATTCCTGTTGGACGATATTTACAATAGCTAAAGACAAATGAATGATTCCGTTATTTAGCGAAAAACTATGCTTCAGTATGGTTTACGTGTCCTGAAGATTACCAAACGGTCGCGAGCTACCTTGAGTTTGACGTTTCTGTCTTCCTCATTACTCGATTCGATAGAAAAAATTTCTCGAATCGATGTTTACATCATAATTATTGACTTACAATTTTATTGAGTAGAAGAAATCTCGAGGAAGCAACCAAGAATGCGGTGATTTTTTTTTCTTGATTAGCGTAGAGATAAGTAGGTAAAGTTATCAGAATAGCTATTAAATTTTTTGACAAACTGTTTTCAGATACCCGGCCTTACCTCTTCGAGAAGGACCTTGTTAAGAAGGAAGCTCTTAAGAAACAAGTTCTAGAAGAAACTGTTGATTACTTCTTCTCCAGATTCGAGAAGGAACTAAAGGCTCACAACGGATTTTTCTCTGGCAAGGTAAAGTCTTTTAGCTCTGTCATGGGGAGTAATTATCAATGGAACTTTTATACTGTAACCGGCACCATTTAGTGACAAAAAGACAATCTGAAAACATATTTTAAAAAAATCGCTACGCAACATAGAAATCAAAATTGTATGTCCTTTTGTTCCTAGAATTGTAGAATTGTTCCTAGAAGGCTTTTAAATTAATGATATTAATACCAATGCAGTTATTTTAATTAGATGTAACAAAACCAATAATTTTTGAGCAATAAAATAGGTATTGAAATTATAAAATAGGTACCTATTCATTAAAAAATACTAACGTATTTTTCATAGCCTTGTAAGTAGACAAGGTAAAGCCTTAAAAATGTGGATAAAAATTTCTATCAGGATTTTTAGAACAAGATAAATCCGAGAATGATCTTTTAGTGCATCCCTTTGGTGTATCTATAGATAGGCCTCGATAGGTGCACGCCATCTCATATTTAGAATAAATGGTACCAAAAAAGGCCTCTTCGTGTTGGCTTTGGCCCCATGTATGCCTCCCAAAGGACCGGGTCCCAGTGGATCCGTGCATCTTTCATGTACCAACATAATAATAATATCTGTCCTCTGTTTCCAGCTGTCCTGGGCTGAATTCGTTTTGATCGGTTACGTGGAAACCTTCGACCTGGTATACGAAGTCGAACCGGAGAAGTTCTACCCGACAATGAAAGTTTTGTTCCAGAATATCAGGGCCCTGTCTGGTGTTAAGGAATACATCGCAACTAGAAAGCCATACTATGTATAATTTAATAAATAATACAAATAGAATAAAAATTCTTTTTTCAGACATTAAATCCATAATTATAGTAATTTACTGCCTATCTAAAATGTATAGGAATTAATGTCACGGAGATAACGACGAAGTTGAGAACAATCTTGACATTTTAGTTTTGTATTTTTAACTAAAGATTAGCGAAGACAAAAAAAATTTTTTTGTAGATAATGTAAGTATACAGGGTGAAATTGATATCATTAGCATCCTTTTAAACTAAGAGTCTTCCCATCAAACTGAACAACTTTTACTATGGGAGCAAACCGATTGGAGCAAAAAAAATCTGCAGTTCCATACTAAACTGCAGTGCGTACTAGACTAAAATGTATGCAACAGCTGATTTTGTTTGCTCCGATCGGTTTGCTGACATAGTAAAAGTTTGATTGGTAGACGCTTAGTTTAAAAGGTTGCTAATGATATCAATTTCACCCTGTATATTTGAAAAGTTAGAGACACTTTTTAACGCTTGCTTTTCGTAAAACATTTCATATGACTGTGATTCGATATAAAATCAATCATTGAAAAGTCAAGTTTTATTTATTTTTTGATTATTGTTATGTTAAATTATCACATTCTTACAACTTTACTATTCTTACACAAAACACAAATCGATCTTAATATTTTATGCATAATCTTCATGAACTCTTTATCAGGTGATAACTGGCATTGTAGAGTTTGTAATCCGTTCGGTCACCTCGACCATTCCAAACCATACACGACCAGTACGCAAAATTCGTGTATATTTCGGAATTGTATATCGGCATAACAGCATTACAAAATATAATTCAAGGATGACTCTCGATTTTTATCGAGTTTATTTAGAATCGAGAGCAGAATCGAATTATCATGGTTTCAACACAGGTAATTTTTGTTATCAAAATAATTATTAAATAATTTGTTTGTAAAATTTAAAATTTACTAAATTCAATGTCAATCCACCGCACGGGCACACTCACCCTACTTACTACCAATAGTACATTACTGCAGCGGCCAGCAACAGAGGCATTGATGGACGAACGTGTAAATGTGGGCCGAGGCGAAGCCGAGGCACACATACGTAAGTCCATCAATGCCTAGTTGTGGCCAAGGCTTGTATAGTACTTTTCTCAAACAATGCGCGGAAATTAAAACAGTAAATTTTCTCAAATAATTCGCGGAAATTAAAACTCTTTTCAAAATCAATGACGAACAACGAACAACAATTTGTTTTTTTTTTCAATAAACAGCTTTCAAAAAAAAAAAACATTCAAAATTTTGCAATCCAGTTCGAAATTTAAATAAAACCTTTGATGAGTTACCTCCTTGGTCACCATGTTTCGGAATAAAAGATCGTTCCATTTTTAAATAACACGACAGATATGAGTTTACTATGTAATTTATTTGGCCGCTAAACACGACAGATATGGATTTTCATACAACATTGCCGGCCGCTGCGCGCATGTATTTGGCCAGTACAGCAATTTCGATTTATCTCGAAGAAGGTTGTCAAAATAATGCTCACATTTCCAAGCATGTTTGAGAAAAACAAGATTATTAAAATGTATCCATGAGTACGATAGCGCTTTCATTCTTTGCTGAAATGATAACAAATCATTTTTGCCTCAAAACTTGAAATGCAAATCATTTTTGCCTCAAAACTTAAAATGCAAATAACTTTAAATTTTAACTATCAAAATAATGAAATTATTGTTTCAATCGAATTATTTTGTTATATTATAAGTTAGTTGGGGTGTATTAGATCTAAACTGTTATAAAACTGTAACAGAAGTGTGTCTGTACATTGAAGATATTTACCAGAAGAAAAAAAAATATCAGGTACGATATGGTTTTTAGGTGTCCCTAATTCCAAATCACCAATTTTTTTATTTTTGTCTGTCTGTTTGTTTGTTTGTGTGTTTGTTTGTCTGTTTGATCGGGCATCACGCAAAAACTACTGAACCGATTTTGATGATTATTTTTTGATAGCTTATTTTCTAAGACAATTTAATAAGGACGAGATACGCGTGTCATTCTACTAAGAAACATTTCTGCTTTTTGAGGGGGGCGAGGTAACATGAAATCCGCAACATTGGATTTTATTCCCCATAAGTTTAGATTCTAATTTTGAATGTTAAAAATCATGAAAAGTAGTCTCGCGTGAACTCCAAACGTTCTAAGTCCAAAATTATTGTTTCGCTATTATAGGCTGTCTCGTTTAGTGATAAGGTATACCTACAACTGGGTGTAAATGCGCAAGATTAATTGATCTAATACCGTGGCAGAGGGTAAAATGCTACCGCAAGGCGAGTCCCTATTAAATTGTATAAGCTTATTTTCTGACTTAAAATTTGGTATATAATTTGTGTGAACGAAGTTGCGGAAAAATGCTCGTGTAGAATAATAAGGAAAAACTGTCCAAGTGCGTGTCAGACCACGCGCAGGGTAGGGTTCCCTAGTTGCCCGTCACAATGTAATATGGACTTTGAAGAAGAGTTTTTGTTTTATACTACGGTTACGGTTTAACGGCTAATAAAGTCTAAAAAGTACATTTTATAAGTTAGTCGACTATTACTCGGAACCTTGTAAAGCCTACTTAGCGGTGATAGTTTTCCTTTTAAATTCGTTATAAATGCTATTGCCTATAGAAATTTAAATTTTCTAATGGCTTTTTAAATGGCTAGCATGGCAGCGTGATATAGCGGTATCATACCTTCGCTCTCTTTCTATTTCCGCGCGAACGAACGAGATAAGAGGCATGAACCGCATGATATAGCCGTATCACGTGCAACAGCCTTCTGTTTTCTAGTTCTAGAAGAAAATAATGAATACGCATATGGAAGTAATACATACACAATACAGGGTGTAACAAAACACCCTAGTAATACTTAACATGAGGGTGCTTCAGACCATCAAACTGAACAACTTTCTCTATGGGGTCAACATCAAAATCGCGAAAAAAAAAAATTCAGCTGTCCAATACAAAACTGCAAAACTCGGTACGCCTCATTCGGTTTGATCTGATGTTGTATTTTGTTTATGGTCAAGATTTTGATTATTTAGTAAAAAAATGTTAAGAAAAATTAAAACAGCCTTCAAAAAAACTAAAAAAGTAAAACATAATATTGCAGCCGATGACTTTTTCGTTCGCATCTTTATGAACATTAATTTGTTTTATCGATGTCGTGTCGCTGTCAAGCCGGTACGATTCACGATTCTTTTTTGAACGAAATGTAGTTAATACAACGACGCCAGGATTTATGTGATAAAAATTTTTCCACCTATCTGTTAGTGAAGTAAGGTGCCTTCGGAAGGAGACTGATCTAAAGAGCTGGAAAAACTAGGGTTCCTACCTCTCAGTCTGCCGCAACTCTAGGGTTGCCAGGTTCAAAGAAGTCATTTTTGCAATAATCATGCCCCCTTCAACACAATGAATAGATATTTAATCATGTACGATGTCGATAACATCTCATCATCATCATCATCTCAGCCGATGGACGTCCACTGCTGGACATAGGCCTCCCCCAAGGATCGCCATAACGACCGGTCCTGCGCTGCCCTCATCCAACGTTTTCCCGCCGCCTTCACCAGGTCGTCGGTCCACCGTGTGAGGGGCCTACCCACGCTGCGCTTTCCGGTACGCGGTCGCCACTCGAGAACTTTTCGGCCCCAACGGCCATCGGTTCTGCGAGCAATGTGCCCCGCCCACTGCCACTTAAGTTTAGCAACTCTTTGGGCTATGTCAGTTACCCTGGTTCTTCTGCGGATCTCTTCATTTCTGATTCGATCTCGCAGGGAAACTCCGAGCATAGCCCTCTCCATTGCCCTTTGGGTGACTTTCAGCCTTTTTATGAGGCCTTGAGTGAACGACCACGTCTCTGTTCCATATGTCATCACTGGCAACACACACTGATCGAAGACTTTCGTTTTAAGACACTGCGGTATTTGGGACGTGAAGATACTACGTAGCTTCCCGAACGCTGCCCAGCCGAGTTGGATTCGACGGTTGATCTCATCTATCCTTCATCTATCCTTCACCATTATCCAACGATAACATTTAAAAACGAGATAAACGTATGCCTACAATAACGCGTTAGACAGAGCAAAACAGAATGATAATCAACACGATGTTTCCCTTATCGCCGCGCCGTTGCCAAAGCTAATAAAACTGCAGCAAATTTTAGAATCATTGTAAGGACGGATCTTAAGTGTACAATGGCGAAGAAGTTACATTATTTCCACTTCATTGGACGCGCCGAGCCCATCAAGTATATCTTGCATTATGCTGGGGAGAAGTTTGAAGATGTCAAATACGATATGAACACTTGGCACATAAAGAGAGTCAAAGACTGTAAGTATACTATATTTGTTTCTACTATTTTTCTCGTCAACATAATCAGCGTGCTTGCCTTCTTCAGGGGATCCTGAGGGTTTTCATTTGCATTATTTTCCTCTCTACGATCTCGAGTTAGTATTTTACTGTCAGTAAAATACAATATAGAGTCTACTCTTTACTTTTGTAAAAAGTTAAGTCAAAGTTAGACATCAAAGCAGAATACAGTTTTTGAGAGTAAGGCTGCCTGTCTATTTACGCTCGCGCAGCCAGCTCGCGTCAATGGACAGGCAGCCTTACGCGGTTATTATTTAATCTAGAATTAAACAAAGCAAAATAAGCCTTACCCATTGCAAGACACTTATTTCTTGATTGTTGATATTGTTTCTATATGACTGTGTGATAATAATAATAACAAAAACAAGTGTTGCTTTGGTTTTCAAGCCTACTGATAATGATTGAAATGATTTCAAAAGATTGTCATTTGTCGCGATCTTGTATTATACGAATATAATCGATTTTACCCGACACCCGAGGCCTATACCTGACTAAAGGGGTCCATTTACAGTGGTCCGTCTTGCAGTCCTACACCAATCGTGAATAGTATTGCAGTCCTATAAGGCGTTCGATGACCTTGTGCGGGATGCGTCTCGGGTCATGCCAATCCTACAAGCTCTGCCCACCGCTTGCAGTCCTACATGTTCCTACACGTCAATGGCTTGCCGTCCTACGTGCCATCCTGCAAGCAGGAGCGTGAATTGGAACGCAGGACTGAAGACCGCCATTTATTTTTATTTTGTTTGTTTACTACTAGGTTTACAATGGTTGACACCGGCTTTTATCAGTGTGGTATCACATCGCAACTACAATAAAATTCCTCTGACGAATAGCTTTTATATTATATATTACTTGCTAGAACACCGACACTAGTGAGAAACAAAACGAAACGGCACTGATGGTAGGACAGCTTGCAGGATAGTGTATGGGCTCGCAGTCCAGCACGTCGGGCTGCTTGCAGGATAGTGAATGGAGCCGACGCGGACGGCTGTGTGTGGGCACATCTTGCATTGTAGTCCTATGTGTAGGACTACTGTTGAATGGGCTGCTTAAAGACTGGGCCACACAGAGTGCAGCTGCAGGCCGGCAGTAGTTGTAAACTATGGAATTTTATGCGAGGTTTCACACTGCGGCTTCCGTTCCGCAGCTGTTCCACAGCCGCACCGGACTGCATCTAGAGTGACACCTCGCATATAATTCCATAGTTTACAACTACTGCCGGCCCGCAGCCGTTCCGCAGCGGGCCTACAGCTGCACTGGGCTCACGGACTGTATACGTCATGTGGCCAAATACTGAGTTGGAAAAATTTAGGATGACGTGCCATCGAATCTATAGCCTAGTCTAGTGTATTAGTCTTCTATATAGCACCTGTACGACAAATACAAAAATGTTATTATTTTCTACGTTATTACAACCTTCTGTTCCAGCTTTCCCATTCGGCCAGCTGCCTTTGTACGAGGAAGGCAACAAGTCGCTTAGCCAGACCTTAGCAATCGCCCGCTACCTTGGCAGCAAATACAACCTTCTGCCTGATGATCCCTGGGAGCAAGCCGTTTTAGACTCTATCGCCCTCAGTATTTATGATTTCTTGGAAAGTAAGTTAAGATTGTCAATAAACTGCTCTTATGACACGTCCACTCAATCTGAATAAAATAGTTCCTCCACTCCTGGAAATCTGTATTTGCAGCCATAATCTTGAAGTTCCTCGACTGGGGTCAAGGTGTCATTAGTTATAATGGTGGAATTTTAAGTCCTTTTTTCGTTTTCCTTTTTGACGATGTTTACAATAGCTAAAGTCTTAGGTACATTACACCCATATTCGAAGTTGCTTCCACGAAAGCTTCTTCGACTGAACCTCATTCAAGGATACCTTATGGTTTTCCCCAACCCATCCTGAAAATCTGTATTCTCAGTCATAATCGCGAGGTTACTCCAGTGAGGTTGAGTAAAAGAAATTGCAATAATGGTGGAATATTATGTATATTGTTCCTTTTTTCACGATGCTTAGAATAGCTAAAGACAAATACGTGTCATAATTTTGCAAACATCAACAACGTTAACGTATCTTGAGGTGACCATAAGGTCTCCTCCTCGAATATAAAGTCGAGAACTACCTTGAATTTGAGGAATTGCTTTCCTCCCCATTTTGTTATTTATTTATGCGTATGGCGGATTTGATTTTTTAGGCATAAGTTCATAAGTCTACATCTAGCGCCTGAAGCAATCGAAAGGCCTCAGGTGTCAGGTGTTCAAGGTCCTCAGGAAGGTCCTGTTAGTCTCGTGTATGTGTGTCTTGGATGCAGAATACTTCAATGTCATTATTCTGTAGTAGGTCTCTTATGCATTTGGCTATGCTAATGCCCTCCATATTAAGCTGGCAGAGGCGAACTGCCAACATATCATTTTGTTCCTCGGTCCTTAGAAGAACCTTTTGAGGATTTGTGTCGATGCATTATCAGCGTGGTGTGAGATTTGAAGGTGCCTGCAAAAGCGCCATTGGTTGCGCAATATTTGAAAAATGATTAGCACCACCCAGGGGACCCTTGCAGGGTGTTAGAGGTGCTTCCTGCGGACGTGAACACCGAGCATAGCTCTCTCCATAGCTCACTTAAAGAGATTTTAAATTATTGATCAACTAGTCCTATTGTCAGGGTCCACGTATCCGCACCATTATGTCATCAAATCACTATAGGAATCGAGGATGTTTTTATCATATTATTTGACTAATAATTTTGCTGAGTAGAGGAAATCTCGAGGAAGCAACCAAAAATGCGGTGATTAATTTTTCCTTGCTTAGCGTAAAGATAAGTAAAGTTATTAGAATACCAATTTAATTGTTTGACGAACTGTTTTTTAGAGATCGGGCCTTACTTCTACGAGCGGGACGTTGTTAAGAGAATAGCTCTGAGGAAACAAATTCTAGAAGAAACGGTTGTATACTTCTTCTCCAGATTCGAGAAGGAACTTAAGGCAAACAACGGATTTTTCTCTGGCAAGGTTAATAACTTCCGTGAAAATTTTTTTTTATTGATGTTTGTGATTGTTGTTGTTGATTTGAAATTAATATCTCAGGGCCTCTACCCGCAAATTCGAACTTCGTAATTGCGTGAATATTTTCGTTCCAATGTCAACTCTATTCCAATGAAGTGCGGACCGAAATAGTGGCGAAATAGCAAACATCGAAAGTGCGGGTACAGGGCCAGAGTATTGATAACCGAATGGGACAGATCAGTAGGTATCATGAGTTTATACTTGGGAAGAGCTCGCGGAAAGTAGAGGAGGGTGGAGAAGGAAGACAAGAGATGGTCGGACTACTCATGACCAAGCCTGGTTCGTACACCTGGCAGAGAAACGTGACAAAAGGCATAATGCTGTCACAATCCCACCTTTATCCGCCGGCGGCGTACGGTTCTGTTGTAGAGGCTGTGGACGTGTACGCGGCTCTCGTATAGGACTGTACAGCCATGAGAAAAAGTGCTTCTCCAAAAACACTGCTTAAACCATCTGCAACAGATGTAAAGGCCCATGATGATGAATATTTATCCTAAAAATCAATTTTAGTCTTCTCTTAAGGATAAATTTTCAGCAGCGGAATGTTTGTTTCTGATGATATTTCTTGCGGTTGATGAATAATGGATTGGATGATCACGCGCTTGAATATACGTAAGCATAGTGAATTAGTGACTTTTTTTACATAATCGTCATAATTATATTTCGTATTAGTTATTAGTTTATTTGTGTCACCGAAATTTTTCACACTCACACTTTACGGTTTGAGTCGGAACTAATTAATAACTGAATTTTTTTGGCTATAATATTGAAGAACCAATTTGAGCTTACAAATGTACCAAAATTAAAAAAAATCACGTCAGCAACAGTTCCAATTTTAAAATTTAGATATTATCTCGTTCTAAAAAACATGATAATTTTATTTTGCACATATTTAAGGCTTTACATACATACATACATACTTCAAACATGGTGTAAATATTTTTGTCTACTCAGAAGGTTTTGAAAAATACATTCGAATTTTCTAATAAATACCTCACTTTTTAAATTTTAGTTCCTATCTTGTTGCTAAAAAATAATGTATTATTAAATCTAATTCAAATGAGTGCATTGGTATTAATATTATTAATTTAACAGCCTTCTGGGACACACAACTTTGATTTCTATGTTGTGTAGCAATTTTTTTTTAAATTTGACTTAGGATAGTATTTTTGTCACTAAATGGTGCCGGTTACAGTTTAAAAGTCCAATTAATAATTACTCCCTACCCCTCCTAACAAAACTCCGTAAAATGACTGGCCTAGTACGTCCACAGCCTCTACAACAGAAAAGAAGTGCGATTTTTGAATCTCATTCGCTGAGTTCAGTAGTTGAAAATGTCAAAATTACTGTGGAGATACGCATCTTTGTACTGCTGATTTGACTTTCAAAAATCGCACTCCTGAAGTATGATTTTTGAAAGTCAAATCAGCAGTAGAAAGATGCATATCTCCACAGTAATTTTGACATTTTCAACTGCTGAACTCAGCGAATGAGATTCAAAAATCGCACTCCTGTACGCCAGTGGTTGACGACGGGATTGTGACAGCATTGTATGGCATACGTAACTAAGAACACTCAATAAAACAATATTAAAATATCTGTCCTCTGTTTCCAGCTGTCCTGGGCTGAATTCGTTTTGATCGGCATCGTGGAAACCTTCAACCAGGGATTCGGAGTCGAAGCTGAGAAGAACTACCCGACAATGAACGCTTTGTTACAGAATATCAGGGCCCTGCCTGGTGTTAAGGAATATATAGCAACTAAACGTTACCTAATGTAATTCTTGTGGTGCCATTATGCTATCTCATAAAGGAGGTTAACTGTCCCGGGGACTGCAGTTCTGGAGATTTTTTCACTTTCTGTTAATGGTATTCTCATTGAATAATTATGTATAGAACAGACAACGCGAACAAAATCTGTACAGCACGATCAGCAGTGCTGGACCACATAGTATCCGAATGCCTCTTGTACTCATACCGTGGCACTATGGATGGAGGACTTCAACGATCTGACACCGGCAGCTTTGACCTACCTAGATCGATTCGATGACTCGCTTAAATATTCAGTGTTTTAAATTTTTAATCCAGCCTAGTATTTACTAGGCTGAATACATTTTTTTATGACATGCCATCAACTCGATAGAAAAATATTTAGAAATGGTTTACAATTCGGATTTGGACAGGCGAGTTAGAAAATTTTCAAGACGACTTGAACTCTTGAATTCACTATGAATACTATGGTCTAACGCTGTGCAGTTGAGTAAGTTACAGTCAGCGTTATACAGAAAAAAGTTTCGAATGTTAAATATTTATTTCTAATTTCATTTCTTTGTTTTTCAGTTCTTAACTGTCACGTATTAAAAGTTCAAAAATAGACACAAAGCAATCTGGTCAAAATTTGCATGGTTGTGAACTTGAGATTTTTTTAAATGGGTTGTTATAAATTATACAATAAGGGTACGATAATTTTGAAAATTGTATCATAGTCAAACTCAAAATCATTTATTCAATATCGGAGCTTGAAGCTACCACCACGTCGGAATGCGTGTTAATTGTCGCTGTAGCGCGCTGTAGAGAAGATGCGGCCAGAAGTGCAATTTTTGAAAATCATACGAGCGACTTGGCAGTAGAAAATGTCAAAATTACTATGGAGATTATGCATCTTTCTACTGCCAAGTCGCTCGTATGATTTTCAAAAATCGCACTTCAGAAACTCTACAGCATAACACGACTTATTAACTAAGTATTACAATTCTTAATGCATATAATATGCGTATTATTAAATTACACTGTAAAGTTTTAAAGATGATCGTAATTTTTTACTTAAAAGGTAATCTATAGGAGTCAATGTCAAGGAGATAGCAACAATTGTATTGAGTACGATCTTGACATTATAATTTTGTTTATTAAAATTAAAGTAGATAACGTATAAAATTAAACGATGTCTCTCGATAAAAGAGATGATAATTATTTACATCTCATGCACATAAACCAAACAATGATAATTTTATTAAACTCATTGTACTTAATTATTACATTATAATACCACACAGACACATTGAAATTACTTAACAAATAAAACAATACATGTGCTTCTTTTAATATGTAAATCAACTATACTCAATTAATAAATTATACTATTAGCGAAACGCGGATGTTCTGAGGTGTCAGAATATCTCTGACCACCCCCTCGGGGAACATGAGTATATGCTATTATGCTTATGTAATATATAAAAAAACAATGACAATATTAACAATACATAAAAAAATGAAGTACAAAAAATATTATCGGTTTTCAACCTATGTTCATCAGGGAAAGTTGTTTAGTTTTGTTAGAATAAGTACACCTTTTTTATTAAATCAAAAATATATTTTATGAAAAAAAAAAAAAAAAAACGTGGAAACTGTGTCAGAAATTTTGATTTTCATCAAATCAAATCAATTCCCTAATCAGGTAAATAGTATACGTAGGTACTTATTATTGTAAAATATAAATATAACACATTGAATGGTGCTCTGAGAAAGCTTATCCGTCGGTTTCTTACTTTTGAAATAAGTATTGATTTTTTGAAATAAATCATTCTTTTCCATCCTTCACCACTACCCACTACCCACTGATAACATTTAAAAAGCCGGTCAAGTGCGAGTCGGACTCGTGCACGGAGAACTCCGTACAATATAAATTACAAAAAAAAGTGTTTTCTACGGGACCCTTAGCGCGAGCCCGGGACACACTTGGCCTGTTTTTATTAATTGTTTTCTTACCTTAGAGGAACGGACGGATCAATAGATACAGCCCTTTAAAGTTGGGACGGACGGACGGACAGACGGAAAGCGTAGGCTTATGAATAGGGCCCCGTTGGCCACCCTTTGGGTACGGAGCCATAAAAACGAGATAAACTTATGTCGACGATAGCGCGTGAGACAGAGCATAAACAGAAAGATAATCAACACGATGTTAAATGTTATCGCTGTCGCCAAATCTATAAAACGGGCAGCGAATATGTTTAGCAGCATTGTAAGGACTGATCTTAAGTGAAAAATGGCGAAGAAGTTCCACTATTTCCACTTGAATGGACTCGGCGAGTCCATCAGGTATATCTTGCATTACGCTGGGGAGAAGTTCGAAGATGTCAGATACGACCTGAACACGTGGCCCGTCAAGAGCGTCAAAGACTGTAAGTAAGAAATAGGTACTATTTGTGTGTGTCATTGTGTATGTTTTCCTTGTCAACATTATCAGCATGCTTGCCTTCTTCAGGGGATCCTGAATGGTCCTCTTTTGCATCTTTTTCCTTTCAACAATCACGAGGTAGAATTTAATATCAGAATTGGTAAAAAAATCATTTTCGACCTTCGATTAAAGCATTTTGTACATACAGTTCTTAAATTATATTTAGGCATACAATACAATAATAATTTAGAATATTAATAATATCAGAATTATGAGAAAGTTAATAAAAACAACAGTAATAATGAGATATAACTACGGTGTCAGTATTTTCTAATATCAAAGCAGAATGTTACCCAAAAACGAAGTGTATGTATTTTGGGAAATACATTTTTGCAAAATTTAATTAGATTAATTTTATTTTATTCTAAATGGCTAGCTGTATCTCCAACATTATAATACGCCACAGAAATAAAATGGAATTATTGTTAAAAATTTTAAATGCGCATTTATTTTCTGATTGCGATTAAAATTTTAATGCTTCTCTAAGTTAATGTTCAGTGTAAAACCACGAAATGTTTACAGATTTAATATCTCGTTTGTTTACGTTATCATGACCTTCATTTCATGACCATGAAATCAATTCATTTCGGGTGAGATGAGTGCCAAGTAGGTAAATGTTTGTATTTTTAATTAGGTTTTAAATAACCTTTATTGCATTCATTATTCATTCTTTTCTTCCGCGTGAATTGTAGCACAATTTATTTGCTCCTCTCAGTTTGAATATTTGCCCCATTCGGGAGTCGGAGTGCAACCATTGGCTTTGCAGGCAAGCTCACAAGAACTAGACTTGTTATTTTCCAATACAAAAAGGTTAATATTTCGACCTTTATTATAACAATCTCTTACAGCTCTCCCATTCGGCCAGCTGCCTTTGTACGAGGAAGGCCATAAGTCACTTAACCAGTCCTTAGCAATCGCCCGTTACCTTGGCAGCAAATACAACCTTGTGCCAACTGATCCCTGGGAGCAAGCTGTTTTAGACTCTATCGTCTTCAGCATCTATGACTTCTGGGCAAGTAAGTTAAGATTGTCAATTAACTGCTAATATGAGGTGATTTAGGAAGCTACTACAAACAAAGTAGATTTGACCTACGCAAATTTTTTTCATATTCATCGCTCGTTGACTTAGTTAACTCCTAAATTAACGCTCACCTTCTTAGAGTTAACGTCGGGTTATCAAAATCCCAATTTAATTGCTACTTTTTTGATTTATTGAGGAACTGTCCCAAATTCTCAGGTGAGATTAGTTTAGGATTTGGCGCATTTCTGAAGTTTACGGAATACAGGATGAAAGCTTCAGACCATCAAACTGAATAACGTTCACAATAGAAAAAAAAATCAAAATCCCGAAAAAATTAAAGGGTCGGCAGCCATTAACATTTTCTATGATACAACCAATTTTTTTTATTACGAATTCAATATTGGTCCAGTAATGAAAGTTGTTCTGTTTGATGGTCTGAATCAAATTGTTCCAAAATAGGTTCCAGAAGAGCGACTCCATGCAAAAGTTATAAATTTTCAGCAATTCTTCACTTTATAATAGTAAACAACTCTTGTTGACCACCCCGTGAGTTTATGGTGGCTTATGTATGACTATCTTTTTTTCAGAGGTCCCCACTTACATCAAAGAGCAGGACCCCGTCAAGAAGGCAGCTATAAAAAAAGAACTTCTAGATGAAACCGTTGACTACTTCTTCTCCAGATTCGAGAAGGAACTTAAGGCTCACAACGGATTCTTCTCTGGCAAGGTAACGTCTTTCGTACATATTAGATTTATTATAACTTCTCATCTCTTTGGCGCAGTGGAACTTCGGTATTGAACACGATCACGGAAATTAAACAATGTCACAGTATAAGAAAGAGTATCTATTACGTAATGTCATGTCAGGTCCGGTTAGTCTTCGGATGGGTGAACGTTTAGTAGTATTTCATTTCGAGCATCTCCGTCTTTCGCAAGCTCGTCTCCAGATAGTTTTATCATATGGCGGTGTAAGTAATCTTAAGTGAGGACAGAATTTTTTGACAGCCAAGTTGATCGCTAACTTGCCTTCACCAATTCGCACTGTACCAGCGTGGCCCAGTCCCTCCCACCCTGATTCGAAAGAGGAGGCTTTTGCCCTGCAGTAGGATTCTACAAGCTCCAACTTGAAATAAGAAGCTCATAGCTAGAACAATCTGGCTAACGTCTCGTTTAAGAGTCTAGATCTTCTTCTTCTTATCGTGTGGGCAGAGCCCTGGTATCTGAGTTTTTTTCAGACCGCCTTACGGTCTCTATCGTGGTTTTTATGTAACGACTACTACCACCAGAGATAGAAGCCGGGACAGTTTAACGTGCCATCCGAAGCACGGAATCATTTTTCTTTTCAGACAATCAGGTGATTCAGCCTGCAATGTCCTAACCAACTGGGGGAAAACGCACAAAGTGACATATCACTAGGTGTCCCCATTGGGAATCGAACCCATGACCTCCGTGTCGAGAGCCAATGCTCTTAACCATTAGATCACGGAGGCAGAGTCTTGATTACCGAATGGGACAGATTCGATTTAAAAACTATATTTCCATAAAGCAGAGGGGACAGTCAAAGACGACGACCCGGTTGGTGTAATGGTTACCACGCCGGACTGCCAAACCAGGGTCCTGGGTTCGAATCCCGGTTCGGTCATGGATGTTATATGTTTGTACCGTTGTTGTATGATTCCCATAATAAAAAGCCTGAGGCTTACTTGGGATCATTACAATGTATGTGCCTGTGAGCGTTATTTATTTAAAGATAAATTAAACCTTATCGAAACTATATTTTCTTTACATAATAAGATTTGTAAGTTCGGATGATTCGTTTAGCAGTTCGATTTCGTATAAGCTGACTGGGTCAAAGTAAAGGGTACTAAATCCTCTTTATTTACTCCTCTCACATCCTCCCAATACTTTTACTATCTCGTAACTTTTTCTTGTAGTTTTCTCACGATTTCGTGATAAAACGTTCTTGTTCCTTGTTTGTTGTTAATTGGCGAGTTTATCCTTTCGTTGATACTTATTATAAGTTTGGGTTGTTATTTTGATATTGAATTACTAGACATCTGTTTGAATCAAAACACCTGAGTTTCAAAACTATTTGATATAACAATTAACTAACTTTTGACTACTATGTCCATGGGGTATCCTCTTTTTCTCTAATCCTCTCTGCTGTATGAAAACCTTGGCCAGCCTCCAGGAGGGCATCCAGGTTATGCTCTCCATCTTTTTCTGGGTTTTCCTCGTTGAAGACCAATTCAAACAATATTAAAATATCTGTCCTCTGTTTCCAGCTATCCTGGGCTGACTTCGTCCTCATCGGCATCGTGGAAGCCTTCGACCTAATACTCGGAGTCGAAGTTGAGAAGAAATACCCGACAGTCAACGCTTTGCTCCAGAAGATCAGGGCCCTGCCTGGTATTAAGGAGTACATCGCAACTAGAAAGCCATACGTTATGTAATTTAATAATCTTCTTGAGGTGCCATCTGATAATGACGGTTGACCGTCTTGGGGACTGTAGTCCTGGAAAGGGAGGTGATGTTTTTTACCAAATAAATTGATTCTGTGAATAAATAATTTAAAGCTGAATGTTTTTACTTTTGAAAATGACCTACCTACTGTACTTACTGAACTCTGTTATTTTGTAATCGTTCACTTACGCTCTTGACTTTTGTAGTCATATTAACTTTTTTTTTATTATTTGAGGGCTAGAAGACGGAGTCTCCCTTTAGGTACAGGAGTGCGATTTTTGAAAGTCATATTGAAAGTTTCTGTATTGCTCATGATTTCGAAATGTCTATGTTTGTCTGAAGTGCTATTTTTGAATTCGAAATCATGAGGGAGACTACACAAACTTCATACTTTTCTACCTGCTGATTTAAACGGTTACGGTACCAAATAGTAGCACGACTTTCAAAAATCGCACTCGAGAATCCTTAAAATTATACGTACTTACATTATGTACTGACTATTCTGCATAATTATAAAGTCAATAAGGTAGTTTGTTCACCTATAGATTCCTTACAAACGGTTTTCCGTGATTTGTTAACAATAATTATATTAATGAAACTGCGTCATAGGCGCGTATGCCCTCGAGGGTGTCAAAAACAAAGAACTTTGATTATTGCCTACTCTTAAAATCCAGATAAAGTTTACCAGCTTAAACATTAAAACTCTTTGTTGGCACGACAAGAGGCGAAAACTCGAAAATTAGTTTTGTTCTAATTGCTTTTCGAAAGTTTAAGGTTTACTTTGCGATCTATAAAGGTTTCTCAAATACTGGAGTGTTTATGTCTTCTGTAAGACGTGTTTTAAAGGTTCCATAAAGTATTAATTAATTGTTGCCACAGGATGAAAAGTTATGGGAAAAAGGAAATCTCTGATAAAGGGAATAGTGTCTTACAAATCTACTCACTAAATTGTGCCTTACGGTTTAAAAGTCCCACACATAATTACTTCCCACCACTCCATAAAAAATGTCGTAAATTGACTGACCTAGCAAAAAAAGTCTAATACACGAAACGACAAATACTTCTGACTTTGTTACGTTTTCTCGATTTGTCGCGTATTCTAGCTCTGCTTTAAAAAAATAAATTCTCGTCTAAACAACTTATATAACACCATACCATGCAGTTAATTAAAGGAAAAAAACGTTATTATGTACAAGCAGCGGACCTTAATTTAGTCCCTTGTTATTAATATAGCTACATAGTCGCGTAAGGGATGCAATATTTCAACCCCCTGCTGAGATTATCAACAGGTGTGCTCATCTCGGCTTAGTTTAGTCAATGTTGCTAAGGTCATGTGATTTACGAAAAAATTACGTTGAACAAAATGTTATTTATATTTTGTAGAAACAAGTGTCCGGAACGGCATAATATAAACGACGATAGCTTTGTTTATGTCTTCAATATCCTACCAGGGAACCATCAACATTTTCCCTACTGCCACGATCTTTGCCCGCTTTTTCCCATCGGGTGTCTACAGGTGCTATCGACTTCTTTTTAACCGACTTCAAAAAAAGGAGTAGGTTCTCAGTTCGACCGTATATTTTTTTTTTTTTTAATGTGTGTTCGCGGATAACTTCGTCGTTTATGAACCGATTTTGATGATTCTTTTTTTGTTGGAAAGGAGATATCCCAAGGGTGGTCCCATGATAAGAAAACCAGGATCTGATGAAGGATAGCAGAGAAATCGAGGGGAACCTTCGAAAATAGTAGTGCCGACTAGTGCGTTTGTTAATTAGAAGCACTACTGTTAAATAGAACTAATGAATTCACCACTGAAAATTGTGAAATAAACAAAATTTTAAGAAAAAATTAAAACCGCCTTCAAAAAAACTAAAAAGTTAAAAAATAATATTGCAGCCGATGACTTTTTCGTTCGCATCATAAGAACATTAATTTGTTTTATAGAAGTCGGTGTCAAGCCAAGCCAAAAAACTAATGCAAGCCCTGTCGCGAATCGGCTTGACAGCGACTTCGATAAAACAAATTAATGTTCTTATGATGCGAACGAAAAAGTCATCGGCTGCAATATTATTTTTTAACTTTTTAGTTTTTTTGAAGGCGGTTTTATATGGGTCGCTTTCCAATCCGTCATGTAGCCCCAGCAACGCTCTAAACTGAGGTTCGTGCATCTTTAGTGCTATTCTGTAAGTTGTATTTGTACAACTCGAATCTGAGTTACCTGGGCTAGTCGCTAGTAGGCTATTTAGCCCTATTCCTTAACTTTTACCATTAGTCCGGTTGATCTACTAAGGCGCTTTGACATACAGGGTCCTTCTTAATATGCTGACACTTTTTTAAGGGGCTGATCAGACCATGAAACTGAACAATTTTCTCGATGGGACCAACATCGAAATCGCGAAAAAAAATTGCTGCCCCATGCATTTGACTCGAGTAGGTTTGCAGTTTAGATTTTTTTTTTCGCCATTTCGAATTTGATGCAATAGTGAAAGTTTTTTGGTTTGACGGTATCATCATCCCCTTAAAAAAGTGTCAGCATATTAAGAATGACCCTATATTGTGGTTTGTATTGTATTTAGCATTGTCTGCTCTCTGCGAGTGGTCAGAAATGATACAACTATTAAGTGTGCAGTTGTAGCAAGCTTTTTGAAGGTTTTGAAGGGATTAACTAGGGGCCAGCCTCGCAAAGTATATGAATAAATGATCTAGTGCATTTATAGAAACTATTTACGATTTTTAGTAGTGTTATTATCGCTATCGCTGTGTAAGGTGCTCCATAAAAATGCCGACCTATGCAGCTAACCATTGCAAAGATATGTAAAACACCTCAAATATACAAAAAGATGGAATTACATATAATATGTAAGTAGGTATGTATGGTCTAAGGAGCAACACGCCTACTCCAAACCAAACCAAACTGACAACGTGAGATTTCGATACACTCAAGCACGCAACTTTCTTTGCACTCAAGTTACTCTCTCTCTCTCTTCCTGGCTTTTAATTCCATATGGTGGTGGGGTCAGCCTTCCGTGTCTTTTCTCTCCACCTTGCCCTATTTCTGACGTCGTCTTCGGAGACATTGCACTCGGTCATATCACAACGAACTGTGTTCATCCATCTAGTTTTCTCCTCCTCCTCGTCGACGTCCTCTTGGTCTCTGTCCTGGAACCGACAGTTGTAGTGCCATATTTCCTACATATTCGGGTGGCTTTCTTTTACACTCTGATACACTTTCACTTTACTTTCTGATACACTCAAGTTACGAAAATCATAAAAACTTTCCTCATACCCGAGTCCCACTTCTAAGATACTAAATCAAGAACGACTCAGCATAAATCCGCGACAACTATTAAAAAGTTTTAAGGTGAAAACTTTATGTCTCCGATGTGAACTTCCACGTTGGCCTCCCATAAAAAAATATTCGAAGAATGTAAATGCCCAACTCCGGTGAACTAGTTGGAAACTTGTGGAACAGTTTACAGGGGGAGTTCATTAAGAACGTCGCTCGTTTGGCGATTGGTGCAAGTTATGGAGGGAAAACGGGGGATGTTTGTGGTATATTTTACAGTTTTTGAAAGATAAGGAAGGTATAGCATTGAGCCAGGTTGCAACAGGGTGATAAGGGGAGGGTCGGACTCCACTATGGGATCCCAGTGTTGATCACTTGTGGCAATGATAGCACTGTGGACACTTGCACTGAGAGAAAAACTTATCTAGAAATTAAAAAACCGTTTTGTTACTGGCGTAAAAACTAATTTATAGTTATGAATACTAAAGTTCTGCTGTCATTACTGGCACAAGCAGTTTTTTACACTAGTTTAGTATTATTAAAATGTAATCCCTACAAACTAGTTTTAGTAAAGTAAAATATTACATTATAAAGTAATTCTTGCATAAATAGTGTAAGTTTCACTTTACTTTAGTTATTTCCAAAATCATATTAGCTATGATTAGTAATCACAATTGTAATTTTGAATAGACAGTTTTAATAAAAGTAGAGAATCAAAAGGCATAGTTAATTCTGCAACTACTTTGTTTTTGCTATAAATAACGTCGTGTTAACTAAAACACTCGTTAGTAATAACAAGTGTTTACCTGTTATTTCGATTAATTTTTTTAATTAATTTTGACCAAACTCCTTTGTAATTCCTGGTGTTCCCATAGTTATTTTTACAATACTTGTCTTTTATAACCAGCTTATAATTAGTTATATTTACTACAAACATTTCATCGTAATAACTGCACGGAATTTTGTCATTTCTAGTTTCTCCTTTCTTCTTTCAATAAGCCATTTTTGTGATTTTAAACAAATTAATTTTGAATTTAATACCAGTTCGGTAATATTTACAACTTTTTGTGATTGCTGACTCTCTGAATTGCCATATTAATTTCATTTCGTTTTCACCTCCCGGCCGGATTAGACGAATCGTAATCATCTCTAAAGTGATCATAACAGTAACAGTGAAGTGAAGTGTTTAATTTTATTGATTGTCCTGAATTTGGAATCGTTGACTGTCTTGAACTAAATATTAAAAAAATATATAATAAGATGATGGCAACTAAAGTTTCGAGCCAGATAAATCTGGAAACGGACATGGATCAGCTCACTAGCGATTTACTGACAAACTTGGGGCTAAATGTTTATGTCAGAGCTTTTTGTGGTAAGTAAAGTGTGTGTATTTATTCATTTATAGTGTGATAGGTAGGTACGTGCTAATGTAATTTTATAGGCAAGATCAAGGAAGGAAAAGATCAATGTTATCTCTTACTAACCATATCATTTCTGCCAAAAGTGCATAAATAAATATAATTATTTCTATGTCCTTCATGTCATATCTATTTTCTTCTCAACCTGACATGAATGTTTAAAAAATTCACTTGACCGCCCTTTCATATTTATTAATGATTGCAGAAGGCAAGGAAGATACTAAGGCTTCTATCAAATGATGGGACATCCCAGGTTATACCAGTACCTGGAGACAAGGCTAGATTTAAAGTTAACCTAGCCAATTGGAAGCAACCAATCGACAATTTAAATAACGTAGACCCCTGGACTCAACACCAAATGTGAGTTCTTTCCCATATATTCCCTAAATAGAATAGATTTTTATAATCAATGTGTTTTTAATTATCTATTTGAGATTACTGGTAAGTGCGTCCATTTTAGGCGTTACTTTGTTCGTATGATTCTGAATACTTAGTACCTAGCTGTAGGTTGGCTATACTGATCTAGTAACTGCCAGACATCCTGATCAATATCAATATCTAGATTAAAATATAATTTATTTATTTAATCGTTATTTTTTCAGAACCCGCGTCGCCTGATGCTTTATATAACGCTAGTCTGCTACAACTACCGTACTGGACTTTCAGCGTGCTGTTAAAGGACAAAAATCGCTGTGGCTTTTAAATTATGTTGGTACTTAGATAGTTGTAAAAACTGAAATGAAAATAAACTGCATTAACTATTATCTTAAGTTTTATTTGAACCTATACCTTATAATTTAGTGGAGTTGTTATAACAAAGCTTTTTACTAGGTATCACAACTTTCGCCTGTATTCTTTATTCTGTGTTTCTTTACAGCATATACATAATAATATGTATATACACTTTAATACAAGGTGTTTTTCAGTAGCTAGGAAAGAACGCAATATCCTGAATACTGATACGTTCTTGCTAGCAACTGAAAAAGTACTGTAGAAACATGTACATGTTATGTACAAGGTGTAACAAAACACCCTAGTAATACTTAAGGGGGTGCTTCAGACCATTAAACTGAACAACTTTCACTGTGGACCCAACTTTGAAATCGAAAAAAAAATTGGCTCCTTAGTAAAAGTTATTCAGTATGATGGGCTGAAGCACTCCCTTAAGTATTACTATGGTGTTTTGTTACACCCTGTATAATGTTGTAAAGAATACAGGAGAAAGTTGTGATATCTAGTATAACGATTTGTTATAACAATGCTACAATCTTGTAAAAATTACTCATTGTTTAGTAATATCAAGTAGGAACTCATTATAAATTGTAAAACTACAAGCTAGAAATTAGACTGCATTTTCTAAAAAACACTAAATTGTTTAGTAATAACAAGCACTATGTTTCGAAATTATAAAAGTACAAACTAGTATTTACAAAATATTCAATTGCATTTAATTAACCGTAGTAAAATCAAGTAACACATCGTACATATCGTTAAGTAGTTTCTAAAATTCAGTTTTGTTTTTTTTTTTTTTTTTTTTTTTTTTTTTTTTTACAAATTATCTAGTCACATTTAAAGTACCAGAATCTAGCCTGGACTTGTATTATGATGACTAGACAACGATATAGATTACATATATAAATACAAACATCCATGACTCGGGTACAAATCGACGGTCCCTACGTACATATCCCTAACTGCAAAAGTCAAATTTTACAGGAGAGCACTTTTAAGTTTCAAACATGTATATTTCACGTCCTATTTGTCACGCAGTGATGAAATTTGACATGGGGGTTCAATATACGGTAAATTATATGAAACAGGAAGAAAAAACTCAAAAAGTTAATTGGAAGTGTGCTATTAGTCACTTACTTAGTTCTACATCGGAAGCGCTCCAATTACAAATAACGTATGTGGTACATATTGACTATTACGCGGAAGTCTTACGATCGATCAAAATCTTAACTGTCATATAGATTGATGATAGATTGTACATGGGAAACATTATGGAGATACGGGGTTTGTAGGTAAGGGCGATATATATAGCTACAGTAAAAAGTTAACTTTTTTCGGATTATTATTAAATTTTGTCAAAAATTACAAAAATTTACATACTTTAGTATTAGTAGTTAATAGCAAAGTCGTTAATTTGAGACTTTACAGTAATTGTGATAACATTATACTTAATATTATTTAATTGCACCTCAGAAACTGTCACATACATTCAATTTACTACATAGACGAAAAGGGTATCAAAGGCGGTGGTTGCTGTCTTTAAGGCACTTCAGAAGGTGTTCGACTTCATTATACTCGAGGAGAAAACTCCGCAGATACGGAAGTAAGATATTATGGTGGTGCTCTTCTTCAAAAAGGGCGATAATGCCCTATTGAAGAACTTTAAGTCCAAGTTTATAAGCTGTGTTGTCGTAAATCGAGAGTCGTTACGAACCGTCTCACATGCAGGTTAGATGACTTTCAACCTTCCAAGCACATACATAGTATGTATGTGGTTCGCGGTACTATACACTCCGGCAGGTAATACAGAAAACCGAAGAGTATAACTTGCCTCTTTGCTCTGCGTCAGTGGACTTCGAGAAAGCTTTTGATTCGATCGAGACATGCGCTGTACTGCATTCTCTCTAAAGACGAAAAGTTGACTACTGGTACCTATATCTATGTGCTCAAATGCTACAACAAAAACGCTACTATTTCAGTCCTATTACAGGACGAGGTGTGAGGTATGGAGACGTTATATCTCCGAAACTGTTCACCGCTGCATTGGAAGATGTTTTCAAGGTTCTGGACCGGAAAGGGCTAGGCATCGACATAAACGGCGAGTACATCAGTCACCTTTGGTTTGCTGAGGATATAGTCAAAATGAAGGAGACCATGGAGGACCTTAGTAGAATGCTCGATTACCTTAGCAGAGCCTCCGAACTAGTTAGTTTGAAAATGAACATGGACAAGACTAAGATCATGTCAAATGTCCAGTCGGTGACTCTGCTTTCGAAGTTTTTTTATTGAGTTACTACAATTATGTTTACTAGGGACAAACTATCCTGTTAGAATGGTCCAACTTCGAGATAGAGATTAACCGTCAAATCCAACTCAGCTGGGCAGAGTTCAGGAAACTACTTAGTATCTTCTCGGCCTAGAAATACTGCAGTGTCTCAAGACAAAAGTCTCTGACCATTATTGACACAGAACAGAATATGACACGAGTACTTTACATTCGGAACTGATACGTGGTAGCTCACTCAAGGTTTCATAAAAAGGCTAAAAGTCTCTCAAAGAGCAATGGAGAGGCTATGCTCGGATTTTCCTTACGAGATCGAATCAAAATTGAAGAGATTCGCCGTAGAATCAGAGTAGCCGATATAGCGCAAAGAATTGGGGCACACTGCTCGTAAAACTGATGGCTAATGGGGCTGAAGAGTTTTCGAATGGCGACCACAAACCGAAAAGCGCAGTTTGGGTAGGGGCCTATCCTCAAGGTGGACTGACGACCTGGTGAAAGAGGCGGGAACCGCGCTATGCAGCGCAAGACCGGTTATTGTGGCGATCCCTGGGGGAGGCCTTTGTCTATCGGCTGACTGTCGGCTGATATGATGATGAATTAATGTGGCTAGGTCAGATGACTAGGTAGACAGCGACATCTATAAAATTATTAAAACTATTACATACACATTATTATTTTAATGTCAAAAATTGATAAATGCTCGTTTATGTCTACTTTTATTGTTAGCATTTGATTATTTGTGTTAATCAGTAAGAAAGTAAAATTAATAATGACTACTATACAGTTTTGATGAGTGAGCCTAGCTTCGTCTATCTCGATTAAAGTATACTTAGGTAATATTATAGGCGTTGTTCGCTTTTTGTTAACGGTAATTAATTATCTCCTTAAAGAAACAAAATTGCTTTAATCAGGAAACATTTATAAGGTTTTGAATTGAAAAATATTAGAGAAATTAATAAATAAATAGGTTAATCTTATCCGTTTCTTGAAAGACTCGTTTACATCGCATGATTTTGATTATTAACTGTTTTCATAAAAACCTTTCAACCTAATATTTCAATACAGAATTGACATGATGGATGTAAGATGTTAATATGGCTAGATAATTATTAGAAAATTTCGAAAACCAGACGATGTTACCGAAGTTTAATAACGTAACTGCAACTTTCTTATCATATTTATATCTCCGAAATAAAACCCCTTAAATGGTAGTTATTGATAAAAGGTACTTTTATTTTACGATGTAAGAAAACTTATCTACCACTTGCGTGGTATGGCATGGCTTAGGCATGTAAAGATTTTCACGTACAACAACGTAACTACCATAGTACGTAGCAGTTACGTGGCAGGCGTGGATTGTGTTCCAATGTAGAATCACTGAACTACCACTGATGTTATTTTACTTTGGAAATTTATCGTAATTTTGTAGTTACGGGAAATGTGTGTGTGGATTTAAGGTTCAATTTGCAATAAAAGTGTATTTTTTTTTAAACTAATCGATAGAATAGAGTCATCTGAAGGACATGGACTCAAAAACTGAAAATCACGTATCTACCACTTAGGAGAATGTACGTAGGGACCGTCGAAATATTCATATTCATCATACAAATATGAATATTTGTACCCGAGTCATGGATGTTTGTATTTATATATGTAATCTATATCGTTGTCTAGTCATCATAATACAAGTCCAGGCTAGATTCTGGTACTTTAAATGTGACTAGATAATTTGTAAAAAAAAAAAAAAAAAACTTAATTTTAGAAACTACTTAACGATATGTACGATGTGTTACTTGATTTTACTAAACGGTTATTTAAATGCAATTGAATATTTTGTAAATACTAGTTTGTGTTTTTAAAGACAACTAGTAAGTGCTATCGTTTTATTTGTAGATAATGAACGACTACATGTTTTTACAAAACGGTTTGTATATTTCGTACATCAAAATTTGGAGGATTACTGTTTCATTTTAGAAATTACAAAACACTTTGTCTTAACTGTGACGTCATCGTCTTGGGAATTAGTATTGCGCGTTAAAAATTACTAAAAGCTCACTACACTAATTACTAAATACAATAACTAAAAACGACTCCTTACTATTACAAAACTTTTGTTGTCGTGGGATCTGCAAATATTTATTTAATAATTAGTGAATTTTTGTAATAACAAATGAAGTTTTCTCTCAGTGTGTGGCAATAATAGCACTGTGGACACTTGTGGCAATGATAGCACTGTGGACACTTGTGGCAATGCTAGCACTGTGGACACTTGTGGCAATCCTTTCGGCGGTTTTGGACCACAAATAAAAATGACTACAAGTAGAATCAATTCTACTTGTAGTCATTTTTATTTCCACTTCTTTAAATGTCCACAGATAGCACTGTGGACACTTGTGGCAATGACAGCACTGTGGACACTTGTGGCAATACCAGCCAAATATTCCCAAAATAAACCTACTTCTTTTCTAATCATGCAGGTTTAGCATGATTCCCTTTTGTCAAATTTATGGTTTGTCTCTTTCTTATAATCACAATTTTCAATAGGCTACTTGACAACTAGTCAATTCAGCTACTCTTTATAGGACGTCAAAACGTGCGCTTTGTATGAACATTTGTACTAAATATAGAATTGTGACGTCATCAACATTTCATTACTTTTTAATGTTTATCTTGTTATTAAAAATAGTATTCAAGCTAAAAACTCAATGAAAATTGGAGTTTAGCGTTATTTTCTAACCTTTTTTTAAAGAGAAGTTAAAAATAAAATATATTGTATGTAGTCAAGTACCAAATTCTGAAAATAAACTATTAAACACTTGACCGTTATTTGAAGCTTAATAGGTTTGAGATAGGCCCTTCTCTGTTTTCCGCATATCGTACCTCTCTTTCTACCTTAGTTTACCCTTTCACTCGCACATCTAGTTGCATCAACTCACCACCAGGTGGCGCGGCGGGTCTTGAAAGCGCGCGCGCCATTTTCTAACCATTGGCGTCCTGTTTTCCGCCGCGTTCGGTCGTGCTCGCAGACTCGCAGTAAGAAAGACCAATTTTATTATATTTTGTTATAGTATTTATAGTTATACACGTAAACGGTGTTACCGTTCGAAATTTAGAATTTTGCAGCTACTTGAATATTAGTAGCACTGTACCGACGTAAGTATTACTGCCTACTTACGAATTATTGTGTTCAATATATTTCTTTCTACCTTTGTTTTTGTTCGAGTTTAGGATGGAAAATTTTAGTGATAAAAGTGTGTCCTTGGTTTTTGTTCGATTTTAGGATGGACAATTTTAGTGATAAAAGTGTCTCAAATGTGAACCCCGTCGCGGGAACAAGTTTTGAGTTCGTGCTAGCTCTCCGGTGCCTGAAAAACGAACTAGAAAGCCACGCACGTAATTGTTCTAGCAGTAGCTCATCGAGCTCCTCGAGTGATAGCAGTTCTTTCTCGTTGTCACGTAGTTCGACTCCACCTCGTGATAATAAAGCCTCGCGCCGTCGCCGCCGTAACAAAAAAAGGGGGGGGCCATAAGCGAAGTCGTCGTCGCGACTACCGCCGACTCGACGAATTAACGTGGGAGGTAGTCGAACTTCGCAAACAAGTGAATACAGGTGATTGCGATTCCGCAAATTGCGCTAATCAGACCACCCGCATGGATGAATTTTCGATTATTGTCGGTAAGTTAGTGGCGAGTTATTTAAAGATGTTGGTCCAGATGACCCTACCCGTAATTCTATTGACCCAGAATTTGTGTTTGAAATTTAGACGAAATTAAAGGAACCCGCAGGTCGTAAAACTCCTCAAAATTGTTGCATACCTACATTAAAATAAATTCTGCACTTCGACAGTATCAGACAAGTTCAGACAAGTTCGTTATACCGATTCTTTTATTTTATGTATTTTAAATGTGAACGAAGAAGTTAAGGGTTACGACTCGTTGCGCCATTTGGCTTATGCTGACAAGGCTTTGTCTTTTCATGTTTTTAAAACAACGAGAAACTTTACAAGCTTTTCTTAGGAGCCTTCTCCAGTGGGCTCGTGATTCCGATTTGTCATTGGAAGCGTTAATGAATTATTTTTGAATAATAATTTTAAAGTATAGTCAGACTTTTATTGCATTTAATTTGTGGCCATGGGGCCGAAGTGATTCAAATGAAAAGAGACGGTATAACGATCTATCTTCGTGTGTGATTTCCTCAATAAAGCTGCGTTACGTAAAATTCTACCGTCATGCCAACACGTGTTCAATACGGAGGCGCGGACTACGACCCTTGGAAAAGCAGGAGGCGTTCGCACCCGCTCCACAAGCGGGATCAAGCAAGCAGCCTATTCACCACCTCTGGCAGGGGCAGGCGACTCGAAACGTGCCCTCGCAGGGTACTGCTCAAGGATGTTGTGCCTCAGGGAATATTACCCAAACTTATTTTCAACCCTCGCAGGGTTACTATACCGTTCCCGTGATCCCGTCCCTCGCAGGGACATGGACCCGCCTATAATAATGCTGATACACGTTAAACGTTTCACAAGCAACCTATTCACCACCCCTCGCAGGGGCAGGCGGTTCGAAACGTGCTCTCGCAGGGTACTGCTCAAAGATGTTGTGCCTCAGGGCATATTACCCATACTCATTTTCTACCCTCGCAGGGTTACGACCATTCCCGTCCCTCGTAGGGACATGGACCCGCCTATAATAGTTCTGATACACGTTAAACATTTCACAATCAGACGAGAGGCTCCATTCGTTCAAGAGGAGGCTGCCAGGCCAATAGATAGCCGAACAGAGGCGGTCGTAAGCGTGCAGGGTCACCCTCAAACGCTAATAAAAATACAAAAAACGTCAGTATTGACTCTCAAATGTGACGGGCGATTACTTGTATTTCATCTTCGTTGACATCAATGAGGCGCTTCAAGTTTCTTACTGAGCATAATAAAAGGATTCCGCATACCCTTCCTTCAGAAGCCGCCATTAGTAGTGCCACGTGCGAACGATACTCGGTTCAGCACCACTGTTTCAGAAGCAATGTGACTTGCCGTATCAAACAAAACAAAACAAGGGTTCCTGGATATAGTCAGACCCAGTCCAAGTCGAGTTTGTCTCGACCGTGTTTCGCGTTCCCAAGAGCGATGGGCCTCATCGACCCATTTTCAATTTGTCGATCCTGACTTTTTACGTAATTAATTACAGACCGATTCAGACTCGTAAACGTATACCGTGTCCCCGAATTTCTGCAACCACGAGTTTGGATGTGCCAAGATTTTCACCTGGCAATAGCACCGTGTCACAGACGGTTCCTTTGACTAATTTACGAAGTCGAAATTCTGCAAGTTACCTACCATTCGGCTTCAGTACGGCGCCGAAAGTATTTGCTTCGCTATCCAACTGGGCAGCTCAAACATTGAGAGTTCAAGGGATACTATTATCGTTAATTTGGAAAATTTCTTCTGGCCCATCAGAGTCAGCAAATTTTACAAACCCATATTCAAATATATTCGAAACGAATCTAATAGTGAAACGTGGATGTTCTGAGGTTTCAAATTTTCTTTGACTACCCCCTCGGGGAATATAGTCGTGAGCATATGCGTATGCCTGCGTATATTCAAATATTACTCGAGAGACTGCAGTTCCTCGGGTGGCAAGTGAACTTCGACATGTTCATATGACTCCACAGCAGAGCCTTGTATTTCTATAGGCATCCAGTGGGAAACTTGGGAAAACGAAGGCTAGAAGTCTCTTCCTAAAGAAAATTCGGTTTCCCTCTCGTTAAGGATCACATCAATGTTAGAGAGTGGATTGTAGCTCTGAGATAACTACAGATCATAGTAGGATTATTAATCTTTGCAAGCTTTGTGGTGCCAACGGGCAGACTTTATTATCGAGAAGTTCTTGCCTTTCTAAACGACTGCATCAAATGTCCAGTAGAAAAAGTATGCTCTCCCATTCCAAGCATGGTGGTTACACAACAACCATCACACACTACCACAATTTTCTCGAGACACATACATCCGACCTAGTATGGGGACCTCAATCAGATAATCTCTCGCTGTCAGGCTCATGGTTCGATCAGGAACAACACGTTCACTGCAATCAGAAAAAGCTTTTTGCGTTTCTAAAAGTGCTACAAGATCAGCATAAGTTCTTAGTTCATTACACAGTTCTATGGCAGTGCGACAACAGAACAGCAGAAGGTGGGACAAGGCCCACAGCTCTTATAGATAATAAACGTTTCAAATTTTCAATTACTAGATCTCTATCTAATTTACGTATCTGCTCATCATATCCCTGGCAAATACAGCGGACACGCAGACCATCTATTTCGATCTCGGCTGACCCCGGAATGACATCTGTTACCTGCCTGTACAGACAGAAGTAATTTTCAGGAAGTTTGGTGTACCTGTGATCAACCTATTTGCTTCAGCTAATGCCCATGTAACTAGTTTCGAATTATGTGTCATTAGATCTGACCGAAAATCAAGCTATTTCACGACGCTTTCTCCCGGCCGTGGAAATGTGAGGGTAGTCAAGTAACCTCACTTACTGGAACGAATCGCAATTAAACTTACTCCACTCGTCGTGGCGCCCATCTACCTGTAAAACCTACTAGGTCGCATGGAGTAGATGGATTATATGGTGTAAAACTCATACGTTCGACCCAATTTGTCCATATGGGTCTATTTTATTTAGTGCTGTTTTTGGCAGCTTATTTCTTGAGTAAAAGTTTTCTTACAATACATATTGCACAAGACTGTGGTGTTAACATTGTGTAATACTGAAGTGCCTGGCCAACTCAGCACTCATGTTTTGGTTAAACCTATCTTAAAATCAATCCCCTTGCAAAGGCCTGTGCTGTGCCCCATAAACCATTAATTTGGAATATTGATACCTTGGTCTCGTTCATGAGTATTTATGGAGTAAATGAAAATAATACGTTCTCTACAGGAGGCTTAGACATACGGCTATCCTACTTTTATTATGTTCAGGAAGACGCGTCTATGATGTTACTTACCTAAACGACAACATTTAATTGAGTGAAAATCACTTAATTTTATGGCCGAAGTTCGGTTCTAAAACAGAATAATACTAATTTCAGACTATCGGTCTGGAAATTATTAAGAAATCCACAAAACAGGAAACTAGACCCGGTTTTCTGGGTTAAACCAATGATATTAACCCATACTGCAAATCTCCTTCGTGACAGACGTGATTCAGTGAATAAGCCAATAATAGTTCATTTATTAATTTAAGAGGACGGTCAAGACCGGCTTCTCGAACAGTAGTCGCGGTATAGATTAAGTTTTGACTGATTGAAGCTGATATAATTGTGTCTCTTGGCAGCATACGTTCCGCAGTTGCTTCTAAAAACTGGTCAGATATAATTCCTTTCCGTGAAATCTGGCGATCTGTAAATTCTTTCAGCCATTTTTATAGACAAGAAGTTATACCAGTGTCTGCCTATGTTACGAATACCTTCATTCCTACAATTTAATCTCGTTAGCTGCTGTAACGATAGTATATTATTCATTTATCTTTTTGTTTCAATGAATTGATGTTTGTCGAACACAAACTCAATAAGTAAATAGACTTACTTTACCTACTAGGTTTATTTTGATATAAAGCTTTAACTGTTTCTTCTATTTCTGGTATTTTCTACCACAACAAATATAATAATTAAAATAGCTATGTGTTTTCTATTTCATTGAATATTTACATAATTACAGTTATATGCTTACCGAGTTTACTTTTCGCACATCTCCAACTATTTTATATTTTGCTCTAAATGTATTTAGTTGCTTACATACCTAGATAACGTACATGTTTATCTTAAAATACACAGAACTGAGGGATTGTGCTTCTACACGCACCTCAGTCACATTGGCGTCCCACCACCAGGCGATAACAAACACGTCTCAAACCTATTAAGCTTCAAATAACGGTCAAGTGTTTAATAGCAGCGTTTTTCCTGAAATAAAACGCTTATTAAATACTTACCTTATTTGAAGCTTAAATTTTAATTCTGCCTGGTGTTTTTCGACACAATGGTTAGAAAATGGCGCGCGCGCTTTCAAGACCCGCCGCGCCACCTGGTGGTGAGTTGATGCAACTAGATGTGCGAGTGAAAGGGTAAACTAAGGTAGAAAGAGAGGTACGATATGCGGAAAACAGAGAAGGGCCTATCTCAAACCTATTAAGCTTCAAATAAGGTAAGTATTTAATAAGCGTTTTATTTCAGGAAAAACGCTGCTATTCTGGACTCTGGATTTCGAGAATTGTAAAAAAATCCGCTAAAAACTATAATTTGCACCAAACGAAAGCACAGAAGAAATACTTCACTTTCTATAAGTAAGGAAATGAAGTTTTACCCACTCGGGACTCGTTTCGACTTTGTCGTAATTGGACTTAACTTGGCATTGTTTGACATCAGTTTTGAGTCGGCCTGTATATTTGGAGGACCGATTGATTGCAAATTATTCTCGGATGTCAATAATTTTTAGGGTTCCGTACCCAAAGGGTGAACACGGGACCCTATTACTAAGCCTACGTTGTCTGTCCGTCCGTCCGTCCGTCCGTCCGTCCGTCCGTCCGTCCGTCCGTCTCTCCTACCTATTTAGGGCTGTAACTTTTGAACCGTAATAGCTAGATAGTTGAAATTTTCTCAGATTATGCGTTATTGCGGCGGATTTGTTAACAAATAATAAAAATGGCAGAAAGTTAAAAATTAAGGGGGGTTTTCAACAAGAAACTAGTTTTTATAAATGTTTTTTCTTCACGCTCTATAGTAAAAACGGTAATACATACTTAAGCGTCAAACTTAGTGTGATTATAGATCAAACTCTACAGAATAACAACAAATACTAAAAACCGGCCAAGTGTGAGTCGGTCTCGCGCTAAAGATCCCGGACAAAAAAAGTTGTTTTTCTAAGTTAATAATGTTCTAAGTTAAAAATTTTTAATTGACCGTTGATAAATGAAACGGCTCTCAATAATTGAAGTATGTTTATTTTCGTTCACTATGTGTGACAAATTGTGCGTAAGTTAATATTTAAAAATCATTGGTACACAACGCGACATAATACTTCTTGACCAATGGCAAAAACGCGCACGTGTGCGTCTATGTGTAAGTGCGCCTGATTCGCTCGATTGTATGAAGCTGTCCTTCCTTTTGGGACCTATTTTGTGCCAATGTTGTGAGAGTGAAAGGTGTGTAGTATTGTGGTAGGTAGTACTTTGCGTTTCCGCCTACAAAATGTTGTTAATTCGTACAGCTTTTCATACAAAATTCGAGTTCCGTCCTAGTTTGATCATTTAGTAATTAAAGTAAAAAAATGCATGTGACTGACGGACGGAACGGACAGAACCCAAGGTGATTTCATATGTGTTCCGTTTTTCCAAAAAATTCCCAAAATTTAAATAAACTATTTCGATATTGGACCCTTGGAGAAAGTTGTTCAGTTTGATGGTCTGATCATCCCCTTAAAATAGTTTCACCTAATTTTGTTAGACCTTATAGAACAAATTCTACAGTAGGTAGGTATAACAACAAATAATAAAAACCGGCCAAGTGTGAGTCTGTCTTGTGCTGAAGGTCCCGGAGAAAAAAATATTGTTATGTAAGTTTATTTGTTGTGTGGTAGGAATCCTCAGTGCGCCAGTAGCCCGACTCGCACTTGACCGGTTTGCACCTGGCTCGCACCTGGCTCGGAATTTGACACCCCTCCTGCTACCCCCCCGCGGGGCCCCACCGCTGCCATGCGAGGCCGAACGAAGCATAGCTTTTCAGTTACCGTAGCACGTGTGTCCCTGCGCTTTAGCACTTTCGAGTTATTATTTCCGAGTTTTCAGAGTTTTTTCACGAGCCACGTGCGAGCCAGGTGCCAAGTTAATTCGCCCGTTTTGTAGGTTGGTTGAGAGTTGAAAGTATCAAGTGGTGAGAGGTGGCTAACTTTTCGTTGACACGTCATTCCATCTTGAAACTAAAACTGCTAATTAGCAGTTTATAAATGTGAGCATTGGTACCAATTCGAAAACACAAAGTTGGTATCTGTAGCAATGGTCCTGACCACCCCGAAAGGGATTACGGTCGTGAGTTTATGTATGTATGTAAGTAGATTTGATAAAACCGGTTAATTTCAATCACACTTCAATTTAAAAGCGACAAATCAATTAAAAAAGTAACTTCATGGCATTTTTTAGGAATCCCAATCAGTTTACATTATCTGTTTATATTTCGTAGTGAATAAAAATGGTAATAGAGAAATGCTTACTGATTTGTTCTTTGCTATTTTTGGTTTCAGCTGTTGCAGGGTCTTCGCTTTATCGAAAAGGTCAAGGTACTGTAAAAATTGTTAATGAATTCTAGTACAGTGTGTACGGTCACGTATGGACAAAGGCACATAAAAAGGCGCTTGCGTCTGAAAGGTGACAGCGCGTGTGTGTGTGTGTGTGTGTGTGTGTGTGTGTGTGTGTGTGTGTGTGCATATTTTTTTAATGTAGTAATAATAGGCAATTATTGTAAAGTCATTCTAATCCGGAAACAGAGGATGTAATAAGCCCAGGACTATTTATTGTCAAAATTACGAGGCAAATATCTAGCGGTGGGGTTTAAGGTTCTGATGACAATGAACCATACAGGGTGTTGGGGTAAACATAAACAGTTGCATCCCCCATGATACTGAACAACTTTCCCAAAGAAACATAAAGGAATATTTTCATACAAAACTTCGATAAAGCTAATTGCATTTAGTATGGGAAGTTCAAAAATTATTTTACGAATTTCCTGTAGGTTTCTTAGGGAAAGTTGTTCAGTATCATGGGTACAATAACCCCTTTAAAGTAATGCAACTGTTTACTAACACCCTGTATAGCTTGACAATAGCTCAGCGGTGAAGGAGAACCTGAATAACCGAGAATGGAAAAAAAATCGATACAGTTTAAAGTATGGGTGAGCTTGGGGCGAACACAATAGACCAGCAATGATCGCAGTGTTACATAACGAACCTTGCTTGTAATAACCCAGCCAACAATAATAATAGTCTGATCACAAGGGCAATACCGATCATTGGATGCGACAAAGCTTTGGATATTTTATCTCATGTGGGTGAGGTGCAAATATTCCGAGTAATCGCCGCGAAAGTCAACCAGACGGATTGGTAGAAGGGACCTGTATAGGGCCATGTTTAATAAACGCAACAATTGACAATGACAATTCAGAGTACATTGCTGGTTACTAATGACTAGAGATCGGATAATCGAATGAATAATTACCTAAACTTCACTTTTTTCCTCACGAAAACGTAATATGGATATGCCTTTCTCAATAAAGTTAATTAAAAAAATTGAGTCACCCGCACCGTTTTGTCATACTGGACCTCGTAGGTAGTTGTAGTGTCTGTGCGAACGCGTAGTGGGGGCAGTTGCCTGCCAGCCTTTGTCGGGTGCGGACGTGCGCGCTCCGCATATACTACCTGCCTAGTGAGCAACAGTGAATGTGTACTTATTTAGCAAACCCTACATGTGGCGACGACGGGATCTTATTTTACGTAAGTGCACACTGTATTTTATCTGGTTTTGAAATAAAAACAAAATACAACGTCGGAATTTTGAAATTAAAGCGACGTTGTAAAGTATTATTTCACGCAGCAGAGTAGCGTGTGTTCACGACTATGTTCCCCGAGGGGGTGGTCAGTGATATTCCGAAAACTACGAACAAAGCGAATATCTATTATCTAAAATAACGTTCTATTTTGATTTAAAAGGACAATAACGATAATTCATTATAATTTTATCCACGAGGGCTATCATGGTACTTTCATTTATTTACTATGCCTATTTCATTAGTTTTCATGTCAAAAAACATTGGATTCTTAGTTTGTGCGGTGGTTGACAATCTATAACAGTGATTATTTTTCTTTTCATGAACTATGACCATCAAACGCTGAAGGAAAAAGAGGAAAGGGGACACATCAGGACGATAGACGCTATGCTGGGGTCGAGGTCATAAGAATATACATACCACAAATCGAGCACCTGTTCGAACGATTGCTGCGACTAGACTCCAATCCTAAAGGTCATGTACAATACATTACCATACATGTTTTTATAATAGACTTACGCTCAAGCCATAATCCTACGGAGTAGGCAGAGACTACGACAATGACTATCTCATAATATGAAGTTATTCAGCTAGATTGAGGAGTATGTATATCTATGCAAGCCGTTTCATTAGGACCTCGACTTAACAGTCGACGCCGTCTGAGGATCTTACAAAATCCTTTCTTACGAAATCCCAGAATACATAAAATCGTAAGTGTCGTAATCGTGACTCTGTCTATGTTACCTACCTACACATAACTCGACGGAGTAGCGATAGGTGCCCTATGGCACTCGCGTACCGTTAAAGGTTAAGCTGAAGGTCAGATACGGTCGGTCGGTCCGTCTGTCAGTCGATCGATCGGTCGGTCAGTCGGTCGGTCAGTCGGTCGGTCGGTCGGTCGGTCGGTCGGTTGGTCGGTCGGTTACAGTTGCTGTTAAGGTTAAAGTTAAACAGACAGATACATATTTACGAAGACTACTAATTGTCTGGTTACAATGATTAATACTATAAATTGTAGAAAACAGGCGTATAATAACATCTTGAATATTATAGTGTTATTTATTATAAATATTATGTAACGCTGCGTACGTATAGATACGAGTGAGTAAATCGGTGCAAAACAGTAGCCAATGCTCATAAAATTTAACACAAATACCTACCGGATTACATAAGGTTTCTGCATAGGTATGTCAGTGTAAAACTATTTTGATATTCAATCACAATCAATATTGTTTGTACCTAGTTATCCCTAAGGACTTGTGATAAGGGAATGACTTGCAAAGTTGCAACTATTTAACAAGGGGGCAAAAAGGGATTTCTTGCAAATTTCCGTTACATCTATACCATACGTCTAACTTAGCGATTCAAGATGAATTCAATTCTAAATACACTGTTGAATATGCTATATCGTTTGCACCGATAGTTACTGACTTGACTACGTATCAGTATAATACACTTTATACATACCTACCGAATATTAGGTTCCAAGCGCGAGTCACGCGAACTAAAAGGCGATAAGTATAAAGTGCGAAGTAGGTAAAACTACAGTAGTTAAAGGACCATGCAGTGATTAAACTGTTAGTAAAAACTAAAAGGTCAAGCAGATGCATCATAGATGCAGGGATATGCAGGGCCATGCAAAGTCATGCAAAAATATGAAACTGCAATAGTAAAAGGACTATTCAATAACTAAGTTGTTAGTAAAATCGGGAAAGTCATGCAGTTACATACAATGCCATGCAAGGCCATGCAGAGCCATGCAAATATATGCAACTACAATAGTTAAAGGACTATTCAGTAACTAAGTTGTTAGTAAAAACAAAAAGGTCATGCAGTTACATACAAGGCCATGCAAGGCCATGCAAACCCATGCAAATGCAATGGTGACAGGATCATGCAGTTATTAAACTGTTAGCAAAAGCTAAAGGGTCATGCAATTATAAAATGATATTGGTTAGAGAACCATGCAACTATCAGGTCATTAGCGAAAGCTAAAGTATCATGCAACTATTAAATGATAATAATTATGTGTTATAGAACCATGCAACTATCAAGTTGTTAGCGAAAGCTAAAGGGTCATGCAAATATACAATGATATGGGTTACAGAACCATGCAACTATCAAGTTGTTAGCGAAAGCTAAATATCATGCAACTATAAAATGATATGGGTTAAAGAACCATGCAACTATCAAGTTGTTAGCGAAAGCTAAAGTATCATGCAACTATAAAATGATATCATCATCTTATCATCATCGTGTTATAAAACCATGCAACTATCAAGTTGTTAGCAAAAGCTAAAGTATCATGCAACTATAAAATGATATGGGTTACAGAACCAAGCAACTATCAAGTTGTTAGCGAAAGCTAAAGTGTCATACAACTTTACTATAAAATCATATGGGTTATAACCTATAGAATCATGCAACTATCAAGTTGTTAGCAAAAGCTAAAGGGTCATGAAAATAAAATAGTAACTGCACTCATATTATATAATTGTACATGAACTATAACAGCAGTTAAATTAAAAGTCCTTAATTGCAGTGGCTGGCGGTTACGCTGAATATTTTAAGTGCCTAAGTGTATGTGCTTATCACAGACTTACTCTCTTGTCCTTACTTCCTTAATATTATAAATCGTAAATTGATACGATCCTGAAGCAGGTAACTCTGACCAGTAGTTATCTGAATGAAATGAATAAAAAAAAGGAATGGAAAGGATAGGAAAGGAATGAGATGAGATGAGAGGAGATCAAATAGAATCAAATAAATTCGAGTGAAATTAAATGAAATCAAATCAATTCGAGTTAAATCAAATGAAATGTTAAAATCTTTTCATTGAAAGAATAATGGTCAATTTATAGTCCAAAAGTAATTTTGGGTCGTCATATTGCGTGCATATATTAATGTGACATTAAAACATTATTCGAGCATCCGGTGCACATCCGAGATATTGACAAAGCCTGAGGGGATTGCTTAGTCTCCTTTTACGACATTAATATTATGTTTGGTGCTATTCTAAGCCGGACATTACACGACCATTCATACCTACTTAAAAGTGTCATCATGATACACGAAATGCAAAGGACCAAATAAAAATAAAAAAACTATGTTTATAGTATCGAAACTAATACAGGCCATGAAAATTAGTCAAAACTGGACAATTAACAAGCAGAAACTTTCGGGTTCAAATAATCCTAAATGAGCCATAGGCAAAAAACTCGATGTAAAACTAAAACTATGGGCTATTAAATGTCTAGAATAAATATATATTGGACATAAATATAAAATAAATAAATAAGAATAAATGTGAGGGTGATATGCATAGGCGAGTAACAGCGGGAAACAAAGTAAACGGTGCTCTGCATACTATTGTGGCTAGCCAGGTAGTGTCCAAAAAGGCACGACTTGCTATACACAATGGTGTGTTGGTGCCTACACTTATGTATGGCAGTGAGTGCTGGGTATGGCAGAAGAAGCATGCAAGTAAAATTAATGCTGTTGAAATGCGTTCCTTGCGAAGTATGTGTGGTGTCACGATGAGAGATAGAGTGAGAAATTGTGTAATAAGAGATCGATGTAAATTGAAAGAAGATGTTGTGACAAGAATAGAGAAAGGTATGCTTCGTTGGTTTGGTCATGTGGAAAGGATGAGTGACAGCAGATGTACGAAAGAGATATATGTTGCTAATGTGAGTGGAAGTGTCGGCAGAGGGCGCCCTCGTAGGACGTATGCTGATCAAATCAGTTGCGTCCTACAAAAAGGGGAGGTGCGGAGTACTCGAAACCGACGGGCATGTATGAAGAGATGTATGGATGTGCATGAGGCAAAAGAGGTATGTAAAGATCGTAGTAAGTGGCGCGCCCTGGTCTCTGCCTACCCCACTGGGAAAGAGGCGTGACGTTATAGATAGAAATGATAAAGATCTATGGAATGCCTTAGCAAATACTAGAGCTATATTTTATGCTGTCAAATGGAACATATGTACCAATTTAAGTAACGTGACCCAATAGTCACAGTCTTTATGTACTAAAATGCAATGATAAACAGCGAAAACATAGACTAAACACTTAATTCTAAATTTGCAAAGAAATTGAACACACAAGACATACAATTATATGCAATAGTCCTGTACCTATACTAGGTTTCTTTTGAACACCTTTTGTTTATTATTCCATAAAGTTCATTGCAGAAACTGGAAACATGAGGCAAGCAATTATAGCTATCTAGCCAATAATAATATACTACTCGAAATCTGTCCACAGGTACAAGGAGCGTATCACACTGAAATTGATTTTGACGCTAAGTGCCATGGACAACGATATTTTACGAAGACATAATCAAAGTTTGTTTGAGTAACAAATTATTTTCGAATGGCCACTCTTTTCAATTTAAGAGCACCACCAATATTGTCCAAAAGAAAATGTTTATATTTTAGCCAGAGAGTAAATCAAGGTATAAGTGATACTTAATGAAAATGTTTTGTGATCAAATCCAATTACCTATTGAAGTAAAAATTGAATAAGGCATATGCCTAATTAGAAATTACGAGTAGTCTTGCTAATACTTTTGTAGTTCAACAGTACACCTTTTCTAGTAACAATGTGCAATCTCACGTTGGTTTAATAAAACCTAAAAAATTATATTTTTAAATTGTTCTACGTACGGTTAAACTTAGTTGGATTTTATATAAGTACCTAACAAAAGTAAACTTAAATCCAAACTTAACAAACGTGACAAAAGTATATAAACTGTACTATCCTACCACAAAGTTTTAAAATTACTTGGAATGGAAGTTGATCGCGATTTGTCAATCTTATCTTGCTGTTTGCTTAACCAACCCTCACTCCTGAAATAACGATCACAGTTCACAGGTCAAGAGGAAAAATAAATTAAGGTTTATTAATTTAATGTAATTAGGTTACAAAATTAATAGTGTGTCATATAAAGTAGGACTAGACTTTAAATTTTACACAATAAAACTAAATGTTGTACAAATAATACAAATTGTAGTTAAAATCTTGAAATATTATAAAAAGGAAAGGGATAGTCTAGACTCTAGAGTAGTAAGCTAAAGTTGAATGTAAATGCCTACTGGGCTCAGTATTGGCACAGAGTACTATGGGTACTGGAAAGCTTTTATTAACTATTAATGAAATGAAATTAAGCAGTAAGAAACGTAACCTTTAATAATCAAAGATTGTCAATCATAACACATTATATTGTTATGTTATAGCGATGTGCATAGTGGAGTTTCTTGCGCCGTTTCTTCTCCCAAGCGAAGCACCTTCCGAAGCGGTGGTAGATTCATATAGAAATATATAAAATATTAAGAAAATATAAAATAAATGCAAGCTGTAGTACTACTGACTTTATAATAATAATTATATTCATATGTACCTGTATTGCTTATAGTTTTGATATTAAGTGTTCTATTACAAAATACATCTTAAATTAAATTAAAATAAAGAAGGGATGTAGTGTCTGTGCGAACGCGTAGTGGGGGCAGTTGCCTGCCAGCCTTTGTCGGGTGCGGACGTGCGCGCTCCGCATATACTACCTGCCTAGTGAGCAACAGTGAATGTGTACTTATTTAGCAAACCCTACAGTAGTCAACAGTAGTTGGAAAAACTTGGACACATTAACAACTCGGTCTACTTGGACAACTCGGACAAAATAAACAACACAGTCAACTCGGAAAACATGAAAAGCTTGGTCAACTCGGACAACTCTGTCAACTCAGACAACATTGTATAAGTTGGCCAAATTATCAGAGTTGTTCATGTGGTCCGAGTTGTTTATGTTGTCCAAGTTGTTCAAATGTCCAAGTTTTATGATATTTTAACAATCCCAGGACTTACGAACGATCCTGGGATTGTTTCATAAAATAAATGAATTAAGACGTGTCCACAATATTCTTGTGAAAAATGAAGTTTAGGTAAATATGCATCCGAATATCCGATCTCTACTAATGACGCTAAACTTGCAGTGCTTCATGTGTCCTAGCATTCTCAGCAATGTACCTACAACCCGGTCGAATTAACTTGGCACCTGGCTCACACGTGACTCGGAATTCGACACCCCTCCTGCTACCCCCCGCGGGACCCCGCCGTCACTGTGCGAGGCCAGTAGCATAACATCTCAGTTATCGTTGCACGTGTCCCTGCACTTTAGCATTTTCGAGTTATTCTTTCCGAGTTTTCCGAGTTTTTTATTCCGAGCCACGTGCGAGCCAGGTGCCAAGTTAATTCTTTATTAAATAGGGCCCGGGTCTTCTTTGCGTTACATATGAAGCGGTAGAGTCCTCGTTGTTTTAGACAATATCACAGAATAGGTAATAGTATAGTTCTACAATATAACCAAATGAACTTAAATTTTGTTTTAGATCAAATTAGCGACGATTATTACTTTGGAAGAAAAGGATTAGATCTTCGTACTAAAGAAGAGTTTAAATGTTAAGTATTTTTTGACACTGTCTTAAATCTCATTTGTTTGATTTGGAGGAACAAAGCTCTATAATCAGATCGTAAGCGCGATCATTTTGATAGCTTAGTTTTGTTTCATTATTTTATTTTGGTATACTTACCTATTACATAATCTCGAAAAATCTTTTTGCCGAATTTGAAAATCATGGAAGAATCATGTTTATGAATCATCATCATCTTCCCCGGTTTGGAAGAGTGCGGGTTCAAGTCCCGCCCGAGACTTAATTTTTCGATCTTTATTTTGATTTGAAAGTCATATGACTTTTAAAATGCAAATTTTGCATCTTTTGCATTCACAAATGATTAAAACCAGGAATGTGTGAAATTCTATTGAGACTCAAAACACTCAATTCCGTATACGAATAATAATTAAATAATAATTCCTAATTTTCATTTTTCCGAACTTTTCAACAAAATAATTATGAATTCCACATTTTTATAGTTCCGATGTATTATAATTCCGAATCTTCAGAATCAGTTCGGAGTGGAATGCAGTCAATGACTTTTGATTTTTATGTTAAAAATAGAAAAACAGTAGCGATTCGTTTCTGGCACTTACCCTCGCTCGCTGCGCTCACTCGGCTCGTGCGCTGCGGTCGAATATCTTTAGCCTGTTGGGTGGATGGGGAACCGATTTGTGTAGAGTTTCATAATTCCGCTCATAGTAATAACTTTTCGCAATTTAAATAAACAGAATTATCTATTTATTTTCGGATATAAGTAAAATCGAAATTTTGAACAATTTTACTAATCAAAATACGTTTATTTCATAAAAATACAAAGTTCAAATATTCAGAAATAAGTACCTTCGTGATTATAATAACTCAAAAATGAAAATTAGAAAATTTCAATGATCTTATCAGATTTCGGTATTTGAAAGTATCGGAATTATAAAATTCGGTAATTAAAAATTCTGGGGAAAATAATTTGTGATTTTCGGGTTTTCCCTATCGTATAAACGGACTATCAATGGTTTCTTTGTTTCAGGGAAAAAAGTTAGCGAGTACTCTCCAGTTGTGATATTACAACAAAATAATGATTATGAAGACGACAGTTCTTCTGATGAATCAGGTATGCAATGCAATGATTAGGTACCTAATTGACAGCTTCTGTTATATTATAATGTATACAATTTGCATAATTAATCCTGGATTTCATACGAGGCGATAAAGATTTGGCCTGGGCACACGGGTCACAACCACAAAACGCCGCCAAAGTAGTGCGGACTGCCTTTTTCATACATTTTATATGTACTCGACGCACACGGTTCTCGCCACCAAGCCCCCACCGAGAATTCTGGAGAGGGAAAATCCTAATCGTAATCCTGATTCGTAATTCCGTATGTATGTGGCGAGCCACTGATCTGTGGGTGAACCTTAAGCTCCTCTCCTCTCCTCTTACTTTCATTTTAGGAGCTACCTCTATAAGAGAGTGGATTAATTGTGGCGGCCACCGACCATTTCTGTTGACCACCGACCGCAAGTGGCTGAAGCGCGCCTACGCTACTTAGCAGCCGCATCTTGCTTCAAATTTTGACTGTGGCGGATGGCTCCTGTCTATTCCAGGTGTAAAGTGTTGACACAATCATTACAATAAAGAGTGATTTGAACAACATTCCCTTAGGGATAAGGGAAATCAGCTAGAGTGCTGTCATTATTTGACGGCCCGGTAGCACAGTCAGTAGTGAACCTGCCTGCTGTACCGAGGGTCGCGGGTTCGAATCCCGTAAGGGACAAATATCTGTATGATGAATATGAATATTTGTACCCGAGTCATGGATGTTTGTATCTATACAACGTGTTAATGAATTAACGCAAAACTAGAAAGTGGTTTGTTTAGAATCGAGAGCTGAATCGAATTATCATGGTTTCAACATAGGTAATTTGTTTCAAAATATTAAATAATTTTTTTGCAAAATTTAAAATTAACAGAACCCGATGACAACCCACCGCACGGGCACACTCACCCTACTTAGTACCAAAACAAGATTACAAAAATGTATCCATGAGTACGTTAGCGCTTTCTTTCAGTGCTGAAATGATAACAAATCATTTTTGCCTCAAAACTTAAAATGCGAATAACTTTAAATTTTAACTATCAAAATAATTAAATTATTGTTGCAATCTAATTATTTTGTTATAAATCAGTTGGGGTGTATGAGGTTTTGCGTTAATTCATTAACACGTTGTATATGTATTGTATATCGTTGTCTAGTCATCATAATACAAGTCCAGGCTAGATTCTGGTACTTTAAATGTGACTAGATAATTTGTGTGACATTGTCCAAGATATTTATTATTTATTATTATTATTTATTATTATAAAACTGAGCTACGTCTTTTAAGGTTAAGCTAATAAGTATCAATTGAAATCTGCTTCAGGACAACACATGACTAATAACATAACTTTTTCTTATTGCCGCTACAGATGAAGAACAACCTGAACCAGTTTACGTCAACCCACAAGCCTTGAGGCATCACATCGCCCATTTCTGCCCCAACTTAGACGAAGCAAGAGTCTGCATACGAAAGTGTTCTAAAGAAGGAAAACCGGCGTTCTGCGGGAAAGACCACGTTTGCTACTGCGGCCATAGTTACAATGCTCACGATAAAAATGATAAAATTAATGTCGCAGACGTCTATGGACAATTCCATGATATGTACCAGAAATACTTTGGAGATAACTCAGATCCTAAATCTTCTTCTGATCATTCTGAAGTTCAAGAAATAGCGAGAGGCAAATAAATTTGTGTTTTTAATTTAGTTTTATAATTTTTCCTAGAGTTCGCAGTATTTTCGTCTTATTTCTTATTTCTTACTAGCGACGGGTGCAATCACGGGTGCAATGCTGATATGAACCTTCCTCTTGAATCACTCTATCTATTTAAAAAAAAACGCATCAAAATCCGTTGCGTAGTTTTAAAGATCTAAGCATACATAGGGACAGACAGACAGCGGAAAGTGACTTTGTTTTATACTATGTAGTGATAGGACGCAATTATACAGGGTACTATTTTTTACTCAAGCGGGTGCTTCAGCAACAAACTGAACTACTTTCACTATAGGACCAACATTGAAATCGCTATAAAGAATATATTTTGGTAGAGTAGTTATTGATATTTTCTATGAAACAGCATTCAGCATTATTCTTTATTAAATTGTTTTGTGCAATAAAGTATAATTGAATAGAAACAGCTGATTTTTCATCGCGATTTCGATTATGGTCCCAATTTAAAAGTTGTTGATGGTCTGCAGCCCCTTTACGTATGTAATTAAGTTTTCACCCTGTATATTCCAAATAGGAGGCAAACAGAGCAAATGTGCATGGATCTGGAATTTATATAGTAAACAAATATACAGTAGAGATCAACATTTCACTTCATGAAATGAGCAATTATTGATTATTTGTGGTTGGGCTATTGCAAGCAAGGGTCGTTGTAACACGGAGACCAGCGCTGGTCCTTTTGTGTTCGCCCCAAGCTCACCCATATTTACGGATACCTCCAAACTTATGGTATTTTCTTTTCATTCTCGGGAATGCAGGTTTCCTCACGATGTTTTCCTTCACCGCCGAGCTAGTAAATGATAAAAACAACCGTACATAAATTCCGAAGAACTTAGTGGTACAGGCCAGGAATCGAACCGCGGCCTCAGGATTGAGGCGCTAGCTCTCTTCCGTATTCGTTATCATCGCTCTTCGTAATGAGCAATAGGTACATATATTTTTTGCAGGTTATAACGGATGGCGACCAATTTATATCTGCCATCCTCAATGGGGGTTGGTGGGAATGGGAAGTATATGATCATTTATGTCCATAAATTATTTGTGTATTTTAATGTGTGTATACAGGGTGCTTACTCTAGGGGGTGATTTAAACTGGATTATACAGTACAGACAATTAAACTGAACAACTTTCACTGTGGGATCAACATTGAAATCACGAAAAAAGTTGCTGTTCCATATATTTGGGTCGCGTCGCCATTGACGTTTTCTATGGAACAGTTTCAGCGATTTCAATTTTGATACCATACCACAGAATAGGTATATAGTTCTATATACAGAACGGCCACTCCCCGCCCCCCTCTGACTTCAGATACCCCACCTCCCCTCACACTCTCTGTGGTAATTTGAGGGAAGCCGAGCAAGGGAATGCAGTCAGGCGCCAGTCAGTTCAGGCTCGTTATATTTGAATACATAAAATATATTTTATTTTTATCCTCACAGTAAAAATAAACGTTGGAAAATAACGCTAGGTTCACATTTTCTGTGATTCTTTAGCTTAAAAACTATTTTTAATAAAAGAATGAACCATAAAAAGTAACGAAATGTATAATGTAGTTCATACGATGCGTGTTAAGTTTGTTCAACTAACAGTTTGTTCAACTAATTACCATAAATAATGGGATTTAGTCTGAATACTAGTAATTTGACAACCCTTCACCCTAAGTTATGAATAGTCTTAAAAATATAGAACATCACTTGTTATAAAAAAAAATAACAATTTCTGCCACTAGATATTTCTGTAATGTTGGCAGTGACAAAACTTAGAAGGGGCAAATATTTTCCTAGTGTTCAGCCTTAAAAAAATCTATTGGGGTGAGAAAAGGTAGTGAGGTCCTTCCGAAGGATACTGCTTGGCAGTAACAGGTCTAGTCAACCCTACACATATATCATGCACAATTTTCGCAAAGTGCGCATGTGCAAACGTCATCATCTCAAATCTAAAACGTTGTTTGAAGTGCCGGACCTGTGACCATACATACTAAAACATAAATGTGTTACATTCTTTAAGGGCACCCCGCCCTTAAATTAAAGTATGTAACACATTTAAATTTATAAAACGAATTAAGTATATAAAACGAAGCAGACAAATTCAGAATTCATGTTAAAAAATCACATTTACGTAAGCATACTATATTTCCTTTCACATTTCTTCACTAATCAATTCTTTACTCAAACAAATAAAATCGACAAATCAAATACTTCATATTAAACGATAAACATCTTAATCCTTCTGTTATTAAGGCCTAGTTTTTGAATTCGTCTCAACAAGGGGAGTGTTAGAATGAGGTTGTCAGTGACTTTGCCTCTGATTTATATGCCGCGAACACTGCCACAACCCAACTGAATTTTAATTACATACAACCCCCTTTGGAAGAGTTTTTACATGGATATATATTTTCTGGACCTATCATGAAGAATATTCAAAAGTATAGATCGAACAAGCAGAATAGTACCAACCCCGGCTTCTTCTTCTTCTCGTGTGGAATCGTCACGTCTTCTTCAAATCGTCAATTTCCAGTATCTTGCCACCTCTGTCGCACTGGCTGATGCACTCATTAGGTCCTCCTCTCCACATTGTGGTCCACCTATACAGACTGTTAGGTGCGGGGTGGTTAAGTGTTGCTGTTTTGGGGGATAATTCCCCATTTTAAGAGATTATTCTTGGTCCCACCCACTCCAACCCGCAGACGGTTCAAGGCTTTCCACACAGGCCATTCCTCCTTCCCCCTCGCTACGCCACTGGTTGTTCCGTCCAAGGTCCTGTTTGTGGCGAAGCTTTCCATTCATACATCGTCATCATTCATCTCTGATGTGTCCATTAATTACGTGAGGCGATTTGGCAAAATTTTCGAAATTTGCCCACCTTGACCGTCATTGTCATTTCGAAAAAATGCACCTTTTCTCGTAACTTTCTATCCTGAATCCGATAGAAAGGAATAAGCAATACGATCAGAGGTGGTTTCGGATGCAGTGACTCAAAACTGCAGCCACACGGGATGGTAAGAACCAAATTAAATTTTTGTATGGGAGTAGATTTTTTTTCTCTAACCTTTTGAGTAGGGTATTGAAAGGCCTTCATAAGTCGGTTCTAAAAATACACAACACCCTTACCTTTCATTTACTAGTTTTCTAAAAAATCCAAAAAGTATTTTCAAAACTTACCAAGTTTGGGTTCCTCCAGCATGGGTAGCATGCCACCGTGATACAGCGCTATAACACCTTCGGTCTCTTTCTATTTGCGCGCGAACGAACGAGATAAAAGACGTGATACAGCCGTATCATGTGTAGCATGCTACGGCTTCAGGTAGGAAATTATACACTCATACCTAACGTCGAAAAACAATTTAAAAAAATTACCTGATTTAGTTATAATTTTTTTTTTCATTATTAAAATTTATTAGAGCTTTAGTATTTTTCGAAATGTATTAATCTGTATTGTCATGTGCTGTTATTATTGTTCCCGATTCATTGGCATTTTTCTAACCTAAAGTATCTGTGTACCAAACGGCTATCCTGTACATCGATTTACGTCTTTTTATCGATTTTGGCTTGGTACAGCTGAGACTATAATGGGGTATGGCCACTTCCAGACAGATTAAGAATCTATGATATTCAAACTTTGGCAGTGTCAGGCAGGATTTATTGATTGTATAAGCAAGGGGTGGTGTGTATACAATATGTCTGTTTTAACTAAGTATAATGTAGATATATCATGTTGATTATAATAAACATTGTTTGTTCTCTAATCCATATTACATTGTGTGTACCTGTATTTATGCTCCTGATCGATTTCGGCCACGGCGACTGCTTCAACTCCGTTGTTCGTGTTGATGAGCTCTCATATGGGTAACATAGCCAATCTTCTTGGAAAAGATCCTCGCACATAGCGGGCGCGTGAGCACGTCGTTTTCATAGTGATATTTTGTATGGCCGCTGTATTGGGCTTTCAATTTATCACGTTTGGCATCTAGAGCTGTGATCACCGACTCGCTTCAAAAATTACAAACCCAAAACCACCATATGCTACAAAAACGAGGTTTTAAATTGAACACACCACTTATGGCAACTACTTTTGCACAGCGCTTTAAATCCTTTATTTTCCCATTTATATATAATAAAATTGTTAAAGAATGTGAAATCAAACACTTAAATATTCGCGAAGCTACAGTTAGAGTTAAAAGCACCCTATTCACCTGGTCATACGATGAAACGGAAATGTTTTTGAGAGTACCTGTATGAAACGTTTTTGAGAGCAGGGCTATGGCTATGACCAAGCAATGTATACCATTATTATTTTACCCAAACCATGTAAACTCCTTAGATGTGAAGACATGACTATATTATAAATAACTGCCGCTCATTTTGTATCTAAATGTTAATACTAATGTTGATCCTCACCAACCAGGCCCTGTGTCTAGTGTGGGATCACAGCTTAAAACTTTAAATGTGTTATATCTATCCAATGTGCTATGTATGGGTAATCTAAGTTTGTTAATCATAAAGTGTCCTAAAAACCTGTATCACACGTTGGTTCAATAAATATTTTGTATTTTGTATTTTTTGTAAACAAACAAATATTTAATTTAAACACATTTTTTATTCTATTGTCTTTTATTCACCTGCCTCCGTGGTCTGATGGTTAAGAGCATTGGCTCTCGATACGGAGGTCGTGGGTTCGATTCCCACGGGGGACACCTAGTGATATGTCACTTTGTGCGTTTTTCCCCATTTGGTTAGGACATTGCAGGCTGAATCACCTGATTGTCCGAAAAGTAAAATGATTCCATGCTTCGGAGTGCACGTTAAGCCGTTGGTCCCGGCTAATATCTCTGGTGGTAGTAGTCGTTACATAAAAACCACGTCTGAGGCCGTAAGGCGGTCTGGAAAACGTCTGACACCAGGGCTCTGCCCACACGATAAGAAGATTCTATTGTCTAAAAATTGTAAAAGAAGAATTTAGTCAAAAACTGAAATTAGTACATCCAACTGTACGTATATGACACACGCTTATAAGATTCCTCTAGAATATTAAGAGCATGCAAGTTGTTCTGTTTGATGGTCTGAAGCACCCCTTCAAGTCTTAAAGTGTGTAACGTAGGTATTATATTTAAGTTTACACTCTGAACCTATTTAAAAAACCGGTCAAGTGCGAGTCGGGCTACTCGCGCACCGAGGGTTCCGTACCACACCACCACAGAACACAACAATTATTAACATAGAAACAAACCTTTTTGGGTCCGGGACCTTTAGCGCGAGACCGACTCACACTTGGCCAGTTTTAAGTATTTTTTGTTATTCTGTAAGTTTGCTCTATAATCACACTAAGTTTGACGCTTGTATGTATCCGTTTTTACGATAGAGCTTGAAGAAAAAATTTTGATAAAAACTAGTTTCTTGTTGAGATCCCCCCTTAATTTTTAACTTTTTGTCATTTTTATTAATAATATAAACCGCCGTAATAACGCATAATCTGAGAAAATTTAAACTATCTACCTATTACGGTTCAAAAGTTACAGCCCTAAATAGGTAGGACAGACAGACGGACGGACAGACGGACGGACGGACAACGTAGGCTTAGTAATAGGGTCCCGTTTTCACCCTTTGGGTACGGAACCCTAAAAAGAACATAATTCCTCAAAAAATCATAAATTGGTTTCGATACACATAAATAGGTACCAGGGTTATGTAACGTTGATTACAGGAAGGTGTACCAAATTTTTTATTACGTCAAAATCTCATCTCATCCGAGCCGCAGATGCGCATGAGAGATGATACGCGAATGAATTTAATTTATACACCGCCGATGAATAATTTGCTGCTATCAGTTTTACGCTTTGGGGCCTCATCTGGGTAAATTATCAATGCTTACATTGGTGGGATGAATAACGAGTTAGAGCTCTTACAGACGAGCCACACTTTGCGGTTGCAGAGGGTCGCGCGACAGTCGTGCGACATTCGCGCGACACACGGCGACCGCAAAGTGTCGCTCGTCTGTAAGAGCCCTTATTAGGCGAAGTTCCCATAAAGGGACGCGCTATATTGTAAAATTCGCTATAATACTTATACCCAACTAACAAAAATATGCTAAACTTTACTTTGTCTCTTCAAAACTCTAGCCACATTCAGAACACGTCAATTTGATCCTAAAAAAAATAACTTAGCTTGACGTGTTCTAATTGACGAGCATAAGCTCGTGGGTTTACACGTAGGTATATACTTAACAGAAAGGACAAGTTGACAAATACATTTTCAATTGAAATATACAGGGTGCTTACACCCTGTATATTTCACCACACTTGTCACTTAGTGACAGCCAAGCAAATACTGAAACGGTGAACTCAGACCATCAAACTGAACAATTTCCACTATGGAGCCTACCTCAGGAAACGCGAAAAAAATTCAGCTGTCCAATACAAAACTGCTGTACCTACCCGACTCAAATGTATAGGACAACAGATTTTTTTTTGCGTTTCCTGAGGTAGGCTCCACAGTGAAAGTTGTTCCGTTTCAGTATTTGCTAGGCTGTCACTTACACCCTGTATTGATTATAAACATGTTACTACCGTGTTGCATATTATGCTGTTGTTGTTGTTCTGGTTAACATTAGAAGTTATTTATTATTTATTTATTTTCAAATACAATTCTCTTCTATTTATTCCTATCTATTGATTCCGATTAGTGGAACGTTGCGGAGAGATGTGATTTTCACATTGGCAACCGTCAAAGAAACATTATTTTCAGGGATAAATTAGTTAATCAAACTGAACTAATTATAGTATGTATGTGACCAACGATTTTATTTGGTCTTCGCTGTAGACCAAAAAAATATTTGTATCAATAAGTGACAATCAAAGAAAAAGCAATAATAATCTGCTTTTATACAGAAAGTAGAACTTCCCGAAAAAAACAACATCTATTCCATATACAGGGTGTATGTGACAGACTAACAAATACTGAAATGGTGAACTCAGACCATCAAAATGAACAACTTTTACTATTTTTAGGAGCCTACCTCAGGAAACGCTAAAAAAAATCAGCTGTCCTATACAAAACTGATGTGCCTACCCGACTAAAATATATGGGAAAGCTGATTCAGTATTTGCTAGGTTGTCACTGACACCTGTAGTTCTAGTCGAGTAGCTAATGACATTTTCTAAGGAATAGCATTATTTTTTTCGCAATTTCAATGTTGGTCCTTTAGTGAAAGTTGTTCAGATTACACACTTTCGCTGTATAACACCCGAACAAGGAAACAACTTTTCCCATCTCAACAACCTTCACCATAAAAGATGACAGTCATTCCATCCCATTTAATATTACAATACTCATCATATTCACATACTTTGCAAACCTCTCACCCTTCATTATTAGCATACATTGTGCCTACAAAGCTATTGCAAGCTGGCCTATTGTTTTACTATACATTAGTACAAACTTATCCTTCACATCCTTTCAACCTCTATTTCATTACGCACAAAGCTTACAATTCTGTAAATTGAGTACAAATTGAAGGTTGTAAACTGGAGATGTGGAACGTAAAAGCAAGTTGATTTGATTAAGCATTCCGTTCCCATTTCGAAATCCATTGTTCTTTTAGTTCGTGTATGATAATCATGGAATAAGGCTATAGTTTGTACGGAGTAAGATTGGAATACGTAATTTGGTTTTCAGAAGGGTTGGGAATGTTTGCTTAGTACCAGTATGGGTACTGGGTAGGTAATTTATGCTGGTCACAATGTTATAGTAGGTTTTGCTTGCGGTTATGTTCTCTTTAGTCATTGTTTTAAGAGGGCTATTCGAGCTCAGTGGCAAATCGTCACAATAATAAATATTTCTCAATAAAGAAAGCCTGAATTAAAAAAGTGCCCAGCAGATAAACTACAAAAACCTTCAAGCTATTTTCATATAATACTTTTATAGGTTTTTTAAAGATCTAAACATACAAATTTTGAACAAAGAAAAAAATAACGGCCGCTTTTGTTTTTATTCGAAATTATCTAAAAGTGGAATGTTTAGAACCTATAAATGTATTGTATAACGATGGCTTGAAGGCTTTTGTAGTTTATCTGTTGGGCATTTTTTTAGTTTAGGCTTTCTTTATTGAGAAATCTTTATTATTGTGACAAGGGCGCCACTGAGCTTGAATAGCCCTCTTAAGGTACATATTACAACAATTTTGTTGTAATTAATGAATCATCGGTAATTAAAATGTTATTTTTGTAATAACTTAGTCTCAAATGCTCAATTCCCATCGAGACGACAGCAGTAGTCGGCGGCAAAGCAACGGGTGGCGATCAGTTTTAGTTACGCAGCATTTTAAAACTTTGTACCTAGGGTAAGGGGAGGTTATTCCGTGATACACCTAACAATTTTTGCTATAACTCAAATAAAGATTAACTGATTGATATGGGATATTGTTTAAAGTTTTGGGCATATATTTGATCTTGATTTATGAATACACACAGTTTGATACTAGATTCTTCATTCATAAATTTGTAATATTTGCTTGGTGATAAAGTGACATAGGTAAATTCGTGGTAAGGTATGGTAATTTCGTGACAGTGGATAGGTAATATCGTGATAGACCAAACTCATAGGATTTCGAAATAATACATACTGAAATAGGTAATACCAAAAAATCCTTATAAGGAACAGAACGTCATACGTTAATCCTAGAGTAAAACGCCTTTCTAGAAATATTCTAAATATAATAAATATAAATAATAAATAATAAATTTTTATTTCGTTCACAGAAATTAACATTTAACAATAATTAGTGATTGGAGTCTCCTTTTGAGCATGATAATGCTTGCGTGGGGAGGCTCCGCTCTTCCATATCCATACTAAAATTACAATGATATTTTGCATCTTAAGATTTTATACAATAATATAGAATAGTTTGACACAAAGTAAATTTATATTTTATTTTATTTATATTATATTAACATCATATCCCTATCTAAATTGTTTTTATTTTATTTATACTAACATTATAATTTTAACTAATTTGAATTGTGTGAGGGAAATAACCAGCTGCTTACGAATCCTATATTTCTGCACAGTCATAAGAGTCATAACATTTAATATAGTATAGGTTATCTTTATTAGGAGCAATTATTCAATGTCAGAATATAATATGCTACTTCACAATGTACAGGGGTTAGGGTAAACAGTTACACTACTTTGAGGGCTGATTGTACCCTTGATACTGAACAACTTTCCCAAAGAAACCTATAAGAAATTAACAAAAAAAATCGAGCTTCCATACTAAATGCAATCAGTTGATCGAAAGTTTGTATGAAAAGTTTTTTTTAATTGATATACGGTTCATAGGGAAAGTTGTTCAGTATCATGGGTACATGCAACTGTTTACACTAACACCCTGCATACAATAAATCGGATAAATCCAAACATTATCATTTTTTCTCAACTTCTTTCCCGTTTTTTTATTTTCTTTTTTCTTTTCTGGCTTTCTTCTCTTCTTCTGTGTAGGTACTTCAACTTCCGGTTCTTTTGTTGGCTTAGATGGTTCAGTGAAGTTGGTAAATAGTTAGTGTCATGATAAAAAAAACTACGTCATTCACGCATAGCATAGACTAAAATACAAGATTAAAGATGTATATAAGACCATACAAGCAAAATAACCCCTAAAATTATACTTTAAGATGATTAAAATTAATTGACAAAATACCTCTATCAAATCACAAAAAAAACTTTGCAAAATCACTTAAAATATTGCACACCTAACTTAAGGATATTTGAATGAAAAATTCTTGAAATCCAATGCACAATTTATATCAATCTGTTCGTAAAACATTTAGCTATCAGTTTAATACCACATTCTTTAAATATATTACTTATTTCCTAATTAAAACTTGATTTCATTGTCTACTGTCGTCATTTGTCACAGCTGATTGCGATTTCGCCCTTCGTTCTGAGAAAAAACTAATTGCAAGCTTGTTTCAAAAGGTACTGAGCTGAGAATCATACTACTATCTTAAGCACACTTTACTGCATGTACATACGCGGTTTTGCGTCAATTCCTTTACGGGTTAGGCCGCGGCAGACGTTTAAAAAATTATCACGAAATTACCTATATCGCGAAATAACCTTCCCTTACCCTACTAAAAAATATAATATCGTTTGAGGGGCTCGAGCTGTCAAGCAACAACCACACAATAGTCATGAGCCCATGATGTGAGCCATCATCTAGATCGAATAAAATACTAGACTCTCTTAGGCGCTGTCCTATTGCCATCGCTCGCGCGATCATGCGTTCGTCCGACGAAAATCATTGTGCCACTGTGCGTTTAAACATACTTATATCTGCGGAATATCCTATAGAAGGTCGTGCTATCATGAGATGCGATCGAATTGTTCTATTTATATTCAGATATAAGTATGTTTAAACGCACAGTGGCACAATCATTTTCGTCGGACGAACGCATGATCGCGCGAGCGATGGCAAATAGGACAGCGCCTAACTCTGATCCTAGATTATTACTGAAATAACACAAAATACCTATACAGGGTGAAATTGATATCATCGGCATCCTTTTAAACTAAGAGTCTGAACAACTTTTACTATGGGAGCATACCAATAGAAGCAAAAAAAAAAATCTGCTTTTGCATACATTTGTGTCGCGTAGGCATTGCAGTTTAGTATGGAACAGCTGATTTTTTTGTTGCTCCGATCGGTTTGCTCCCATAGTGAAAGTTGTTCAGTTTGTTGGGTAGGCTCTTAGTTTGAAAGGATGCTAATGATATCAATTTCACCCTATATTGGCATGGCATTCTCGTTTAGCAATCCTTTGGGCTGTCAATTACTCTGGTTATTCTGCGAATCTTGCAGGGAAACTCTGAGCAAAACCCTCTCCATTGCCCCTTGGGTGACTTTCAGCCTTTTTATAAGGCCTTGAGTGGGCGATCACATCTCTGTAACATGTGTCATCACAAAAATATGCTAACCTAAAGAGGCAGTGGGCGGGGCACATTGCTCGCAGAACCGATGGCCAGTGGGGAGTTCTCGAGTGGCGACCGCGTGACGGAAAGCGCAGCGTAGGTAGGCCCACATGGTTAATCGATGACCTGGTGAAGGCGACGGGAACCTGTTGGATGAGGGCAGCGCAGAACCAGTCGTTATGGCGATCCTTGGGGGAGGCCTATGTCCAGCAGTGGACGTCCATCGGCTGCAATGATGATGACGAAATTCTCTTGACTCTATACATATTATACCCCGAGGGAATACAGGGTCCAACTTTATATGCCGCCGATCGACCATTAAACTGAACAACTTACACAATAGGACCAACATTGAAATCCCAAAAAAAAAATACAGCTAAGTACTTATTCCATAAATTGGGGCCGAGTAGCTATTGTTCTATGGAACATTTGAATCTCTGAAGATTCTTAGGTAGTTAGAGAGATTTCTAATCACCCGAAAGGGATTATGGTCGCGTATTTATGTGGGAATAGTTCAAATGAGAGTTGCCAAAAATAAGTCGTTAGCACCAAAAACTTTTAATAAATAATTCCGGCGCCATGTGTGACGATTAATGTGGGTGTAATAGGGTGAAATTATGTCAAAACTAGTACAAAACTTTACACATTATTATCATGGTGCTTAGCTTACCTTAGATGAAATCAAAAGAAGAAGAGGCGGCACTTACCTACAGTGAGCATAACGGAGTTTGGATTTGTGGTGCCTGTAGCGATGACGCTTAGAGCAAGGAAACAACACCAATAAAAAAAACGTTTAATCAAGGTAAACCTAAGATGGATACGTCCCTAATTAAATAAAATGAGTGCTTCCTTGACCAAGCCTGAAATGCTAGTTGGAAAATGTTCTCATTACGATGGCATGATAAAACGATCCTGTTGGTAGATTTTTTCTAGTCAACTCTTCTTTTTCACACCTTGAGTGTGTAGCACTATTTTTAGGTATGTCTCGCTGGCACAACTATACTCGCGTCCATCAAACTGTTTCGGTAATTTATATTAGACTATTTATGCACTAAGATAAGAAATAATAGTACATTACGATACGTGTGACCTAAGTAGTCCATTATTGCACGGCGTGAATTATCGCCCGAGCGCAGCGAGGGCGATAAACGCCGTGCAATAATGGACTTACTTAGGTCACAAGTATCGTATACTATTTTATAGCTCGTGTGACCTAAACCCGCCAACTTTTGTGTGTGTGTGTGTGTGTGTGTGTGTAACGTATTGACATTCTCTTTCATGTTGAAGTTTTTAATTCTACGAATACGTATACTAACGAAAAGGGCAGAAAGGGGGACCGGGGGCGAAGCCCCCGGCGGGGTGGAGGGGCGGAGCCCCCCCGGGGGCACGGGGGGCGGAGCCCCCCGTAGGACACAACCATGACTTTAAAATCTTCGTTCATATATCGCAACCACAATCAATAGATACTCATCTAATCACATCTACCGTCACATCATCATCAGCCCCTACTCACCCCCTACGCACGTACGCACTAGGTGGCACGTAATCACATCTACGGTCACATCATCATCAGCCCCTATTCACCCCCCACGCACGTACCCCTAATTACCCCCACGAACTAGGGGGTACACCCCCTAATCACACCCACGAGCTAGGGGGTACACCATCATCAGCACGAGCTAGGGGGTACACCCCCTAATCATCAGCTCGAGCTAGGGGGTACACCCCCTAATCACCAGCACGAGCTAGGGGGTACACCCCCTAATCACCCCAACGAGCTAGGGGGTACACCCCTAATCACCCCCACGAACTAGGGGGTACATCCCTATTCACCTCCACGAGCTAGGGGGTACACCCCCTAATCACCAGCACGAGCTAGGGGGTACACCCCCTAATCACCCCAACGAGCTAGGGGGTACACCCCTAATCACCCCCACGAACTAGGGGGTACATCCCTATTCACCTCCACGAGCTAGGGGGTACACCCCCTAATCACCAGTACGGGCTAGGGGGTATGTACCCTAATCACCCCAACGAGCTAGGGGGTACACCCCTAATCACCCCCACGAACTAGGGGGTACACCCCTATTCACCTCCACGAGCTAGGGGGTACACCCCCTAATCACCCCCGCGAGCTAGGGGGTGCACCCCCTAATCACCACTACACACCCCTTACGCATTAGGGGGTGCACCCCTATGCATCCCCAATCACCCCCTACGGACTAGGGGCCGCGCCCTTACTCGCACCCTACTACCAACATACTAATAAGGTGTGATTAGGGGGTGTAAGTAGGGCGTACGTAGGGGTAAGTATAGGTACGATCAAATATAATTAAAGTAGGGGGTAAGCTGGAGTCAGTTGGGGATTTCGCGATTTCAATGTTGGTCACATTGATTGAAAGCACATTTAAAAGTACCTTCTTTTGTTTATTATTTATGCATCTGTGCAATAAAGTATTTTCGAATGGTGTAATGTAATTCGTGTATTAATGGAAGTAACGAAAAATCGTCGACCTAAGTGCGGGTTTAGGTCACGGAATGCTATAAAAGTACCTTCTTTTGTTTATTATGCATCTGTGCAATAAAGTAGATTCATTTTCGAACGGTGTAATCCGTGTAATAATGGACTACTTAGGTAACGCAAAACCGTGACCTAAGTGCGGGTTTAGGTCACGGAGTGCTATAAACAATTTTTTACACTATTTAATGAATGGTGCGTCTTCCCTTATTTGGCTTTCACTAATGTGCCTACCGAAAGTTCTGGAAGGATTTCAAGGGCTTTAGTAGGATTAATACCAGGGTGTTTTATTAAGGGACACCCGGAACTAAAGTATGTGGTTAGTTATCTAGATAACTTATATAAAAACTATTAAAACTACTACTAGTTTTAATAATTTTTTGCAGTTTCATTTAACATTTTTGTTTAAACTATCTCACGGTTTCACTAAGTCATATTTGTCTCTATATCTAAGTTCATTGAATGAAAACTTACTTACCTACTTCTGCGCAGTTCTTAGAAAATAAGTTTCACTATTGTGGAATGATAGTAGTATCATATCATATTATGATACATTGGTGCAATCACACGCTCCCCCTGGGGGTGCAATACTCAGTAGTCCAAAACCTTGCTAGAACTTTCAACCAATAATATAATTATGTATGTATATTTATTATACTCGTAATATGTTATTATAACGATCCCCGTATAACAGCCAGTTGTGACAACAATAAAAAGAAATTGATTGATCGACCAAAAAAATATAAAAAGTGTGCGAACATGGAAAATAATAAGGGAGTGATTGATATAAGGGTATAAATTGTTACAGAATTACTTGTCGGTAAGTATACCTAAATATTTCGTTATATTTTATTCAACGTGTAACAGAATTCAACAGAAAACTGAAACGAGTTTATTCATACATTAATTTGACAAAGAACTACTTTTTGAAATTTGCGATGTTTGATGTAAACAAACAGTTAAGTTTTATCGCAAAAATTAAATTTTATGTTGTATGGTGTATAAGGTGAGGAGTGTCCGTCAGTCTACTATTCGACTTAGAGCGAGGTAGAGACAGACTTACACTGAAAAAATGCGAGCCTACTAAGACTCTTAATTAGCACCAAAATAATTGAAATGACGTTATTATTGTTTACTAAAAAAAAAAACAAAAGATGGTTAGTTATAACAACAAGCCGAATTCGTTTAACAAAGTTCTTTTAGTCGGAGAAGTCATGATGTTGACAGGCTCATTATGGATTCATGATGTTGGTTGAAGTAAACTTTTTTTTTTTCAGTGATCTACAATCAGATTTTGCTTTGCGCCCTTCGACGTAAATGACTTCGGGTTTTGACGGGGACCTCAGAGGAATCATCAATGTACGATTGTAGTTAGTCTCTTTTGTCTTATGAACTTATCTTCAATAGTAGAAGGAGACGGAACTATAGATATTTGTTTATGCAGCTGTCCACTTTTTTCCCTGCTAGTGTGTGTGAAAAGTGACCGTAGACATGAGGGCAAATGTCAATTTGGTCTAATTGGTTCAAGAACATTGTATATAGTATCCTACTTTTTCCATACTACTTGACACCACACTAAAACACAAACGTCAAAAAAAGTGGACATTCTTGCTTGCGTGTGGCTCACTCTATGCCTTTAGGTATAATCTCTTTGACGGGGACTCTCTTGTCTGCGCAAACAAAGATTGACGTCCGGTATAATTTTGTATAATAATTCTGTATAAGAAACCCAAGAACATTGTATATATTATTCTATAGGTGGACCAAACTCTCTAATTTCGTGGAGAATGCAAAATAAACTCTAATGTTACGTAAAAAGTATTAATTTCCTTCAATGTTGTTGTCAGCTGACAACCAAGCAAATGTATCGCCTCGGAATACCGGTGTGTCTCTTTCTAACATGTTGCTAACACCCTGGTTAGAAAGGGACACACTGGTGTTCTGGGAATCTTTCTGGTCTCGTTGCCAGCACTGTAGTGCACAATCTAGTACTAACCATAGTCACCTCGCAGGCACCCACAAGCAAGATTAATATGGTGGTCTGTTCCAATTCTACGGAACCATACGTTGACATTATTATGTTAATAAAACTCATATTTCCCCAAACATACATTCTTTGACCCTTCAATCAACTATTGTTTTCCCTCCAAAACAACAGGACGTATTATAACTCAATATCTGACAAATCCAAACATTGTCTTTAATAATGTCTGTCTGACATGCCACTGACAGACCCCTAATCTAATACGGTACCTCTATGGGTAGGGGAAATATTTAATACTGTATTATTAAGGGGCATGTCGGGTAGTTTTGTTTGGTCGGCATGATGTCGTTGGATGCGTTTAAAAAAGCTTGACAATGACAGTGCTTATAGGTAAAGCGCATCGATCGATTAAGGTTACTCCTCCCATCTGCAAGGCTCTCTTTCTTACAAGCAAACTTTTGCAATTAGCCATCCCGCTTCAATTGCGCGGCTCCGGTAAGAATTTTCCGTTTTCTTTGAAAACCTGTATGATTTTATATGAATTTAAAAAAAAATAAGAAAACCACATCATTTTATATTGTATTGAGGTGACTTTGGAGTCTTTTTTCTTCAGTTTTATTAATTAAAATAGATTTAGAGAAAAACCACATCACTTCTCATATCCTGTAGATTGTCCAGTTTTGTTTTCTGCTTAAAAAGTGCCATAGTTAATGTATAAAATGGTTGCAAAGTTATTAAAAACCGGGCGGACGCCCCATAAATTAAAATAGCGTAGATAGGTGATTAGACTATAGCGCATGGACAGCATAAATTGAGCCCCCGTCGCCTAATTTACTTAGTCGCAATACGAGCGGCATTGCGTGATTGAGATACTTTTTTGATTTTAGGCGGAATAAAGGTACCTACCTACCACAATTCCTGTGTTGTACAAATCATTCAAAAAGATGTTTACCTATCGAACATAAAAAAAAAAAATAAAAAAAAATCAAACCACATGGCATTACTTTTCACTCGTAATATACTTGAAAAGCAGGTTCATCTTTCGAGAACGTAATGCAAGAACGTCAACTATCTTCCGCTTTTTTAATTTAATCAAAGTAGGTATGTTATCAAGTTATTTTCGTGCCTGTTTGATTAATGGCATTTTGGCGCCGTAGGTTGCTAAAAGTGCTTGTAAGCTTTCGAGTGTCCATGGACCTTACATGCATACATCTAAACGTATGCATATAAGTTCCGTGGACACCCGAGTGCTCTGGAGTGCGATTTTTGAATCTCATTCGGTGAGTTCAGCAGTTGAAAATGTCAAAATTACTATGGAGATACGCATCTTTCTACGGATGATTATCTCCGTAGTAATTTTGACATTTTCAACTGTTGAACTCAGCGAATGAGATTCAAAACTCGCACTCCAGGTTCTAAAAACTAAAGCACTCGGAGGTGGTTCTTCAAATCAACACCTAGATTTAGCCAAGATTTAGCTGTCATTTGTACGGGACAGCCAGTACAGTGTAGGTAGTAATAAAATTAATATTAGAGGTCAGTGGTTGGTACCTATTCATTCTTAAAATACTGTGGTTCATGAAATAAAACTTTAATTGACTTCCAAAATTGTTTCACCCCTAAAAAATTGAAATCAGTTTGCGAAAAGAAATCTGTTGTTCCATACAAAACTGTAATCCTATTTGTCCCAAATGCATGAGATGAGATTTTTTTGGGGATTTCGATTTAGTCCCATAAAGAAATTTTTTTAGTTTGATGGTCTGCATGTATCTAACACATTTAAGTTTTTACATCAATAACTTTACTCCCTACAATATTAGAAAAGTTCTTCAAATAATATAACATGCGTAAAACATAATTCTAAAGTATCATAAACTAATAATCATAATTTCACAATTTCCATCTTCAACAGTCGTAAAAATTATTTACGACTCACAAGATACGATATTAAACTTGAATATCGGAGTTACTTTGTGTTGCGAAATACAGCGCGGCGATTATTAAATTCGCCTAATTAAAATTGAATAAAGCCTTGAAGACAACTTGAAGGAGACTTCCGTTGGGATCGTAGAAATAACTGGCCAAGTGCGTGTCGGACAACGCGCAGGATAGGGTTCCGTAGTTGCCCGGAACAATATAATATGGACTTAGAAGGAGGCTTTTTGTTTTTTACTACGGTTTAACGGCTAATAAAGTCTAAAAAGTACATTTTATAAGTTGATCGACTATTACTCGTATTTATATTTTATTATATATGTCGTATTATATTACTTGTCAAGCCTACTTAGCGGTGATAGTTTTCCTATTTATTTCGTTATATATACTACTGCCTTGAATTTTTTCACATTTCCAACTACAACCGTTTAGTTGGGAGAGGGGGGACACTTGACTCTAACCAAAATTTTCGCTTTAAAGCTTAATATTTCTCTAACGGACCCTAAATCGAAAAATAGTTTTTCCAAACCCATAATATTTTTAAAAGAACTATCCAACGATACCCTACAACATGGGATAGAAGCATGATAGAAGAGAAAAAAAAATGTCATCCCCACTTCACGTGTAGAGGAGGTACCCTAAAAAAAATATTTTTCAAGATTTTATTTTACCACTTTGTCGGCGTGATTAATATATATCCATGCCAAATTACAGCTTACTAGTACTAAGCGTCTCTGAGCTAACCCGCGGACAGACGGACGGGACGGAAGGACAGACGGACGGACATGGCGAAACTATAAGGGTTCTTTGTTGACTTCGGAACCCTAAAAAGGGATAGTGTTTTGAAACGATTACCGAAGCTAAGCAACGTCAGGACCGGTCAGGCTTTGGATGGGTGACCGTTTACGTATAGGACAGTATAGTAGGTGTTTCAATGGAATTTCATCTTAAGGGTGTCCGTGTTTCGGAAGGCACATTAGGCAGTTGGTTTAGCGTATTTCTGTCAGATAGTGGTGCAACTAACTATTCTTTAAGGTCATACAGGTCACAGGCCAATTAAGAAACCTTGAAAATTCTCTCACAGCAAGTTGACCACAAAAGCCTATGCCTAAAAATGGCGCCTTTTTTCTTTTTTTTAGCGCGGCCATCAATCAAACTTGAATATTATAGTTCAGAATAAAGTTAAAAACAACACTTGTTATTACCAAATATCTCGGAACTCAGTCCGAACTGAGATATAAAGGCTAATATTTTCAACTTCAAGCCTTTATATCTCCGTCCGGGCTGAGTTTAGGGATAATAAGTTTTTTCTGTTACTTTATTCTGAAATAAAATATTCAAGTTTAAGAAACTGTATATTTCAACGGTAATCTGACTGAACGCAAGCATAGAAATTAGTTTCTAGATTGTTTTTGAAAAATTTCATTGACTTTAATTGGTTAGTATTGAAAATATAACCGGACTTCGTTTGTATGGAGCGCGCTCCGAATTTTATCCTCGTAAAGAACTATGATCGTTTCCATAACGAAGCTCCGCTACGCCTCAATAGAAAAGAAATAAGATAGACCTTATCCTCTTGTTTCTTTAATCTCTACCCCATTAGCCTTAAACAGGGAAACTTAATTAACGTGTCTGAAACGGGAACAAATTATCAGGTAAAAGGGAAGTACGCACAGAAGTCAATTAGCGAAATAAAACATAATTCATTTCAATAATTTTCTGATGAAACTTTGCCCTTTTTCGTTGTCCCTGCCCGCTGTTGACTACCTGCCTCTTTCTAGCGCGGTGGAGAGAGCCTTTAGTGTCATCTCGCTCTTACGCACGCTAAATTGCCCAACTTCGACTGTTATCTCCTTTCTGTACATCTCCAATGCGTTAGTGGGGTATGATGCTCTATTTAGTTCTTTATTGTTTTAAAAAGAAATATTTTGTTTAAAATTTATATGTTAATTACCACAATGATGTTTTTCTTTTAAATGAAAAAACAAGTTTGTGAAGTGCTTGAGTGCGTGTATATACACACACATACAAGTTATGTGGTCTAGGACTCTAGGTGACCCAAATTCGTAATTTTTTTTCACAATTCCTATACGTGATTTATTTGGTTAAATTAAAATATACCTACCTTATTTCAGCCCAGGCTAGCATAGGCTCATGATAATGTTAGTATCAAAATACTGCACCTTTTAAAACTGATTAAAATTTTAAAAGAAGCAGGAATTATCTAATAATTATCAATTCAAATATTAGCAGTTTCTCTAACTGTTAATATTTGAATTGATTGGTTTTGCATTGGACCAAATTTTTTATCCTTCCACTTGGAAAAAAACCTCATTATATTTATCATCTAAAGAAAATCTGCTAATACTATCACTACCATGTATGCATCTTATGTTCTAGAATATTATATTCTAGGGTCAGAGTCAGTGTCAAAGATATTCTTTACCACAATCGGAATATCCGCATTTCTGTCATCTGTGCTGATATTGGTAGGCTGAAATATGCATGCTAACTGGCTGTCATGGTCATTTTGAGCCTTATACAATTTCAATAAAGATAGCGCCAGAAAAAAATTTTGGAAGGAAATAATATGTTTTTGTGAAAATGGATTTTTCTCATGGATGATAACTGTCTAGATTAACAGAAGAAACCGAGAAAGCTCGGTCCGCCCAGGTATGTACCATAATCAGATCACTGCCCAAACACTGTCGAGCGTAATAGGCAGTGAGTCCATCGCCACTCATCTCCTAGGTTAAAATGAAAACGCAAAGTAGAGCAACATCTCCCGCTGCGCAGCCTCACTTCGATTGGCTACGGATCTCCCCTCGTAGCTCGTAGCAACGTGAGCTGTCGTACGGGATACCCGGCACGGAGCGGTCGCCTACGCCGTAGTCCTTGCTACGAGGACCTTGACACTGTTCATACTAACAGCGAAATAATTACAGAATTCCATTCAAAATTGTGCGTGAATAAATAAACTTGGGTGTGAAAGTACATTTTTTTGGATTTCGAAAACTGTTTTTTGTTTGTTTTGTTTTTGTGAATTTTGTGTTATCAGGACTTAAGTGTGACACGTGGAGTTTAAAAGGTAAGTTTAAAAAAATACATTAACGTAAATAAAAGATTTGTTAAGGAATGCCGCAGTGTAATCTTCATTTCGTAACAGGAAAAAGATGTCTTCGTCCAAAGAATTAAGATTTGCTTCGCACTGCACCATTCCTGCACGGAAACCAAATTAAGAAGGTTCTCTGTGAATTATTTTAAATTAAACTATCTCTCGGATAATTGAAATGTCTGGTTTTCTTGCTGCAGTAGAAGTAGCTAAAGTTAGGATGGTAAAAAATGGCAATGGTATGGCTTGAAATGATTTTTCTTTAATATTATCTATTCTATTAGCTGTTCCACTACAGCTTGAGTGATTGTCAAGTGATATAATAACTAATGCTAATACGAAAAGAAGAACACTAGCTGATGCCCACGACTTCGTCTGCGTTGACTTTAAAACTGTATGTTAGTCCAGAACAAAACCAAATCCAAGTGCCAAATTCGTGTATTTCCATTTAGCCATTTATGTGTGGTTGATGAGATGTAACAAACATACAAATGTTGTCATAAACTTTCACATTATTGGCAGTATTCACATTTTAATAAGACTGTAAACAAGAAAAAAGGTCACGATATGGTGTTTAAAAGGTCCTGACTCCTAGTCACAGATTTTTAAAATTTTTGGTCGTTTGTTTGAGCATCACGCAAAAACTACTGAATCGATTAAGATGAAAAATTAGGTGTTTAAAAGGTTATGATTTAACTTAAAAACTGGTATATATTTTATCTCGGCACGATGATGGGAGCTGGTGCGGACGAAGTCACGGGTAAAAGCTAATGGTAATGATAAATATTTTTATTTTGTTTCTTTTGTTTCTAAGACAACGGTAATTACTGTCCGTTTGTTACTAGTAGAAATCGGTTTATAGTAAAAACAACGTCTCAACTCGAGAGAAAAATGGACTGCTCGTTTAATCTGACATTTGTTATCGATAATCTTTTTATTTTGTTCAATAGTAAAAGAAATAACTGTACAAACAGATTTTTTTCTCGAGATTTACTTTGAGATACATGAGATCTTCAGATCTGAAGATTATAACATTTGTGATTTATTTATGACGTTAAACATTTATGATTTATTTTTTTGTTGTTCATATCTATATGTAATGTAATATTATAAAAATAAATCAAAAACAAGAAGATTTTTTTGGCATACAGCGAAGACAAAAAAAATCTTTGCCGAAATCGCGTGCGTTTGCGTGTTTAATTTTATTTTTTCTTTGCGTAAATGTTTTTTTGATTTGGTTTTCTTAGCGTGAGGCCTATGTTCAGCAGTGAACAATGATAGGCTGAATATGATAAACGGTGTTAGGGTGCGTCAACATTTGGCGATCGTGCCGCGAATGCGCAGCTCGCGAGCAGCTCGCGCGCCGCAAGCGGCTCGCGAACAGCGCGCGAGCTGCGCGGGTGCGTTTTTACCCGACTGCGGCACAAAGAGGATTATGTTTTTCGAGCGTATGTATGTATGTATGTATGTTTGTATGTATATTTCTTTGGCACGGCCCACAGCCGAAACGGCTTGATGGATTTCGACATATGAGGTGTCGTTATATTCGTAAAAATCGTGAAAGTGACATAGGCTATATTATTTTATTATGGAGTCTGCGAATTAAAAAAAGAGGGGGAATAATTTTTTTTTTTTTTTGGAAAAATTACATTATGGGTATCAAATGAAAGCTAGTAAACAGAAAATTCCAAATATATAGGTTGATTTTTAATAGGTCTGTATGGCTTAAAGGGGAAAGAGTACAGCCCATTAGAAGTCTAAAACTGTATGGAACCCCTGGTCGAAAATCTCTGGTTTCGGAAATAATGGACACTTTAACTTTTTTTCGAAAATTATGGTTGTATTATTGCGTAATGTAAGGTCGTTCCATTTTTGAATAACAGGACGGATAAGAGTTTTCATAGTTATTTATCTGTATTTTCATACAATTAATGTATTTTCATACAATTTTAGGACCAGGGGTTCCATACAGTTTTAGACTTCTAATGGGCTGTACTCTTTCCCCTTTAAGCCATACAGACCTATTAAAAATCACCCTGTATATATATTATCGTACTTTTATGCTACCATTTCGACACAACACTAAAAAGTATGAAATAAACTAAATTATTAAGAAAAACAAAAAACCCATAAAGAATGCAGTCGGGTCCTTGTGTGTCGCTACTGCTGCGCATTCACGGCGCGTTCGCCAGATTAGGGTGCGTCCTAAGAAACATCATAACTTTGTTGCTATTACGATGTTGTTTTATTAATTAATTAATAATTCATCATAGCCCTTTGTACGTGTCTCTCACCGCATTTCAGCCAATATCGACCGGTTTGAGAATCTCATAGATTGTTTTATGAACAAATAACACATTCGAAACAAAATGCTAGAGTCTAGAGCCAAAACACACCCGAAAGACACTTTGCCACAACTACTAAGGATAGGACTCAGATTTCATTCAGACATACTTACGTAATCACATTTTTAGCTAAAACCATAACTTAGTTACCTATCTAAGTTGATAAGTAACACATAATAAAAAATACAACTGATAATGATTAAACGGTTAATTAAATAATTAAAAACTAAACTATAAGTAACTAGCTGCGCCCGGCATACGATGCAATGCCCCTTTTTTACTCGACGACTCGGCAATTTTTAGGGTTCCGTACCCAAAGGTTGAAAACGGAACCCTATTACTAAGCCTACGTTGTCCGTCTGTCTGTCCGTCTGTCCGTCTGTCCGTCTGTCCGTCTGTCCGTCTGTCCGTCTGTCCGTCTGTCCGTCTGTCCGTCTGTCCGTCTGTCCGTCTGTCCGTCTGTCCGTCTGTCCGTCTGTCCGTCTGTCCGTCTGTCCGTCTGTCCGTCTGTCCGTCTGTCCGTCTGTCCGTCTGTCCGTCTGTCCGTCTGTCCGTCTGTCCGTCTGTCCGTCTGTCCGTCCGTCCGTCCGTCTGTCCTACCTATTTAGGGCTGTAACTTTTGAACCGTTATAGCTAGATAGTTGAAATTTTCTCAGATTATGCGTTATTACGGCGGATTTGTTAACAAATAATAAAAATGTCAAAAAGTTAAAAATTAAGGGGGGTTCTCATCAAGAAACTAGTTTTTATCAACGTTTTTTCTTCACGCTCTATAGTAAAAACGGTAATACATACAAGCGTCAAACTTAGTGTGATTTTATAGAAAAAACTCTACAGAATAACAAAAAATACTGAAAACCGGCCAAGTGTGAGTCGGTCTTGCGCTAAAGGTCCCTCCCGGACGAAAAAAGTTTTTTTTTCTATGTTAATAATGTTGTGTTCTGTGGTGGTGTGGTGCGGAATCCTCGGTGCGCGAGTAGCCCGACTCGCACTTGACCGGTTTTATTTTACTCTATATGGCTAACAAGGAACGACTCGTTATCTAAGTATCTACATTGCTATGCCAAAAAACTACTAGGATTATTAACCTAATAACTCTACTAATGTAAAGACAGATTAAAGAAATGTGTCAGAAAAAAAACATCAGCAAGAATTCGAACCAATACTCCAGTTATAATATTAAATACAAAAGAAAATAAAAGAAAAGAGGTCACACTCATATCTCGAAAGGAAAGGAAAATTGTTTTTCTTACCGCATTTCTTATTTTATACGAACTGTCGTTCGTGCTGACACAACTAAAGGTTCAATAAAGGAAAAATACTCTTAACATTTCACGAATCAGTTTCATAAGGTTGAGATTGCTATAGAAGGTGTATTGGAAAATAACTAATTTTACTGTTCAATGGCGCCTAAACAATAATTAAGATTCTCAATCAAGAAAACCTAAAATAAAAACCGCAAGTTCTTCTGTGGAATTGTCACGTCTTCTTCAAATCGTCAATTTCCAGTATCTTGCCACCTCTATCGCACTGGTAAATGCGCTCATTAGGTACTCCTCTTCACTTGGTGGAGAGGAGTACAAAATAGCTTTTATGATTTTTTATTTAGTAAGTTGGATTTGCAATTTTTAACCGACGAAAACAAAAACAAAAAACAAAGGAGGTTCTCAATTCGACGCATTTTTTTTAGGGTTCTGTACCCAAAGGGTGAAAACGGGACCCTATTACTACGCCTACGTTGTCCGTCCGTCCGTCCGTCTGTCCTACCTATTTAGGGCTGTAACTGTAATGTTGAACCGTAATAGCTAGATAGTTGACATTTTCTCAGATTATGCGTTATTACGGCGGATTTACAAATAATAAAAATGTCGAAAAGTTAAAAATTAAGGGGGACCTCAACAAGAAGCTAGTTTTTATCAACGTTTTTTCTTCACGCTCTATCGTAAAAACGGTAATACATACAAGCGTCAAACTTTGTTTGATTATAGACAAATACTACAGAATAACAACAAATACTAACGCCACACCGCGCCGCGCCGCGAACAAACGCGGACAGTGACTTTATTTTATTTTATACTATTTAGAGGCAGAGAAGAGAAACACGAAGCATACTAGGGTACATGGCATGCAACACGACCACTGCCGGCGGTAACACAATCATGTCTTTGTTACGTCGTCGTCGTCAAAATCGAAATCCCCTCCGTCCCCGGAGGGGTTCGTCGCGGTCTCTGCCCACTCTTTTGCCTTCTGGCGCCTACAGACGCTACCGGCACGTCGCTGGCTGATTCTCACCGATCCCCGCTACCCCATCGTAGTCCGCGTAGTCCCAGCAACGCCCATTGCCGAGGTCCGTACCCCTTAGGGGTGCCCCTTGGGCAGGTTGCTTAAGTTCTTTCATTGGTTCGGTAGACCTATCAGGGCGCTTCGCCGTCACTGGTGTGGTCCCCCCATAGTCCGCAGTAATAAGCAGTACAGGCTCCCAGAGTCGTACTGTATTGGTCAATACGAAAAAAAAAAACATGGCATAACTACAAGTATTTGATATCCAAAAAAACATTGGAGAACACAGACATAATTGATCACCAGTCTGATCCACGCAAATCTCTCTTGCCTCAACATTCATAAGCCGCTTTATATACGCTTGTCTGATTCGGTTACATTTTATTTCGCCCTTTTTAGGGTTCCGTACCCAAAGGGTGAAACCGGGACCCTATTACTAAGCCTACGTTGTCCGTCCGTCCGTCCGTCCGTCTGTCTGTCCGTCCGTCCGTTTGTCCTACCTATAACTTTTGAATCGTAATAGCTAGATAGTTGAAATTTTCTCAGATTATGCGTTATTACGGTGGATTTGTTAACAAATAATAAAAATGACAAAAAGTTAAAAATTAAGGGGCGTTCTCAACAAGAAACTAGTTTTTATCACCGTTTTTTCTTCACGCTCTATCGTAAAAACGGTAATACATACAAGTGTCAAACTTAGTTTGATTATAGAGCAAACTCTACAGAATAACACCAAATATTAAAAACCGGCCAAGTGTGAGTCGGTCTTGCGCTAAAGGTCCCGGAGAAAAAAAGTTTTTTTTTCTAAGTTAATAATGTTGTGTTCTGTGGTGGTGTGGTACGGAACCCTCGGGGCGCGAGTAGCCCGACTTGCACTTGACCGGTTTTTAAGTAAGCCTATTCAATCGACGTCTATGTATGTATTCTAGAGCGTTCAACTATTCCACTCACACTAGCGTTGTGAATGTTATACGTCAATCTACTCTCACTCATCCTTTAGACATGACCAAGCCACTCCATCATTCAAAGAGAGTACATGCATATTTGAGCACGTTCAGTAAGAGGTATGCTGAAGTGAGCATGAGCGTTTGCTATGCTGCATACACTAAACGATTTTAATAAATTAAATGTAAATTATATTAAACCTACTATTTATAAATTTTATTAATTACTAGCGGCAGCGTACTTCGTACGCTTCGACTTTAAATACTTAAATTATATCTTTTGATTGAATGAACCGATTGCGATGAAATAAAGCCTAAATATTGATCCAAACTAAGCTCTATGCTTTTGCGATCCCATTCACATCGGTTCAGCAGTTTTTAAGTCCAAACAAACAGACAAAAATTCTAAAAATGGGCTCAATACTAAACGCCCCCAATGAATATTTTTACAAATATCTTCATTGATATAAATCATCGCCATGATTACAATTTTATTAATGTGTTTAAACAGATTAATTTCTTGAAAAAAGGTGTTGTAAAATTTATCTAATAACCATGGCCACGTTTAAATGTTTAGTTATGATTTTAATTAATCATAGTGTTATTACCTATATCTTTATAAATTGCTTTAGTGTCCGTGGCCACGTCCAAAATGACGTTATTATCTTGAAATTGAGATCTAAAGTATAACATGATTTAAATCATAATTGAATGATTTTAATCATAATGTTATACTTTAGATAGATCTCAATTTCAAGAAAATTTAACATCATTAAGCTATGTTAGGACGGACGCTGTGATGGACTAGGACTTAAAAACGGATGTGCTAGATCTTTTCCTAGTAGGACTTTGTGACCCTAGAAACAAGTCTCAAAAACCGCATACCACAAGTGCATACCACATAGGTAAGTATCACAAAAACTACAGGGAGATGTGAAAAGGGGGCGGGGCCAGTGTCGCAGCAATATGTGCAAAAATGGAACACATCGCTCGCGACAGTAAGGATTCAATATATTATGAGGCTGAAAGCCAGTCGAGATATTATGTGTAAATAGTTTACAATGCTTGCGTAGTAGGTACTAAAGATTATTCGAACGTTCAGTTCTGATACCGCAATGGATAATGAGCATATTCAAACTAACAAAATACTTTCTATCTCGTGGTACGGACGGTAATGCGACACTTGGTTTCGTACTTAGCGCGTTGGTTAGCATCTCTCTAGATCTCTATGGTGCATCATCATCATCATCATATCAGCCGATATACGTCCACTGCTGGACATAGGCCTCCCCCAAAACGGGGGATTTGCCATAATCGCCACGCTTGGCAGGCGGGTTGGCGATCGCAGTTGGATTGAATTTGTGCATACCTACTCGTAAATACATACAAACAAAAGCTCACGACCATAACAGCTTTCGAGTTGGTCAAAATGATTGCTGCAACTACCAACTATCATTTTAAGTATGCCGATTGTAGCCCGGCTCACATTTTTCCATCTTTTCACAAATTATTCTTTTCACTTTAAACAGATAGCAGTTTTCACGGAATTAAGTTTACGGTGAGAAAAGGCCTAAAAGCAAATGTTCTGCCAGTTCAAATGACTGTCGGGCCCAGTCTTTGTGTAATCAAGCACTCTTTTCATTCCGGTGTGAAAACCCTGAAAAAAAAAAGGAGCGTTTAAAAATTTAAGGACTATAAAAGATTCCGTGCTCATAGTTGGCAGTTTACGGGGAGCCTGCGTCCGAGTTGGAAGAAGTTACGTGTTATTCTTGTTTTAGTTTTTACGGCATCTTGTATCTTAAGAAGTTTGTAAGTAAAGTTAGATGGGATAGTAAATTGATTATTTTGAGATATATATCCGGCCTTATTCTCAATGAAGTATTTGTCAAAAATAAGACTGAAACGGTGAACTCTCGGACCATCAAACTAAACAACTTTCACTATGGAGCCAACCACAGGAAACGCGAAAAAAATTGGTAAAGGTACGCGCAGACCAACTGACTTGAAAATACTCATAATTTTTGATTAAATGAACCGATTACGACGAAATAAAGCCTAAATATTAACCAGAGTAAGCCTCTACGCTTTTGTGAAAATTTAATCTAGATAAGTACTGTAGCTTTTAGGATATACGTCGTACAAACACAAAGACAGACAAAAATTCTAAAAATGGTCTCAATGCATGCTATATGCAACGTATTCTAAACGCCCCAAATGAATATTATTGCCGAATGTCTTCAATGTATATCCACGCCAATTTTCCATTTTTATTCTTTTTATATAAATATAGATAGATATGGCTACATTATCTAACATAACATAGATGGCAAAACAAATTTTAATAACAGCTTATTTAATACAAAATAAGGACCAAAAATAATGTAACATCAAGAAACCAACTATTGGGCTCTAAAACATTCACCTTACATTCTGAGACCCAAAGCACTATATCAAAAATAACAAAACTTAACCCTCAGGCCTCGAGAAAGACGTTCTAACCCAACACGTAAAAAATTCAAAAGCAACCATGAATATAAACTTCCACGCTGGACTATAAAACTGGGCGTATTTGGGTCGAAGTGGTTTTGTGTTGGTATGTGGGAGGAGAGGTAGCGGGCAAGCAATAAACTATCCGAAGTGAGAAGGGTGAATTCAGATTGCAAGAGCAGCGAAGGCGCCTTGATGACTTGAGGGGATAAAAAAGGGTAGCGTTGTACCACACCGCTTCGCGATTCCGCTCATTGTTGAGCTGTCATTCTATTCCTTCAATTAAACTTATATCTGCACTGGTAGCATGCACACCCGCGATAGCCGTGATACGGCTTTATTACGTCTTTTATCTCGTTCGTTCGCGCGCAAAAGAACGAGATAAAAGACGTGATAAAGCCGTATCACTATCGCGGGTGTGCATGCTACCAGTGCTGGTAGGGTAGGTGATTACTGATTAGTGATATACTTAAAGCATCGCACGGCTCCTACGTGATATAAAATAGACGTACCTACTAGTTCAAATATTTGTCGACATTGGTTTGAAGTCATATTGGGAGGACAAGATATTATCAGAAAAATTATTGGTTTCTTTCTCCTCTACCGAAAAGCAAGAGTGTAGTCTAAACTATTATAAAACTGTAACAGAAGTGTGTCTGTACCTCTGTACATTGAAGATATATACAAACAAAAATTACGACATGGTTTTTACCTGTCCCTGATTCCAAATCACCAATTTTTTGATTTTTTGTCTGTCTGTTTGTTTGTTTGTGTGTTTGTTTGTGTGTTTGTTTGTTCGAGCATAACGCAAAAACTACTGAACCGATTTTGATGAAACTTTTTTTGTTTGATAGCTTATCATCTGACTTAAAATCTGGTATATAATTTATGCGGACGAAGTCGCGGGTAAAAGCTCGTTTTATATAAAATCTTGAAAAATTGTAACGGATGTAGTTTGAGGAAATCGCTGCCACTTGTACATTAATGCCCACTGCACTAAGTCTCTTGAGACCAAAAGGACCACGTGCTCGTAAGATTTTGGAAATCACCTTTGGTGCGACTGAAGGGTTAGTTTTGGTTATTACGCGATTATCGCCTTTATCAACTTGTGTACATGTTTATTTCAGAATTCTTATTCGGTACTTTTGAATTTCCGAGTCCGAAAAAGTCTGGTTTAAGTAAATACGAAATAAATAAATGTAAACTTGAAAATGTTTATATGGAAATGCAGTTTTGTGTCAATATAAGGCCATGTCAGGTTTGCGCACGAAGATTAAAATATTTGGTATACTTTTTTGGTACTCTCCAAAAATTCAACAAGGTACAATTATGTTTTCTTTGAATAACGTTTCGTTCACGACCTGGTAAAGGCGGCGGGAACCCGTTAGATGAGGGCAGCGCATGACTGGTCGTTGTGGTGATCCTTGGGCCTATGTCCAGCAGTGGACGTCCATCGGCCGTGGACTATGGCCGTGGTTTTACTAAATATGGAGTACCTATACGTGAAATCGCAAAAAAAGTCCATTGTTCCATACTAAATTGCAATACCTATTGGACTAAAAAGAATGAAACATATATTTTTTATAGGATTTCATGTTTGTTCCAATAGTAAAAGTTGATCAGGTTGATGTGAAAATATATCCCCCTACTACTCAAATAATTATTGACTTATTAAAAAACCTATAATAATATTATTATGAAGCGTTATAAACTTGACCCGAATACAGAACGTTATTCTAAATCTGGCCACATTCTAACGACACAAAGCACTGAGCCATTCATGGCTACTGAACTCAGAGCTGTCAAAATGGGAGATAATTGGCTAACAGTGGCCAGAAAACTTCGTTTTATTAAGTTCTTGCTCCAGCTAAACACATTTCTCTCGGATCCGAACACTATTAGAAACAAAACACGTACGTACTACAAACAAAAAAATAAACAAAATCTCTACACGTGCACACAAAACGGTACTCCGGGCAAACAATGGCACTTAATTAATTTTCTTTTGGGAGCATAAAGGAGCGGAAAGAATGGTACAACAAGAACATAGAAGAAAAGCGGATTTAAACAGCTGCTTATTGTCTAATCTCGTACAAAGAAATCGGTCTGTATTATCTTAATATTTGCTCAAGATAATTACATGTATATCTTATTATGCCGTATGTATTTTTTATACTCTTTGTATTTGTATATTTTTAGCTGTATAATGATTATGTTTTGTTGTAAAATAAAGTTATAACTGATTGATTAAAGTGAGCATTTTTAGTTGGTTATTACTTGTAGGATCCCACTGCAGAAATAAAGGTGAGAGTTAGTGGGCAATACACCACAACACAAGCATAGTGTAAAGAACACGTCGGTACTGACCCCTTAGTTTTTCTGATCTGTGGTACTGACCGTCACACCACGCAGTCTGATGTACAGGAGTTTTTTTAAAAGAGACACACGCGAAACATACGCGTACACACACACACATAATCTTAATAGGATTTTTTAAAATTTCTTCTTTACGTATTAACATCAGCGAAGTGACTGTTGGACCCTGCATAGTGCATAGTGTAAACTTGTAAAGTTCTGTAGTCATAACTCGAAAAGTTTTCGTTGAGAATTCCAACATGGATGATTACAAGTTACTAGGCCAACAAGCTTAGGAATTACAAGGGAGGTACACACATAAAGACTTCTGCGAGATCTTTTTCGCAAGTGGTATCTATACTAATATTATAAAGAGGAAAGATTTGTATTTTTGTGTGTGTGTATGTTTGTAATGAATAAACTCAAAAACTACTGTGCCGATTTCAAAAATTATTTCACCATTAGAAAGCTACATTCACCCTGAGTAATTTAGGCTATATTTATTGCTAGAAAAGATTAGACGTCCACCTGTGCGAAGCCGGGACGGGCCGCTATATGTCAGATAAAAAAAAATTGTATCTACCTATGTCTACTCTTCTGTATTCTTATCATCAGTTATGAAAATTTTAGAGCAACGTGGTGTAATAATGTGTTCAGATCAATTGATCTGGGCCTCAATCGCCCTAAGTTTGAACGATACTACCAAAACAAAACCACAACCAAAAACGTTACGTTATAACAATTAGTATCGCGCTAATTATATTAACGGTAACGATTTAGCTTTATTTCGGAAGATACGTTGGCGTAACGTTTGATGTCCGTTCGATCGAATTTTCTGTATTGTGCGATTTAACCGTTCAGAAAAAAATATCGCGATAGCTTTTTTACTTCACCTAAACCAAATCTAAACCAAAACTAAACCAAAACCAAAACCAAACCAAAACCGTATAAAATTGCGCAATTGAGGCCCTGACAATGAACCCCGAACCAATCCACTAAAACAATAAAATTGTAGATAAGTATTCTGTAATATGTTATTTAGAAGTGTAACTTGTCAATTTCACTACCAATTTTCTTTTATAGTACACCGTCGTCAGTAGTTTACCATTTCGCATAGAAAACAAATCAAAGTTTTAAATCTCGATGGGTTCTCGAAGGAAATGTTAAAAGTTACGCTTGGATCCAACACTATACTTTGAAGTGGAACTACGGGTGCTTTTGAATTGTTACTCGAGAGTGATTTACTCCGGTTCCACTGCGCAAGTTTTGTAACAATAAATCTGAGACATTAGTCTATTAAGACTGCGCTAGATTGCTTTCTCGAAGTATATTCAAGGGATTTCTATTCTTAAGAGTTTGAGAGATGGTTGAAAATCTAACTTTGTCGGCTAAGTTTCAAATTGTGAGATTAATAAAAGTTTTCACTTAACTTGGTCTTTTCCGATATTGCTGGTGCTTAAGAGCCCGGCTAATAATTGCTTGCAATGAAATACGTTATTGCACGTAGAATTCTACTGTATTCGAGAAAACTTTAATTCTAAAATGTTGATTCGGAATAAAATCATTTAGAGATAGTTTTAGACATAATTTTGTTGATCCTATCACCGCGTTTGAAGGTGTGATGCAGTCAGAAACTCTACAACACACATATTTTAAACAAAACAAAATATACAAAGTACCACTAGAAAATAAATACAACTGCCCATAGATTCTTCATTTATGAGAATTTAAGGTCAATGGCGACTATAAATATCTTGGACAATGTCAAACAAATTATCTAGTCACATTTAAAGTACCAGAATCTAGCCTGCACGGCTAGCATGCCACCCACGACAAAGCGTTTAAACGAGAAAACCGTCATGCGCGCTCTTTTTAGCATACGTAAAATAATAAAGATGGAGGCTGTGACGAAACCAACTTTTCAAAAATAGAATTATTCGTGTTTTTTTCTTGTCTCTGTCTTTAAAGAATTTTAGAAAATCCCCTATCGTGTCCAGTGTTTTTTCACATGGCAAACATTTCATTAACAACGCCATCTAGTTTACTTTTATGATAGCTAGAAGCTATGATGATGATGGTTATATTCATTCTGTTATGACACCAGGCGCCATCTAGTTTACGCGTCACTAATACAAGATCATTAGGTTGGCACGACACGGCGTGTGCGCCAATCAGTGCCTTTCTAAAATCGCCATCATGCGACTACCACCGCCGCCTAGTGGTCCGCGTAGTGCATATTAGGTTGGTACTATACCTTACCTGAGATGTTTACGCCAATCAGCATCGTAGAATTTACTTTCTGGTATTAACTTCATGCAAAATATAATTATGTATGAAGTTTGTTCGATTCCTCATTGGCTGAATTTTTGTGGCCAAAATCGGAACTAATGCACTTGAGAGCCTATTGGCTAATCTTAGAAACCGTTTTCATTGGCTATCGCTCTCAAAAGAATGATATAAAATTGCGTGCAAGCCCATATTTGAGCAGTTTTATTTTACCATCTTGATGGCAGAGAACTACGGAAGTACTGGCGTCGGTCCGATACACAGTGCTTTCTGGAGGGAAACATTCCACTCCTCGGAAATGTGCTTCTAGCCAACGCGTGGCAACCGGCCCGTTGTGCTATTTATTCGCGTATCCAGATTCCGAATTTAGCAAAGTCAATTTAGGGTTTAGAATCCGAATTAGTATAGCTGAACAACAGCTTATTATAAAGTATAGAAGTACGGGAGTGCGTAGGTAAATTGTAGGGATTCATTTAGCTATCGCGTCCTAAGAGCTGCTGCAGAAGATGCTGATCTCCTGAGCCTGGCTTCCTGAGATGCTGTCTGCCTGACGCTGTACCGAGGTCAGTGAATTTTATAATTATCGGTTAGGTTCGTATGTTAGGGTGTGTCATTCATTACAGGGTTCTAAATTTGTGTATGTATGTGTATGTAATTTATTTATTTTCTTTACAGATCTCCGGTTGTCATAATCTAATTTTGTTTTATTTCTTTCAGCTATGTTGTGTCTAATCTTATTTTTCTTTCAGCAATTTTGTCTTATTTTACCATTCTTTAATTAATTTTGTGTTTTATCCTACTTATTTTAATCGTACCATTTTTCATTGACATTTTGAATACGTGACGTGATTTATATGCCTATTCTTTTACTTTGATTTACGTAACAGATTGATATCGAAATTCTATAGGAACTGTAGGTAGGTAGTTGAGTAGGTTAGCAGAATTTTCTTAATGTAGGTAGATACGATTGGGTTGGAAAGAAATTAGGTAGGTAGATGTAAGCAACATGCTGCGATCTCTGATGGAATGTTGTAGACGTGTCATTTTATTGAGCTGGATTGGAGCGGGACAGCTCATTGCGTGGCATTTCGAATGATGCGACTGAGGGATGAGGATTCCTTTCTATGCAGTGTTGTGTGGGACAGAGGGTTGACTTGGTCGTCTGTGTTTGTTGGGCGTAGTTCCCTTCCGTGGTATTTGGTTTTTTATACTGAATTCTGACTACTCTAGGGAACATGTGGTCGTGAGGATATCTAAATGTGAATGTATAGTCATATGTATGTATGTATAAAGACCACATGGTTTCGGATTGGAGCTAGACTGCCTATTACTTCGCATTTGAGTGAGCCAACGAAGGGATAAGATTCCTTCCAGTGCAGTGGTATGAGGGACAAAGGGTAGACTGGACCGTCTGTAGCTATATGGCGTGATTCTATCTTGTAGTATTTAATTTTATACTGAAATCTGACCACCCTAGGGAAACTGTGGTCGTGAGGATATCGGAAAGTGCATGTAGAATTGTATGATTGAATGTATAAAGGCCATGTGGTTTCTGATTGGAGCTGGACTGCCCATTACTTCGCATTTCGAATGATGCGACTAAGGGATAAAGATTTCTTCCTATGCAGTGCAATGAGAGACAAAGGGCTGATTTAACCACCTGTAGCTATTGGGTGTGATTTAATATATTATGCTTAAGTATTCTGACCACCCTAGGCAGATTCCGGTCGTGGGGGTGTATGTTTGTATGTATATCTAGATATTTATGAAGGACATTCTACGCGGGGCGTGTCTCAGCCAAGGTTGGACTGCACTTCTTATAAGCCTGTCTACCCTCAATAAGAATAAACGCCGCGTGAAAATATTTAGTACGAACTGTGGGTGTATGTATAATTGTTACGGGTTGTACCTACATAGTTTTACATGTATGTATGTTGGTATGAATCCTTTTGATGCCATAATGATTTCTAAACTAAACATGAAATCTGTTCATTTGGAGGAATTAGTTATTTTATAGTTACCTACATTATTTAAATATGATCGTCGTTTTATATTTTATTTACATTTTGCTTTTAAAAGGATCTGTGATAATTCATATTTAAATAGTGTCCTATATTTCCATTGATTTTGATACATAGGCTGTATTTTTAGTACGGCCGATAGCTCGGATTGATGGTGGGCTTGCCTGCCGTGGGCTGCGGTTTCGAGTCCCGTGAGTGCACAGTTTCTGTTTGATGAATGTGATAAGATTATTCTTGCGTTTTCGCTCTCTTTCTATTTGCGCACATGCGAACGGGATGGGGGGCGTGATATAGCTAATTTCGTTGCTATTTGGAATGGATATAGATTCATGAGCTTGGATGGATGATTTGAGTGAAATGTCTAGAATATTTTCTCATTTTACAAATATCTACCTTATATTCCTAAGATTAAGGCCTACATTGGATTGGAGCTTAGATTTTGAATATTTTATGTTCGTATTTTATATGAATTCTTTGTTGTTTTAAAATTACTTCAATTGTGGGGCAGCCGTGTAATAGCTACGCCATCTAGTGGAAAATTCGTGAATTTCTTAGAGTGCGTGCGCTTTACAGATAACGTTCAATATATTTTAAGTAGTTCGATTCTTTACGACTAGAGGCCGCCACTAGTGATACAATTCGTTTAACTTTGTTATTTATTATGAATGTTTTTATTCTTTAAATTTATTTAAATATGAATGAGTTTAGTTCTTTATATTGCTTTTTATATTTATACAGAGACGTCTGGTGAGATATTTATGAACTTTTACGAAAGCAAGCGCTCTGTGTATTTAACGTTCAATTATATTGAGGTAGTACATTTCGTCACCACTGGAGGTCGTTACTAGTGACATGATTCAGTTACTCTAATTTTATTTTATAATATAACGTAAATATAAATAAACCAAATCAATTGTGATAGCTTCTAAAATAACCAACGCTATTTAAAATTATTTTCGATTTCTTTAGAACGAAATAAGATAGAAATTTTCCTAACTTAGCTTTATAAAAACTTTTATTATTTTACCTTTGGGAAATGAAATGATTTTCATCGGCCATACGTCTAATATTTCTAATTGAATCTTAATTAATAAACTTCCAACATGTGCGATTTTTAATAGATATTTTTATTTTTGATAATATAATCAATTAAATTTTTTACAGTGATCCTATATAGTGGAACAAGTTGTCAAAGCAATCTTTCAATTGCTTTTAATTATCATGATGCCAAATTGATATTTGTTATTTATTTTGCTATAATATTATTATTAAATACCTACTTAATTAAATTCAATATTTAGATAGGATTATTTTATAAACCTAGGTACTTGTTTGCCTGGTTTCGGTTGTAAAAAGGCGATGCCAGTTTCAGGCATTGGCTTTTATTTGTGGTTGATTGGTGTGGTGCCATTTATTTTATAAACCTAGGTACTTGTTTGCCTGGTTTTGGTTGTAAAAGGCGATGTCAGTTTCAGGCATTGGCTTTTATTTATGGTTGATTGGTGTAATGCCATTTATTTTATAAACCTAGGTACTTGTTTGCCTGGTTTTGGTTGTTAAAAGGCAATGCTATTTTCAGGTATTGACTTTTATTTGTAGTTGCTTTACTTGTTGCCATTTTTCCTAGTGCACACTTCAGGTTGTCTAACCTACCTTACCTAAAACCTCTTTTATCATAATTTGGTTGCAGTCATGGAGTTTGTTTGGCTATTTCTTCTCAATGACAAAGCACCTTGCTGAAATAGCTCTTAAATATCGAGTCAGTCAAAAATATGATCATGAAACAAAACAAAATACAATGATCACATGGATTCCTACCCTACATAAGAAATTATTTTCATACACTTGTATCTCTGATATATTTTATTATACCCTAGTGCTACGACACTTTTATACAGACCCAAACATCTTTTTTATCTCTACTATTTAAGTGTCTTTGACACAATTCCTTCTAGAATTCTAGGGATGGAGTTTAGAGTTTTGTTTTCACTGAATAATCTATTTTGTGAGAGATCTTTAGCCAGTCACTACGGGATATGTTCACCTCAATTTCAATATGACTCTACACGGAGGAAGGACCATCTCAAAGTGACTCTCTACAAAAGTTGGAATGCATAGCATATTTTTAATTCTACAGTAGAAAACATTTTCATCACCTTCTGTGTGGGGATTGCCATTGCAATAGTCACTTATCTAGTCCTCGAGATGCCGATAAGGACCGGATTGGATATAGTCGTGTCGAACAAAAAACATAATGCTTTGGCCTGGGCTTCTACTATGCTTGATGGACACCTTATTGAAGAACTTGAGAGACGGAGGGTGAGGTTTTGCAGGTTATATTCACACATAGAGCCCATTTTATTTGAGTTAAAAATTATTTTACTATTAGCAGTGCACGAAGGCTGTTCACACTATCATATAATTCACCACATGAATTACATTAATATCGGTATTGATTGGACATATTGAATTTAATAATATGGATCGCCACACATGAAATAGATTTTGTGTAGTTTGGTTTTATTCAACTCTGGCTTCTTCCTAAGGGATAGTCGACTCATTATTTAATTCAATTCAAAATACCTTGAGTCATTCAGTTTAAATATGTTTTATAACCATAAAATTCAAATAACATCGAATTTCATTTTTATATATTTTATACCTTCTTTCAGGAAAATAATAGATAAAAAAAAAAAGGTTTCCCCTTTAGTTTGTCCAGTTTTCCTGGAGGAGGTTACCCCTGGTTGACCTTCACAGCAGAGGGAGCGAAGGTTGGGGCTCCCTCTGATCCCCTCTGTCATGGGGGGCCCCCTTTCCCATTATTCCCCTCGCTTCTGAGGGGACCCCATTTCCTTTCCTCTTACCTATACAGATTCCAAATATACTAACCAGTATGAATACCATTTTTACCTTATCTACTTTATTTTCATCAAATATAATATTATTTTACTAAACTTTATTTTTAAAATAATTATTTATGCTAGATTATCTTTTTTCATACATCTCGCAACCTCTACAAAGTTCTTGCGTTACTACACAACTGTCCACAATATAGGGTTCCTACTTTTCTAATAGACGATCACATCAAAGGCCATAATAACTTCTTATAACTTCATGTATTTCCTAATTTTATATTTTCGAAATATTATTTTGTAGGTAAAGATTTTTTTCGTTTAGTATTTATTATTTTTAATCGACCCCAGGGGGGGTTGTTACAAGGCATGTCTCGATTTTTGTCGTTTTCTCGGGGGTGGCATGCTAGGCCTACGGACATGTATTATGATGACTAGACAACGATATATAATACATATATAGATATAAACATCCATGACTCGGGTACAAATATTAATATTCATCATACAAATTTTGTTCCTTACGGGATTCGAACCCGCGACCCTCGGCGCAGCAGGCAGGTTCACTACCGACTGTGCTACCGGGCCGTCAAATTAATGTCATTGACATTAGATTGACATTGATTATTAGATGCATCATTGACAGTTTCAATATACTTTGATAGGATACCGCATATATATATCTCACTATCAGTCACTGGTGCATATTCAGGTTTATGTCCAGACATAATGTCCCCTTCTAATATGGGGTTTACAGTAGGCTTCGCATGCCACCCCCGAGAAAACGATCAAAATCGAGATGAGCCTCCATCTTTATTATTCTACGTATGCCAGAAAGAGCGCGCGTTTTTCTCGTTTAAACGCTTTCTCGTGGGTGGCATGCTAGCCGTGCTGGGAGTTACATATCAGAAAACAATACAAAGTGGAAATACAGAACTGAATGTTGATTACGAAACGATATACGATATACTACATTAACATAATATGCTCACGACTATATTCCCCGAGGGGTTCAGAGATATTCTGTAAACTCGGAACATCCACGTTTCACTAGAACCGAAACTCTGTCCGGTGTGACGGGGAGTGAGCCCGTCGCCACTTGTAATGGACAGAAGGTACACTGCATGCCTCGAAATTGAAGCATGTCTTCAAGGACGGGAAAATAAATATTTGGTAGAAGAATACAATATTTTACGGCTAATTATATAAAATAGAAATGGTATGATAATTTAATTTTTATTAATAGTGCTATTAAATAGAGTTTAATTGTTATTTTAATGTACATAGTTGAATTGTAAATATTTATGTGAAATGTTTTTCTTTTTTTTTAATTCTACTGTTACTTATTGTAAAAATTCGATTCATATTTGATTATTTTTAATTTTGAATGTATAGGTTTAACCTCAGTAATAACTTTTGCATGTGTGCTCTCTTCTCTATATTGTTATGCCCTTACAGGGTGCTCCATTGTTTAATTACTAAGATCTTATGTACGATTTTCTTACTGTGTACAACAATGTGGCAATGCAATAAATATTTGAACTTGAACTTGAACTTCCTCACGATGTTTTCCTTCACTGAAAAGTCTGATATACTAAATCTTTAAAAAGCTGGGTTTTAATTGGTATCCAGGGACCCCACTACAGAAGAGGTCTAAGGGGCTGTTTAAACAGAAGTGACGTGGCGCGGATATTTCGCGGGCGGGGTGCGGCAATATAAACCTTATAGTACGTAGCATAGAGTCGTTTGGAGAATTACGCCCGCGCCTCCAGGTGACGTCGCCTGGTACTATTAAATAATCTGTGGCCTGGTGGCGGGGGCGCGATTTTTCTTTACGTCAAAAAACGACGCTACGCTACGTAATATAATATTTATGTTGGTGTTACTTTGACTACCCGCCACCGCCACGCGTCTCTTCTATATAAACCATACCTAACGTTTGCTTGCTCATTTTATTGTTATTCCTCCCAGGTTTATTTTAGGTAGGTACTATTTTACACCACTTATAAATTGAATCTCAAGATTCCTGTTTTATCTGAAGGAGCGCTCCGTTGAGACTCGCTTTCCCGCTGAAGCATCTCGTGGATAAATTCTTGCGGCTACCAACTGCTGCCATTCTTGATTCGGCTACTTGTGTTTTATGTTTTAGTTAGATATTTAGTAAATTATTTTTTGAATAGAATTAGTAAATTGGATAAAAAAATTTGTCGGACTCCGGACTCGAATCCGTGGATATTTTGAAAATAGTTCATGTCTTGCGTTAATGGGGACATGAGCGCTTTTTACTGGTGTTTGTATTTGAGTTCTATTTATTGTCTGATGTCTCTTTAACATAGGTAATAATTAACAAATAAAATGTCGTTAACAGATTGACGGACACTAGTCAAGTTCTCATGCACCTTTGAACTGAATTTCAAGATAAAATTAACATTTTAAATTGTTTCTTACACCATGTCTGGTCAGTTCCATACATTTTAGATTTAGTATAGTCTTAGCCCAAACAGATGTCGTTACAAGTATCATCTGGCCTGAACGAAAGATAAATCTTAATTAACCGTTATTAGATTTAAGTTTTGTTCCACGGAAATAAATTATATAGATTAATTTTCTTAAACAATTTAATAACAAATATGTTTAACGCGTATTTTAAACGTAATTAACCCGGCGGTACTCGCTAGGTCTTTACAAACATGAATACTCGCTACCGGGTAAAAAATACCACGAGAGTTTAATTGGCATTATTTAAGAAAAGAAGTTTGTGTTTGAATGTTTGACAATGCATTTGTGTTATTGGTATTATTGTCCATAAATAAAACAACAAATCCAAGTTGTAATGTTCATGTATTTAAAATAAAAGCTCATCCAAAAAAATCAACATAATATTTAGTTTTTACTTAGTAACCTTAGAAAAATCGACAAAATTATTGTTTTTTCTTTCAAATTATACAAAATTGAGATCAAAATCGAAAATAAATTTAGTACACTAGTAAACTAACAAAAAATAATTATCACTTTATAATAAATGAACACAGACATAATCAACATCCAACATTCTGTTCTCGATTTACATGTACGTCGTCAACAAACGCTGCGCACAAACGGAATGCCCCGTGGGGTGCGGGTGTGCTATCTACTGGTTCGAAGGTACTGAGAACCTTGGGTTGCCAGAAGGCTTAGAAAAAAAAATACAACCAAATTTAGGTACTCTGTGGTATTTTTTACCCAGTAGCGAGTGCCGCCGGGTTAAACATTGCTGTAGTACCGTTACTCACCACCGTCGCTGTATTTGCGCGAGTTGGCAACTAAGAAGGTGGCAACTTTCTTAGTATGGGCATTGACCCTCTATTGTGTATAATTTATTTACTCTATGCTTATACGTATGTATAACAAAGTAAATTACGATATCAGTGGAGAGCGAAGTTTATGAAAGATGAGAAATTGAAATTCAAAATTGTAAAAGTTTTGATTGCACTGCATCAATGTCGAAAACTTCTGACGAATTGTTTCTGATTTTTCTAGAAACGTTATACCGCAACATAGATGTGTTAGCCTGTAAGTAGATGAACACAATGTTTGCCTAATTTTATGTAGTCTCTTGAGTTTGTAATGTGATTCATCTGTTGGTAACCCTAAATAAATAAATTAAAATTAAAATAGATTAAAAAATTTGAAGTTAGTCGTGAAATTCTACAATACTTCTGGGTCTTTTTCATTAGAATCATTCAGAAGGTTTAAAATAATATTCATTTCTGGAGTCGCGTGGCCAGAGGGCTCGCAAATTAAGTGGCCACGCGGCCATTTATATGTAGTGGTTTCGGGTGTGTTTCTGTTCAAAAACCCACCATGATAAGATGCACACACATGTAAAAGTAAGCCAGTCAGCCATAGTCGTATCGAGGCTGACTGCCCTGGGTGCGCCAGACTAACTTAGGTTACATACTCACAGTTCAAATTAATCAGAAGGTATTGGCTTAATTTTATATGAAGTCATCATAGTGTAATAATATAACCGGTCAAGTGCGAGTCGGGCTACTCGCGCACCGAGGGTTCCTTACCACACCACCACAGAACACAAGATTATTAAATTAGAAAAAAAACTTTTTCGTCCGGGTCCTTTAGCTCGATACCGACTCTTACTTGGCCGGTTTTTAGTATTTGTTGTTATTTTGTAGAGTTTGCTCTATAATCACACTAAGTTTGATGCTTGTATGTATTACCGTTTTCACGATAGAGTGTGAAGAAAAAACGATGATAAAAACTAGTTGAGAACGTCGTCGACGTCGTCTAGTTGTTGTGTTGTTTCTTGTTGAGAACCCCCCTTAATTTTTAACTTTTTGACATTTTTAATTTTTGTTAACAAATTCGCCGTAATTATGCATAATCTGAGAAAATTTCAACTATCTAGCTATTACGGTTCAATAGTTACAGCCCTAAATAGGTAGGACCGACAGACGGACGGACGGACGGACAACGTAGGCTTAGTAATAGGGTCCCGTTTTCACCCTTTGGGTACGGAACCCTAAAAACGACTAGTGGTGAAGCTCTATGCGCACGCGGTGTGTGGAAGTCGTTACCGCGTGTCGGCAAGTAAGCTCGATTGACCTGTCGCGACCGCTGAGCTTGACCACTAGTAATTTTTATTACACTATGAGACGTGATGAAAAACGCTATACAAAATGATTGTTGCGTTTAAAATTTTCAACTCGCGAAACTTTTAATCAACTGTCCGATGAAAAACAATGCAAGTCAAACTGTACAAATAAATTCAATTCGTTCAAAACCATGGCCGTCGTACAAAAGTTAACACAATTCGGCAGATGTAACAGTAAAACCAATTCTATATTGCAGCTGTTGAAGTAGCTATAGCACCAATTCAAACTTTATGCCGTTGTGATACGGCAAAGTACTCATTGTTACAGCGGGAAGTTAGTTAATTGTAACATGTCAAATGTTTGTACAATGTTGCTTTATGAAACTACTTGCAGGAAAAGTTTTAGTTAGGATGACGGTAAAAGGAGCACATTCTCGTTTCTATTTTTATGCATTTGATATTTAGTCGAATTGGAAATATTATATGTTTTGTTCTTCATCAAAGGCTTTTACAGAAAATCACATTTTAATAACTATTCATAGCAAGAGATGTGCGGTTTAAGTTCAATTAATTTCTTAATAATAATGCTAATGGTTTATAAGTGGATGATCAGATCCTGAAACACACAACTTTCTCGGAACTAACAACTTACATCGAATTTTCAACGGAACTAACATCGAAATCGCGAAAAAAATTAGCCTGTTCCACACAAGACTTCAAAATATTATCTGCTCTTTGGTGGAGCAAAACAATTGTTTTTTTTATTGTTTGTTGGTCAGATTGTCTACTATTTAGAAGTGGAAGTTGCCATACTGTCTTGTTATCAAATATCTTCTCGACCCAAATATATGAGACAGTATTTTTTTTGCGATTTCTATATTAGTTCCGTTAGTCGTTACCCGTCATTATATCAGACACAATACATCTTAAACAATTGTTATCGGGCAGAAATGTTTAGATTAGAAGGCACCAAAGTGACACAATGAAGGACAAGCCAGTCAAAAATAGGTACAAGTTTACTAAAATGACGTAATTTAAAGGTGAGGAGGCTCTGAAAGGGTCAGTGAAACCGCTTAAGGAAGGACACTGTATCTTTTCGCAATTTTTTCTGTATTTGATGGGTGTAAGAGTGAGCCCTTCCTAGTTGTCTACACAATCTAGGAATAAAAGAATGGACAATAAGTACAACAAGGGGTAAAACTAGGCTTTATTCTATTTCAGTTCTTAACTACAATAGTATAATGCGACTAAGTTTAGTGAACTCAAGCATCTCGTGTCACGGATACGGAACAAAGTGCCAGCAAAACAATTAAGTTAATCCTTCCTTTGTTTTATATTATTTTGGACCGTAATAGCTAGGATATTAGGTTCGTTTTGTTTTTGGGATTATCTCGTGGGTTTCCGGGTGAACATCTGTATGGATGCGGAAGAAATTGAGGTCAACGAAATTAGAACATAAGTTTGGATACAAAAATTGCTTCTCAAAGGGAATGACACCGAAACTAAAGAATTCTAACTGTAAGAGGTTAGAATGAGCCCCCGTTTCTCCACGTGGGTGTTGTAAGGCGACTATGGGATAATGTTTCTTTCTATACAGGGTGTAAGTGACAGCCTAGCAAATACTGAAACGGTGAACTCAGACTATAAAACTGAACAACTTTCGATATGGAGCCTACCTCAGGAAACGCAAAAAAAATCAGCTGTCCCTTACAAAACTGCTGTACCTAGCCGACTAAAATGTATGAGACAGCTGATTTTTTTTCGCGTTTCCTGAGGTAGGTTCCATAGTGAAACTTGTTCAGTTTGATGGTCTGAGTTTACCGTTTCAGTATTTGCTAGGCTGTCACTTACACCCTGTATAGAAAGAAACATTATCCCATAGTCGCCTTACGACACCCACGTGAAGAAACGGGGCCTCATTCTAACCTCTAACAGTTAGATTTCTTTAGTTTCGGTGTCATTCCCTTTGAGAAGAAATTTTTGTATCCAAACTTATGTTCTAATTTCGTTGACCTCAATTTCTTCCGCATCCATACAGATGTTCACCCGGAAACCTTAACCCAGTTTTGTAGACGAAAGGCTAACCTATACAGGGTGTAACATAACACCCTAGTAATACTTAAGGGGGTGCTTAAGACCATCAAACTGAACAATTTTCACTATGGAGCCAAATTCGAAACCCCAAAAAGCAATACTGCTTCATATAAAACTGCAGTACCAAATCGGCTGAAATGTATGGGGCAGCTGTATTTTTATGTTGTCTCTATGGTGAACGTTGTTCAGTTTGATGGTCTGCTGCACTCCCTTGAGAATTACACAAGCTTCAAATAAGGTGTTGCCTTACAATTGGGGAGCGTGTCATTTCTCTGTGGTACCATTCGACAAAAATTCGACCCATCGACTCTACACAAAATCTATCTATCTATCTATCACGCCTCTTTCCCAGTGGGGTAGGCAGAGACCAGGGCGCGCCACTTACTACGATCCTTACATACCTCTTTTGCCTCATGCACATCCATACATCTCTTCATACATGCCTGTCGGTTTCGAGTACTCCGCACCTTCTTTTTGTAGGCAAAATTGCCTTGATATGACTATTCATATAGACTATAAAATGAGATAATAATGTGAACTGAAGAAATCTGGACTAAATAATTTTCTGCTCTAAACGCTTTATTCGATTTCCATCTAGAAAGTTTTTGCAACCCTCTTTGTTTTTGCTCGAGAATATTACGAAAACATTTTTTCCTTTTTATTATTTCTTAGAGCATCTCTGTATCCTCGGACTGTTTATAATGGATAACAGAGAAAAATATACTTACAGCAAAGTTTGCATCAGAATGTTAGGTTGCATCACTTTAAGGGGTGATACAGAACAACTTTCCCTAAGAAACCTATAGGAAATTCGTAAAAAAAAACCTATCGTAAACATTTTTTTCATGTTCATTTTCATGACAGTCGGGGATTTCCCGGGCTTTATAGGGACTACATTTTTCGTGTGTGATAAAACTGATAAATAATAATATTTTGTACACTTTTGGAGTTACACGGTTAAACAAAAATAAGAACCCGTTAAAATATTTAATATTATTTTATAATCAGGTATTTCGATTTGGACTTATAATCAATGTCTCAAATATCTAAACTATTATAAAACTGTAACAGAAGTGTGTCTGTACATTGAAGATATTTACAAAAAAATAAATACGACATGGTTTTTTCCTGTCCCTGATTCCAAATCACCAATTTTTGGATTTTTTGTCTGCCTGTTTGTTTGTTTGTTTGTTTGTTTGTTTATTTGTTTGTTTGTTTGTTTGTTTGTTTGTTTGTTTGGGTGTTTGTTTGTTCGAGTATCACGCAAAAACTACTGAACCGATTTTGATGAAACTTTTTTTGTTTGGTAGCTTATCATCTGACTTAAAATCTGGTATATAATTTATGCGGACGAAGTCGCGGGTTAAAGCTCGTCTAATATAAAATCAATTCAAAGTAAAAAAATTTAATTTTAACCTTTAAATCCATGGGAAAAATATTGAAAACCAAAACAGTTCACTTCTCATGTCTTAGACCTTAGTCATCTCCAAGTGTCTCGTGAACAAAGGCACTAGATAACAAACAATTACTTCGCTTGCGGCACCCCTAATCTGGGTCTTCATTTGTGCCGTTATTGGCTGTGTTTGTGCAACCGTCGAATTTGGCTGGATCACAGGGTTCGCGTTTGTCTTTTGTTTCCTGCCTGGATTAGTAGGAACGAACAAATTGCCAGTTTTGTGCTCTAGTGGACTGGTGCTGCAATTTTTTGAGGTATTGCATGGTGGCTTACTTTAAGAATAAAATGTTTTTCGATTAGTGAAGACAGTAGGTACAACATATTATAGAGTAGATGAAACATTGATTATGGAAGAATGCAAGACGAAGATCGCAAAGTTTTGACTTCCAAAGAGGGACTTTACCCTCCTGGAGTTGTGCACGATCTATTGTAAGATTCCACTCCTTTCTTCTTTTATCCACTTCTCGAGAAGAATTCTTGGTAAAAGTCATGTTGCAGTATACAGGCACTAATTAATGTTTTATCACGTTTAGACAAATTATTGACTTTTGAAATTAAATCTCTGTCCAAGGAATTTCGTAGCATTTCGTTCGATGTAGCGAAACTTTCTGAAGTAGGTTACGCCAAATAACACGTACGCACAATGTCTTTTGGAAAAATATTGGCAAATTTACCAAAGAATTGAATGATGAGCTAGAATTGCTATAAAATTACGTTTTCAATTTCTACCTTCTTTGGCTAACCGCACTTCCTTCGCTGTAGAAAATATACGTGTCCAAGTAGGATATTTAATATTCTTGTGATTCGACACCCACCTGAATAAATCTATTTTGACATATTTTCACAGGTTTAATAGATGATTCAAAGGACGTTCCCACCTCCTTTTAATTTATTAGGTACTAAGCTGGTACTAAGTATATCCTGTTTTTGTAAGTCTTTTCAACATAGACCCAGAGCCCCCAACGGTCTAGGGCCTAAACGTATAGGAAAGCTGGATTCAGTCTAGCTCGAAAATAGACGCCAAAGTACATCATTTAGCCTCGGTCTTATGACTCAAAGCGGTCACTGAAATTTTTTACAGCGGTCAGACAATCGCGAAAAAATGGGGTCTGGGCCTAAACATATAGGAAACGAACTGGATGCATTTAAAGAAAGAGCCCTCTTAGGACAATACCACAGCATATTTAGTTTTTCTTAAATCGGTCACTGTTCAAAATCAGACCGGGGTTGAAAATCGAAAAAAATTGATCTTGGGCCTAAACATATAGGAAATGTGATTGTGTGGTCTGATTCTGTAAAGGTGACCGATCCGCCATGTAAGACCGGGTTTTTCGTGATGGGTAAAGTGTGTTCTGTCGATCCAAGGTGGTTTCACATTTCCTATATGTTTAGGCCCAAGACCCATTTTTTTCGATTTTCAACCCCGGTCTGATTTTGAACTGTGACCGATTTGAGAAAAACTAAATATGCTGCGGTATTGTCCTAAGAGGGCTCTTTCTTAAAATGCATCCAGTTCGTTTCCTATATGTTTAGGCCCAGACCACATTTTTTCGCGATTGTCTGACCGCTGTAAAAAATTTCAGTGACCGCTTTGAGTCATAAGACCGAGGCTAAATGATATACTTTGGCGTCTATTTTCGAGCTAGACTAAATCTAGCTTTCCTATACGTTTAGGCCCTAGACCGTTGGGGGCTCTGGATCTAACAGAATCCGCTACTTATTTCTATAGTTTAAAATACTTTTGTTGACTGACATGTGACTGACACAAGTCTATGTCATCATCCAGATAACATGCATGTTATGTTGAAATAAAGTGGCAATGTTTTTGTGACCGTAGGGTTGTGTCACTCTGGGAAGAGAAGACATTTTTTTTTAGACTATGGACGATCTTAAAACGAAACAAAAGTTTTAGTACCTATAGTGTCTTTAGTACAAAATCAGATTTATGTTGTGGAAAGTATAAAGGTTAAAAATTTACGATAAAATAAAGTACTTATATCTCATTGTTCTTTCCTTTACTAAATAAATTTCACTTTTATCTTGAAAATGCTTTAGAATTTTTTTCAAAGAGAATCTTGGTTTGGCTTGTGATTTTCTTTGTGCAAATATTTCATTTGCGAAGTTTTTTTGCATTTTAATCATTTGAGGTTTAATTTATAATATCTAGGCACTTAAATTTAGATGAAGCTGAGAATTAATTACTTTTCAAAAATGTATAAGAAAGTACTAATTAAATTTACTGTTTTAGTATTGTTTTAGTTGCTATATGGACTCACTATCGGTCAATCAGCAGCAGTAGAAAATTGTAAAATTACTATGGAGATTATGCATCATTCGATTATGATTTTGAAAGTGTTCGAAAGATTCAAAAGTAGGACTTCTGTAGTCTGGACAGAGTTTCGGTACTACTAGTGAAACGTGGATATTATGAGTTTTCAGAATATGTCTGACTACCCCATTTGGGAATATAGTCGTAAGTATATGCAGGTATGCCTCTGTTGAACGTTTGTCCAATTTAAATGATTAACAACCAAAGGCCGGTTGGAACGTGGAGGGTAGAAACAACGTCATTGGGTAGAAAGGCAAAACCCCTTAACTTTAGAAGTGGAAATAGTGGTTGTTATGATAGGGCACTACTAGACGGCTCCATAGCTTTCATTATTCCGATCGGTTCCCACGTGTCTGTCCCCTAAAGTTTAATCCGTGCCCAAATATTTTCTTTCGGAACTGATAGGAGTTTCGAACTTGAACTCTAAAAAAAAGCGTTAGTCATAATAATATCACTTGGATAGCTTTCTGTCTGACCTCATTTTTGACTCTACCACCGCGTCGGAACTACAGCACAAATCTTTAAAATAAAAGCGGTCAAGTGCGAGTCGGGCTACTCGAGCACCGAGGGTTCCGTACCACACAACCACAGAAGACAACATTATTAACTTAGAAAAAAAATCTTTTTTTGTCCGGGACCTTTAGCGCAAGACCGACTTGCACTTGACCGGTTTTTAGTATTCGTTGTTATTTTGTAGAGCTTGCTCTATAATCACACTTAGTTTGACGCTTGTATATATTACCGTTTTTACGATAGAGCGTGAAGAAAAAACATTGATAAAAACTAGTTTCTTGTTGAGAACCCCCTTAATTTTTAACTTTTTGACATTTTTATTATTTGTTAACAAATCCGCCGTAACAACGCACATTCTGTGAAAATTTCAACTATCTAGCTTTTACGGTTCAAAAGTTACAGCCCTAAATTTTATTTTATTTATTTATGAACATTTCAGTATACATTGTCTTATATTTACATTATTTTGATGATACCAAAAAACCCTAATTGGGTTTGTCTTGGCACCTTTTAAATTTTTATCAAAGTTGTAGGTAAGTACACAAAGATTTTTATACACCACTAAACGAATGCCGAGACCAGCGCAGCGCGCGTCCAAGATAGCGTGAATGATGCTCACTTACGTTCTCTCGAACGCGCACTGTCCGTCGACAACAGGTTACTATACAATCGGAAATCTTGTTGCACCACATACAGGCTGTTTCTTTTTGACGTTATATTTTACCGTTTTTTGACTTTTATTTTATTTTATTTATTTAGGTAATGTACATACTTGAGTAGATGTAGATATCTTATATTTACGTATATGATTATAAATGTATGTGTTATATAAAATATATGTTTCTATTTATGTATTATTAGGTAATTATGATATATAGGTATTATATGTGTATTATGTGGTATGTTGGATACAATATTATATATGTGTAATTTAAAGTGTTATATGCTCGTATACAGCTGTAGGTAGTGTTTGAATATTTTTGTTTTAATATTTTTACTATTTAGTGTATTTCTTATATGGTCTGGTAAATTATTATGTAATCTAGGTATTAAGTATCTACAAGTGCGTCTTCCATAGAAGTTATTACATTTTGATGTAGCCATAATTCGTCTACTGACTTGTCTTGTTTGCGTTTTGTGTTCAATAGGGTGTAGGAAGTTTTCCTTGTTTGTATGTTGTTCAACCAGAAGGGAGAATTTGACTTTGTCATGTACCGGTAAGACTTTACAATATCCGAATAAGCCACTGTAGTCATCCTTATATTTCTCCTTGATCTTCTTAGGTACTATAGTTTTAAGTAGCCTAATTTGCAGTGAGTATATCTTGTCTAAATAAGTGACGTATGTTCGGCCATAACTTGTGATACCGTATGATATGGCAGACTCAGCTAGTGCCAGATATAGGTTGCGGAGGATCTTATAGGGTACTTTGTACTTGATGAGATATATTTTTGCCAATATTGCTCGAAGTTTGTTACAGAGGTTATTGATATGTGGACTCCAGTTAAACCTATCATCCACGATCAGTCCCAGGTACGTAGCTTGTCGTACTTGTTCTATATTGTTGCACAGGCCATCACAATGCATCCCGCTATATTTATGCAGGCATTCATGTTTATGTGCAATGAGATTGATTGTTTCTGTGCCTTTGGTATTGTGTGAAGATCGGATGTGTAATAAATTGGTTTTTCCTTCATTTAGGACTAGGCCCGCATCATGAGACCACATACTCAGCGCCGTAAAGTCTTTTTGTAGTTTTTGTAACGCCACATCAATGTTCTTGTCAGTTGCGATGAGGCATGTGTCGTCTGCAAATTGATATATTTTACTATGTTTGATAATGTTTTTTGCATCATTGACGTAAATAAGATAATGCAGTGGACCGAGTACGGATCCTTGTGCTGTACCTCTTTTTATGTTTATTGTATCGCTTGTGGACATTCCCACTTTCACTTTGTATCTTCTTTCTTCTAGGTAATTTTCGCACCAGTTAAGTAGAGGACCTCTTATTCCTGTTTCATCTAACCTCTCTAACAGCTGATCGTGCCTGAGGGTGTCAAACGCTTTGCTGTAATCTATGAACACGAGCAGGACATGTTCTTTTCTGTCTAAATGGGAATTAATGTGGTCAGTAAATTCCGTAAGCAAAAGAGTTGTACTTTTGTTGGGTCTAAATCCAAATTGTGTGTCTGTGAGAATGTGATTTTGCTCGTAAAAGTTGTACATTAGTGCAGCAATGTATTTTTCGATTATTTTGTCTAAGATGGGTAGTAATGTTATGGGTCTGTAATTGGAATATACATCATGGTTTCCCTTTTTGTAAATTGGTCTTACTAGTCCACTCTTAAGTTCCATCGGATAGAGTCCTTGAGATACGCTTGTGTTAATCAAGTTTGTTATAGCACCAACAATTTTATCTCCTATACGTTTTATGTCCAATGCTCGTATTTTATCTATACCTGGGGCTTTGCGAGTGTTAATTGATTTGATAATTTTTTTAACGGAGTCTTTACTAGCTTTTTTAAAATATATTGATTTGTCCGTTGAGGTTAGGTAACTTGTTTTATTTAGTAAGGGCTTATCACAGTTAGGTATTATATCTGATACCATTTTCTCAAATTCTACACCAAAATTATTTGCAATACTTTTTTCGTTGACTGTATCATGTTTATTAAATGCTTTCATTATAATATCTTCAATCGATTTCGTTACCTTACCCATTAGATTATTTAGTATTTCCCATGTTTTCCTAGGATCTTTTCTGTTTTCATTTATTTTATTTTGGATATATTCATTTCGTGTCTTTTCTATTAGCTTATGTGTTCGGTTTCTCATTTTGTTGTATTCAAGCCTCAGTACTCTATTCGTAGGATCTTTTATGCATTGTATAAATTTTTTATCTGTCTTAACACACTTGTTTTTTATTTTATTAGTAACCCATTTCTCTTTATTACGTTTAGAGTTCATGTTATATATTTTCTTGGTATAGGTGGATAGATCATAAGCGTTTTGAAAGCTATGTGTGATAAAATTATATATCTCATTAGGGCACTGCATATTATTAGTTGAGTCCCATTTGACTTTATTCAACTCAACGTATACCGATTCATTGTCTATCAGGGTAATAATTTTAGGAACACGCTGTACTTGCCTTATTCCGGAGAATGTCGCCGCTACCATGCGGTGGTCGGCCAGAACGGTTCCAAGCGCCGCAGAATAAAGTTCCTCTGTGCGATTTCTTATAAAAATGTGGTCAATACATGATTTGGTGATTTTACCTTTAACTGTCTCGATTCTAGTGTAGTCAGAAATAGCGCACAGAAGACCTTTCTCTGACATGAGATTTATGTACCTGTCCTTTATGATACTTTCAGGTTTAATGTCAAGATTCAGGTCTCCGGCTAGGACAAAGTTTTCGTTAGTACAGTGTTTATTTGTGATCAGTGGTAGCTCAGTTTTTAGGAATGAGTGTATATTGTTACGTGGGGGTCTATACAATGCACATAAAAGTGTAGTGAATTTGTCAGATGTTGTGATTTTACCCATTAGGCACTCACAGTGCATGGTATTTTGTACAATTCTCTTAAAAGTGTGTTTTTGATGCACATATATTACAATACCCCCGCCTTTACGGTTTTTTCTTAAGTTCATGTGCATTGTATAGCCCTTTATGTTAAACATGCCACTCACACTCTCGGATATGTTAGCTTCTGTTAGTATAATTACATCCAGTTGATTTTTGTGTATGCTTATATGGGAAAGAAGTTTGGAGTAGTTTTTTATTGTGGATCTAATATTAATATGAATAACGGTAAAATTTAACGATTTAGGTATTAGTTCAAAATATTTATTTAACGAAGGGCAATCAAGAATTTCTGTGATTTCCTGTTGGTTAGCCATTTTAAATACAATGTTTATTTATATGCATAGGTAGTTAGGTTAACAAATAGATGATCTAGGCTAGGGTAGGTACCTTTAAACTGAAAGTTGTTCAATATCATCCTCAAATCTTATAACTTTTATCTTGCTGTTATCTTCTTGGCGTGCTAGAATTTTTCCTTCTGCTGTGCACCAGACATGCTTATAGGCTCCAGTATCCTTTAGGTTCTTCTTAGAGTGATAAAGAAGAGTTTTATTGTGGATTGTAAGGGCATAGCGTACGATGACATTCCTTCCTGCTATATCTTTATCAACAGCGCTTCGGAGCATCACGTCAGATACGGTCAGTTTAAGAGCCCTGGATGATTTCACCCACGCAGAGCGATCACTCCCTTCCTTTAGCTCAATTAGTAGGATGCCATCAGTTTTGTCTCCTTTCGACCTCTTCACTCCCTTCAGTTCGCGTTCATCTTGCCGCAGTTTTTCGGCAATATCCTTCGCGATTTTTGAGACGTCCTCACCTTCTTCGTATGGGATACCAGCTACTTCTAGGTGATTGAGTAGAGTCTTCTGTTCCGCTTCATTAAATTTTTGTTCTAATGCCAGTACCTTTAGCTCCAGATTCTTATTCGTGTTTTCTAGGTTTTCATTTTTCTTCTCCAGTACCTTCATTTTAGACTTAACTGCTCTCGATTCTTCCTCATACTCATCTATTTTCTTGCTGCAGTAATCGATACTATTCTCTATCTCAATTAGCTGTTTCCTCACTGCTTTTTCGATATCCTTCGTTAGGTTTTGTAGTGCCTTTTGAATGTCCATTGGTACAGTTTTTGGCCGAGCTTTAGGGGTTTCGTCCAAAATTTCCTCTTCTTCCTCATCCTCTGGGATCACTAGAGACGTCCTCCGGGGTGTGTTCTTATAGCATTCATCACAAGTCCATTCCAGCCTCCCTGAAGTTTTGATGGCCGCAAGCTGCTTGGTGGTTAGTCCAGCGCATTCAGTGTTGGCGTGAACTAGTGTACCACACTTATTGCATTCAACTCCAGGATTCCTCTTGGTGATGGACTTATTACACTGGTCACATTTCGGTAATTTTGATGGAGCCATATTGAGGGTAGTTTATGGTTCGATACGATTCGATAGTTAGTTACGCACAAGTTACTCTCGCGGGCGACGAACGTCGAATGAATAGGTCGGACAGACGGACGGACGGACAGACGGACGGACGGACGGACGGACGGACGGACGGACGGACGGACGGACGGACGGACGGACGGACAACGTAGGCTTAGTAATAGGGTCCCGTTTTCACCCTTTGGGTACGGAACCCTAAAAAAGAATGTACATAGTTACCTACAAAGTACAATTACAAATAATTTTCCGAAAACTCTCATTTTTTTTCCCAATGTTGGGGACAGCATTCTCAGCCTATAATGAACAGCTGGTAGAGGCTGCCGCTACAGTTCTTGATTAGTCTTAACTAGAGTTTACCCTTGACTTTGTCCTCACAAATTATATACTTACCAGATTTTAAGTCAAATCATAAGCTATCAAACAAAAAAGTTTCAATAAAGTGGGTCCGTAGTTTTTGCGTGATGCTGTTACAATCTAACAAACATTTATAGTTTTATAATAGTACAGATTTAGAATGTTCTTTCGTCGATTCTATTTTATTATTACCATTAGGATTTTAGTAAAAAAAACTGCTGGATTTTATAGCCCTTATCACTTATATCAATCAACTTTTTAGTAAGCTCGCCCTACTTACATATCTTACCCAATACTTTAACGAATATCTATGTGTATAATGAACTGTTTCAATAAATCATTAGCATTATGCGAATCAAAGAACAAGCACAAAACAGAGCTATATATACATTTAAAACCCAACGCTGAAAAAAACATAAAAGAGAATTTTTCTTTTCAAACCTTCTTTACCGAATAATCACTCGTATAATCTTTACGTGCGAATACTCCAGACCTTATTATTTCAGGATAACTGAAAACGATAAATCTGTTTTGTACTTTTAAGCCTCCAACCCTGCTTCCTTTGTACATGTTTTCATGTTCGGGTTCCGTACCACCTGTCGCAGACTAATTGGATTCTTTACATGAAAATTTTGTCCCTTTGGGGTCCCACAAAAACCAAAAAACCCTGACCTCTCCATCTCTCCTCTCGCAAAGAAATAAACGGTGAAATTCGGAAGATCTAATGGTCTTCGGAGGTCAGGTTATGTTGGTGGAAATTACCCCATCTGACCCTTCCGCTTGCCTTGATTAACGGTTCTAGCCTTTGTGTAAAACATACCTTTTAACATGAATTAATGCGTTATGTTTGGATGGTAAATATGAAAGCGTAATCAATGAAATTACAGCATTAAAATCATCTATTGACCAGTGTATTGTTTGTGTGTCTCCAACATTACATAAAACAAAACAAGTATGTTTTATATTTCCTTCATATATTCAGTATGAAAATGGTGTGCTCACGTGCTCGCTTTGCATGAGCATCTACAGGATGAAATTGATATCATTAGCATCCTTTTAAACTAAGTGTCTACCCATCAAACTGAACAACTTTCACTATGGGAGCAAACCGATCGGAGCAACAAAAAATCAGCTGCTCCATACTAAACTGCAATGCTTACGGGACACAAATGTATGCAACAGCTGATTTTTTTTGCTCCGATTGGTTTGCTCCCATAGTAAAAGTTGTTCAGTTTGATGGGTAGACTCTTAGTTTAAAAGGATGCTAATGATATCAATTTCACCCGGTATACAAAGAAGATTGGCTATGCTAGCCATATTAGAGGTCATTAACACTAACAACGGTGTAAAAGCAGGATCGCCAGCCGTCGCTATGACGCGACGCGCTATATGGTCGAAATCGGTAGGTAGATTCTAAATATTCTTTATTTGCACACCAAAAACATACAGCAACAAAAACAGAATAAAAGAACGTAAGGGTACAAACGGCGGCGGCTTTAATAATATAACTTCTGTTATTTTGTATACCCATTACAAAATTACAATAATAAGCAATCCCTTTAGAAATAATTGAATAGATAAATAAACGTTATCATTCCTTTTCACAACAACTATAAATCACCATTGCGTTCAAATCACAAACTGAAAAAATGTTCTAAGGTCACTTCTCATTCTATATTCCGAATCCGTTCGCTATTTTCTCCCGCGACGAATTCTTGGGCCTATACCCGCACATTCGAACTTCGCAATTGCGTGACCGTTTTTGTTCCAATGTCAACTCTATTACAATGAAGTGCGGACCGAAACAGTGGCGATATATCGAACATCGAAAGTCCGGGTACAGGGCTTGAATCATTCAGTTCAATGCCTCAGTTGAATCGTTTTTGCTATCATTAGCTTTCCAGTCGCCTTTGTACAACGAGAAAGAAAATTGTTTCTTTGCTTTGTTTGCTAATCCGAGAGTTTCAAGTTTAATGCAGGTTCGGGGAAGTTTTGTTCTAAGACTGTTTTATAGTTAAGCGAGGTTTACTTTTATCTAATTCTAGGGTAAGGATGAGACAGCTTGATGCCTTCCTTGTTGGCCTGAGTTTGCGTTGTTTAAGATTGAGTAGGGAGGAATGAATGATAAGAGAAGGCATTTACTTAGTTTTGGGAGGTGGACGTCAGAAAGAGAGGACGAGGAGACATGTGACACGTAATTATGTATATTTTCTCAAACATGCTTGGAAATGTGAGCATTATTTTGACAACCTTCTTCGAGATAAATCGAAATTGCTGTACTGGCCAACTACATGCGCGCAGCGGCCGGCAATGTTTGTATGAAAATCCATATCTGTCGTGTTTTGCGGCCAAATAAATTACATAGTAAACTCATATCTGTCGTGTAATTTAAAAATGGAACGATCTTTTTCTCCTAAACATGGCGACCAAGGAGGTAACTCATCAAAGGTTTTATTTAAATTTCGAACTGGCTTGCAAATAGAAAGCTGTTTATTGAAAAAAAAAAATTGTTGTTCGTTGTTCGTCATTGATTTTGAAAAGAGTTTTAATTTCCGCGAATAATTTGAGAAAATTTACTGTTTTAATTTCCGCGCATTGTTTGAGAAAAGTACTATACAAGCCTTGGCCACAACTAGGCATTGATGGACTTACTTATGTGTGCCTCGGCTTCGCCTCGGCCCACATTTACACGTTCGTCCATCAATGCCTCTGTTGCTGGCCGCTGCAGTAATGTGCTATATGTGGGGCTGTAAGTAGTGATTAACTATATTTTGAACACGCTCTAAATTAGCTTCACCTATAATGTGTAACTAACAAAGTAAGTACCTATGAAAAATTTAGATAAGTAGATTTTAATTTACTTCTAATTGTATCGATTTGATCTTTTGCAAGCGTATTGCAATTTGGCTGACAACACAGTAGTATAGTACCATCAAAGTGATCTGATGATGGAGCCAAGAGGTGGATAGTAGAAGTTTGGTAACTAGTAAACCCTTCGAATTTTGGCTTATTTGGTTTAATAAAACCGGTCAAGTGCGAGTTGCGAGGGTTTCGTACCACACCACCACAGAACACAACATTATTAACTTAGAATTTTTTTTCCGGTACCGTTAGCGCAAAACCGACTCACACTTTGCCGGTTTTTAGTATTTATTGTTATTCTGTAGAGTATGCTCTATAATCACATTAAGTTTGACGCTTGTATGTATTACCGTTTTTACGATAGAGCGTGAAGAGAAAACGTTGATAAAACTAGATTCTTGTTGAGAACCCCCCTTAATTTTTTTCTTTTTGAAATTTTTATTATTTGTTAACAAATCCGCCGTAATAACGCATAATCTGTGAAAATTTTAACTATCTAGCTATCGCGGTTCAAAAGTTACAGCCCTAAATAGGTAGATGACCTAGATGACAGACGGACGGACGAGCGGACAGACAGACAGACAGACAGACAGACGGACGGACGGACGGACGGACAACGTAGGCTTAGTAATAGGGTCCCGTTTTCACCCTTTGGGTATGGAACCCTAAAAAGCGTGTTTTTTAGTTTTTTGAAACCATAACTTTTCCATAACCGCCGGGCATAATATAAATAGCTCATACTGTCGTACATACTCGTAAATTCCATAGAAATTAGCAATAGGTATAGGTTTAGGAATCCCGCCTCAGGATGTAGTTTCAATAGAGTCTCTATCTCTCATCCATATTATTCCATATAATAAAGATTGGTATTACAAATATAAGTTGTAGAATGAAGGAAATTGCAAATAAAAACATTCAATTTCCTCTCTTTTATTATACAAATATTTAACCTTTCATGGTTCACGAGTTTACGACGTCCCTTCAATAACTTGGGTGATTGTTATCTTTCATTTTATTATTTTTCGTTTGTCTTTAGCCACCGTTCTTGGGCCAAGCTGTGGTAGCAATACAATAGGGTCATAAATTATGCTTTTTTACAGAAGGTTTTTACTATTTTGTAGAGCTCTTAAAGTCCAAACATTTATACAAGTTAGTGACGTAATTTTCAAATTAAATAAAAAGATACAGGGTGAAATTAAAATCGTTGGCAGCCGTGTACAAATCAAAACGAAGCAACTTTTACTATGAGACCAAACCGGAAATCGTATAAAAATAATCTGCTATTCTATATACCTATTAAACTGCAATGCCTACTCGACTAAAGAATGTAGTTTTTTGATTTTCCGTTCCGTATGTACTTTTCGTCAATTCAAATGTTTAACTTGTCGTTGCTTCTTCATAATTGTATTAGGCTTTGTCTGAGAGAAGGCGATGCCAAACATTAACTAAATGATAGGATAACCATCCGCACACATACCCTGCATAAATAGATACAACATACTTCCATCTATACTTATAAAAGAGGTCCGTGACTGACTGACTGACAGACAGACAACGCACAGCCTAAACCGCTGAAGATAGAAACATGCAAATTGGAATCTACAGGGTGTAACAAAACACGCTAGTAATACTTAAGGGGGTACTGAGGGCGTTGTACCGGACCTTTTGAAAATATCCATTATAAAACCCATTCACAAAAGCGGAAATAGTAAAGATCCCAACCAATATCGTCCCATCGCATTACTATCTACGTTCTCTAAAATACTTGAAACAGCTATGACTAAACAACTTTATCCCTTCTGTGAAAAGTACAACATCTTCGACGATAGGCAATACGGATTTAGGAAAAATCGATCAACAACATTAGCTGTGTACAAAGTAATCCAAGAAACGCTTAATATAATAGAGAACAAAAAATACGCGATTGGATTACTACTCGACATGAGCAAAGCCTACGACAGAGTCTCACATGAAATCTTATTAAAAAAATTGTACGGTATAGGCGTAAGAGGTTTAGCGCACGATTGGTTTGTATCATATCTTAAAAACCGTAAACAATTCGTTGAAATAGAGCATTTAAATACAGATACAGGTACTAGGGAACACGTGAGGTCAAAGGAGAAATATATGACGGGCTCTATTCCCCAGGGAAGTGTACTCGGATGTATACTTTTTCTCATTTACATCAATGATCTACCTAAAATATTTGACAATACGTGTTTTTTGTTTGCTGATGACATTACAATTATATTTCCTGCTGTAAATGAATTATACCTAAATTCGTATCTTAATAATTTGTTTGACATACTCCTAAATTGGCTAAATGACCACAATCTTCAATTAAACCTGACAAAAACAAAATTAATGCAATTTAAACCCTATCAAAAATCACCTTTGACAATTGAATTCTCCCTGAACGATGCAAAGTTACAATGTGTAAACACCTCTAAGCTTCTAGGTCTGAATATTGACACCCACATTAATTGGAAAGCCCACATCCAAAAATTGAAAAGTAAGCTGTCTGGATTCACATATGCACTTCATAAACTAAAACAATCGACAGACTTAAAAACGGCGAAAATCGTTTACTACGCATATGCCCACTCTTGGCTATCATATGGCGTTATGCTGTGGGGTAATAGTACGGAAGTAAATCAACTATTTGTATTGCAAAAAAAGTGCATTCGAATTTTGGTTCATATCAAGCAACTAGAGTCATGCAAGCCACATTTCATTGAACAAAAAATTCTAACCCTAACTTCAATATATATTTTAGAAAACTGCAAGTTTGTAAGAAAACATTTTAATTTATTTCCGCAGCTCATACGACCAGCTAACCTACGACCAAAAAACAAGTTAGCTTTACCTTCCTCGAGATTCCAAATGGTCAGAGACGGTCCGCATTCGATGTGTATCAAGATATACAATAAAATCCCGGAAACTATAAAGACCCATGGGCAAGAAACGTTTGTTAGAGAACTAAAACAATTTTTAAACAATAGGGCATACTATACACTGCAAGAGTTTTTCGCCGATCCTTTGTAGGTTATAAACATTAGGTACCTAGATATTAAAAAAACTATAATACTATTGACATGCATTTATAAATAGGCGATTAGCATGATTATTTCTAATGATATTATAATGAATTCCTAATTTATTCTTATTTTATTTTAATTGTTTTGTATCTATTGTTTCTGTTATAGTTTATCCTTTGACATATCAATTATTAATTCCTCATGCATACTAGCGACCGATAAAATGTACCCAACTTTAAAATAATGTATTTTAGACTTATACTGTGTTGCAGTGCCCTTACAGGGTTTCTATGTCTTGTACCTACTAACTTAAAACCTAAGACCATGTAAACTAACACATAGAAAAGCAATAAATATATGAAATATGAAATACTTCAGACCATCAAACTGAACAACTTTCACTATGGAGCCAACATCGAAATCGCGAAAAAAAAATCCGCTCTTTCATACAAAACTGCAGTACCGTCTCGACTCAAATGTATGGGACGGCAGATTTTTTTTATTTTTTCTCAGCGTTGGCTCCATAGTGAAAGTGGTTCAGATTGATGGTCTGAAGCACCCCCTTAAGTATTACTAGGGTTTTTTGTTTCACCCTGTATATTCTACAGAGAATGTAGGTGTGGACTAAGAAATGATTTTTTGAAAATTGACCCCTAAAGGGGTAATCCACGCGGACGAAGTCGCGGGACAATGGCTAATCGTCAATTTATAAAAAAAAATGTAATCTTCCGTTGTGTCAAGTAGTAATAAAGCTATCCCTTTGTCTGCAAGGCAGAAAATACAACATTTTTAATTTTATGTTTTTTTTTTTTACCATTATTATTATTATTTTATTCCAATGCTTGTATAAATAATTTTCTAATGATTTTTTTTTGTAACATTTTTATTTTGATTTCATAGACATAAATTATACTTAAGTACCTATTATTACTATTATTTTGATTCAATGTTTGTATAAATAATTTTCAAATCTAATGCTAACTAAGCAATTGTTTTCTCTTTTATTTAATGTAAAAATTTTATGTGCCTAATTTTATTACGAATGTCGTTATTGTTTGGAGTTATTGAATTTTGTCACTGTTATATTTATTTTAATGAATGTTATGAATCTATTATAGTAATGTTATTGAATTTAATTTGTATTATTTGCGATACTGCTAAGCAACTAAGCAACTTCATAGGAAAAACACAGGACGAGACAAAAAACTACAAAACAGAACAAAAGAACTGCTGGAAAAAAGGCGATTCTTACTAACGCATGGAAAAAGCCACACTAACGCATTCAAGGCTATCTGTAAAGAAACTCGAAAGAACGTCGAAATGGACATCGAGGCGTACCGAGAAAGAGTAGTGCAGAACATCATTGACAAATACAAAGGTCCCAAAGTATTCAGAAAAGCCCTCCAACCTGGTACACAGCAAATCACGAAGCTTAAGGATAAAGATGGTAACCTAATCACGGAACAGAAACAACTCCTTAAAATTATAGAGGATTACTACCAGGAATTGTATACATCTAAGAACCCAAAGCCATATGGTACAATATCCAATAAAATAACAAACGTTGGATCTGAAGATGTACCAGAAATAACAGACACCGAGATAAAACTCGCCCTGAACAAAATGTCCAACGGTAAAGCTCCCGGGGAAGACGATGTCATAGTAGAAATGGTCAAAGAGGGAGGAGACTCAGTAATAAAGTTTCTGAAACAAATCTTCAACAAGTGTTTAGAAGAAGGCCGGATACCAGAAAAATGGGAGAGTGCGACTGTTATCATACTGCTCAAGAAAGGTAATAAATCCGACCTGAATAATTACCGTCCCATCAGCCTGTTATCACAACTCTACAAACTACTGACCAAGATTATCACAATCCGTCTGACCAATAAACTGGACTTCTATCAACCGGTGGAACAGGCGGGATTCAGAAGTGGATTTAGCACCATGGACCACCTACTGGCTATGAGAATAGTCATCGAAAAGGCCACAGAATATCAAATGCCTTTGTGGCTCGCATTTATTGATTATAAGAAGGCCTTCGATAGTATCGAGTCCTGGGCAGTTATTCAGTCCTTACAAAATGCCAGAATAGATCACCGCTATATTAACTTAATAGAAAACATCTACAAAAATGCGAAATTAAAAGTAAACCTTCCACCAGAAACGAAACCAGTTTCAATAAAGAGAGGGGTAAGACAGGGAGATACCTTGTCTCCAAAACTCTTCACACTGGTGCTGGAAGATATTTTTAAAATGCTGGATTGGGAAAATCTAGGTCTTTTGGTGGCAGGAAAAAGGCTGAATAACCTAAGATTCGCGGACGATATCGTCTTAATCTCGGACAACCCTAGCGACCTTGAAACCATGATTCAGGAACTTGGCGATGCATCTGGACGGTTTGGATTGGAAATGAATCTCGACAAAACCAAGGTTATGACGAACTGCCCAAATAATGATGCGATCATTAAGATAGACCAAACCGTCATAGAACGAGTGCAGAAGTACGTATATCTTGGTCAAGAGGTCGTCATGGGTAAAGAAAACCAGACTAACGAAATAGACAGGCGCATAAGACTAGCATGGGCAGCCTATTCCAAGATTGAGTTCGCCTTCAAAATGAAAATTAAGGCTGAACAGAAAGCTCGCATACATGACCAGTGCATCCTACCGGTGCTCACTTACGGAGCGGAGACATGGGTTTTCACAAAGGAGGTCACCAACAAACTCAGAGTAGCGCAGAGAGCAATTGAGAGGAAAATGGTAGGAGTTACGCTAAGAGACCGAAAGCGAAACGAATGCCTCAGAGAGCAGAGCAAAGTCACTGACGTCATCAAGCGTATCGCGAAACTCAAGTGGCAATGGGCTGGCCATATCGCCAGAAAAGAAGGCTCGTGGGGCAAAGCACTGTTGGAGTGGAGACCGTGGGGAGAAAAACGTCCAAGAGGGAGACCGTAAATGCGTTGGTATGACGATATCAAAAGAACAGCTGGAGTCAAATGGATAGAGACAGCACAAGATCGAGAAGGATGGCATAGACTGAAGGAGGCCTACACCATTATGGTTGAAAACGGCTAAGAAGAAGAAGAAGATATTGAATTTAATTTGTAATAGCTTTAAATACGACAAATGTTGTTCTGTGTTTCACAGCATGCTGTGCCCACAATGGGTATCATATGTTGATCCACTCTGTTTAGTAACACCTCTTATACATGAATAAATGAATTATGAATTATGAAACAAAACATCAATCTTCAGTCGCCTCAAATACAGGGAAAAAAGTCATACTCTACTACCTATTCGTAACTGTTATTACCTATTCGTATGCCTATTCCAAGAAACAAGGCACTCAAACGCTTTTAAGCTGAAACATTTCACAGCATTCGGATACTTCTAAAGCCTCTCTCGAATGCAAGATTATTTTCCTTTTGCCAATGACGCTGTCCTTCTGAAAGTAATTTCCATTGGCCTCCAAGCCAATATATATTTTTTTTAAACTCACTGAGAACGATTTCGCGGTAATTCTTTATTTTTTTGCTGAAACAAAGACGAGAATTGTTTCTTTGTTTGCGAGAAATTTCCTGTTTTTAGAATCGCATCGCAGTATTAAACATGCTTGGTTGAAATGAAACAAACTATGTAACTTTGCTATCTTTTCAGTAAACTCTGATTCAAAGCATTTACACACGGCGGGTACACATCAAGCTATACAAAACCAAAACCAATATAAGCTGGCCGCGCGTAGGCCGATGACGCATAACGTCAGCGCGGCCAGCTTATATTGGTTTTAAGTATAGCTTGATGTGTCACCGTGTGTACAATAGTAATGCGACATATTTTAGCGATCATCTATAGTATCATCATCATCATCTATCGTGATCTCTGCTGTGACACAACCCAATAATCATGGCGGGGTGTATCGAGACGTCTGTCCATCACGCGTGCCCAATGCGCAATGTGGAACCGAATTTTTTGTCTAGAGCCTAGGTAAGTAGCTCCCGATATTTTCCTTTAACGTTTGAGAAACATTGTAGATACTCCTCTGTTGACAATTTGAATAATAGTGGACCCAATTGGCTGTGTGCACGACGCTGGCGCCATCTAGCGCACTACAGCCCCGTGGATTATTTGTGCATAAAATGTTAGGATAAAGTTTGTTATTTTATATTAAAATATAGTAAAAACTAAATAAATGAGCAATACTGACGATATTAAAAATGTTATAATACCTAACTAGCCGGGATTCCCATTCTTTGTTACAAAATTCTCATACAATCTTTCACCACCGTTTTTACACCTTTGGGGATGAATTGCGTAAAATCTTTTTTTGTGAACACCTAGATGACAAAAGTATTAGTATTTGCTGGTTTGGATATTTGAGTATTGAATGAGTGTGCGGATTTGCATAGATTCAAGCAAATCTGACACAGCTTCGCCGTCAGTAGTTCAAATTTCTACCACAGCGTGCGCTGCGATCGACTTGACAGTTCCCAACACCCACTTCGCACATAGCCAATACATAGTGTAAAATTAAATGCATTACACGGGGAGCTTCAGACCTTAATGGTTAGGTTAGGTTAGATAATGTGACCACTTAGAGAGTAAGTGGAGTCGAGCGAAGCGTGTGTCCTATGCATCATGAGTGTTATGATAAACAATGTTCTGCGAAATTAAATTATACGATACGATACTTCCGAATTATGTGGGCAAAAGACCACCTCTGTGTAGCCATCTCTCACCACTAGACACGTCATTCCATCCTGAAACTTCAAATGCTAAATGTAGGTGTGGCGCCTCCGGTTCAAAAGAACCTAAAACCAAAATGTTTTATTACCATTATGAACTAATTTCAAAATCATCTTTTCCCAAAATGCCTGAAATTAAAAATGACTGATTTTTCTTTTCCAATGACTGAACACAAAAATGGCGGTGGGGGTACAGTTGTACACAAAAACATATGATCTTAGACTGCATAAAAATTATTAACTGAAAATATTACGATTACAAATATAGATTAATAAATTGTTTCTTAGTACATTCTTAAACAGAAAGTTGGTAGCTGTAGCAATGTTTCTGTCAACCCCGAAAGGGATTACGGTCGTGAGTTTATGTGTGTATGTATACTTCTGAATGTAAATTTTATACCAAAAGATAATTTTGGCTTAGGATATTACGCATAACGAATGGATGCTAATCATTAGTATGCCAAGTGAGTTTATGCCATTAAATAATTTTATGCCTTTAGTGGTCGCTAAAAATGATGCCAAAATAGAGAGAACCGTTACAAATAGTACATTAGTCACAATAAACTCACCTTACGCTATCTTTCGGTGAACATTCTAGTAGGCTCACCATGAGTTTTCTCTGTACGTTATTCTTATTAGGTAAAATAAATAAATAAATAAATAAATAACGCTCACAGGCATATACATTGTAATGATCCCAAGAAAGCACTATTAATAGGCTGTTTATTATGGAAACCATACAACAACGGCACAAACATGTAAACATCCATGACCGAACCGGGATTCGAACCCAGGACCCTGGTACTGTAATTGCGGCGCCAATTTTGTATGACAGAATTAATTCTCAACGTAAGCACTAGAAGCGCTGTACGAAATTTAATACAAAAACTGTAGTTTACTACAGTAAAACTACTGTAGTAAACTACAGTTTTTGTATTTATTATATGAGTTCAAACTGTAGAGTTTAAACTCATGGTAAACCCACTGAAGTTCCCCCACGCCAACGAGGGCCTCTATTACCCAAGCTAAATGTTATTTACGTTGATAATGTAACCGTGTCTTAAATCCTGCAAAACCTTTTAAATTTACCAACCTCCCTAAAGACCCTAATTGAGCAACACCAACAAACACGTTCCACGTTTAAAATGGTAACAGTTTAATCCATTATTTTTTAAACTTCGAATCGTTTCGAATCGCTAATGGAAAACAGAAATCCCCACGGATTTATTTTTAATCAGAACCTGCGCATGAGAGATGTGCATCAAAATGGAGTTAACTCCGCTAATCTCGCAAAAATAACATTTCCATTCAAAATGAGAGTGGTTATGCAAAATTGAATAAATTTATCGAATTATGAAATCGTTTTCTGTTGTTATTATTGCGTTAACTGATGCGAACTATACAATATTTTACCACGGCAGTTGCGTATCGTATCTCATTTATTTACGAGTTTCAAAATAATGATAAAGTGACATTTCTATTGGCGTAGACCCTAGTAGAAATGACAGAATCACTGGATTTGACATTGGCGATCGAAACATTTTGATGTTTACTTTCGTCACCATACTTCAAGCAAGTCCATACATTTTTTATGTTTTCTACTGTCGTTAACGCTAATCGAAAGTACTTTGTCTAGGGGCCCAGGAGTGCGATTTTTTAATCTTATTCGCTGAGTTCAGCAGTTGAAAATGTCAAAATTACTATGGAGATGAAAAAAAAAAAAAGAAAAAAAGCAGCAGTTTAAAAATCGCACTCCTGAAGTATGATTTTTGAAAGTCAAATCAGCAGTAGAAAAATGCGTATCTTCATAGTAATTTTGACATTTTCAACTGCTGAACTCAGCGAATGAGATTCAAAAATCGCACTCCGGTCGTCGGTCGGCTAAAAACAAACATACAAATTAGAGGATCAAAGAAATTCTAATACCTCATTCGTAAAAAGGACACAGATATACATTATACAGGCTCATTCACAATATACCGACGGTTTTTAAGGGGATAATCAGGCCATATTATTATGAAAACCGCGAAAACGAAAAAATCCCTGTTCCATAAAAACTGCAAACTTACCTACTTGAATCAAATGTTAAGATAACTTATTTGATTTCGATGATGGTCTCTCCGTTGTGTAGGTTTAAAGATCTAAGAGATCTTTAAAGAGATAGAATTATTCAAGAGGATGGTTTATATTGTATATAATTCATCAGCATTGCATCCGTGCGAAGCCGGGGCGGGTCGCTAGTTTATTATACTTAGTTAAAGAAAGTTGTTTAGTTTGATCATCCCTTTAAAAAATTAAGAAGGACCATTGTTTAGGCTGATGATGATTATAATGACTAGGCTGTTTGCATTTCTTTGTCGCCAAGATTTCGAAAGTCAGAAAAAAAACAAAACAAAAAATATCTAATGCATCTTCAACGATTGCAAAACAAAAAGACACTTTATAATGTCGATCAGGAGAAATGGCGCGAAAAAGAAACATGGCAACATTTCCCAGCTACAATAATAAATAACGTTTTGCAGACTGTAATTTATGCGAGTACCAAAAAGTTCTGGCGTTCTCCGTGCGACCCCATTTCTGGTACAAAATATTGTGAGACATTTCAATGTTCACACTGTGGTAGGGATGTCCCATAAAAGTACGATATTTTGTTTTCGGATAAAATATCATACGATTATTTGTCTAATCGACACTACGACGACGACGGACGGCCCGATAGCTCAGTTGGTAGAGAATCTAAAGCATAATAAGTGATCTTTACCGGAAGTGCTATTTTTGAATCGTGATATTCAAAAATCATTTGTATGAATGAAGCATAATCTCCATAGTAAGTTTGACATTCTCTACTGTTGATTTGAACGTGTGACTTTTAAAACTCATAATCCTGCTTACTGATCCGGGGGTTGCTGGTTCGAATCTCGCAAGGGGCAAATATTTTTATGGTGATTATTAATAATATGTACCCGAGTCATGGATGTTTGTATCTTCTTATCAATGCCTTATTATATCGTAATCTAGTAATTATTAGGTATAATACAAATCCAGGCTAGATTCTGGTACATTCAATGTGACTGGATAATTTGTGTGACAATGTCCAAGATATTTATTATTTATATTATATTTAGTACTTACATTATTTTGAATTTGAATTTTTGCACATCCCGACACTTCCTGAACAAAATGAATAAAGCTTTAAACGCCGCTTGCCACTTTTGTAAAAGTCAAAAAGGCGGATATGATCAGATTATTGGCTCGGTTACGGATAGGTACTGAGGTCCATATACCATCCCTAAAGTTTAGTAGGTACTTATTCAACAATATTGTCTCTATTAGGGAAACGTATGACGTTGTGAACATATTTTTAAAATAATTGGGTCGATCCTTTATATTATGTAAAATGTGTATAAAAAAAAAGACAGATTAAATAATGTTATACACATAAATATACATTTTTAAGGCCCACTTGCGCCAAATGCTGTGTTAAATTGCGTAACCCCGTGTTTAGTAGCACCGACCTAAAGTGTTATCGAAGATTGTCTTGCGCCAATGAAAACTAGTTCATAGTTAACTAACCTGACAGTTCTCTATTTTTCGCTGGCAACATCCTAAATGACCATAGAGTTTATGTAATCCGACAAAATATGAAAAGTGAATGATGAATGAACATTATATGCAAGTCTCTTTCACACTGCATCTCTTTGTATTTATCTGTCTCATTTGTTTTATTTTGGCAATGACATTTCGTTTTCATCGTTTTGTTTTAAAATCATTCGGTTTTCAATCATTTCAACAAAAACAGCTGTTGTCTCAATTTTGACATTTAGCCATATTTAGCACGTAGTTTAGTGACTTATACCTACCACATCGGCGGTTTAAAATTTAAATATAACACAAGTTTAGCCCCCTAAAACAGGATGGTGCAAGACATAATTATAATTTAATTCCAAAGTAGCGTCTAGTTCTGAGTTAATGACGATAACCCTGCCTGGCGCAAGCGGGCCTTAGAGGCTAATAATATTGTTGCATGTATTCACGCTAAAGCTTATACAGGGTGAAATTGATATCATTAGCATGCTTTTAAACTAAGAGTCTACCCATCAAACTGAACAACTTTTACTATGGGAGCAAACCGATCGGAGCAAGTAAAAAATCAGCTGTCCCATACTAAAACTGCAGAGCCTACTCGACTCAAATGTATGCATCAGCAGGTTTTTTTTTGCTCCCCGATCGGTTTGCTCCCATAGTAAAAGTTGTTCAGTTTGATGGATAAACTCGTAGTTTAAAAGGATGCCAATGATATCAATTTCACCCGGTATACAGGGTGTTAAGGTAGACCGTTGCATTAATAAAATGGTTGACTGTACTCATAATAATGAAGAACGTTCTCAAAGGAACATAATAATTAAATTAGCAATAAAACATTTCAACTTTTCATACAAACATTTGATCAGATGATTGCATTTCAATGAACGCAGTTGCATTTAATATGAAAATTTCTTCAGGGATAAGCTCGTCCTTTGTACTTGTCTATTGTGCTGTATTCATCTGTATTTCTGTATGTATAATAAAGTGTTCAAATAAATAAAGTCCAAAATGTTTGCTAATTTCCTCTTGATTTCTTAGGGAAAGTTGTTCAGTATCATGGGTACAATCTACTGGGTGAAATTGATATCATTAGCATTCTTTTAAACTAAGAGTCTACCCATACGACCTAGTAGCACTTGGTTCAATACGCATTTCGTGCAATACGCAGTTCGTCTATACGCATATCGTCAAGTGGACAACTTTTACTATGGGAACAAACCAATCGGAGCAAAACAAAAATCAGCTATTGCACACATTTGCGTCGCGTAGGCATTGCAGTTTAGTATGGAACAGCTGATTTTTTTGTTGCTCCGATCGGTTTGATCACATAGTGAAAGTTGTTCAGTTTGATGGGTAGACTCTTAGTTTAAAAGGATGCTAATGATATCAAATTTCACCCTGTATACTTATAAAATAATTTTGTGACTGACTGACTGACAGACAACGCACAGCTTAAATCGCTGAAGATAAAAATTGACGAAAATCTACCCCTAGAGGGGGAATTCACTCGGACGAAGTCGCGGGTCAAAATCTCGTCAACCTTTGATTAAATTAAAATAGCGGAAGATACGGTACTAGCTTCTAGCGCATGGACCACATAAATTGAGCCCCGTCGCCTAATTTGACTCAGTCGCAATCCGAGCGGCATTCGCATTACACGCGTGCATGATTGAGATTACGGCGATACATCGTCTTGCTCGCAACTCTTTCATTATTGATGTATAATATTAACAATCGTTTGTGTGAGTAAATGTATCTGTGGTAGAAATAGGTCCATTGTTCGTGTACCCTGTTCGGGTACGTAATGTAAGAACATAACGCTATTTAAATTTAATAATAGTCGTCAACCCATAAAGTAATGCAAATGTTTACCTTAACACCCTGTAGAGACACAAAGAACGCATAATTGTAACTATAGATAATATTAGTTAACTAACAGATGCATTCGCTCCAGATACAGCCACTATTTAGTAAGCATGTGTTCGAGAAATGTCTCTCTCACTGCATGATGCGGCTCGCTTCGTTCTATCAACTAATTTACGCCCCCTTTGATGTTCAGCTAACTCTTATAGGATTACCATGATAGTGAAGACAATAGGAATATGAAATTCATAATTACTAACGTTTATTTTTTGTAAGTTTCTTACTTATATTTGTGAGAGGCTTTTGTCCAGCTGTGGGATCCTAAATGCTATAACATAATTTTAAAATATTTGTATTGTATATTGTTATCTGTATTTTGTTTCGTAATTTTTTATTGTATGATAATTTACCTATACCTATTGTCTTAAGACAATAGGTATAGGTAAATTATCATACAAATTATTATATTAATATAATTGTAAGTCCTGTTTACCTCTATCTATGACATAATGAGGAAATTGGCACTGATTTCGAGACTTGTAAGCATAATTGTGTGCACTGTCATGTCCATTCAAAGGTGAAATGAAAGTGAAAAGTGAATTATTAAATTTAGATTATTTCTGACTGATTTCCTGATTGATTCCTCGGGGAATATAGTCGTTATATGCCTATCTGCGGCCGTAGTATGACGCACGCGATAAGGCTATTACCACGGCTTGTATCTCATTCGTTCGCGTACAAATTGAAAGAGATCTAAGACGCGATAGCGCTATATCACGCTGCCATACTACGGCCGTTGTTAAATGTTAAGAAACAGAGTAAGAGTGACGAATAAATTATTTTAATTAACACTGTAGTCGAAACCGGCTGGCTAGACAGGAAGATTGTTTGTATTTTGTACAACTTTAAAAGGATAAAATAAAGTTTTATTTTGCACAATTCAATCAACATTATATTCGTTCACAAACGTATCTTAATCCGGGAATACCTTTTGAAAGGATAAAAAAGATACGACTGTCCTGAAATAAATCATACGCCTGCTAACCCTATCCGAGCAAATGGAAAAGCAAATTTGTTTTGCCGAATGCATTACTCGAGCCATTTTGGTTTTTGTGACTCCCATTCAGTAGACGATGATTTTATTCAGGAAAAGAAGTTAATCCGCGAATTTAAACGATTAAATTCGGTCGGTCGCCCTTGCCGCATGAAAAATGGGAATAAGCCACGCGTTTTACTGGTTACATTAGCATTTATCCAGACATTTCGTTTTCTTTACTTGATTTTGAGGAACCTTGATCGTATTCGCTTATGGATGTGACTGTAGATAATGGACATTGTTGGATGGATGATGGTCACCATTGATAATTATCTCTATGCCTATGTCTAAAATTATTCAAAGTGGCCAACATAATTTTATTCTAGACTAGCGGCGACGCCGTGTTGCCACCTAACCTCCGGACCAAGTAGCTAAACCGTACCCAAAAAGTGGCTAGATACTGGAAATTTCACCGTCGCTTAAAGTGGCTAAAAGTGGCTGAACAAAGAAAAGTTTTAAAAAATACATAAATATGCTAAGACGCAGCTTAATTGGATCAATAATGCTGATTTACAAGCATTTATGCTATAACATTATGCTTTTTTATAATTTTTTGAATAGAAATATGGAATTTTGAATGAGTTATTGTAACCCATTATATTACAATGTTGATGTTTTACAATTCTCATCGTAGAAAAAAGCCTTTTGACTTCTACGTTGAGATAAACGGAACTCAAAAACAGTAAAAAACGCTCTAAGAACCTTTTAAAATGATTAACTTTAGCTTAATAAATTGGTATTTTTTAATTAATAAATAAACAAAAAAAGTGGCTAGAATAAGTGGCTAAGACATTTAGCCACCGAATATTTTTTTAGTAGCTGACAAGTTCAAAAATGTTGCTAGATCTAGCTATGAAGTGGCGGCCACGTCTTCCGCATGTCCGACAAGAGGCTGGCGAAGCGCGTCTTCTACTCGGAGCTCAGAGACGGCAAGCGCAAAAGAGGGGGTCAGTTTCTTCGCTACAAGGACGTGCTGAAGAGGCACATGAAGTGTTGCGCTATAGACCCGGAGATCTGGGAGGAAAGCGCAGCTAAGCGCCCGGAGTGGAGGCATCTTGTCCAGGCAAATGTTTCCACTTTTGAGGAAAAAAGAAGAGAGGATCTCGATACCAAGCGGGACCAACTCAAAGCCCGACCACCTGCGGCTATACAATATAACAATGAGAATGGCACGCTCAAGTGTGCCATGTGCGGGCGTGCTTTCACCGCTAAAATTGGCTACATAAGCCACATCCGGGCACATCAGCGAAGCCCAACATACCAGCAGCAGTCGCCGTAGCCGTGTCGGCGAGGAAGACATCATCACTTTTGAATGAATGAACCTACTTTTCATTGAATGCACAAATAGACAAAAATCCTAAAAATGGTTTCAATGCATTCCATTGCGTATCTTAAATGCCCCCAATTTATACAACGTGTTAATGAATTAACGCAAAACCTCATACACCCCAACTGATTTATAACAAAATAATTAGATTGAAACAATAATTTCATTATTTTTATAGTTAAAATTTAAAGTTATTCGCATTTTAAGTTTTGAGGCAAAAATGATTTGTCATCATTTCAGCAATGAATGAAGGCGCTAATGTACTTCTGGATACATTTTAATAATCTTGTTTTAGTAGTAAGTAGGGTGGGTGTGCCCGTGGGGTGGGTTGATATCGGTTTCAGAAAATTTTTAATTTTACAAAAAAATTATTTAATATTTTGAAAAAAATTACCTATGTTGAAACTATGATAATTCGATTCTGCTCTCGATTCTAAACAAACTACTTTCTAGTTTTGCGTTAATTCATTAACACGTTGTATTTTTGCAAATAAATAAACATCTTCAATGTACGCTAAGTTTACAGTTTTATTAATGTACGAGCATTTACCCGCGACTTCGGCCGCATAAATTATATACCAGATTTTAAGTCAGATCATAAGCTATCAAACAAAAAAAGATTCATCAAAATCGGTTCAGTAGTTTTTGCGTGATGCTCGAACAAACAAACACACAAACAAACAAACATAAAAACAAACAGATGGACAAAAAATCCACAAATTGGTGATTTGGAGTCAGGGACATCTAAAAACCATATCGTAATCTTTTTTTTGTAAATACACACTTCTGTTACAGTTTTATAATAGTTTAGATAGACCTATTTCGCGAACGGAGGCCGCCTTTGCCCAATAATGGGTTTGCCGAAATTTTCAGACGTGGTCAGTAAAAGATGTTCAGTTTGATAGTCTGAACCAACCCTGAAAATTTTGAAACGGTAAAAAAAATTACCTAGTATTAAGTGACCAGGGTGTGATAATGTGACTTATGGCCCTGCCCACCAAATTAGTCCAATAGCTTTAAGGAAATATATGGTATCTGCATATTCCATAACAAGTTCTGGGTACCATAATAAGCTTTCTCTTGAAACGTTCAATAAAGATAAAAATGGCAAAAACCTTCAACATAGAGTAAATAAATTATACACAAGTATACCACAGCCCGGACACTACATACATCTTGTTAATTTCACACACACATAGTGCATGGTGGTGTCGGTTTCATGGTGGTGGTGGTGGTGGTGGTGGTGGTGGTGGTTTGGTTTTTCATGTGCTGACGCACATGTGAAACCAAAGAAATTGAACCTTATGTCTTCTTCTTAGGTAACGAGTAACCAGTGCGCGGTAACCAGACGGATATAGAGGGGGTGAGGTAAAAAGTTGGTGGGAGGAAGGGAGTGTCCGTACTGTGTATCTAGTAATTGATACTCTTTCTTTTACTTTGCCGATACACTTGAAATTATATAAAGCTTCTGTAAGCTTAAAAACGACTCAAATAAATAGAATTAAATTAAAAATATCTTTTCAGTTTTCTTTGAAATTTGATTTCAAGAAAATTTCGCTTTGAAAAACATTTAATTAAAGGAAAAGCTTACAGGGTAAAATTTATGAAAAATGTAGTGGAATACAGATTTTATCCATCAGAAGTTCTTATTTACATACAGGGTGTAAGGAAAAGTATCATTAACCTTTAAACCACACACCTACGCATCAAACTGAACAACTATTAATATTGGAGCAAACCGATAGGAGCAAAAAAAAAATTGCTGTTGCATACATTTGAATCGAGTAGTCGTTGCAATTTAGTATGGAACAGCAGATTTTTTTTTTCTCCGTTCGGTTTGTTCCCATAGTAAAAGTTGTTCAGTTTGATGGGTAGAGTATGTGGTTTAACGGTTAATGATACATTTCCTGACACCCTGTATATTATACCGACTGCTATACGTAGTAAACTTATCGTTAAACTGAGACTGCTCTTAATCGGTGAAAGAAAATATCGTGAGGAAACCTGCATACGCATATGCATACGCATTGGCTAAATATTGAGGTGTATGTGAAGTCTACAAATCAATAAAGATATTCTATTCCATTCTATTCTATTCTATTCTATGTAAAATTATATTCTCATAAGATTTAAAAAAAACTCTTTCATTCATTCATCAGTGCAAAATATGGTGACCTACCCGAACAAAATTGAAGCAATATACTGGTAGGTACTGAAATGTTGAATTTTATTTGTAAAAAAAATTACTACACTCGTAAATAAATAACAGGCACTTTATTCAATTACTGGTCATCGGATTATTTGGAATGACAGAAGCAAATCAATTATTCAGGTCCAAATTGAGTTACTTTAGCTCTTTGTGAAACAATTTCTGTTGTGATCAAATAAATATCAAAGCTTTTATAAAATTATTTCGTTAAACTTATTTATTTACTAAAAAGCTATATTTCATAAGGTAAAACAACAATAAAGACATTAAAGTACGAGTTTTTGCTTTGAGAGCGGCATCAAAAAATGAAGACGTACCTACCTAAAATATTTTCAATCGTCCACAGCAGTTCAACCAATCATATTGAAAGTGACATTCCGCCCGGTTTTGAGTAACTTTGTAACCATTTTATACATTAACTATGGCACTTTTTAAGCAGAAAACAAAACTGAACAATCTACAGGATATGAGAACTGATGTGGTTTTTCTCGAAATCTATTTTAATTAATAAAACTGAAGAAAAAGGACTCCAAAGTCACCTCTTTTTTTCCAATTGTAACCGTTTTACTCTTACATTGTTGATCAGAAGAATATGAAAATTTACAATATTCTTCACAATACAATATAAAATGATGTGGTTTTCTTATTTTTTGAAAATTCATAAAAAATCATACAGGTTTTCAAAGAAAACCGAAAATTCTGACCGGAGCCGCGCAATTGAAGCGGGATGGCTAATTGCAAAAGTTTGCTTGTAAGAAAGAGAGCCTTGCAGATGGGAAGAGTAGCCTTAAAATAAAAATATTTCGGGGCAAACGAAGTTTCTTAATTTAGGGAATTATAAGATAGGTACCTACTTACGTACCTTACCTTGATAATATTCGGTACTTGAGAATTTTAGGCCGCATCTTCTCTACAACAGGACACTTTTCGACGCGGTGGGTAGAGTCAAAAAAGTTATATCTGTGCGATACATTAAGTAAGTCTGAAGCGGTGACTTCAAATAGGATGCCATGCGTTCACGGGCTCAATTAAGCTTACGCATAATGTTAGAAAAGAATTGAAATAGCCCACTTCTCACCGAGTAGACTAACTACCTTCAGAAAGTCGCAGGCCGGATGCAAGTTGCAAAATTTGATGTCGCCGCTATTTCAAAGCATAGGAAATACATGTGAAATGAAGATGTCGCTCTTGTGACAGGGCTTTGAGTGTTGGATTGCTATTTTTGAATATCACACGTTCTAATCAGCACTTGAATAATATGAAGTAAATTAAATGATTTACCATATTTGAATTTCACACCTATGACTTTTGCAATGATATCACTCGTATTGAAACGTATCACTCGAAAGTTAAGCGTTTGTAAAAATACGTTTTCAATTTCAATTTCAATTTATTTATTTGTGAATCACATTCAAAATTCAAAAAATTCAAAATTCAAAAATATTTATTTGCGTAAAAAACATTGGTATAAATACATGTTGAGTGGGAATAACATCTGTAGGTTACCTATACTTACATAACTATTTATATTTATACAATGTTTTATAAGGGTTATAAATAAGGTATTGGTGTGTTGGTACCCGCGGTAAGGATCCAGCCTGTAGGACAAGTACCAGCGCCCGCCTCCACAGTTCTACATTAGGTACTAAGTAAGTGCACAAAAGAACGTAGGTACTGCATAATTAAATTACGCTTTCGTTTCCATTTTATAAACTAAACATTTATATAAAAACAAAATTAAAAATTACTTTAGCTATGCTTAGCTCCACATATCGACGAAAACATTTACTTACTAATTAGGTTTCTGTCCAATTTCGACTGGCAAATATAATTTAAGTAGGTATCAGAACGACTATCCGACATATCTCTTCTTCAGTAATTCAAAACAAAACAGCCTTATAATTTCGTTTTTATGTGGAGCGGAGCATAGGCGTTAAATAGGTGAACAAAGTGATTTTACTTGAAAGGTAGGTAAATGATAAAAAACAAGCAAAATACAATCCATAGGTACAAAACAGATTTAGCAAGCATGCTTTAATTATCGTAATGTATGGTTTGTTTTGGTAAGTATCAGGATAGATTATTTATTATTATTACATACAGAGAAGTTTAATTTAAATTGCGAAGTGAAATTAAGTAAAGATAGCTAACATTTTACCATTCTAGATATAAAGATTACGATGTAGGTAGAAGTCTTTGTGTGCGAGAACTATGCTAGTGTGTGTGTGCGTGTGTGTGGTGTGTGTGTACGTTTACGTACTGGTGTATACCGACTGGAGAACATCGCAGTCGTGTTTGGCTACTAGGCAATCAGCAGTTAAAGTATAGGAGTGAGGTATGCTAGGTAGGTATTATTAATTTTATATATTATGAATTTATGACTTAAAATTAAGAGTGAGAGTGAGTAGGTAGGTATATACGTATGTTGTGTTGACAAGATTAGTTAGTAGGAAGGAAGTCCATAGTAAACGAATTATGGGGATGTCTGTGTCTGTGTGAAAGTGTGTAGCGGTTGTTGTCATATGTTATTGTGCAGAAGGGATTCTGTTGTGTCGTAGTCTAGACTTAATAAATACTGTCTCATCTGAAATTTACATGCATTTTTATTAAGTGGATAGAAATCAAGGATTTTATTTAATTTATTGTACAAATATGGAGCAAGATAGGAGTTTTGGTGAGCACCAAAAGTGGTCCGGAGTTTAGGTTGCTTACATATGTTATGACTTTTACGTTGTGTGGTGTAAAGAATGTGATCATATTTTAGTTTGGTGTGGTGTCTAACAATAGCATTATAAATATAAAGTTGACGTACCGACATGACTTTGCAGAAGGAGTACAGTGATGATGTGGGGTATCGGAATGGCTTACATGTCATCACTTTTAAAACCGATCTTTGGGCATATTCAAGTTTTTTGATGGTAGTTTTGTAAGCGCCACCCCATGCTGAGATACAATACGATAAAACAGATTGACAGAGTGCAAAGTAAATACATTTAATAAGTTCTAGCCCGGCTGCATATCTTAGGTTTTTAAACACCCATATTAATTTTCTGCATCGACCAGAGATGACGTCAATGTGAGATTTCCAACTCAACGTGTTATCTAGTGTAACTCCCAGATACCTAATGCTGGGCGTTTGGTCCAGTGGAGCGCATGAGCAGTTTGGACTTAGATCACACGTATGTGCTTTTATGGTTAAATTCGAAGGTGGTTGTGTGGCTTTACGGATAGAAAAAGTTACATATTTAGTTTTTAGGGTATTAAGAGTAAGTAAATTTGACTTGAGCCAAGCTGAAATCTTTTGGAATCCGTCTTGAGCAAGTCTAAAGGTTTCTTCCCAAGTCTTTCCCTGAAATACGAGCGCTGTGTCATCGGCATAGGTGAAAATATGGCCGTTCTGTAAGTTGAAGTCACACAGATCGTTGATGTAGATCAGGAAGAGACTCGGACCGAGAATACTTCCTTGCGGAACTCCAAAAGAGATAGGGGCGTCGGAACTGCACAAACCTCCCAATTTAACGCGTTGCACCCTATTCGTCAAATAATCTTCAAACAGTTTCAAGGGGGTACCTCTGATTCCTAGTCGCTCCATTTTCGTCACTAGGATAGGGATTGACACAGTGTCAAAGGCCTTTGCGAGGTCAAGGAAAATCGCGAGTGATTTATTTTTATTCTCAAGGCTCGAAACAATAACATCCAAAAGGCCGGTGACTGCATCTTCAGTCGATTTCTTGGGTCTAAAACCAAACTGTGATTTAGAGAGGATATTATTCTTGTCAAGGAACTGTATTAGTCTTCTGTTTAGCAGCCTCTCGAGAACCTTCGATAAGGCTGGAAGCACTGAGATTGGCCTATAGTTGTTGACCCTGTGTCTCTCCCCTCCCTTGTGGATGGGGTGAATCAGAGCGCGCTTAAAGATATTTGGGAAAGTCCCAGTTCGTATAGCCAAATTACAAATGTTGGTGAGAGGAGGTATAATTACACTCTTGGCTAGTTTCAGTAGCTTTGATGAAATATTATCCCACCCTGTTGCGCTGTCGCTTTTAAGGCCTGTTATAATTGATTCTACTTCCCTTTCATCCGTTTCGAGGAGTACCATTGAGTTAAGCGGGCTCAGAGGGTCGCCCATTATGTAAGATTCCGTGCCACTCGTATCAATTTGACTTGCAAGTTGTGACCCGACTGTAGCGAAGAAATTATTAACAGCATCAATAGATTTTTCAGGAGTGGAATCAATGCTGAGTAACTCATTTGAATAGGATTTAGATGTAGTTGTATGTGTTATCTCTTTTATTGTTTTCCAGGTTTTCTTAGGATTTCCTGAAGCTTCTTGTAATTGTTTTTTATTATGTTGTAATTTTAGGTTGCGTAAGATTTTGTTACAATAACTTCGGTACCTTTTGTATGTTATTTGAACGATCATGTTATTGGGTGATTTTAGAGCTTTTTTATGTAAATTATTCCTGTTCTTAATACAACGTAGGAGGCCAGGAGTAATCCAGGGTTTGATAACCCTAGAACGACAGGGAATATGTACCTTCTTAGTATGTCTTTGTACTGCTTCGGAAATAATCTCAACGAACGTCTCAGCATCCTCATTTACATCGCGGTTTCTTAGAGTTTCGGTGAAGCTAGTCAATTTTAAATCTTTTAAAACACCATCCCAGTCCGTTTTGGTAACTGCAACGGGGGATTTGTTGGGGGGTGATGCCTGGTACAAACTTAGTACAACAGCGTTGTGGTCTGTAACCGAGGAGCTAAGAACAAAGACTCGTGCCTCGCTTTTAGATCTGAGTAGTATATGGTCGAGACAAGTGCGATCATGCGTAGGTATAGTATGAGCAGGAAGTAGTCCCTGCTCAGCAGTTAGATTGAGGTAAGTTTCTCTGTTCCTATCTACACTATTAGGGCTTATATCTATATTGATATCTCCTACCACTACTACATTTTTAAATTGATTCAATGTAGAAAGGGCTTTTTCCAAGGAATCATAGAAAGAATCAATCAATTTGTTGTTGTTTTTACAGGGTGAGCGGTATATGGCAAGTATTGCAGTCGTATTTGAAATTTTTATTGAGAGACAGGTAGCGCCTTTAAAAATAAGCTCGTCTACAGAAACGTCCATAGTTTTTTTAGAAAACACTACGACTCCATCGTTTTGGTTGTATAAATGTTTGTTATAAAATTGTGTATAATTAAATAGAAGAGGTGGGGGTTTCGAGTTACTAAGGCGACACTCAGTCAGGACAATAACATCACTGTCAAATCTTAAACTACACATCAGAGCTTCAAAACTGTTCATATTTTTGTAAATACTGCGCATGTTCTGTGTGATAATAGTCAGCCATTTATCTTGAGAAGGTATATGGCTAAGACATTCTTCTGGTGAGCAGACCATAGAAAGTGATACAGTCAGATGATCTAAGTCATCTGTGATGTTTTTTAAATTAGTCATTGTTAGGAAATACTATTTGGGTGCTATTGTTGTTAGCTGTTGAATTGCAAAAATATACTTGAGAGGACCTTCTGTTTATTATGGATTTTGTGTACCAAGTAATGAATAGATAATTTTTATAATGTGTTTGTGGTGGGTAGGGTGATATCAAAAATAAATGCGTGTTGAAAGTATACGGTGATTTGTGTGCATGAGGATGGTTGTGATTGTGTTTGTTTATTTGTTTGTTTGTGTGTATGAAGAAAACTCGTATGTAGTGTGAGTTAATATAATGACTACTCGCTTGTTCTCGGTTCCTATGACAATTTATTGACAGATAGTGAGCAATATTTTCTGTTAACAAAAAGACAGAGCAGATAAAAATATAACAATGAACATAGTTTCTGATAAAAAAATACAGTAATGGTAGGTAAAGGTAGCAGAACAATGTTGATAAAAACATAAGGTTACAATTTTGAATGTTCGTCAGTCTTGCTTCTTCAATGTTTCTACTTGCACCTCGTTTTTTATATGGATTGCTGATGTGCCGTCCGTTTTGCGTACAAATACTTTTCCATTTGCCGTCCAGCAATATTTGACCATATTTGATCTTTTCAGCTCCCTTGCTAGATAGAATAGCCGCTTAGCGTTGAAAGTCAGATGTTCAGAAATGTAAACTGGAATGTTGTAGTTAGTGAATCCGATGTGTGAGGTGTTTAATTTATTGTGAGGGTTTGCTATGTTGTAGGTTTTTAAAGAGTTGAGAATAACATTCTTCGTGTTTACGTTTGTAAATTCGGCGATTATTGGTTTATTTGACCCTTTTCCCGGTTTCCTGTAGATTTCGCGTAATTCTGATCTTTGTAACGGGACATTCAGTGCTTTTGCAATACTCAAAACCACATCCGTAATAACCTCCTTATTTTCGTTCTCAGCCATCGGGATATTCCGTATCTCCGAGAAGCTTGATTTGTTTTGTCGTTCGAGTTCTTCCATACTCTGTTCCAACGAAGTTATACGTGCACGATACCATTCAGATTCCTTTTCAAGGTGTTTGACCTTGTCGCGCATAACCTCGTGTTCGTTACATATGAATTCCAGGCCTTTCTCCACCTCCGTGATGTTCTTTTGGATATTAATGAGACTATTTTCGAGCTTAGAGAATTTGGAGTCCTGGTCCGATTTCCAAGAGGTTAACATTTGTAGAATCTCGTCTTTAAATGACTTAAAATCATCTTTGGTTAGTTCGTCACGCTGCCGTTTGTGCCGTTGGTTTCTGCCTCCCCCTGGTGGTGACTTATTTTGTGGCCCAGTTAAGTCCGGATTTGACGCACATTTCTTCGGCGAATGCATCATTTTCGAAGCAGTCAAGTACCAGGAGCGCAGCACCGCGTAGAGGTGTTCTTGACGTGGTGCGGGAAGTTATTCAAGTGTGTGAGTAGTGGCAGATCTGTGTACGCGTAGTCGCGGATGTGTGAATGCGCTTTGTGGATAGGTAGGGTAAGACGCTTGTGTGATACTTGTCTTACCGATTAGAAGGGTGCAATTGTGTCTTGCGTCTCGCTAGCGTTTGCACATCCAACTGTCACACACACACGCGCGTGATCGCTCGTAGAAATTGAGCCAACTAGTTATGCTAACCTAGTATTATAAAATTATTTAAACTTCTATTTTCAAAAAATATATTAATTAAAATGTACAAAAAGTGCACACGTCTGATCGCAATCGCAGTTAGGAGGGAAGGGGTCACAGGTTATAAAGATGTTACAAAATTGTTGGTTCCACGTTCCGTTATCTCATTATTTTGGTGGTAAACTCTGGTTTTATTGTCACTATAAAATCATTAATTCGTTCAATTGAAACATTTTCTGTGTGAAACGAAACGATGCATGTCATTTTCGGACGAACTTAAAAATACAAAAAAAACGTAACCACTCGAAATGAAAATCTCTTTTTCGTCGACGGATTTCAAAGTCACCGCTATTCATAAAAAAATCGCGCTCGTTTTCGTAGTTTGGCGAATTTTTCCCTTTTCGCCTGCCGCATGCCGTCTCGGTAGATAACAAAACAAAATCTTTCTTACATATAACCTTACGACCTCGCAGATAGTTCGTGAAATTTATTCATAGTCACAGTCCGAGGCCGCAATATATTCCCTCATTCAGTAGAATCCGGTCAATCGTATTACCATAACTAAGGGGTCGATACAAAAATTTTCTTCTCGCTAGGTCTTTTGAGAGTGTCTAATATTAGAGAGAGAGCGGGTTAAAATTTTTACTATGGAGCTAAATACGAAATCGCGAAAAATCTGTTTCATACAAAACTGCAGTACCTACCCGAATCGTATTTGCGTTCACTGCCCGAATCAGATATTATGTGAAACAGTGCAACGTTGGTGTATGAAGTTTCATGGAAACTGCTGTATTTTTTTCGCACCATGTCTCACTCGCCCTCACTCCGATTCACACATAGGTACTACCTCTTCCAGTCATTTTTATGATTCCGTACCAGGTTACGAACAGGAACTATTTCGTTATCGCTGTCCGTTGGTCGGTTCGTCAGTCCATCATAACTCTAAAGGGCTGTTTAAATTTGAACCGTTATAGGTACCGTGTTAAAATTCACAGGATATAGCCATTTGGAATCGGCATTGTTTTGAAACGGTCGGTTGGAACTGGGTGCTTCAGACCATTAAACTGAACTTACTTGTACTATGGGACCAACATTGAAAATGCAAAAAACAATTTGCTAATTTATATATTTTTGTCGAGAAGCTATTGACATTTTCTACGGAGAAGCAAGCATTTTCGGCTTCAAAACGACCCTGATTCCAAAACCATTTTTCTTTAAACAATTATTTGTCACATTTTATTTAGTTCTTGTCAATTGCACCAAAGATTTGTGGCTTCGTTGACCTCCGGAAGGATCGAACGGTAGATTTATAGAGGTCGCCCACAACTCGTTACACAAAGGACAGGGGCACAAAATAAGCCGATCGGCGAATGCTTCCCAATTTATATGTGCCTATCTTGTTTAGCTTAGGGTGTTCTTTAGAATCTTGGTACCCATTGTAGAGTTTAAATTAAAAATCTAGTTGTGTTACAAATTCCTAAAAACCAGTGTAGCATTTTTAGGGTTCCGTACCCAAAGGGTGAAAACGGGACCCTATTACTAAGCCTACGTTGTCCGTCCGTCCGTCCGTCTGTCCTACCTATTTAGGGCTGTAACTTTTAAACCGTAATAGCTAGATATTTGAAATTTTCTCAGATTATGCGATATTACGGCGAATTTGTTAGCAAATAATAAAAATGTCAAAAAGTTAAAAATTAAGGGGGGTTCTCAACAAGAAACTAGTTTTTATCAACGTTTATTCTTCACGCTCTATCGTAAAAACGGTAATACATACAAGCGTCAAACTTAGTGTGATTATAGAACAAACTTTACAGAATAACAAAAAATACTAAAAACCGGCCAAGTGTGAGTCGGTCTCGCGCTAAAGGTCCCAGACAAACAAAGTTTTTTTTTCTAAGTTAATAATGTTGTGTTCTGTGGTGGTGTGGTACGGAACCCTCAGTGCGCGAGTAGCCCGACTCGCACTTGACTCGACTGATGGAACTTAATTATGACAAGTGAAGTGGTGATACATAATAGCTATCAAGGAAGCGACTGGGAATACGGGTGTTAGTGACTGTACTGCAAGTCTTATCCCTAGATGCTTCATGGGACATGGGAAGAATGGAAGAATGAGGCTGATATTCTAAGCGAAACCACACGACCATTTAGTCATGTGTACGTTTACCTAATTACCTATTTAATGAGCATTAAGGTTTAACATAATTATTTTGCAAAAACGATTCTTCATGCTCTATTATTGTCCGCATCACTACTCGAGCATAGGCCTGGGCCACAGGTTAAAGCACAGGTCTCCCCTCGTGATGGTGAAGGCGTACTGGACGAGTCTACAAGGATATTGCACTTGTGGTAAATTCACAATGCGCAGTTGCCCAAACTATGCACTGGTGAACTTCACATATATGTATAAGATATATGGATAAGAGCACAACTTACGTTTAAGATTTCCGAACCCTTAAATATAGTATACCTACCCTTATACCTACCTAATCAATGTCACGTCCTCTTTTCTTACGTAGCTATTAAGATAATTTTGTGCCATATCCTCGTTTATGATGAGGTTACCAGACTTTCAAATTAAGCGGTTTTATGTTCGGTTTCGTAATTACAGCATAATAATTAGCTCATTTAGGAATCGATCTATTTACAATGAACCATTTTGTTTTCAGGTAATATTTTGCAGTTGTGTGGTAATTGTGTGGTCTAATTTGGAGTACAAAAGTAAGTGATTACAACTTCAACTTGCAGGACCTGTCTGGTGAATATGTGAAGTAGATCTGAATTGCTATTTCTGTGGCTTGGTACAAGAACTTACGTACAAGTTTGTACTAAAACAGTATAGACATACGTACGTACCTCTTGTTCCAAGCCACAGATTTGTGAATCGTGAAATTCAAAATCATGACGAAATGATACACAAACTTCATACTGTTTAGGTCATTTTATACATAATTTTATAATAAGTCTATGTTTTATACTACTGATTTCAACGTGTGACTTTGAAAATAAATTCGCACTTCGGTCCTTACAAAGTGATTGTCACTCAAAATTGAGCATTATTTTATTGAGCAATGTTTTTTGTTTAATTTAATATTTTGAAGTCAAAATCACATTTGATTTCATTTGTTAATGCCTAACCTTACTACTCGAGTAAAATGTTGTCGCTCTGTTTTATGATGAAGATGGTTATTGGTCAATTAAACATTATTGGCAGAAATTTTGGGATAGTTAGATTTTAAATAATAACATGCTGATAACATGGGAAAATAACCTGTTTGTCTCCTTGGAAAGTTGGCCATAAGTTGCATAGAATAGGATTGGCGAGTGCAAGAAGCCTTTGTCCAGCAATGGGGCACTGAATAGACTAACGAATAAAAAGAGGTCGCAACATGTTTTGCCATCTAACATGGACTATTTTCAGGCAAATTATTTGTAGTTTCTTACAAGACAAAGAATGGTTCTAGAAGCGAGTTCGATGTTCGATTAACAACATTAAAGTTGTCTACCTTTTCTTTAAAAAGCTAACCTTATAAAATCAGTACGAATAGTAGACTGGATACGTTTCTTGGAACATCAGGGTAGTTTTATGTTTTAAAACAATATTGGAATATTTTATGGAAATTACATAACACATTCATGGACACTTTAAGGATGCTGATATAATTTTCTTGGAGATGCCGTACATATTTCACAGATTATACAGGGTGAAACATAAAATAGGATAGCTACTTAAAGGGGTGCTTTAGATTAGACCATCAAACTGAACAACTTTCTCTATGGGACCAATATCGAAATCGCGAAAAAATCTGCCGTCCCATACATTTCAGTTGAGTTATGCTTGCAGTTTTGCATACAAAACTGCAAGCATAACTCAACTGAAATAATACAAGATAAAAAGTCGCTGTCCCATAGGACAGTGACTTTTTTTTTCGCTATTTCAGTGTTAGTCCCATACTAAAAGTTGTTCAGTTTGATGGTCTAAAACACCTCTTTTAAGCAGCTGTCCTATTTTATGTTACAACCTGTATATTATCTAGATAGACATTTTTATTATTAAAAATTAAGATTGAACGTAAATTATCTTGTAGAATAAATGTAGGGTATATTTAGTGAAGACACAGAATGTCATGCCAGTACTTAGGTACTGGCATGGCTAATTTGCTTTTCTGATTAATTGTTTTTTTTGTGTAAATAAACATTAATTTATTTATTAAAAAAAGAACTAAAAGTCAGTTATTTAAAAAAATGTTACCATGCCTCTCAATAGTGTATTTCCTGTACTGTACATTTAGTAAACATCTTATGTCTTTCTACATGAGAATATCTGCACTAAACTTTAGAAGAAACTACGTTTTGTAGGAAGCGTGTTCCATTCATAGAAAAATATTCTTGGCATGCAATTCAAGCGTGTCACAGAAGCCTTGTAGCAAGCAAGATTCATTTCATACTTGGACTTGTTTTGAATTTGTAGTGAAATGTTGTCAGAGCATCCTTACCGAGAATTTGAAACAAGCATACAGTATACCTACATATTTTCGTCTGACCTAAGCAATGTTAAAGAAACCTATAGAGAAACCTACGAAAATTCGAAATAGTGAAGAAAAATTACCTGTTTCATACAAAACTTCAGTTGCTACTCGACTCAAAGGTTTGGGACAGTTGAACTTAAATACTTTTTTATCGATTTTGTCTCCATATTGAAAGTTGTTAAGTTTGATGGTTTGACCAAACCATCCCTTAAAATATTAATAGGGTGTTTTGTTACACCCTGAAGGCTCAATTAAAGAGATACCTCTCAGGAACATTTAGTTCTTGAAACGAGGAAACTGGCATAAGTGACATCGCTCAATACCTTACGCACAGAAGTAGAAGAATCACTCTTTCTTGATTGATGTTATTATTTTGTGTCAATGGCTTGCGAGAATTAATACTGCAAAATCCATAAATATCTAGAGAAACACGATAAATATGACTTCCAGGATACAAAGTATTAAATAAAATATAGTGTTATGGATACCTATCCAACACACATAAATATATAAGTATATATTTTTAATAGGCCTACAGAGAGACACCCAGACACCAAAATGACGATATACGACCAATTTTAAAAATTAAAGTACCATATTTATTTATTTATTAAACCCAATACTGTTAAGAGCTCCGCTGTTCGCATCTGGCTCACTTTATCGTATCATCCACATGGCGAACAAAATTACCTGTCTGCTTTACATCGCATTTTTATTTGTTTTCCCAGGCTTGCTTATTTAAAACGTCTTCTTTATCTAAAGTGGAAACTTAAATGGATTTTTATGTATGAGTTTGGGACTAAAAATCTTTTATTTAGCATGCATTAAAACTAAAAGGTTTTTGCGATTATCTGTTTTTGTTTTTGTATAGAAAAATAAAAAAAAATTGTTGTCATGATGTAGGTTTTTTTTAAATCTAGCAATAACGTATCAGTATTCTAATGAATGTCATCATCATCATCAACATTACTGAATCGATTTTGATAAAGTTTTCTATAGAGAAAGCTTGAACCCTGAGGAAGGACAAATGAAGAAAGTATAATTGAATTGAATTGAATTGAAAGATAAAGACATAGGTTTAAATTGCACGCAGACTATGCAAGTCGTGGTTAAAAGCTAGGAATAAATAATGTTAAAAGTGAAACGTTATACATATTGTTTGTCTCATCTGAAATCTCAAATAGCCCCATAAAATTGGTCTAATCGCATTTCTCAAATATTTTTATTAGCCCTAAAGCCCATCCAATACACTCAACGAAAACTTTAATAAACAAACATTTCTCTCGAAAACCTCGCATGCATTTGGCAACGTATGTGAGTCTGGCATCATCCTGGCTTAGCACAAATGTTCTGCAGAAATACATTACTGGTGATAGAACGCTACATTAGGTCGGTGCAGACGTGCGACGCTCAACGCCTCTTAAATGAGCCGTGTTCAATGGTAGGTTTTGGTATTCAGCTTCAGAACGTACTGGGTTTTGGTACCAAAGAGAAACTAAATGAAATGGTTGAAAACTGCAACTGGAAAAGAGGATTTTTGGATTGGATGGAGACAGACTGGCAAGGCTGTTATACTGTTACGAAAGGGACAAAATATTTTCTGCAAATGCCAACAAACTTATAAGGCCTGCCACATACATGCGGAATTTTGCCGGACGGATTTGAAATTCCGTTCTGAATTCTGAAGAGGTAAAATCCATACAAAATCTTATTCTGATTCGGGATTCCGGGTAACAAAAAAAGAGTTTTTAATGACCTTGAAGTAAACCAACTTTAAGTCGTATCGAAGCCGGAGTTTTACCACCAATTGTGCTCAAAACAAAACTATCGATTCCTTCAATAAAAACTGGCCAAGAGCGTGTCGGACCACGCGCAGGATAGGGTTCGGTAGTTGCCCGTCACAATATAATATGGACTTAGAAGGCGACTTTTTGTTTTATACTACGGTTTAACGGCTAATAAAGTATAAAAAGTACATTTTATAACTTGATCGAATATTACTCGTAAACTTGTAAAGCCTACTTAGCGGTGATAGTTTTCCTTTTAATTTCGTTATAAATACTATTGCCATGAATTTTTTCACATATCCAGAAACAACTGTTTAGCTGGCAGGAGGGGAGGAAACTTGACTCTAACAAAAAATTTCCCTTTAAAGCTTAATATTTCGCTAACGGATCCCTAAATCGAAAAATAGTTTTTCCACACTCATAATATTTTTAAACCACCTATTCAACGATACCCCACATAATGGGGTAGTACGAGAAAAAGAAATCAATTCCCACTACGCGTGTACCCTAAAGAAAAATATTTTTCAAGATTTTATTTCACCATTTTCTGGCGTGATAAATATGTATATCCATTCCAAATTACAGCTTTCTAGTACTAAGCGTCTACGATACTCCACAACATGGGATGGGCGAGAAAAAAAATTTCGTCCTCCTCTTCTTGTGTAGGGGAGGTAACCTAAAAAAAATATTTTCCAAGATTTTATTTTAGCACTTTATGTACATCCATGCCAAAGTATAGCTTTCTAGTACTAAGCGTCTCTGAGTTTCTTCTTATCGTGTGGGCAGAGCCCTGGTGTCAGAGTTTTTTCAGACCGCCTTTCGGCCTCTGAGCTAAGCCGCGGACAGACGGACGTACGGACGGACGGATAGACGGACGGACATGGCGAAACTATAAGGGTTCCTTGTTGACTTCGGAACCCTAAAAAACAACATTCAACCAAAATGGGATTCATGATACAAAGGGAGAAAGACTAGTGGCGAATGGACCACATGGTTACTATACGGATTTTAAAACTATGGATGAAGCCAACAGTTCCTACAACTTCAGAGGTTTACCTGTAGCATATTTACGGCCCTAGACTAGAATTGGACATCAAATGATTATAATAAGAAAGATTACTTCGTATTCCATATACCTAATAATAAGCTCCTCTATATTTCCATTTCTTAATAGTACAAACATAACATTCAAGTTAGCGATATTCCCGGAATACTCAAATGGAAATATGAAAGTTCCTGTTTGAACACTGAAGTATGGGCACGTATTCGTATACCTTACGAGTACGTTTGGGATATAGGGCTCTTGCTTCTATGTTAAAGTAGGTATGCAAACTAAGAGCGGTAATATTTTTATTGTAGCTAATTTTATGAATTTGTTGTTTGAAACAAACTGCTTCTTTCAAGGGTTTTATAGGCCAACTAGGTCCTTATTAAGAGTATCATAGCGTCTATTGTTTTGGATAAATAAATAAAAATATATACAACGTGTTAATGAATTAACGCAAAACTAGAAAGTAGTTTGTTTAGAATCGAGAGCAGAATCGAATTATCATGGTTTCAACATAGGGATTTAAAAAAAATATATTAAATAAATTTTGTTTGTAAAATTTTTAATTTTCTGAACGCGATGTCAACCCACCGCACGAGCACACTCACCCTACTTACTACCAAAACAAGATTATTAAAATGTATGTACGATAGTGCTTTCATTCATTGCTGAAATGATAACAAATCATTTTTGCCTCAAAACTTAAAATGCGAATAACTTTAAATTTTAACTTAAAAATTATTAAATTATTGTTTCAATCTAATTATTTGTTATAAATTAGTTGGGTTATTTCGAACAACATTGCGTGTTAGTAACAATATCTTAAACCTAAGTATTATTATTAACGTGAAGGACAGAAATGCATATTAAGTCCAGTAGATTTATTATAATATACTTTTTTGTTGCGCCACCCATCAAAACAATATTTTATTTAGGTTTTGCGTTTACTTCCTAACATAGGTACCTTTCCATTCCTTTTTAGTTACATTGGTATATCTAATGTACTTACTACCCTAATTAATTCAAACCATTTAAACAAACAAAAAAGTGTTATTAAACAAACAACCCAGCTAATTACCGCTATTGCTAAAACAAGGTCTTTCATACGTTTTCCCTACATTATTCCTTGCATAGTTTTATGGCCGCACTATTTGTCTCAAGAGCATTGTATATTACCGTAATTCCGGAGAACAATACATTCCAGCATTTTCAGCGGTACCACAAGCGGGCCTTATTTCATATGCTTTTAAATTAGGCCAATTTATATTCTCTCTACGAACGTAAACATAGCCGAACCGCGAGTCTCGCCCACTTTTATTATTTACTCAACGGTCTGAATTTCCAATGGTTTCCAGGACTTGATGAGTGCTGTAATTGAATTAGATGTTTCGCCTTTGTAATTCTAATTCGGTGTCCAACTACTGGTTAAGCCTTTGAGCTGTGGATTTGTACAGAGCACGTCAAAAGTGGAAATTAATTGAATTTTGCAACTTGTTTACTGCTTTGCCCTTGAACGACCGGGCGACGGGTTATACTTATCTTAATATACAGGGTGTGTGTGCTTCAGACTATCAAACTGAACAACTTTCAATATGGAGCCAACATCGAAATGGCGAAAAAATAGCCGGTTGACCAAAATAGCTGATATTTTGACATTTTAAATGTCTTTCGTTCGCTCCAGTATAGGCTCCGATTTCACGAAAAAGTGCGATCTTCTTGTATCTCTGAGAGTTGTGAAGATATGGTTTATGAGAGCTGCTTGTAAGGCGTAAAAAGAATTATTCGAGAAGGTCAAAACCGAAAAAAATTATGGCTGAAATAGTGAAAAAAAAAAAAAAAAAACGAATTTTTTATTTTGGCGCTCGCTATTTTGGAAACGAGTATATCAAAAATTTGAGTAATATTCCTCTGGACAATTTAGTCAGCTACAATTTGAGCTAAAAACAAAGACGGACGGGTTAAGGGTTTGCCCTGTAACCTAACCTCTTTGAGACCTGCCTTAAAATTCGTTGAGTTTGATAGTCTGGAGCACCCATAAAGTATGTAACGCATTTAAGTTTACACCATGTATAAAAATCATGTGTCAATTATATTAGAATATCCGAAATCAGCACTCAGCTTTCTATGAAATTTTTTGGATGTATTAGTAGCCAAACCCCAAATCCGGACACTGCACTGCACATACAAAAAATTGAATTTGACAAGATGACGTCAGCACATGCGAAACCAAAGAAATTGAACCTTATGTCTTCGTCTTAGGTAACGAGTAACCAGTGCGAAGTAACCAGAGGGCGATAGAGGGGGTGAGGTAAAAAGTTGGTGGAAGGAAGGGAGAGTCCGTACTGTAATTTACTGTATCTAGTAATAGATACTCTTTCTTATACTGTTGTACTGTCATTCCATTCTTCTATATGACCAAACAATCCCAACATAATTATACCTTTCTCAGTTTCTCTACGACATCCTTATTACAAAACGTAGCTGAATAATTACCTAACATACAATTCACACTCCAACCAGAGGCTTGCATATGCCCAAAGTTAGTTAGTTTGCCTAATTTAAGGCGGGTTGCAAAATTTGGCTGGGGTTAAAGTCTGGCTGTCTTCCCGAATATAAAGCCTATACTAACAAGGCTTGTTTGAAACTCACGTAGAAATTCTATTAGTTTGAGTAACGTGCTTGTTAGTGAAGTTATCACAAAATTGATTTTTGTTGCTCGTTACTACGATATTTTTATGAAAAAAGTCTGTAACACTTTCTGCTCGAGTTTATAGGTATCCAATGCGTAAATGATGTGAAGATTATATTTTGATGTGAAGATCACATCCTATAATATTAAAGTAGTTACTTTTTTTAATTCATCGTTATCTAGTTATCGCAAATATATTGGGATTAGATTCTGGAATATTGATTGGAAGTATTTTAATATTTCTTGAGTGAGGTATTCTTTTTAATTTTACCGTTAAAATATTGGAGAAAACTGATACAGGTGACAATATGTTGTCTCTTCTATAAATGTTACTTACCAAAGCAGTATAAAATTACTTACCTACCAGGTTTGTATCTACTATACTAACCTAACCAAAAGGCACAGGCAGGCCTTTGGACAGCAAATAAACATGAAAAAGGACACACCACTGGGCCGCCAGCGATATCCTCTATTTCAACTATCAGAACAGATTTTTTTACCTGAACTTGGTTTACCAATCAAAATTTGATCGATGTCCTATAGGTACTTGATCGGTATAATAAACTCGCCATAATTATTTTGTTTTGAATTTTATTTTGTTTTTACTTATTAGTTCTTATTTTGTTTGTGCTGTCTCATACCTAGTATTTGCCCTTTTAGGTTATTAAAACAATGTTTCAAAGTTACGCACATATAAACCGATAGGCTAACAAAAGCCTTTTGTAGTTTGTCCTTGAATAACTGTCATACGTAACCCTTTCCCAAATCTCACATAATTGGGTATCAATTTATTGTATTTTCCAATACATATTCTAATACAATCTTTACTTCTATTTTATTCTACATAAAAAGCTTGCACTCAACAAAGCGTAAGGGTCACTTTTGAATATCCATACCTACAACTGTAGGTAGATAATTATCTATGTATTTGCCCACAGTGTTGAGATCCCATTTCAACAGAGTATGAATAAATTAATCATCTCTAACAATGGTCTTTAACGAGAATTGATAATGATTTGATTGAGTTTCTACAAGTATGAGAATATGAGTTGAGTAGACATTTGAATCGAGTAGGTTTGCAGTTTTATATTCTTCTTCTTTAGAAGAAGAAAGAAGTTTTATATTAACCAGGTGATATTTTTTCACGATTTTGATGTTCATCTCATGGATGAAGCTGTTCAGTTTAATGGCCCGATAATCTCCTTAAAAACCCTTCAGCATATTAAGAAAGGCCCTGGATTTAAAAGGGCAACACATGCAAAGAAAATTGTCCCAAAATGTGATTTTATTTAAAAAGAAACGCATTTATGATTTTAAAACAATATAGGGACCAATTACTTATAGTAATGCATTAAGTTCAATAAGCTGGATAATTCGTTCTACAGTGTTTATGAAACATCTTTTGTTAATTAAACATCAAGACAATTTTTTTCGAGTATTTAGCTGGATAAGGTACCTATGTAAGATGTGTTACTTTTTCCAAACCAAAAATAAATAAAAGAAATAACTGCTTCAACGGAGTTGAAAATACCATTTTAATTACAGAAAAAAATTTTGAAACACTCTATCTCACTAATTTTTAGAATAGCTTTAGTAACGTCCCGAATAGTATATAACTCAGACTAATAAATTATAATTGCTAATCAGAATTAGCCGGAAAATCTTTTCGTCCTTATAATAATATCGAAACAAGTATACATTAGAACATTACTGCAGCGGCCAGCAACAGAGGCATTGATGGACGAACGTGTAAATGTGGGCCGAGGCGAAGCCGAGGCACACATACGTAAGTCCATCAATGCCTAGTTGTGGCCAAGGCTTGTATAGTAATTTTCTCAAATAATGCGCGGAAATTAAAACAGTTAATTTTCTCAAATAATTCGCGGAAATTAAAACTCTTTTCAAAATCAATGACGAACAACGAACAACAATTTTTTTTTCTTCAATAAACAGCTTTCTATTTGCAAGCCAGTTCGAAATTTAAATAAAACCTTTGATGAGTTACCTCCTTGGTCGCCATGTTTCGGAGAAAAAGATCGTTCCATTTTTAAATTACACGACAGATATGAGTTTACTATGTAATTTATTTGGCCGCTAAACATGACAGATAATTGCGCGCAGGGGCCGGCAATGTTGTATGAAAATCGATATTATGGATTTTCATACAACATTGCCGGCCGCTGCGCGCATGTATTTGGCCAGTACAGCAATTTTGATTTATCTCGAAGAAGGTTGTCAAAATAATGCTCATATTTCCAAGCATGTTTGAGAAAAGATATTTAATCCTCAAACATGAACAAGAATGAGAGACATCAACTGAATAACAAGGAAAACCACTTAATTATGATAAATAATAAAACGATGATATTAAATATCATCCGTTCATGTAATCAGAAAGATCCTATCCGCTTCTGAGTAATAAATTCATGGGCAATCGAGGCGTAACAAGCAAATCTATTGGAAGAAATCCCCACGTATTTGGACTGACCCCAATTTTCCTTCGGTGTAACTTGAAAGTGGTTTAAATGATCAGGTATAGCGATAACAAGATTGTAAGCTCAAAGTGGTGAAATACGTAATAGTTGAAAATTCTTTAGGGCCTCCAGTTATCATTAATACAGATATAAATAAGACAATACAAACAAATATAAATACAAGTAATGCAATTTACTTAGTAATATTTTTCAAATAATTATACCTACTAAAGGCCTATTTAATTCTGGTAGTCTCATTAGATGAACTAAAAATTTTTTGGGTGTTCACCATTGTTATTTTGTTGAACAATTTCCGGACACAATAATGATTTGTGTATTAAGTTATTGTAACCTGTAACGCGAATGAAAAAAAAGTAGCCTGTCGTGAAGACATACGATAGAAGAGAAACTTCCGCAGCTTTCTAATTTAAATTTGGAACTTCCGTCACATAAAAAGGTTGCCGATCCGAATTTCAAAGACCTCCCATAAAAATGTTCACTTCAAAAACCCCTAAATTCCCCGCTTTGAATTTTTTCCCCGTCAATTTCCCCAACAATTTCTTTTCCCCAAAAGACCAAATTTTTCCTCAAAATTGCGGGAAACCCCCAATCTGGCAGCCCTGTTTTGAAGTTTTGAAAGATCGAATTTAAAACCGTCATATAGACGAAAAAAAATTCGGTTACGCTGAAAGATGGAATTTAAATTTAAAATCAAGATGTCTTTACATTTCAGGAAGCGGAATATAAGTAAAGAAAAGAACATCCGCAGCTCAAATTTAAATTTCGAACTTCCGTTACACGAAAAGGTTGCGGATCCAAAAGACATCCTCCAAATCGGGCCATTTTTGTACTACCAACTTTTTCTACAGCGTTATAAAAATATGGAAATAATAGTTCACATACTCATATTACTAAAACTAATTATTTCAACGTTATATTTTATGGTACAAACGAGATATCTTGAATTGAATTTGGATATTTTAGTTACGAAATGTGAAAAAATGGCGAAAAAAACACAGAACAAGTAGTCACAAACTTTTTGAAAAAAGAAGGCCTTGACAATAAATTGATTGACATATTTTGACATTGACATAATTTTTTTTTAGGTTTTATTTCTCTAATTCTCTATTAAGGCCCCTCACACAAGTGCGATTTCATTGAGCGATAATATCGCTGCGATTTTACAATTTTTATTTTCAGTACAGCATTAGCTTCAAATTTTTTGAACACTATTGGGTTTAATAGCAAAACTAACATTTAAACCAAGATCTGGTCCTAAAGCCAGGAATGTCTCCATATGAGGGAACTCTTTCTTTTTAGGAAAGCCTTTCTAGCGCCAGTTACCAAAAGTATGTCTATCTCAGACTATACTTATTCATTCTCATTGGTGGGGCGGACGCGTGACGCTGATCGCAAAATCGCACCTGTGTGGTAGGAGTAGGACATGCGACGCGGTCACAAAGTCGCCGGGATATTATTGCTCGATAAAATCGCAACTGTGCGGGGGAGCCTTTAGTATAGGTAAATGGTGAAATAAAACAGTATTTGATTAAAAAACATAATTATTATTCATTTTCCACATCTTCTTTAACAATTATTTATCATCCAGATATATGCAGCAAGAGGCTCAATATTTGTCTGGTATCGTGCCCAACCCATGTACCAGACTACCTTCAGTATGCACAACACCTCACAGTCCTTTTACCACTAACACTGCTACAATAATAACACAAATGCTATCTTCCTACGACTGTATCACACTTTCATTAATAAGTAAAGTATTAGTAAGTAAGTATTAATAAAGCAGAAAAACACAGAAAAACTAAAGCGCAGCCGAATCGAACAAAAACATCAGATAATTCCACTGGATAATTCAGAGAAAGTACTCTTTGATTCAGAGCCATTTCAGAGCAAAATTCTTGCAAAAGTCAGAGTGCGCTATCCATAAAGGAAGTAATGTGTAGTTTCACCTCCTTGAGGATTACCTCCTTGATGACGCTATCATTAACCAAGAAGTTTTACTACAGTAAAGATCGCTTTTTTATATTGCTAACTGCGCTATTTGTAATTACTTCGAGCCTGTCATCATATTACTTTAAATATTTTGTAACACGAAACGACTTTATTTGTAGCTATTATAGCAATTGGTTTGTATTTTTATTATATTTGTCTATATTAAAATGCGTATATAAAAGCTATCACATGCATATGCATGCATATCACAAATTGGCCTGACGGCCCATACATTGATGAATGATGTCTTTTCAAAGCCATCACATAAAAAGTGATTCACTTCAAAAAAACATGTTACACTGAACTTTGCAAGACCCTAGCTTCAAATACCATTCGAAAATACACTTCTACTTGATCAATTCACACTAAGCACCAAGGTCTTAGTTAACTTCATAGCATATAAATAGCCAGCATTCGAAAAAAAAATGCGTTTGGAAGAATTGACCAGTATACTTTAGTACCTAATCGCAGTGAAACGCAGTTCGCTCGTAGCATGATCCTGGACTTAGAACGTGTATTGTTTGAGCCGTTACAAATCCCTCTAGGGTCCAAGCTTACAGCTGCATTGTGCTGCATATGGGACGGTGTATGAAGCGTACCGAGTAAATCTATTGGAACTAATTGCAAACTGGGATATATCCTCGCGTCTAATAGTTTCACTGCTGGGTAATTGTTAGATGATAATAGATGCTGTATGGTTTGTTAATGATTATACTAACTTAATCTGTTCTTGAATGCCTATGGTCTTTATCGGAAGGATTTGGTAGTAACTGACGTAAACCCGTATTAATAAACCAAACATCAATGCTCGCGCGTTCTTTGGTCACCTCAAATACTTATACAGGGTGTAACAAAACACCCTAGTAATACTATGGGGACATCGACATAAAATAAAAAAAATCTGCTGTCCCATACAAAACTGGGCCCAACTGTCCCGGTTGGTGTAATGGTTACCACGCCGGACTGCCAAACCAGGGTCCTGGGTTCGAATCCCGGTTCGGTCATGGATGTTATATTTTGCCGTTGTTGTATGATTCCCATAAAAAAAAAGCCTGAAGCTTACTTGGGATCATTACAATGTATGTGCCTGTGAGCGTTATTTATTTATTTTATTTAAACTGCAGTACCATCTCGACTAAAATGTATGGGACCGCAGATTTTTTTATTTTTTCTCGATGTTGGCCCCATGGTGAAAGTTGTTCAGTTTGATGGTCTGAAGCACCCTCTTAGGTATTACTAGGGTGTTTTGTTACACCCTGTATACATACAAAAATGTCAATCAGAGCCCCTGGAGTGCGATTTTGGAATGTCATTCGCTGAGTTCAGCAGTTGAAAATGTCAAAATTACTGTGGAGATATGCATCCTTCTACTGCTGATTTGTCTTTCAAAAATCATACTTCAGGAGTGCGATTTTTGAAAATCAAATCAGCAGTATAAAGATGCTTAATCTCCATACTAATTTTGACATTTTCAACTGCTGAACTCAGCCAATGAGATTCAAAAATCGCACTCCTGAACATAAATTATAGGATTCTGCAAATTCGAAATCTGTTTATTAATCGGTATCGTAGAACCGTTTATTATTTTAGACTGATCTTCTAGCCATTCAAAAATAATTATAGTTATAGTTTTGTGGCACGTTTGAAGAGACGCGTATGGTCCGTAAGATGATGATGATGATTCGCGAATTGGCTTTTTACAATTCCGTAAACATTGTAGCTATGTTTAATATTAAAAAATAAAGCATCTGGGAACAAAACTGAATAATTGGTAAAAAAATCCATCTGTCGTCCAACTATTGGCAGACGAAATTTAATTAAAAAAGAACACGCTTTCATTTCAGAAGCCTCAATATTATTGCAAAGCCGTTTAAATATAATGGGAATAATAAAAATAAAGAGGATCCCAATTGAGACGTTCTGCTGAAAAAGGCCAATTGTTTCCAGAATGATAAGAATCTGAATTAATAGCCAATATCTTATAGTGGGACAAAAAAGGCTCGAGTTGGAAAGGGCCCTTTTCCATATTTTTATATTAGCTCTTGAATATTGGCCGAAAGAAATTGGGGCTACTGAGGAAACTCGACTTCTCGGAAAAAAGAAATATAACAACGAATATTGAGGTTGAGATTGAAATTTTATTGGCAATAACGAACTTGGTTGAGGTAGCTTTGGTTCTAATATAACTATTTTGAAACATGTTTACTTTGCTTTGAGCAACGGAATTACGTGTAGGAAGTATAGTTTCCTTTTATACCTACTGACCTAACTGAGGTAGGTATCTCAGTTTGATGGGATAGGTTTTGAAATATATGTTTTGATTCTGTATAGTAAGAAATCGAATAAATAATATTGTTCCAGTGCACATTATGTGCACGGATGGCACGTTAAGCCGTTGGTCCCGGCTACTATCTCTGGTGGTAGTAGTCGTTACATAAAAACCATGTCAGAGGCCGTAAGGCGGTCTGAAAAAACTCTGACACCAGGGCTCTGCCCACACGATAAGAAGATGAAGAAGTGCACATTGCTATGATCCTAAACGTAAGCTGCGGCTTAAACATGTTTTATCAGTGACGAAAACGGGATTCGAATCCAGGACTTCTAGTTTGGCAGTCAAACCGTGGTGACTAACTGGGAAGCAGAATCTACGACGAAATAAATATTCAAAGGAAAATTAAAGCGCAGAAAGGAAAATTCACATTTCAAAATTTTTTATAAAGACAAGGAAGTAGAAATAAAAAAGAATCTGCGTTTTCCCAATTTTTTTATTACATCGTAGTTGTTGTTCGATTAAATGATATAAGTAATGCTAATGTTTCAGTATTTTTGTAGTTTCATCTACATATTAGATACTAATAATCATTACGATAAATGTAAATCCTGCAATAGCCGCACAATCAAAGATGCAGTTCATAGTTGTTGTAGGTACTAAAATTATTGTCCAGCTAACTAAATAGAGACATTGATTTCGATGAACGAGATAACACGACCCAAATTATTCACAATAATGTTAACTATTCAAACGTGAAATGTGCAGAACTAATCGATATGCAGAGATTGTGCAACGCCCGATTGTGAATTTATAGATCAGATTATTTAAAAGGAACTTTCCTATACCATCTATTGTCAAAGCGTTTTACCAAAATGATTTCGTCCTTAAGTTTAATAAATTTGATGTTGTTATTTTTTATTGCAAGCCAATTTCCTCGGAACTTCAATGGACGGACGGTTCCTATTATTTCTTAAATAGCTTCGTTACGGTCTTCATTTTTATTTGATTAACGAATTGTTTTTCTTGGTTCTTTGGTTTTGTTGACATTATTTTGTGATATTTGCTTTGTCTCCAGTGGAGCATGCATAATAGAATCATTGTTATGCGAAAATGAATCAAACGAATTATGAAGATTATAGGATTATAATAAAACTATGCCTATGACTATGCTGAGTTGGTCTGTCGGTAGGTTATCTACAACTTATGAAATGAATTGCCATTTTAAAGTAGGTAGTTTCTTACCCATTGCATCCATCAGTTTTTTTTATGGAGGACTAAAATTGTTGACAAGTTGATTATTTTAATTAATTTAAGCATAAGGTGAGCGGAAGTGTTGGGAGAGGCCGTCCGAGGAAAACATACCACGATCAAATCAATGATCCGAAAAGGACAAGTGCGTAGCACCACGTAGCACCCTCAATCGACGGAAGTGCATGAAAAGATATTATATGAATGTCAATGAGGCTAAAGAGGTATATGTCAGAGTCGTAGCGTGTGGCGGTCCGTGGTCTCTGCCTATCCTTGTATAGTGAGCTTATGTATGTATGTATTTAATCATAGTTGATTAGTTACTTTGATTAATTTTAGCATCAAAGTTGATTACTTTACTACAAAAAGAGTCATTAAACTGACTTAATATAGTGTATGAGCTATGACTTACGAACTACTTGAGTACTAACAACGACCACAGATTCGCTCCAGTAGTAGAATTAGTATTTCCATCGTAACTTTTGTCATTCCGCAGAGAATACCTAACTTTACTGAACTATGTAAAGTTACATTCTGTAACATAGTTTAGTATGATTTAGTTTAACGTGGTACGACACGTAGGGAAATAAAATCTGTTCTTAATAACGGAAAACATGATTATTTTCATTTATACAACGTGTTAATGAATAAACGCAAAACCTCATACACCCCAACTGATTTATAACGAAATAATTAGATTGCAACAATAATTTCATTATTTTGATAGTTAAAATTTAAAGTTATTCGCATTTTAAGTTTTGAGGCAAAAATTATTTGTTATCATTTCAGCACTGAAAGAAAGCGCTAACGTACTCATGGATACATTTTTATAATCTTGTTTTGGTAGTAAGTAGGGTGAGTGTGCCCTTGCGGTGGGTTGTCATCGGGTTCAGTAAATTTAAAATTTTGCAAAAAAAAAATTTATATTTTGAAAAAAATTACCTATGTTGAAACCATGATAATTCGATTCTGCTCTCGATTCTAAACAAACTACTTTCTAGTTTTGCGTTAATTCATTAATACGTTGTATTTTGTTCGTCTGTCACACTTCTTTGCCAGAAGTGCGAACTACGTAATGTTGTCGAGTCTGGGGACTTCAGTCTCGTATGTGACTCCATGACCATGAGAAAAAGTGCTTCTCTTAGAACACTGCTTACCTAAATAGTCAGCATTATGTTATGAATAACTGGTGAGACTATTTAAATACTGAAAAAGCGGCGCCGTGGTATCCGGCTATCCCCTCAACTGACATTATAATTAATATTCAATTCAATTCAATTCAATTATACTTTATTGCACACCAAAACAGAATATACATTTGAACAAAGATAAAGAATTACAATTACGTACAAATAAGGCGGTCTTATCGCTAAAAAGCGATTTCTTCCAGACAACCTTAGGGTAGAGGAATTACAAAAACGAAAAATAGGTAGGCGGTGTAGATCAAGAGAAGAAAGAAATCCAGAATGACAATGAAAGTATAAATATACTTTAAAATAAAATAATCTAAAATATATACATACATACATACATATTTCTTCAACTATATACATACATATAGGTGAGTACTACATACAACACGGAAACAACAGTAGGAGGAGAAAAACGAAATAAAAATGAAGTTGAAAAGAAATCAGAGGTCAAGGAAATGATCTTTGACTTTCGACTTAAAAACACTCAAGGAGGGAGCACGTCTGATCGACTCTGGCAACAAGTTCCAGAGCCGAACAGCCTGCACGGAAAAGGAATTGGTGTAGAAGTTAGTGGAGTGGATGGGCATAAGGAGGGATAGATTTTCAGAGGAGCGCAGGTGACGGCCAGTGATAGTGGAACAGAAAACAAAACGTTCCTTAAGGTAATGAGGTGTCAAAGGAAGAAAGAGAATGGAATAGAGAAGGGAAAGGATATGAGCATCCCTTCGACGTTTGACCGGGAGCCACTTAAGTCGAGCGCGGAATTCCGACACATGGTCGTACTTCCGCAGGCCAAATATAAACCTTATGCAAAGGTTTTGAAGTCGCTCAAGTTTATTAAGTAGCTCCACAGTCAAGTCAAGGTAGCAGGAGTCAGCGTAGTCAAGGATTGGTAGCAGGAGGGATTGTGCCAGCGCAATTTTAGTGCTTATGGGAAGAAAGTTGCGAAGACGCTTTAAAGAACCGTAGGCAGCAAACATCTTCCTGCTAACCTCGGCGACCTGCGGCATCCATGAAAAAGTACTGTCAAAGTAAATCCCTAGATTCTTGACAGTGGTACTATATGGTATACGTTCACCATCAAAAACGATAGAAGGCAACTGGTCAAGGGGAACCCTCGATACAAACCACGGACTACCAATGATAATTACTTGCGTCTTACTTGGATTCACTTTGAGGCCATAGGATTTACTCCAGTCTTGGATTCGACCTAAATCGTCATTTGTGGTTTGGATGGCCCGAGTGATGTTATCCAAGCATGACTGCGTATAAATCTGTAGATCGTCTGCATAGAGGTGGTAGGAAGAGTTAAGTTGATCGGAAATAGAATTAATGAAGATAGCAAACAGAAGAGGTGATAGCACGCCACCCTGCGGCACGCCAGCAGAGGTATCACACCATGAAGAGAAGGTGTCTTCAACCTTTATACGCTGCCGGCGCCCGTACAGGTAACTACGAAACCAGTCAATCACTGTTGGAGATATGTTAAGAGTGTGCAACAGCCCCAGCAGAATATCAAAGTCTACGGTATTAAACGCATTGCTGAAGTCTAGTAGTGTCAGAATAGTAAGCAGCTTGTTTTCCATGCCATAACGAATGTCGTCGGAGATTTTAACTAGAGCCGTAGCCGTACTATGACCAGGGCGGAAACCGGATTGAAAGGGATTAAGGAGGTTGTTTTTTGAGAGAAAGGTACTTAGCTGTCGATGAACGAGGCGTTCAAGGACCTTGGAAAGGAAAGGAAGGATAGAAATTGGGCGGTAGTCGGAGAAAGTAGCCGGATTGCTCTTTTTAGCCAAAGGAATAATTTCGGCATCTTTCCAGATCGTGGGAAAGGTGCAAGAGGAAATTGAATGGTTGAGGATCTTGGTAATTACAGGGGACAGGATATCTAGGAGAGGAATGATCATATTACGGCTAACGCTATCACCTCCGACGGCATTAGAGGCAATGGAGACAATGTTCCTCTTAACATCACAATCAGTGAATTGACAGAAGAAAAAAGGAGAAAAATTAGGAGTCGGCCTTGAAGAGAGTCGGTTTAAGGTGTTAACCTTAGTGAGATCATCTAACGTTGAAGCAGAAGAAAAATGTTTATTCAGAGAGTTCATGTCAAGTTTTTTTGAAACAGGGTCTGTGCGAGTTTTGCCGATTCCCAGAGTTTTCAGAAATTTCCAGACCTTGCCTGGATCAGCATTTTCAACGGACCGATGAATGTGGCGTCTTTGTGCATCTCTACACACTCTATTGCAGCGGTTTCTAATCAGATGGTACTTGTCACGATTTGCATCAGAGGGTTCAGCCTTGTATTTCGCCTTGACACGACCTTTCTTCACGATGAGCGACTTGATATCGTCGGTCAGCCATGGAGCAGGGATATGCTTGACTTTAACTGGGCGGACGGGTGCGTGTTTGTCGTACAGTTCGATAAGTAGTGAGTTGAAGAGAGAAATTTTGTCATCCACTGTAGTCGCCCGATCGATAGCCGACCAGTCAATATTTACAGCGTCTTCAAGAAGTACGTCTGTGTCCATTGCACGAAAATTACGCTGTAAAAGGACTTTGGGTTTGGATTTAGGAGGACGGATTTTGTAGGATAGGTAGATGAGATCATGATAATATTATACAGAACAATATCCCTCTATGATCCTCTACTACTCAATCTTTTTAGTTTTAGAGGAGGTTTTTGTCCTGCAGTGAGAGTGAGACATTATTTAAAATTACAATTTTATGTCACTCATCATTCCGTATTATTTCTTAGGTTGTCTACTTTGGAATGGATCTTGATCAATAGTTTGCTTATGCATAATTTTCATCACAAAACACACCTGTTTCTCTAATTGGTACAGAGAAACAAAAGCGAAGTGCAATGTTTATTCAAATATCTTGATATATGGGACATGTTGAAACAATGTAGGTATATTGTGTTGGACCGAAACTCAAGTAACATGACAGTTGTGTACCGCAGTCAATGTTGGTCTATCTATTATGTTCTCTACTCAACACGTTTCATGAGAAACAATCTTGGTATGTTCAAGGTATATTAAACTAAGGTCCATATTAGCTGTGATATAAGTAAAGTTTTATGCACACACGGCGACACATCAAGCTATACAAAACCAACATAAGCTGGCCGCGCGATGCTATACGTTACTCGACCTACGCGCGGTCAGTTTATGTTGGTTTTGTATAGCTTGATGTGTCGCCGTGTGTACCATGATAGGTGGTTTAAAAATATTTTGGGTGTGGGAAAGCCATTTTTCGATTTAGGGATCAAAACTAAGTTTTAAAGTGAAAATTTTTGTTAGAGTCAAGTGTCCCCCCCCACCCCCCCCGGAACGTGGCCCGACACGCACTTGACCGGTTTTTATTCATTTGACGATACTTGCTGTAATGTTGCTTAGAGTGTCGATCTAAAATAGGATGTGCGCTCATGAAAATTAAATCTTCATACTGTCAAACGAAAGCAATAGATAAAATTCACGTCACGCTTCCCGCAAAGCGTCAACTTCAGAAACATCAGCGGCCCTCAATTCTAACTGCTTAACTAAGTTAAACGAATACTAGTCTCATTGTACGAGACTGAAATAAATAATGTGTTTGATTCATTTCTATTACTTTAGGTTAGTGTTAGTCTTCTCACATCTTTCCAAGTGCTTCGTTAGTGCCAAAATTTTTATAAGTTGATTTGGGGCGTTCGTTGTGTAGTAGTGTGCTACTGTGATCATTTTGACTTTGGTACACCAATTATATTATTATTCGTATGGCTTTCCATTCCTGCGTAGATTACCAATTATGTTTGGCCATAAATATAAAGTTTATTTCCTTTGACATCTTAGTATTAAAAATAAGCGACATTGAGTAGGATGTAGGGCGCAATACAACTACAAGGAAAGAGCCTCCTTGAGTCGAAACTTGAATTCCTCTGATGGCGCACCCTGGGCAGTCAGTCCCGCTATGACCATTGCTGACTGGTTAATTTTTCTACTGCAGCATAGCACACACAGTGATTGTCATGCGATATGGTTCATGCTGACTCTAAGGCGTGAAACATATACAAAATTCATAAGGCGAAGGTACGGCACAGGCACAATGGACATGCCTGTGCCGCACCGTTTGAGTATAAGCGTCGCTACCATACATTTCGTATGAAAAAGTTTTGAAGCGGCGCGGCGCGGACATCGAAGCGGCATGCCTGTGCCGCGCCTCTTGAGTATAATTCAAGACGCGTTTCTTTCATACATTTCGTTTGAAAATGTTTTGCACCAGGCACCAGGTGCCAGGGCACCAGGCGGCGCTATGTCTGCGCCGCATATGTCTCGCGCCTTCGCCTTACGCCTTTTCTGCATAACCATAGCTAGGTGAAATGATGGCAGGTGGAGTAAAGCCTTAACAGAGAGATGACTGAGATTAGGCAAAAGAGGAGTGGATTGTCCGGTAGCCATGGAAGACGATATCAGGAGAAACGTCTGTAAGAGCTAGAAGAGACGGACGTACAACAGAGAGGGATGAAAAAATGGGGAGGAGTCTTATGCCTGCATTGGGTGGATACAGGGTGATGGATGATGATGACAACTTTACTGGTATTATATCTGGTGCACTTCCATGCATTAAAAGGTACGATGAAGACCAGAATAACGACAGCAAGGCTGGGCTGTTATCGCATTAACATCATGATTGCGGCCGAACTCAAGCCCATTTCACACCCGAAAATAACCTATAGAAAATAATTATTGATCAAAATTATTCGTATGAAAGAAGTCTCATTTTTACAAGGTGCGGCCTACTAAATGTACGTATTTTTCTCGAAAATGTGTAAGAAACGTTTTATCGTTTTCCTCTTGTTCAGTTTGAATCGTAAACTATGAATGGGTTTGTTGGTGAACACGTTTTTCAGGATATACGTATTTTCGTTGAAAGGAAAGGGAGAATAGACGTTCTGACGTCAGATAACGTAATGGTTTTTGTATGATATTTTATTTCGGTTTGTATTTTCTTTTTGATGATATTTTTATTACCTACTTGCTTACAATTTAAGACTGGAGGTATAGAATGTACAAACCGGACGAATTAACTTGGCACCTGGCTCGCACGTGGCTCGGAATTTGACACCCCTTCTGCTACCCCCCGCGGGACCTCGCGGTCGCCGTGTGAGGCTGTAGCATAGTATTTCAGTTACTGTTGCACGTGTCCCTGCGCTTTAGCATTTTCGAGTTATTCTTTCCGAGTTCTTTTTCCGAGCCACGTGCGAGCCAGGTGCCAAGTTAATTCGCCCGGATTGTACTAATATTTTTCGCTTGAGCAATAGTCTGAATATGTTTTTTTGTTCCGTTGTTTTTTGTAAGCCTTTGAACGTTGTCAATACCTATTCTTAATGTAAGTAAGAATAAAATGGAACTATACAGCTATGTAGTCTAAGCTAAGAAAGTAAGTAAAGGTATATTCTACAATGTCTACCAAGATAATCATGAGTTGGAGACCTCCAGGATTATTTGAAGGTTTTCCTGCCTATTTGTGATTCCACACAATATGGATTACGCACAACTGCCATTGAAAACATTCTCTATTCCACACAGTCTTTAATTTTACACAAACGCGTTTTTTCCATTTCGCGATTCTACACAATATTTATTAGACACAACTATTAAATTCCCTATTCGATACATTCGTTTACTATATAGAAAACGAAACGTGTGAAACGTGGATATACTGAAGTTTCAGAATATCTCCGACTACCCCCTCGGGGAATATAGTCGTGAGCATATTATGCTTGCTGGATGCGTTTATTATATCCATCGCTGTATTATCATATTCGCAAAAAAACACTTACCAAAATATATTTCAGGTTTGTTTTCATACCTGAAATTTTCAAGACGATAAAAAATAGGTATGACCCTTCTGTCATAATGGCCTTTTAAGATTTTAGAATGTGACATCATAACTAGTAATCCAGGAATATACAAAGAGCAGCACAGTTTTCCGAGTTTGTTTTTGCACTAATAAATCAACTAAACCTCTCTATAAACTCCTCAAAATCGATAAGAGCTTATCTTGTCGATGCAGATTTGTCCATTGAGTGAAAAATTTAAATTCTGCCCGATTTTGCTGGCACAAAGTAAAGCCTAAAAGAATATCCGGATTTTATGGTACGAGCCAACTGGTACTTGTGTCTTTTGGCTAGGCTGTTTTAGGATTACATCATAGGGTCGTTTTTCCCTAAAAAAATAATTTCCCTAATAGTAAAAGAGACTATCTATCGTAAAAACGGTAATACAAACAATCGTCAAACTTAGTGTGATTATAGACCAAACTCTACAGAATAACAACAAATACTAAAAACCGGTCAAGTGTGAGTAGGTCTTGCGCTAAAGGTCCCGGACAAAAAAGGTTTTTTTTCTATGTTAATAATGTTGTGTTCTGTGGTTGTGTGGTACGGAACCCTCGGTGCGCGAGTAGCCCGACTCGCACTTGACCGCTTTTATTTGTTTATATTTTAAAGACTTCTTCAGTCTGTTCTCTGAGTTTTGTAGGCGAAAAGTCACTGATATATCATTACTTACATCTTAAACATCTCATCTTAACAACGCGAAATAACGCACAATGGAGGGTCACCCACTCACGCCTGTGTATCACTTCAGGAGTGGCCTTTTTAAAAGTCACACGTTCAAATCAGCAGGAAAATATGTCGAAATTACTATTGAAGATTGCATCATTCAATCATGATTTTGAAATTCTGTGAGATCCAAAAATAGGACTTCTGATCTGTGCTAATGTAGATGAGTTAAGTTTCTGTGTGATGAATCTGTTTATTGTTTTGATACCTATTCTGTATTTTTGTGTGGCAATAAAGTGCATTTTTTTTTAAATTTTATTTAGATGAATCCAGCTTTTGTGTGCTTGCGTTTAGGAATACTTCATAGAAATTGCTCTACTCTAACTCACTCTGGCATGAAACCATCAGTAAAATTATCCCAAATGTCCCAAAACTCGTTTCAGAACGGATAACTTACTAATGTCGTTTACAGAATCTAACGTTGTATATTATATTCTCAAAATTGATACCATCCATCACACTCCTAAAGTGATTAGGCTTTCTAGGAAATCAGTTGCCTATTTTGAGAGGACTCACGATCCAATAAGATTTTTTTTTAATTCTGCAAAATATTTTAAAATCACTATAACGAAAATTTTTTGGTATGCTTCGAATTTCTATGAAATATATCGTACTCATTTATTTCAAAACCAAAGGATCATTATGTAAACAGTACATCAAAACCACAACATACTTTAACAGGTAGAAGGACTTCCTGGCTCAAGAACCTGTATACATGGTTTGATATGAACACCACATCATTGTTCAGGGCTGCAGTCTTTAGGATTCGCATAGCCCTAGAAATGTTAACCAACCTCTGATAGGAGATGACACCACAAGAAAAAGAAAGATAATATTTCTGTGGGCGATTCTAAAGTCACATCACTAACACTTGCTGTTACTTCTCCGTCATGGTTGCGGGGTAACATAACCTTTCTCGACCTAAAAGTTAAGCTGTTGTTTTAAATAGATTTCCGCGCGTGTATATTCTGCCAAAATAGGAAAAGTATTTAAATTTTGTATGAACATTAAAAGGTATTATAAAACAAGAGTTCATAAGGGTGGAGGCCTTTAATCAGACCGTTCTCGCCCAGGGGAGAATAGATGCATAATTCATAATACAACGTTCGGAATCGCCCATTCACTTACCCCCTGTTGTTTTGTAGCCATCGAATGAATAAAATGATTTCCCGGTATTATAATGTACCTTTGTTTTTCGGAAAGTGTCCCTGATGAGGGGGTTGTGTTTAACATTTTAGTGTGGTCTTTCGAGCCGGATTAGCTAAATTATTATAGTTATAGATCCTGCTCGAAAGTCTAAAATGTTTCAAGTGTTTCAGTAAAGGTTCGTGATTCTTACAATATTCAAAGTATAAACTTAAATGCGTTACACACCAAAGGGAAGCTTCAGATCATTGAGCTGAACAATCTTCTCTATAGGACCAAAATTGAAATCCCGAAAAAGAAATCAGCTGTTCTATAGAAAACGTCAATAAAACTCGACCCAAATGTATGAAACAGCCGATTATTGTTAGCGATTTTAATGTTGGTGCCGGCCGCGGGACTAGCTCTTTAAAAAGTAAAAAAAAAAACATTATAAACCCCGTTTATAATGTGGAACACATTAAATTTTACCCTTGTATATTCAAATCAAAACAGTAATTATGCTAATCAGAGGGTTTCGTCTCGTAGACGATACAAACATTATCTTGTTTGCACTTTTTGGCAAACAGCTCAACTCCGATGAAGCTAGGTTCCATCCACTTAAGTTAACTATAATTTCGTCTGTGTATCAGCATAGCAACGCCGCTTCTGCTATCAAATTATGTAAATTTGTCAACTAGCTACTTAGTTTTCATGTGAAGTTCTTGAATATTCACTATTAAGCTCAGCTCAAACGATACCGTGGCGATCTTTTTATTATTAGAATAGAATTCTAGAGAACTCCACAAGAAGTCGTGGTGTACAGTAAAGCATGCACCCAAATTTTTTTGAATCGGTTATTGGCCCACCATACGAGTACGTTCTCACCGCTGTAACTCTTGTAAACCAGGATCAACAGCGACGACCATTCACTAGACAATGAAGTCCAGCGAGCCCAGGGAATGATTATCATCTTATTTAAGAGCTACGCTGTTGTCGGTGGGGTATTCGCCAATCATGATGTGTCTCTTTTCCGCTAGTCACTTGAGTTCTTGATATGACACGACATCAACCTTTTCCTTCACTTGTTCTCCATAACTCTGAAACAAAGAAAATAATTATGTGGAGCATGAAATAAAACACGCGTCCGCGTTTTTTTTTTAATACTTCAAACATAGTCTTAATATTTTTGTCTATTTAGAAGGCTTTGAAAAATATATTTATTATTTTCTATTAAATATAATAAATCGTTTTTTAAATTTCAAAGCCTATTTTTATTGCTCAAAAATAATTTATTTTGTTAAATCAAATTAAAATGAGCGCATTGGTATTAATATAATTAATTTAAAAGCCTTCTGGGAGATATAACTTTGATTTCTATGTTACGAAGCTATTTTTTTAAATATGTTTTCATATAGTCTTTTTGTCCCTAAATGGTGCCGGTTACAGTTTAAAAGACCAATTCATAATTACTCCACAACCCTCCTAACAAAACTCCGTAAAATGACTGTCTACGACGAACCTTATGAACAAGTTCTACAAAGAACTAGATATAGTTTCTTGAAAATGGTTTCGGTTAGCGGAAAGTCAGTTTCAATACTTTCTGAAGCACCACGGAGTTTGTTTGTGTTCCAGGGATATATCGTGCCAAACATGTTTTCTTAGTAAGATGAATGCAAGTTTAGATTCATTGTTGGAGTGTTTGAATTTTACTAACGGAGACTGTAATTTTACTTATTAAACTACAATTAGAAAACGCTATGGTGATGAAGACGACAAAACATTTTTAAAGGTATCATTTAAAGGAAAGAATTCACTAACTTTCTCTCATTATTATCCTTTTCTCAAACATGCTTGGAAATGTGAGCATTATTTTGACAACCTTCTTCGAGATAAATCGAAATTGCAGTACTGGCCAAATACATGCGCGCAGCGGCCGGCAATGTTTGTATGAAAATCCATATCTGTCGTGTTTAGCGACCAAATAAATTACATACTAAACTCATATCTGTCGTGTAATTTAAAAATGGAACGATCTTTTTCTCCGAAACATGGCGACCAAGGAGGTAACTTATCAAAGGTTTTATTTAAATTTCGAACTGACTTGCAAATAGAAAGCTGCTGTTCATTGAAAAAAAAAAAAGAACACTACCGCGGGAAAAATAAGTAATTGTTGAGTAATTGTATTTGGCAAAATGAGTTCAAGTGAAGACAGTGAGTATACTGAAGTTATTTTAACGCCACCTGAAATTCAAGAGGCTGCAAGAGCCGTAATAGAAAACTTGTTACCGCCAAAATCAAAAGAAAAATATTTGAAAGCCTATGAAAATTTTGTTCAGTGGAAGAATGAAAGAAAATCGAAATCCTTATCCGAAAACGTTTTTTTGGCTTATTTCGGTGAACTCGCCAAGAAAGTTAAGCCGACAACGCTATGGGTCATCTATTCAATGCTAAAATGTACAGTTTTAATGAAACATAACGTGAATTTAAAACAGTGTGTAAACCTGACTTCAATGCTCAAAAGACAGTCGGATGGATACAAATGTAAAAAATCAAAAGTTTTCACCGCATCAAATGTAAAAATGTTTTTGTTTGAAGCACCAGACAGTGTGTATCTGGACCTCAAAGTAAGTTTTACACTTGATAATATTAACCAATGTCTGTGAGCATTATTTATTTTATTTTTATTTTATTGTAACCTCTTTTTTTTAGGAAAATTACCTATGTGAACGTAAGCTATAACGTACTTACCTACTTTGTTTTTGTTGCAGGTTATTCTTATTTTCGGCATTTTTGGTGCATGCCGATGTATCGAAATTACAAATAAATATACTATAAAAGACGTAGAAAATAACGAGGGTGTGATAATAATGGAAGTCTGACCGGGTAGCTGAAAGCTACATAGAAGAATCAATTGAAAATAAAAGTAGCATTACACGTCAAATCAACGAAAGTATTCGATCTCGTCCATCGACCTCCCATCAAAGCTTTGAAATACAGAATCCCACTGAAGAGAATACTATGCAACAAACTTCGACCTCGTTAGAATTATCCCAAACCAATTCCACAACTGTATTTTTAAATAAAAAGTTCTGCCTAGATTGAAAACTTAGTTTTAATTTCCGCGCATTATTTGAGAAAATTTACTGTTTTAATTTCCGCGCATTGTTTGAGAAAAGTACTATACAAGCCTTGGCCACAACTAGGCATTGATGGACTTACGTATGTGTGCCTCGGCTTCGCCTCGGCCCACATTTACACGTTCGTCCATCAATGCCTCTGTTGCTGGCCACTGCAGTAATGTACTATACCTTTTAGGACGCAAAAAAATTAATTCGGAAACCGTACAGTTTGTTTCAATAACCAAACAACATTTGGATAAAAATAAAATATTTTGTGACACAAACTTAATAATTTATGTTAGTAAATAAATTGTAAATATTTCTACCAAGTATCCAGTATCATTGTAGGTTTGGTAAAAATATTATTTCGCTTAAAAAACTAACATTTGCCGGTACTTAAAAGTTCTATAGAGCAACATAATCATCAGTATTAAACCAAACAATGCCCCAGTTTCTGTTGATCATTAACAGACTGCAATCTATTTTGCGTATCGAACCCATCAATTTGCAGTTTGATGATTGTGCATGTATTATGTAAATAAGTAATGCTTATTAAATGCTAGCTAAGCGATTTGTTGATGGAGGCTGACTATGGCTGGTTTGAATAATTTGCTTGTTTAAATATTGTTGCATTGGAATAAGCCGTAAGTTTGGTTCCCGTTTAAAATAGACCACAGTGGGTGTTGCTTTGTCTACGAGGGCGTACAACGTAATAGTTAGTATTATTTGGCACTAATAGTGAAACGTGGATTTTTGACTACCTTCTCGGGGTATAGTAGTCGTGAGCTCTGTTTACGCTAATTTGACACTACCGAGCAAATAGTCCAAGTCCTCGAACTGGCATTGGCGCAATGTGGGATGCTCTCCTGTCCGCTGGACTGACAAGTTGAGAAGAGGCCTATGTTCAGTGGACGATGACTGGCTGATGATGATAATTATGAACAATGGAAAACATCACTAGAACGAGATCCCATTTCCTCCCGTGAGTGACGTAAAACGCGACTCAGGGATCTACCGGAGGATGGTCAGCAGCATCCTCTGAGTACACACATTCAACCAACTGCGATCGCCAACCCGCCTGCCAAGCGTGGCGATTATGGCAAATCCCCCCATTTTGAGGGAGGCCTATATGCACAGCAGTGGACGTCTATAATGATGATGACTACAACGAGATGTATGGGACAATATTGTTTCGAGACAAGCTTTTGGACTTTTTCATTTGCAATTTTTGCATTAGTTATTGATTCAAGTTACCTTTGTAATAACCTGTAAGATCCCGCTACAGGGCAATTGCTTCTCGTAAATAAAGGTGAGAGAGAGTGGTTCATGCTCTACCACGCGAGCTCAGTCCGGATTGCCAGTCAAGTAAAAATTACCTAAACCATAGAGATATAGCGAAGTTTAAATTATTCAATCGATTTCATCTTCAAAGGTGATAGTGCCGTCACTACTGTATTCGATAAAAGTAAAACGTGTTTCTCATGAAATAATGATAAAAAATTGTGAATTGCTTTAATATCGAAAGCAGCATGTTATCAGAAAAACCTATTAAAATGATAATAACGCTTGCCTGTCTGTATCACGATTAGCATAAACATTAATTTAATATGAGACGGTATGAATTATTCATTAGTGAACAGAAAAGTACCTAAAAAGTATAAATGTAATCGAAAATAAGTACCTATATCTTTTCACACGGTCGACTGTAACCACTAAAAATATAAAATTATTATGCTATGATACTAAGTATTATGTATGTGATTCCTTTTGATCCATATTCTTAATCCATTCCAGGGCCAATAGCGTTAATTAATAACATTGAAGTTCGGTGAAGATTTAGTTCAGATTCAGTTCATTCGGTCTTGGTTGCGATTTAATGTAAATTCAGCAGTGCGGATTTTGGTATTGCGCTGATCTTGACTTATCTTTTTATTATTAGATTGACAATGGTAAGGAGTCAATAACGATCAATTTACGACTCATCTTCCTATGAAATAATTAGCGCGGTAACGATTGCGAAAAAAGTTTTATTGCGGTAGCGAATCAGTGGTTTATTGAGCGCAATTAGACTCCAGCTCTATATGCCATAGCATAGAGAGCGTGTCATTTCTCTGTGGTTTTAATCCACCTTAGACAATTTATATAGGGACGAGTTACGCGTGTCATTCTACTAAGAAACATTTCTGCCACTTTTTGCGGGGGGCGAGGTAACATGAAATCCGCAACTTTGGATTTTATTACCCATAAGTTTAGATTCTAATTTTGAATGTTAAAAATCATGAAAAGTAGTCTCGTGTGAACCCCAAACGTTCCAAGTTCAAAATTATTGTTTCGCTATTATAGGCTGTCTCGTTTAGTGATAAGGTATAAAATTGGGTGTAAATGCACAAGATCAATTGTTCTTATACCGTGGCAGAGGGGAAATGCTACCGCAAGGCGAGTCCCTATATAAATTGTCTAAGTAATCCACCTAGCAGCTGGACGACCCATGGAATCTCATGGAGTTCATGGCTTCTCTGGCTTGCATTTAACTTATGCAAGAAAGAAATGACTATACAGAAAACTCAACTGTATGAATAAACAAAACACTAACAACCTTTTTCACGTTTCAGGTAAAAGACAAGAATTTTTCCCACACCCGAAGTCTTCAGTAAGTCCCTACTGAATTTCATTTCGTTATTAAATTGCATGCACATACGATTCGCCGTATATTTACTGATATTACTCTACTTTAGCATATTACCCGACGTTACTGCTGCTGGCCGTATGAAAATATAAAGAATAATTTGAAAATGTTTTTAAAAAGAAAAATTCTTCAAGAAACTTTTCTTGAAATTCGTGGCTGTCTATTTTGTAAGTAAGTAGATACAGTAAAGAGATCTGTTTCAAAGATTACTGCTTTTACCATTTTGGCTCGAGTAGGTTTGCAGTTTTACATAGAACAGCTAATTACTTTTTCTCGATTTCGATGTTGGTGCCGTATAGAAAGTTGTTCAGTTTGATGGTCTGATCATCCCCTTAAAAAAGTGTCATCATAATTATTATTATTAAGAAGGACCTACATAGGTATAAAGTACAGACGATGAGTGATTACGATATAATCAATTTTTTTTTCTATCATTGAATTTCCGCAATTATTTTAGTTCCTTGGAATAACCAAGAAGCTGTTCTAAATCAATAACGCAACCTAAAAAAACCTCTGCATAATAATTAAGCAAAAACAAGTACCAAAACTAGCTACATTCTGTTTATTTTACAGATTAGTACACTAAAATATTACAGGACAATCTCAGTATTAATTATGCAAATCATGTAGGCCACAGCAGCGTAGCTGCGGTCAAAACCTATAAGTAACTAATTGCATTGCAAACCATTACAAAAGCACAATGCAGCACTTTGTAGTTTAATCTAGTGAAATTATTGCATTTTAAACCTTATTAGCGTAGCGTGCTCTCATTAATTTACGAATATTCAAAATGTATACGTTAATTTGGCCAACACTGTTCTATTACGCACGAAGTGGGCAGTGTGCCAAATGTAAGTACGCACTTTGTAATTGCTTGGTAGTGTGTGAACATTCTTGTTAAAGCTTATGTCGTTATAGTCATCAATTTTAAGGACACAAGGTTTATAATTGCGTAGTAAAATGTTCCATTAAAGTCTATGGAAGTTTTTAAGGGTCAGACCTAAGAACAAGGATCTCCTTTATTTTAAAGGCGGGAGCCATAACATTGCAAGAATGTCCTTTTTTTGACGTTTGTGTTTGAGTGGTGTCAAGTAGTATGGACAAAAGAGACCAATTAGACCAAAGTGACAACTGCCCTAATGTTTACGGTCACTTTTCACACACACTAGCACAAAAGTGCCAAGTGAAAGCATAGAAATATTAATTTACTACGTAGTGAAAAGTGGACAGCCGCATAAACAAAGATCTACAGTTCCGTAACCTTCTACTAATAAAGGTACGACATAAGACAAAAGAGACTAACTACAGAAGTAAATTGATGCGGACTCTATGCTTTAGAATAAAGGAGATCCTTGCTCTTAGGGTCAGACTCTGAAATACAAGTAGGTGTTTAAAGCCTGATGTGAATAGATTATTTTCTATAGGTATTTAAGTCAGGTACGTAGATTTAATTTTTTTATCCTGTAGTCATCCCACTGTTGGGCAAAAGTATACCCCAAGCTTTTCCAGCTTTCTTTATCCCATGCCATTTTGTATTTCCGCCTCTTTAAATATTAGTTTAACCGATTCATTATTATGAACCAAACTATGTGTAATATATCCTAACCAGAATCGGGTCATAAGGCTATTTATAACCAGAGCTGGGTTAGGTAATAAATAATAATTGTTCGGTAGTCACTATAATTCGATTACATTTAATAAGCATGTTGCTAAAAAATTCTTTCTGCGCTTCATTTCTCTTTGGCAAACCTGGAGTTCGTATATTTAGGCCAGTCATTTTACGGAGTTTTGTTAGGCGGGGTAGGGAGTAATTATTAATCGGACTTTTAAACTGTAACCGGTACCATTTAGTGACAAAAATACTATCCTAAACCATATTTAAAAAAATTTTGCTACGCAACATAGAAATCAAAATAGTGTGTCCGAGAATGCCTTTAAATTAATAACATTAATACCAATGCATTCATTTGAATTAGATTTAACAATAAAAATTATTTTTGAGCAATAAAATAGGCAATGAAATTTAAAAAATGAGGTATTTATTCGAAAATACTAATGTATTTTTCAAAACCTTCTAAGTAGAAAAAAATAATTTACATCATGTTTGACTCGTAAATAGTAAAGCCTTAAATATGTGCAAAAAAAAATTTGCCGTCTGGTTTTTTAGAACAAGATAAAATCTTAATTTTAAAATTGGAACTGTCGCTGACGTGTTTTTTTTAGTTTTGGTACCTATCTCAAATTGCTCAAATTGGCTCTTCAATATTATAGCGAAATTTTTTTTTTTAATAATTTAGTCCCGGCTCAAACCGTAAAATGACTGGGCTATATTATCGTACATCGACTTCGACAAATGTCAAAATACAAAATCTCATTCATATACAAATGTACGTAAGCACATAAACTCATAACCATAATCCCTTTCGGGGTGGTCAGAAATGTCTTTCATGCATTTTTTACCAAGCTCACACTCGTATTGAAGGTTTCAAGACGAAATAATGTCTAAAGAACACAGCCAGATTTCAACCTTCTCCATAAGCTATAAAGCCTAGTATAAAACAACACTAAAGTTTCCCTTTAAGGGACTTAGCATGATTCACAAACCTAGCACTTAGTAGCAGATGCCGCAACTGTGTACTCTACCATAATGCAAACAAGGTCTAAATGGCATTAACAGTGGCTGTGTCAAGGTTTACTCAACAAGTGTCAATAAGTACCTAGGCGACTAGTGCCATATCTTAGTCTGGTCTGTTACTAATAGACCGTTGAAGGACTTACAGGACGTTTAAGGAATCTTAGAAGCGTTTATACAAGGCTACATACATATAACTATAGCACATCTATCACTCTATAGGTCGTTCTATTGTTGTCCAATTTAATGATTGTATGTAATTTAATTTATTTTATCGACAAAATAAAATCATCGTCATCATCAGCCTATTGTATACGTCCCACTACAGGGCACAGGCCTATCCATAGAGTAAGAAGAGATGGCATATCGGCTTGTTTCTATAGAAAATGTTGTCGCCAACAAAGGGGGTGAAAAACGGGTGAGGGGAAGGGTTAACATTTAAATACGCTACTTCCCGCTATTATGACGTCAGGCCCAGTTGAGTATCTGTGCACAGTTCGATACAACATCTCTTCCCCAGGGGAGCGCGTTATTTTCTCTATGGGCCTATCCCATAGGTGGTTGTATGGGCGCTAGTCCACCACGCGTGCCCAATGTGGATTGGTAGACTTCAGAATTTCTTTTTCAGCGAATGGACGTTTCCGAACAGTGTTTTATTTCACCGTTTGAAAGCAGTAGGTATTACTTACATAAGTTAAAAAAAACGCAATCTATTTATACTCAACTCACACTACAATTTTCTATGAAACAGTAAATTTATTCCCCTAACTTCAGCTACTAAACAACATAAAGGACTACAACAAGAACGGATTTTATTTTATCCAAAACACTCTCTATGCCACTTTATCGTATTATTTAGTCACAGATCCATGCAAAACGTAATTGAAATTCTATTATCTCCAGATTGCCACTATAAGACGAGCTAATAGTTGTACCGAATACCAAATATAATGTTCACATATTTGAGACGTCACAAATCATCCGCAGAGTGAGCAGGGCTAGTGAAATATGGCATATTCTGAATATGCTTTATTAGACCCTGGGGAATATTATCGTGAGCATATATATTAAGTAATGCTATATTGTTATCTATTTATAAGGTCCAACAAAGTTAGCTGAAACTATTTTAAGGGGATGATTAGACAACAGCACAGAGTACCTTTGCCTTAATAGAATAAGTTATACTGACGGAACTGCGATTTTTGAGAGTCACAAGTTCAAATCAGCAGCAGTAGAAAATTTCAAAATTGCACATACATATACATAAACTCAGTTTTGAACTATTACACACAATTAAAATCCCTTTATCGGTGGTCTGAAAAATTGCTACAGCAACCAGTTTCTGTTTAAGAATGTAGTTGTAGCAATGCGAACATTTAGCAATTTAAGAACAAAAATATTACAAATTTACTATGGAAATTCCTTCGATCATGATTTTGTTCACGATTCAAAAATAACACTTATGGTCCTATATCTTTTCATACAAAAAGGTCAAGTCACTATGAAAATTTTACGCATGAAGATAAAGTTGAATTGAATGCTAGACCTCGAACTAAATAGTCCCCATGATATTTCTACTGGTTCTCTTTTTTATGGATCAGATAATCAACCTGAATAACTTTCTCTATGGGACTGTGGTGGCTCAATCCACCAAGGACCAAAAAATATCTTAGCTGTTCCATACAAAATTCGAATGTATGGGAGCTTTTATTTTTTTGCCATTTTGATGATGGTCCTATAGATTTTTTTTTTCAGTTTCATGGGTTGATCATCCCCTTAAAATATTTCCAGCTACTTTTGTTAGACTAGATATATGAAATAAGTATACTAAACTAACATTACTAACAGATCAACTAAACAGCTTGATTGTTGTTTCTTCAACATTCTGGTTTAGTCGTAACAAGCACGCTTCTCTCTTAGGTCCATTTAATTTCACCCTTTTCAGGCACGTCCTAGCACTAAAAATAGATTTATTTTCTAGGTCAAGACTCCGGATAAGTGTTAATGAGTCGTTCACTTCAGATAGATTCAGAAATCTGTTTCACGTTTTAACACAAAGCTTAAAGACATCGTTGAAGGGTTAAAAAACAAAACAAAAGTTAAGTTGCCTTTTCCCTTTTGTTCTTGTTTAATTATGTCCGACCGCCCCCAAAATTACAAGGGTTTTTGACCTAACCTGAATTCCTGCTGCCCACCGAAATTCTTTTGATGGCATTGCTTACGTTTCAACATTTTTGGAATTTCTCTAAGACAATCGGAAGGGAAAAGATTTTGAAGATGAAGTTAGTGTTTTATAAACATTTTTTTTTTTCAAAAATGCCGGTAATTTACAAAATGCGTAGATCTGCTGTTATAGAGTTCATTATAATTTTAAGAATACATGTCATGATAGTATTTTAAATTGTGAACTGCTGCGAGTCTGTTTTAGTTAAAGAAATCATTTTAATGATAAGATCGTCCTTTGTGTCATGTTTACTATGCTTTTTGTATAACTGTCACATCAAAGTGTTCTTCTTCTTTCTGTGTCAATGATTCCACCATTATGTTTTTATATTTTACCGCTCGCTATGTATTTAGCGAGCCTGATGTCGTCAGGTGTAGCAACTTTTTACAGTGTTTACATAAAATAAACGCAACGAAGTGTGAAAAGAGCGTTAGAAGGAGGCACAAAAATACACTGAAAAAAATGCGAGCCTACTAGACTCTTAATTAGCACCAAAATATCGGCGGTATAAAGGCGGTCTGAAAAAACTCTGACACCAGGGCTCTGCCCACATGATAAGAAGAAGATCGACTCGATAGAATAAGAATTTTGTTTTTGTTGAGGGATAGTGTTCTTAGAGAAATAACTCAAAAAATGAAATTGATAGTGAACATGATTTGGTCAGCAATCCTCATTAATAAGGCTTACAAAGGCTGACATAACCTCAGGGTTATAAGCTCCAACATAAAAAAATAATTAAAATAAAAGGCTTACAAAAAAAGAAGACTCGTGAATTTATTTGACAGGCCGAGATTTATAGACGATTTTTAAGTCTTAATTTGAAAATCTCTTCCACGTATGTCGAAATCCATACATTTCCGACTCAATTTAGACAAAGCTCACGCTTAAAAGACGTCTCTGATGGTACCTAATCTCTTAATTTAAGATATTGCTTCAATTTCAATCGTATCTATCTCATCTAGGTCGATCTATATACCAAACAAAAAGGTATAATATCGTTTCCGTATTTTCTCCCATAAAATTCGCCCTGGGGCGCTATCAGGGCAATCACCACGTTGTTTAAAATGTAAAACGCGTAAGCCGTAACATCTTGAATTTGTTACTTGGACGTGTTTGAGAGGAAGTTAATGGCTTGTGGAAGACATTAGCTAGTTCGTTTTTAGATAAATTTCTTTAGCAAAATGTTCTTATTACAAGAAGCTTGGAAGAAACAATAATAGCACGCTATTAAGTATTTGCTAATTGTTTTCTTGATCAACAAAAACTTTTTTCTTCTTTTATTTATCTTATTTCATTGGAAAACTAACAGCCCAGAAATTAGATAAGCATAGCATAAGCATATTCTTACGACTATATTTTTTGAGGGGGTAGTCAGAGATATTCTGAAACTTCAGAAAATCCACGTTTCACTAGTAGCACGGAAACTCTGTCCATTGTGACGGGGAGTGAGCTCGTCGCTACTTGTGATGGACAGTGGGTACAATACATGTCTCGAAATTTAAGCATGCAAGTTTCCTCATGATGTTTTCTTGCTCCAAAAGCCAGTGGTGTTACAAATTGTACATAAATACCGAAAATCTCATTGGTACGAGTTGGCCTGGACGGGGATCGAACCATCGCCTCCCGCACTTATTGCAGCAAGACTTATTACTGCGGTAATTTGATAGTGACACAAATTGTATCAGAAAATCAATTAGTTTTTTGCTGATAGTCAAAAAATAATAATAGGGCAAAGAAACGTGGGCACAGCTAATGCAATAATAAAATTCAACGAAATAAAATTAAAAAATTTGCTGTTTCTATAAATCGTAGTACCTAACGACTCGACTTCAATGTATGGGTAACAAATTTTTTATTTATTTCGATGTTGGTTCCATAGTTATTAGTTGCTCAGTTTGATAGCCTAACCACCAAAACTAACATGGGGTCTTTTGTAACAACCTGTATAAAATAAATTAACGATTTGAATTTTGGAAATTCTTTATTAAACCGTAGAAGGCGAAAATTCTTAGTCTAGGACATAAACAAAACAGAAATTGCATTCGGTACAAAAGGATAGGCAACTTGACTTTATTTTTCTTAGCTTAGTTATTTTTTTAAACAATATTCAACATAATATGCTACATAATAACGTTTAATTTTAAAATACTCGTACACGTCCCTACCATGTTGCTGGCCTTTTATTCTCTACTCCTACTTTCTTTATACCTGGAAAATTCGTTTTAAGAACAGAAGGGAAGCTTTTCAAAGCACTTGATTGTTACATTAAGTGTTGCCGGTACAGTCTACTACAAGAATGTTTCTATAGAAATCCTTGCCGATTACGGTTTGTATCTAGTAAGCAGATACGTATTGAGGATAGCAGGTAATTTTAGCTCTATATAATAACTTACTTTAAAGTGGGTATCTCATTTACGATGTTGCACTATTTAAGATGAATAAAGTAGCAGAAATAAAAACCTGTTGTATCGATAAGAATTTTTAATTTAAATTTAATAAAACATTAATAAAGTCAATTTGGAAGTTGACATTTATGTATGGGAGAGCGTTCGATTATTGGAAATTGTTTCGCTTTAAAAAAAAGTGGCCAGAAACATTTTGAATTACAAAAAAGTGACATCTGAGCTAAGAGGAAGGTTATTTTTTTTATTCAGAATATCCTCTTAGCATCTGAGTAGTTATTTGACTTTATCTTTTAAAAAAGCTTAGGCGTACTAAATTACCGTTACCTATATGCTAAAATAATTTCAAGCATATTTATTCTCTAGTTTATAAAAGTTTTCACGCTGACTGTCCAAAAGGAATTTCAAAGAATAATAAATGGTTTGTTGTACTTGAGGGGTTTGCCCTTTTAAAGAGAATCAAATTAGCTGTTCTTACATAGAAAGCACTTTGCAACTTTAAAAAGATAGGTAAATTGCTGACATCTTGCTTTTGAACTTCATAAACTTGACTTCTTTGTTTCTGTAGGTTCGTTTGATTTGGTAGGTATTAAACAACCATAATATCTCAAACTGATACAATATAATATAGTAATTATTATGATAAATCAAAACATATTATATGTATATTTGGTATAACATAACGTTTTTGCAAATTGCCGCGAGCAAAATGAGGAGGTATCGATTTTTTTGTATTATTGTCTATTGAACTATACTCACTTAATAGGTACATAAATTTTATGCGTTATATTAAATATAGAGTACTTATATCTGATAGTAGGTATGTAACACATTTGAATTTACACACTGTCGAATTAACATTACAAATTGTTCATTGTTCATAATACGCACTTTTAAGACATTCGATAAAGTGATGCTGATTTTTTTACTATATTAGCTAGCAAATAGGCTGTGGTTCTGAAGCACATTATTATTGTAAACAAACAATGTAAGTACATTTTTATTTTTTTATTTTATTTAATATGGCACACCAACAGTAGGTATAGATATTTAAACAATTACAATATCAAATAAACACTACAAATCAAAGACTACATATCTATTTCTAATACATATTATACATATTATAACAGGTGCACACAGCATTTGGTGCATTAGGTACAATTGTGTACTAAGCCCTAGATCTTCTGAATGAATCATACCTACTGTTACCACGAAAGGTACAAAATATAAATTAGACATCCCGTGATCTCGCACAAAATATTCCAATTAAATTGAATAAATTCTATAAGCCCAGGCGCTGGAGAGGATCAAGTTTATTGTTTTACTTAAAAGCATTTCGTATTTTCCCTCCAAACTTCATAAAATATATTATTAACCGTGTTTGATTTTTTCGCAGAAATATTGGCAATCCTTTTTACTAAAGAAATACCAGAATTTTATTTTAGGGTATTATTTTTCACTGAAACTAATTGAATTAATGTACGATCTTTTATTTATAACTACAAACTCCTGGAATTAGTCAGTGAAAGCTGGTTGTAGCTTGAAACAAAAGTGGATAAGTAATTAAACATTACATAATCATAATCATAATCATAAATTCTTTATTGTGATACACTGGTTGAATAGGTTGTTACATTATATTATGTTCGCTGTGATCCGCCAGAAGGCATACAATAGGTATTTAAGTACATATACATTGAATTTATACACTTATATTTAGAAAATAATCATTACATTAATAATTAATTCAATACTATAGACTTTATCTGAAGTAATCTGGTACAGTACATTGATATCGTTGGAAGTAATCATAGGCATAATGTCAATCGATACAATCAATAAATTTAAATAGTATTATCATAAATCATAATCAAAATAATAGTTGTGAGTCATAAATAAATCAATTATACATCATTCAAAAATTCATTAATAGTGTAAAATGTCTTATCAGTAAGGTAGTCAAATAGTTTTCTCTTAAATGTCATTATATCTTCACACTTCCTTATTTGAAGTGGTAATTTATTGTATATTTTGGGGGCCATTGCAAAGACACTATGCATGTACAGGGTTGTCTTGCCTCCTTTGGTACACAACTGATCACAGCGGCGGGCACTGGTTACATTACTAAACAGACTGCTGTGGCGTTTAATGAACAAGGCTGTTTCATATATATACATTGAACATAATGTTAATATCTTATGACTCTGGAAATGAGGTTTGCAACTATCCCTTCTTTTAATGCCACATATTGCACGTATACACTTTTTTTGCGCCAAGAATACACAATCATTATTGGTTGCATTCCCCCAGAAAATTATGCCATATCTCAGTCTCGAAGCAACATACCCATGATATGCTGTAAATACAGCTTTTTGATTAACCACCTTTTTTAGCATGAATAAAGCGTAAGAAAATTGGCTTATTTTAGTACAGACAAAGTCAATATGTGATTGCCATCTCATGTCACTGTCAATATACAGCCCCAAAAATTTGGCCGTAGCTGTTTCGTCTACTTCAGTACCCTCATATACTACCTTGGTGACTATCGGATTATTATTTCTTTGTCTAAAGTTCATTATACTAGTTTTCTTTAAATTAATAATTAAATTATTACATTTTAGCCATTCAATAATTGATTTGAGACTACTATTTATTTCATTTTCATTATTATATACAACTGTGCAGTCATCTGCAAAAAGTATCATATTATTCATTGTGGATTTCTGTATGTCATTGATATAGATTAAAAACAATAATGGACCAAGTACACTTCCTTGCGGTACTCCTTGCGTGACTATTCTTGGAGTAGAGGTATATACCTTTTCAAGTCTAGATTTTTGGCAAATTCTGGTTATATGAGTGATTTGTTCTCTGTTACTGAGATAAGTTTTGAGTAGCCTTAGAATATTTCCTCTAATACCATACGTCTCTAATTTCTGTAACAGCAAGTCATGATTTACATATTCAAATGCCCTGGTCATGTCCATGTACATGGCCAGTACTGGCTGTCTTTTATCAATATTTGTGTACACCGTATCTAGAAAAGCGTAAATAGCACTGTCAATTGACCTGTTTTTTCGAAAACCTTTCTGTTCCTCTATCAAAATATTGTTAGTTTCAAAATAATTGTACATATTCTTAAAAATAACTTTCTCGAAAATTTTGGAAAATAACGGTATCAGGGCCACTGGTATATAATTACCTATTAACATTTTTTCTTTTTGCTACCACTACTTGCTACAACTGGTGACTTTTACAATTACTTGCTACAACTACTTTCTATAACTACTTACTACAACTATTTCTGCAACTACTTCATACAACTACTTAAGTAAGTCTTCGATCAAAGTAAAAACTATAGTGGTGGTTTAATTAAAAAATATTGTTAAGCATATGCTCACGACTATATTCCTCGAGGGGGTAGTCAGAGATATTCTGAAACTTCAGAACATCCACCAAAAATATTGTTACTATTATCTATTTCCGAAAAACATCAAGCACATTTGCTTTTAAAACTAGACATTGATCATCAACACCACAACGGAGCGAGCTACAATTTTAACATTAAAATAGAATTGGGACCATTTGCATGAGTATGATATTATAAGAGTACGAGCTTTTACCCGCGACTTCGTCCGCATAAATTATATACCAGATTTTAAGTCAGATGTTACGCTACCAAACAAAAAAAGTTTCATCAAAATCGGTTCAGTAGTTTTTGCGTGATACTCGAACAAACAAACACCCAAACAAACAAACAAACAAACGAACAAACAAACAAACAAACAAACAAACAGACAGACAAAAAATCCAAAAATTTGTGATTTGGAATCAGGGACATCTAAAAATCATATCGTAATCTTTTTTTTGTAAATATCTTCAATGTACAGACACACTTCTGTTACAGTTTTATAATAGTTTAGATTAGATATTCTAATAGTTGTCAGACCCGATTCGACTGATTGCCGACTGACTAATTATTCCAGAAAAGTACCTTATTTGTAACTAGCGACCCGCCCCGGCTTCGCATGGGTGCAATGCTGACATAAACCTTCCTCTTGAATCACTCTATCTATTAAAAGAAACCGCATCGAAATCCGTTTCGTAGTTTTAAAGATCTAAGCATACATAGGGACAGACAGACAGCGGGAAGCGACTTTGTTTTATACTATGTAGTGATGCGGTACAGCTCATGCTGACATGAAGAAGAAGATACGAGTATAGCCTTGAGGTTCTGAGGCTTAGAAAAAACCACCCAACTTCATCCCGTGTGTGTATATAAGGATAACTAAGGGATAAAGTTTCTTATGCAGTTAGTCAGCGATAGACTTATCACCATTTGACATAATTCTTCCATCCTGAAACGTTAAATATACCAAAAGCGAGCCTTAATTCCTTAATCTTTACGATTAAAAATATAGTTGCTAGCTATGTGCCAGGCGCGTGCAGTAAAAGCATTTTGTTTTCTCAATTGGGTATTTGACTACATTCAATATATTTTATTTAGGGTTAGAAAATAACGCTAAACTCCCATTTTCATTGAGTTTTTAGCTTGAATACTATTTTTAATAACAAGATAAACTATAAAAAGTAATGAAAATGTTGATGACGTCACAACTCAATATTTAGTACAAATCTTCATACAAAGCGCATGTTTTGACGACCGATAAAGAGTAACTGATTTGATTAGTAATTGTCAAGTAGCCAATTACTTTTAATTGGTTTAATTATCTGTATTTAAAAAAATCAAAGTCATTTGCTGCACAAAATGCTTTTAGTTTAGAAATTATTCGGTTTCTGCACTGCGGGCAGGCAAAGTCTAATAATTTTTAAATTAAAAGCATTTAATGCACTAAATGACTTTGATTTGTTTAAATACAGGTAATTAAACCAATTAAAAGTCATTGAGTAAACAAAATGCTTTTAGTTTAGAAATTATTAAGGTTTCAGTGCTACTTTTTGCCTACCTTCACTGCACGCGCCTGTATGTGTCTGACCACTCCAAAAGGGATAGCGGTCGTGAGTTTGTGTATATTGTTTTTCAAATGTTCTACGTGACAAAATCCGGGAAGCGAGTATGCAAATAAAAGTGTGTTCCACTATGAACCCAGCCGGTTTATAGTTCGCAAGTGTAGAAACCGTAAACAATTTCCGTTAAAAGTTTGTCTATGGCAGTGTTGAAATGTCACCAAAACAATATCGGTTTTTATTTTGGGAGGATACCTACTCAAAGTGAGCTACGTTATCGTTTGCGGAATTTGGAAAGTTCTTTGTTGTCAAAAAAATTGATAAATCCGACGCAATATGGAAAATAGAAAACCTCTATAGAATACCAGTTCTGGTCATAAGCATTGAAAAAAAAACGAGGATTTTATTATTTATGAATGAAACACGTCGAGTACTTTTCTACTACTACTAAACCGACCTTTTAACCGACTTCAAAAAAGGAGGAGGTTTCTCAATTCAAAAGTATATATATATATATATTTATGTGTGTTCGCGGATAACTTCGTCGTTTATGAACCGATTTTGATGATTCTTTTTTTGTTGGAAAGGAGATATCCCGAGGGTGGTCCCATGATAAGGAAACCAGGATCTGATGATGGATCCCAGAGAAATCGAGGGGAACCTTCGAAAATCGTAGTGCCGACTAGTGCGTTTGCTAATTTAAAGCACTACTATTAAATCTAACTAATGAATTCACCACTGAAAATTGTGAAATAAACAAAATTTCAACAAAAAAAAATTAAACTGCCTTCATAAAACTAAAAAGTTAAAAAATAATATTGCAGCCAATGACTTTTTCGTTCGCATCATAAGAACATTAATTTGTTTTAGAGAAGTCGGTGTCAAGCCAAGCCAAAAAACTAATGCAAGCCCTGTCGCAAATCGGCTTGACAGCGGCTTCGATAAAACAAATTAATGTTCTTATAATGCGAACGAAAAAGTCATTGGCTGCAATATAATTTTTTTACTTTTTAGTTTTTTGAAGGCGGTTCAAAAATTTTTTGATAAAATTTTGTGTATGATACATTTCAATCAAATTAGTTTATTTCCTTAAAATAAAACAATATCATACATAAACCATAGTATAAGAAAGAGTTTCTAGTACCATAAACAGTGAATAGGTAATGTGAATATGATGATGATGATGACGTAAAGTCGAATATCAAAACCGGAGTATTTTAGTACCCAAATTATAACTTATTAACGTTAAAACATTATGTAGGTACTTTGTTGTCTATGATGTAATTTCAATTATTAATTTTTTTATTTATTCATCCATTCTTTATTAAACAGATTTTTTTCTGTAGGTGGTCAAAGGCCATTAATATGTCCTATATACTACCTAGGTCATTAAAGTGGAATAAACAAAAAATATAGTAGTTAAGTCTTTTATAAACCCTATTTCCACCTGGCCACGGGCCAGGGCGAACTGCGGCGTGAATTGCCATATTAAAATACACTTTCAGTGTATTAGGCAGTGTCACAGATACGATAATATTCATATTATAGTATCTGTGACACTGCCTACGCGCCGCTGCGTGCTTGTGTAAACGCCCAGTGTATAGTAAAATCCCAATTCGCGCCGCCCGCCGTTTTCCCTGTCCCGTAGCCAAGCGGTTATAACAAAATCCAACCAGTTTCATCTCTTAGCTATAACATATTTGTAGCTATATAAATAAATATAACATAGTAAGTCGACCTCGACCCTCCAAACAGGACACTAAGCATAAAACGATTCCTATTGATGACTCGGTCACTTTTATTACCCGAACCGACACGTATCGTCAAAGGCTTTGTTTACGAATTCAACGCGTGTATCCGAATATACTCGTTTTGTCTGGTGCCGAATTCTGATAAATATGTATGTTAAGGGATAGCGGGACGTCACCTGGGACTAGGTAATTGCGCTTCGCCCCGTATTAGGTATTTGTATTTATTTACGGATTTTCATTTCGTTGTTCACTTAGACAATTTAATAGTAAGGACTGGCCTTGCGGTAGCATTTCCCCTCTGTCACGGTATGAGACTAATTGATCCTGTGCATTTACACTCAATTTTATACCTTATCACTAAACGAGACAGCCTATAATTGCGAAACTATAATTTTGAACTTAGAACGTCTGGGGTTCACACGAGACTACTTTTCATGATTTTTAACATTCAAAATTAGAATCCAAAGTTATAGGGAATAAAATCCAAAGTTGCGGATTTCATGTTACCTCGCCCCCCACAAAAAGTGGCAGAAAATTTTGATAGGAGAATGACACGCGTTACGCGTCCATACTATTAAATTGTCTAAGGTTGTTCAATATGTTCGTATTGTTGCATTGAGATGTAAAGTGACCGAATCGTTTTCATTTCGTATCGATAGAGTATTACGGATATGTGCTAGGATTTTTGTCCTAAAAGTAAACTTATCATGAAAATGACTTACCTTGAAACTTTTTCTATAGGGTGTACAATAAAATGGGACAGCTACTCACAGGGGTGCTTCAGACCATCAAACTGAATAACTTTCTCTATGGGACCAATATCGAAATCGCGAAAAAAAAATCCGCTCTCCCATACAAAACTGCAAACATAACTCGACTGAAATGTATGGGACAGCAGATTTTTTTTTCGCGATTTCGATATTGGTCCCATAGAGAAAGTTCTTCAGTTTGATGGTCTGAAGCACCCCTTTAAGTAGCTGTCCCATTTTATTGTACACCCTGTAGAATGATACGTAGTGAACCTGCATTTTAATGAACAGTGGTCAAAATGTCGCATGAACATCATATAACCCTGGGCAATAATATTCGATACGTAAGAGGGAGGTTACACGGTCAGTATTTCATCAGTCTGGTCCATCAGTCTGGTCAATCGTTGAATGGCACCAGAATGATGGTTTCACGATCAGTTTCCCATCAGTATTTCATCATTCACAATGGAATGACGGAATTAATTTTCATCAGTCTGGACCACCATTCCATCAGTCTGGACCATCATTCCGTCAGTCCGTCATTCTCCTATCATTCTCCCATCATTCTGACCAGACTGATGGACAAGAATGACGAAATACTGAACCTCCCTCTAAACATTTGCCAGTCAGCAATGGTCGTATCGAGGCTGACTGCCTAGGGTATGCCAGATGAACCCAGGTTTTCTTCACTCGGGGAGCGACTTTCTTTGCACCCACCCCACTCCAATACACACCATCTGAAACATGTAGGCTTTCTCATGAAGTTTTCCTTCACCGAAAATCCAATCGTGCTACAAGTCGTACATAAGTTTCTATGAAATCCGTTCCAGATTTTTTGGTTAAGGAATAAACCTTTGCCCTCTGGTACTAGTTTCTAGACCACCACAGAATTTAAATTTAGAAATCTAAAATCCCAGGTGCAGTTAAATTAGGTGTAAATTGTGATGTAATGAAACGTAAATTATCCAAGTATTATGATCATTCATTAAACAAGGCTTACAAAGGCTTTCATTTGTGGCGTCATTCCACATAATTTCTAATTATTACGTTACATTAACATGAGTTGTGGGATTTGATAGAAAACTGTAATAAGTAATAATTTTTCCTTTTCGAAGAAGCCTGTGACATTGCTAGAACTTAGACCATTTATATAGGGACGAGTTACGCGTGTCATTCTACCTACTAAGAAACATTTCTGCCACTTTTTGCGGAGGTAACATGAAATCCGCAACTTTGGATTTTATTCCCTATAAGTTCAGATTCTAATTTTGAATGTTAAAAATCATGAAAAGTAGTCTCGTGTGAACCCCAAACGTTCTAAGTTCAAAATTATTGTTTCGCTATTATAGGCTGTCTCGTTTAGTGATAAGGTATAACATTGGGTGTAAATGCGCAAGATTAATTGATCTAATACCGTGGCAGAGGGGAAATGCTACCGCAAGGCGAGTCCCTATTGAATTGTCTAAGTGCTAGAACTACAAAAAAATCTTGTTTAGATTTAGAACATCAAAGGATTCAGGATGCTACAAGAAATCATTCGCTGATATAGTGGCTAGTCCTTTACCCACAAAAACAGTGCAAAAAACTTAGATGCCTTATCTCGTTGCCGTTTCGCCTTGTGAGAGGCCTGTGTTTAATTACTACATGTATAGGTTAATGATGATACGTTAAATTATATAACAACTATTTTCATTTTAGACGTTCAAATTGTTTTGACGCTCTTGATACTACACTGAAAAAAATGTGAGCCAACTAAGAAGTATTTTCTCTTAATTAGCACCAAAATAATTGAAATGACGTTATTATTGTTTACTAAAAACAAAAGATGGTAGTTGTAACAACAATCCGAATTCGTTTAACAAAGTTCTCTTAGTCAGAGAAATCATGATTTTGACAGGCTCATCCATATGAGCCATCCATATCCATATATACATATGATAATCATACATCATGAATCCATATTCATGATGTATGATTATCATAAACAAGATCTTGGTTGAAGTAAACAATTTTTTTTTCAGTGTACGAAGATTTGCTTAACGCGTTCGTTTATTAGCTCTACGAACCCATTATCAGTTAAAACTTGAACACAAATTTTCTGATTCAATTCACTTTAAAATTTAACAAATCGAATATTTATTAAAATCATTAAAATCCTTCTTCAGCGAAATGCAAAAATCTTTTATCTCGAGCCATTGAAATAAACTTTGATAACTATAACTTTCTACTAACTTCAGAGGAACGGAGTTGACCCATGTTCGGTTCAATGATAATTATAACGATATTTTGGTTCAATTCACACCAAGATAGCAGCGTCCTGCAGTTTGAATAATCAATGTATGGTACCTGGCTATCAGAGTCCGCGCGACCTATGAATCCTGCGACAAAAAACAAGAACTAAAAATGATTTCATTGATCCTTGGAAGTTCACGTGATATACAACGTGTTAATGAATTAACGCAAAACTTCATACACCCCAACTGATTTATAACAAAATAATTAGATTGAAACAATAATTACATTATTTTGGTAGTTAACATTTAAAGTTATTCGCATTTTAAATTTTGAGGCAAAAATGATTTGTTATCATTTCAGCAATGAATGAAAGCGCTAACGTACTCATGGATACATTTTTATAATCTTGTTTTGGTAGTAAGTAGGGTGAATGTGCCCGTGCGGTGGGTTGACATCGGGTTCAGAAAATTTTAAATTTTGCAAACAAATTATTTAATATTTTGAAAAAAAATTCCTATGTTGAAACCATGATAATTCGACTCTGCTCTCGATTCTAAACAAACTACTTTCTAGTTTTGCGTTAATTCATTAACACGTTGTATAAGTCTCGCAGCAGTGGCATAATGTTTTTAAATTATTTTATTATTTAATCCGGATGCTGTCTTTTAGGTGTGAATTAAGTTTTAGCTTAGCAAATTTTTTTTTTTTTAGAAAAACCCGGGGTCGGTTGGGCTATGGTTGGGCTAATTAAAACGTTTTCATTGACTTCTCTTTTCGATTTGGTTTGCTTGAAATTTTCCGAACGAAGTCTTACCAATGAAACGAACATGACTTTTTTAGTTTAGGAAAGCAAAGTTTTTATAAATCCAATAATAAATACTTATCAGTATCTGTAAATTAAGCTTAAACCCTACTTACTCATTTAAAGTATTAGATTTCACATTACTCATAGAGTTTGGAATGACTTCTAAGATGGCTCAATCACAAAACCAAAGAAAGAAAAACTTGGCTTGTTTTGCCCCACTAGAGGGCATATTATTAGGCCAGCTTAACAGCAACTGGTCTACCTTGAGGCAACTGAGTAAGAGAAACTTACCCGAAAGAAAACTAAGACGAAAGTCCCAATTCTTACCCTTAATTCAAAACTTTGTTTCGCCCGGATATTAACCACAAATGTCCCAGATCATTACAAATCCAAACACCATTCCAACCAAAGCATACGTTGCTTACATAACAGAAAGTTAGTAATAACTGAAAGCTTTCCAACGGAGGTCGAATAAGCAGAAATTCAGTCCAATTTCCCGGTCTGTCATATTTATTGGCCCTTCGCCCGCTTCGTTCGGAAAAGCTGAGTATGGTTCGATCTACAAAGTCTCGCGGATCAAGCCGTTTTAATACTTATGTCATAGGCACAAAAGTTAACTCAGGGTACATCTTATGTGGTACGAAGTGTATATCGTAAACCGCTACGGAATTAACGAACTGACGACCGTACGGGCTTTACGATCGATCTAACATGCCTTTAGAATTTTGAATGGATGATAACTGATAAGATGGCCGAGGAAATGGAAGTTGAATAGTTGAAAATAGTTTGGTAGTTGGGTTATAGGTCAAAATAAGTTTGAACTTTTGGGAAATGGCACGAAGTTACTAAGAGATCTGTGTGACACACGTCCTTTATCCAAAAACTTACAATAATTTACGAGAATCGTACTGTACGTACGATTATTATAAATTATTGTAAGTTTTTGGTGCTATTTTGAACTTTAAATATACATAGTGCAAACTTAAATACTTTACATACTCAATGGGTGATACAGACTATTAAACTGAACATCTTTTACCATGGGACTAACATTAAGAAGGTACCAAACCTATTGTCCTGCCCTCAATCGTATATTTTTGATTTCTAAACAATTAAACAACATTTCCAAAAAACAAGAATATCACATTGTAGTCCTGATTGGCTTTCAATTTATCGAAACATTATGGATTATTATGTTTTACCTCTCCAAAGTATGTAATGCATTTAAGTTCAGACCCTGTAGAATTAGTTATTTATTACTACTACTATTAAGTACACTTTTACAAATAATACACTAAAATACAAAACCACTACAATTTAGAGTGGTCATTTGATACCAATGACATAAATATCCCTATATCCCTAATATTATAAATGTGAATGTAAGTTTGATGGTTAGGCTTTCACGCGAAAACTACTTAACCGATCATCATGAAATTTCGTACACATATTTTTGGAGGTATTAGAATACTTGGGGTTTTCCAAATTCCACGCGGATGAAGTCGCGGGCAAAAGATAGTAGCAAATAAATCCAGTGCCAAAACCTACACGGTTAAGAGATGGGTTGATGATTTCAGTTAGATGATGTATTACACAAACGAACTCTTTCTCTTTCAAAACAGGAGTCCAACCTTATTTCCTTCTTATTTCCAAATAAGAAGTCTTTTACGCCTATATTTCAGTAGATAAGTAGGTAAATACCCATTAAAATTACTCATTGAACTTCTGTATGACAAAACTTTTCTCATATTTTCCGTCCGAGTGAAATCCTCTTTTAATAAATTCTACGTAAATGGTTCGAGCTGACATCATAAACAAAATGTAGAGCTTTTTTGATCTTTTATAACTTTTTCCTTTAAAAACGGATCTTGTAAAACTCCTCTGCATTTTTCCAAGGTTTCTTACGTTCTTGTAACGTCTAATGATTTTAGGCAGAAACTTGGTCAGAAACTTAGTCATTTCAGTACTTCGTCGACGCACATCGGAAACGTTCAATTTGCTAAATGCCTTGTAAACCCTGAAAAAAAATCTGTTATCAAAATGTACTCTTCGAATGTATTTAAGTAAGAACTTAATTGACATACATACTTACGTACGTACTTTGCTAGCGCCTTTGCTAGGGCAACTAGAGTACCTAACTGTTCTAGAGACGAAAAAAGTATACTAGCCCTATCGATGCCTTTATATTTATAGTAGTCTGTTACGCTGCCAGCCGTCATGCATCTAACAGAGTAGATCCAGATTACGGTCTTGAATTTAATTGTATAAAAAAATTTTAGTACCTGTTGAGGCTAAACTCTTATTGTAAACTTGTTATTATTAGTCTAAACATGGCCTAAACCTTTTTGGTAAAAAGTGTCTTTTGAAAAGGGATAATATTGGACAATAAATAGCCTAAGCAAACAGAATTTCAACAAACCCTAAGTAGTTGTTTTCATTAACGAGTTAATTAAATCTGTTAAAAAATCCATCTCAATTTACTTTGAATTTAAAAATGAGTTTACCAAAAAATAGACTTTAACAAAGCGTCCAATTAAAAGTCTCAGGATAAAACAAACTTGTTAAGATAAGACAAGCATGGTGCAAAAATAGCTGCCATCTCAGATAGCGGCGTGAACTGGGCTTTTGTTGGGTCGGGGAAGTTTCAGTTACTGGTTAAGTCATAAGTGGAAGTCTTTTAGAAATACACCAAACAAACATAATTGTAAGAATTGTAAGTTTAACGAGGACAGAAAGTAATGGACAGATTATTCATGACAATTAAGTAGACCATAATGATGTTTGGTTTAAGCATAGAATAGGTTATATTATATCAGCTAAAGTTAAACATTTCAACGGGTTTTCACTGCGTTTTTAATAATCGAGTAATTTTAAAAAACTGTATTGATTAATAAATATTGTTTGAGGCTTATATTAGTGCTGGGTTCAAAAATGTATGGTAAAATATATTGGCTCACGACTAGGCATATTTTCTGATGAGTAGTTAGATAACTATACATTTTAGATGTAGCATGTTAAAATACTTAGGCATCAGGGGTGGGCCTTTGTCCATAAAATACGAACCAGAGAATTACCATTCTGTCAAAGAATAAGATTTATCTTTGACGAGAGTGATTAATATTCAATTATTCATACCATAACGCCAAAATAATCATAATGATAATATACCGTCGAAAGCAACTATATAAAATTACAATGCAAGAGATAGCATCCAAATGAACAACTAACGAAACCCAGTCACTACCGCGTAAATCTTAAAACTTGAACCATATCATTATAGAACTACCAGGCGAAGATTTTGCCTGGAGCTATTGGCAATTATAGCAGCCTATCACACTCAAAGAGAGAGGATAATGTTGGCAAAGTCGAGCCTTTCACGTGTGGAAGATGAAGGTGTCCGTCATGCTTTTGATCGTTTTTAAGATAAGTGTCATCTTGTGTGATATTGTCTTTATGAGTTTCAAGTCTTGAGGATCTTTTGATAGCTTTCAGATTTGAGATTGATTCTTCAGGCGTTTTGGTGAATCTGGTTCATCATCATCATCATCAGCCTATAAACGTCCCACTGCAGGGCACAGGCCTACCCTCAAGGACGGTGTATGGGCATTAGTCCACCACGCGTGCCCAATGCGGGTTGGTAGACTTCACATACACATCAGAATTTCTTCTTCAGTGTATGCAGGTTTCCTCACGATGTTTTCCTTCACCGTTTGAGAGCAGTCGGTTTTACGTACATAAGTTAGAAAAACTCATTGGTACATGGCATGTTGTCCGTGCGGATTCGAGCCCGGACCCCCATAATTGGGAGTCCATACCTCTCCGCAACGCGCCACCGACGCTCTCGAATCTGGTTACTTGCTGCAAATGATGAGAGGCCATGCTGGCAGATAAAATGCATGTTATAGTCTTTAGGATTCCACTGCAGGGCAAAGGTCTCCTCTCACGAGAAATGCTGAGAGGGTCATACTCTACTCGGGCAGTGCGGATTGGAGAAGGCAAGTTAGTGGTGTATTTGCAGTCTGAGAATTTTCAAGTCGCCTTAATAGGCCTCTGATGTGACTCAACGAATAGTTACACCGCTATCTGATGGAACTACCCGGGAACAACTTTTAAAAAATTTTCAGTATATTAAAAAGGACCCTGTACCTATACTTACCTATTGAAAAATTATAAAGCTTCCTTTTTTGCAATTTGGTAAGGGAATCTTAAAAATAGCCTCACCTTTATCTGTTTCCTTAAACTTTACAAGTTTTCTGTAAAGGGAAATCTTAATTGCTCAAGACGAAATTCAAGAATCGTCTCTGCTACCAATATCACTTTTTATACCTTCATTTTGATGTCGAAATATCTCGGCGTTAGAACTCCTAATTACGGTGCCTAGCGTATCTTAATTAACAAAAATCTTAAATTACTTTACGCTCAGGCATTTAGCCAATTTGACGAGAATTAATCTTGTCTTATTAGAGTTTTTGTAGTAAACACGTTCGTGAGTCAGACGTAGGTCGTAGACGGGCACCTTTAAGAATATCTGTGCATTGAATATTTAATATATTTAGAATCTTATACCAAATTACCTTTACCAATAATCCAATCTGGAGCTCAACTATCTTGATATAAGCAAAATACGTTTTTTTTGTTATTATGAGATTTTTTAGTTTCTGTCTAGAGGTCGTGATCTTTAGCAAATCTTTAGAATGCGCAAAAAATTACGATATTGTGTAGACACTATTTTGGAAAATGCAAAATACAATTTATCTCCAAGATTGATCATCATTCGAATTTTTTAAGAACCAATTAATTATAGACTTCGCTTTTAATCACGCAATACAGTAATCAAATTTTATAACAAAATCGGCGTCGAGGTAAACAATGACTAAGAAGAAGGTGGCGAGACCAAAAAGATAGCTATGCGCAAAACAGGGACACATCATAAAGAGATCGTATTTGGCCAACAGTGGGACAGTAACGGGTAACGTTATATAATAAATGCCTATGCCTAAAACTGGCGCCTTTTTTCTTTTTTTAGCGCGGCCTTCAATCAAACTTGAATATTATAGTTCAAAATAAAGTTAAAAACAACACTTGTTATTACAAATTTCTTGGAACTCAGTCCGAACTGAGATATAAAGGCTTCAAGTGCGCGTAATGGTAATATTTTCAACTTCAAGCCTTTATATCTCCGCCCGGATTGAGTTTAGGGATATACAAATATTGATAAGTTTTGTTTGTTACTTTATTCTGAAATAAAATAGTCAAGTTTGGTTGCTGGCCGCGCCAAAAACAACGGCGAAAAATAAGGCGCCAGCCTTACATACAATACCCGCATTTTCTTTTGCCTTCGCTGCCCCATTGTTGGGCAAAGGTTCCCTCCTTTCTCTCCATGCGTCCGGGTTTAGCGCTTCGATACACCAGTTCTTTATGAAGCTGTCCATTTCGTCCCACAACCTTCTTCTGGGACTGCATGCCTCGACACCGATTTAAATATTAATATTAATATAAGTGAATTTAAGTTAGTATTTAAATATCGTTATTACCGACCCACCAATGCCTCTGAATGTGGATTACTTACTTCTATATACCTCATATCTATTTGGTTACAATAGATGGTCGGACACTGTCGGCAATACAATTCTCTGTAGACTAGAGTGGAATGTTTGAACACGTTACACGTCCAACGACATTGCACAGTGGATTATGGTCTTAGAGAAAATAGAGATAGATAGTGAAATTCTGAGTGCTATAAAACAAAATACACACAATGAAAGTAAATGATGACGTAGGTAAATAGATTTAGGAGTTTGTTCTTTGTTTTTTTTTGTGCATAACTTTGTTATTGTACACTGAAAAAAATTTTTTTTACTTTAACCAAGATCTTGTTTATGAAAATCATACATCATGAATCCATATGAGCCTGTCAACATCATGACTTCTGTGACTAAGAGAACTTTGTTAAACGAATTCGGCTTGTTGTTGCAACTAACCATCTTTTGTTTTTAGTAAACAATAATAACGTCATTTCAATTATTTTGGTGCTAATTAAGAGAAAATACTTCTTGGTTGGCTCGCATTTTTTTCAGTGTAGTATACAGTACACACAATATTACCACTTTATCGGAACACTAAGGGAGCTGATCAAAAGAACATTCAGCACACATGTGAGCGGGATAGCATGCGTGCTGTCGCCAACTCGTTTCTTCTTGATTTAATTGTATAGAGTGCCAGGGGGTTTGTCACAATGACGCTGTAAAAGACGCATCTAACTAAACAATCTTCTCGAATGATACTTGGAAACAAAACAGTGCATCTAACTTGAAAAACCAATAGGCGCTCAATCAACGAAACAATTGGGATTAGTTGCTTTTGGTTGCAGTTGGCTTACACAAGTAGAACTCAAACGAGATCCCTAGGGACCCAATCAAATGTCTAGACTAACTCCGCTAATGTTTTGCAACTGCAAACTCGAGGCGGGGGGATAGACCAATCGTAATTGAGTACTACTGATGAAAATTACTGATTTATTTTGTTATAGGAATATTACAGGGTACAAATAAATACAATATCTCGCGACCGCATTTCCTTCCTGGGTGGTTAGAAACATTGCTGCAACTACCACCCATAATTTTGTAAAGCGTAAAGTTGTAGCAAGGTTTCATAATGCAGACATTGAGGTAAAAATGAATGGTATGAAAAGAATGCAGAGAATTATTCTTATTCGTAGGCAGAGAAAGATTTCCATTACGTATCCTATCGCCCCCATTAACATTGTTGGAAATATTTTCTATATATAGGGTGTAGCAAAACACCCTAGTAATACTTAATTTATTTATTTATTTTATTTTATTTATTTATTTATTTTATTGTATAGATACCCGTACAGATTACAGTCAAAATGAAATCATTTACATTGCAATAAGATATTTAGAACTAGATTGTAATCCAATTACACGTGTACACAGCTTAAGGGGGTGCTTCAGACCATCAAACTGACCAACTTTCACCATGGAGCCAACATCGAGAATTAGAAAAAAAAACAGCTGTCCCATACAAAACTTCGTACCTACTCGACTAAAATGTAAGCTAAAATGTATGGGATAGATGATTTTTTTTAATTTTTTCTCGATGTTGACTCCATAGTAAAAGTTGTTCAGTTTGATGGTCTGAAGCACCCCCTTAAGTATAACTAGGGTGTTATGTTACAACCTGTATGTGTCCAAGGTACCTACATCCAATTCCACACCAAGTTTATAATTTAACGAGCTTTTACCCGCGACTTCGTCCGCATAAATTATATACCAGATTTTAAGTCAGATGATAAGCTATGAAGCAAAAAAAGTTTCATCAAAATCGGTTCAGTAGTTTTTGCGTGATACTCGAACAAACAAACACCCAAACAAACAAACAAACAAACAAACAAATAAATAAACAAACAAACAAACAAACAAACAGACAGACAAAAAATCCAAAAATTGGTGATTTGGAATCAGTGACAGGTAAAAAACCATGTCGTAAATTTTTTTTTGTAAATATCTTCAATGTACAGACACACTTCTGTTACAGTTTTATAATAGTTTAGATATAATGTACCTACCTAATAGCTTACCTATAGATGCGTTTAATACTTTTGTTTCTACTCTTATGAGGATTAATTTTTATTACAAAATCAGCTAGTCCAATCCAAGCCTAACCTGACGAACTCTTTTCACAATTAATTAGGTACGCCCACAATTTGCTTCGTTCACCTCTTATTCTCAATGCAATCTGTTTACGTATCTCCCGACCGGCCATCGCAAACAAACAATCGTTGCCTAACGAACCCCAATTAGGCCCTGGACGATCCCTGTTGTGGGGTTCCGTACTTGTAAAGTTGGATGTATATGGTTGTTATTGATAGCGTTCGGATTTATATTGTGTTTGTTTTACTAAAAATTTCAAAAACTTGTACGTGGTATGTGTATATTTTTTTGTTTGTTTGTATAAGTAAGTAGATTTTGTTTTTACCAAAATCAGACTACCTAAAGATTTTCTATTATATCTCTGGTTGTAGTAGTCGTTACATAAAAAACTACGTCAGAGGCCGTAAGGTAGGGTTTATACAGAAGAGACGCGTGCCGGTGGCGGGTAGTCAAAGTAACACCAATATAAACCTTATATTACGTAGCATAGCGTCGTTTTTTGACGTAAAGAAAAATCGCGCCCCTGCCACCAGGCGACGTCGCCTGGAAACGCGGGCGTAATTCTCCAAACGACTCTATGCTACGTACTATAAGGTTTATATTACCGCACCCCGCCCGCGAAACGTCCGCGCCACGTCACTTCTGTTTAAGAGAATTCTACTCGGAGCGCGCTCCATACAAACGTAGTATGGTGATATTTTCAATACTATCTAATTAAAGTCAATGAAATTTTTCAAAAACAATCAAGTAACTAATCTCTATGTCGGTATGAAGTCAGATTTTCATTAAAATATACAGTTTCAATGCTAGAATTAATTTAAGATTTGTATGGAAATATTTGTGGCACTGTAACTGATTGTGTTGTGATTTGGGCGTTCAAATGATCTTAAATATGCATCCATTAACAAACGCGCGTTTTTATCGCCGCAAAAAGTTGCAGTTTCTAAAGGGCCTACTTGATGACAGTTTGACATTGCCATGTGAAAAATCTATATTTTTTTCCTTTATTTCATTTCATGAGATTCTGGTCGACCTATCAGTTATCTTGGACGCACTTGTAGATATTTTTGATCAGTAACATGAAGTGCTCGAAACTACCACTGAATGCCTAATCAGCGCCTAAATTTTGACCAATGACAGCCTAGTTAGCACGTCTGCACTTTGGTGCTTCAGACCACCAAATTGAACAAATTTTACCATGGAACTAACTTCGAAAACGCGAAATAAAAATTTGCTGTTTCATGCCAATTGACATCTGTGGAAGAGTTGATATTTATTTCGCGATATTATTTGCCATAGTGAAAGTTGTTCAGTTTGATGTTCTAAAACATCCTGTACAAGTTGAAGCATATTGAACTAATCCAGCATGTATGTTGTAGTTTAATTCGTATGTTCGGAAATCCCTGGCTCTCCGAGTCTTGGAAGAGATTATGGACGTCAAAATTTCCCTTGAGCCTTTGAAATCCTACGGACAACGTAATCGTTATATGAGTAAATAGGTACTTTGTTCTTGAAATAGACTTGCCGATCTTACAATAATTATTATGTCGGGTTGAAACGTTTATTTCGCAAATATTAAGTACTGTGGCGGGTAGCTCTATACTTCTGCTTGGCTGCGAGAGGTTCTCATAATAAAATACACGTAGATAACTTCACGAATAACTATATTTCTTTTGTATGGAAAATTATTACAAAACGAGACGTCAATCCCTCTTTTGTCCCAGCGATGTAATAAAAAACCAGTACATAATTATGTTCCTTGAAAAAACCTATCGCTTTGAATCTTTGTTTCTTTTCTGGATTCGTATTCCAAATTCAATCTAGCACGGTGGCCAGTGTTAAACCCCGTGATATACCATCTACATCATACCATCTCTACATGAGAGTGCTAAGACATACCTAATTCCATTTATGTCAGTAAGATGACGAAGAAAATTTTACAAAAACTCTAGCAGCAAAATTGAAAAATGTTGAAGAAGAATCTACAGTATATTGTTTTTCAACATTTTTCAGTAACAGTAACTGTTCCATATAAAACAGCAATATCTAGCTCACTCAAACGTATTTCAGCTTTGCTACCAAAGTAAAAGTTGTTCGGTTTGCCCGTCTAAACTAACCCATTAACACATAACACTCATTACACTTTTCTGTTACACCCTTTATTGTTATGAGCTTTTTGTTTATAGGTAACCGCGTAGTGGAAACAGTGAGAATATAGGAAATATTGATGTACAGGTTGTAACAAAACACCCTAGTAATACTTAAGGGGGTGCTTCAGACCATCAATCTGAACAACTTTCACTATGGAGCCAACGTCGAGAAAAAATCAAAAAAATCTGCCGTCCCATACATTTGAGTCGAGACGGTACAGCAGTTTTGTATGAAAGAGAGGATTTTTTTTTCTCGATTTCGACGTTGGCTCCATAGTGAAAGTTGTTGAGTTTGATGGTCTGAAGCACCCCCTTAAGTATTACTAGGGTGTTTTATTACACCCTGTATATTGGCAGATGGTGATGATGATGATTGATATACTAACCAAGTACCAAGTCATCATAATGTGCCATAAAAATTTAATGTATTTATTAAAGTTATAATATTGGGAGGAAAGTACACTATTTTTACATTAAAGATTTTAAGTTTTTAAGTTCATTTTAAATCTTAGTTCGAAATATAGGTACATGCAATAATATTCGCATCCGTGACGGGAAGTCGTAAGGAAATCCTGTATCCTGCTGCGTGCTTTTGCCAAAATTGTAATTACTACGATACGTAATAATAATCGTGCTCATTATCCTTAACGGGGTGAGCAAATCCTCAGGTGTACACCAAAACGTACATTACTTGTAATTTGAAAAAACGTTATTATTTATCAACAATTCTATAATAAGTGTCGCGTGATGGTCGAAAATGTAATATTCCTAGTAAAATTATAATTATACGGATTATTTTCAATAGACTCCAGCTCTTACAATATTACGTAGTTTCAGTTATATCATAATTTTACCAGCAACAACAGTAGGTAATATCAAAAATAAAAGTGCATGTCATCCCCTCAACATCCTAACTCTGATACTATTTATATGATTTTACGGATTGTTCTTAGTAAAATTATAACATTAGTGAATCCAGTCAGTAATATTGTAAGAACTGAAGTCAATTGACAATGATCCCGGCGATTATAATGTTACAAGGAACATTATCCCATCAAGCCCAGGCATAATGCATAAACAGTAAAATTGTTATCGGGCGCTTTGGTCTCACTAGAAATGTTACGTTATGACTTATGTCAATAATCCTGCGACGTTATAACGCCTTCTGTACTTTAGATAACATTACAATCAATCAATCAATTACAAATTATTTCAATTTTTTATAAGCACAAGTAGAATTTCTATCCCTTACACCCTGTTAGGGAATTGCTTCCAAAAACACAAAGGGGTGAATGTACCCATAAATATAAACAATTTTTGGAAGTATTCTCTCGAATTTCGGGAATGCCAACATGCAGCATAAGATGGACCATTAAAAATAGGCTAATAAAACACCCAGGCTGGAGTGGTCTGGCCTCGTACGTCTACAACACTCTAAGAAATTTGACAACTCGTGTTTCAAAGTTCATACTGAACAACAGCAGGAGCAAGGCTCGTGCCATCGTCGGAGCCTTCAACGGGCACTACGCCACAGGCACGATGATGCACAGGATGAAACTCACCCTGGATGCCAGCTGCCGAGCGTGCGGAGAGGATGAGGAAACCATGGAACATATCCTTTGTGACTGTGATGTTTTGGCATCAAAATGCATGTGCCTCCTCGTAGATGTATATCAAAAACCGATAGCTTAGGAAAAGGAGAGCTTAGGTTTCTTCCCCTCAATGGTATTGCCTCCTACATTGACCATGTATGTGAAGGATGAAGAAAACAGAAAGTATTGGGGCTAACAAAAATGATCCCACTGGGTCGAAGTGCTGGGGGCTGGCAATCGAGTAACACTTCGACCCAGTGGGACCCAACTGCAAGATAAGATAAGAAATCTCGAAAAAAACACAGCTATCTCATACTAACATTTAATTCCTTCCGCGCGAAATTTATGGAGGAGCAGATTTTTTTTGAAATCTCATAGTTGGTCCTGTAGTAGGTAAAAGTTGTTCATATTGATGGGTATTATCACTCCTTTGGGTTTTAGGAAGCAGTTCTTTTACACCCTGTAGGATACATAAACTCACGAATATAATCCCTTTCGGGGTGGGGTTCTGAAACATTTTTACAACTGCCACAATATGTATTGCAGGCAGATGTAGCAAGGCTCGAGTTTAGCATTTAGGGCTAGTCTTTCGCCCACAAATACACTGCATACGAAATCCTTATCCCTTAGTCGCTTCATACGACACCCGAATGTCTGTCATTTTCCTTAAAGTAATGCAAAAAAGCAAAACAGGGACATAGCAGAGGTAACATAGATTGTATGGTAATAAAATTTTGCTCTAGTTTCATTATCCAAGGAGAAAACAGGGGAATACGTTTGTATGGATAAATTGGTACCCCCGGTATCCTCTTAAAGCATGATCTAAAATTATCAGCGATCATCTGTTATTTCCTTTCCCAAACCGTAAACTGTTCCAATTCACTAATCCACATCAAAATCCCTATCGCAAATAAACCAATCGTAACATTATTCGTTTGACGTGCCACAGATACCGGAAGAATTTATGAGTTGATAAGAGAAGCTATTCTGCTAATGGATTGGGCCGTTACGTTTACTGCTGCCCTCAATGATGGGACGTTAATTTTATTTTCGGTAAGGAAACGTTATTAATTACCAATCTATGTTGACTTTGGTATAAGAAATAGAAAAATAGATTATTTGGACATTGTATTATTTAGTTTCAATTGGAGTATAAGAATCTTGAAGAGTGTAAGTCTTATAGTGGCCCCGATTCGGACTGTGCCACGACTTAACTTAACTAAATGTATTCCTGTCACTTTCTAAAATAAGATTAAGAAAAGAGACAGAAAACCAACAGCTGACTTTAGTGCTAACAAAGTGACGTTACACGCTCAAAATAAGATGCCATCATAATGTACGCCATCTTATTTAAGGCGTTTTTGGGCGTGTAACGTCACTTTGACAGCACTAAAGTCAGCTGTTGGTTTTCTGTCTCTTTTCTTAATCTTATTTTAGAAAGTGACAGGAATAAATTTAGTTAAGTTAAGTCGTGGCACAGTCCGAATCAGGGCCACTGAATAGCTTAATATATAGCCGTGGTTTCACGGAGAAAAATATCTAGAAGTATAATGTGACAACTATTATTTTATTTTAGCAGACTTTAGGTAGGTACTAGAAAATTTCAGACTTAACTGGAAAATTTGTAGGTATGTATTACTTTTGTTGCTCTTCCATTCTGCTTATAGAGCTCTCGGACGTTTATAACAATGGTATAAAATTGTATGCATGATGCGGCCAGATCAATTTGGGTGTTCAAACGCTCTGAATGTACACCCAAAAACAGCACTCAAAGTCAAAGTCAAAAATAATTTATTCAATATAGGAGCTTGAAGCACACTTAATAAACGTCAAATCTTTTTTTGAAGCTACCACCGCGTCGGAACGTGTTTTCGCTGTAGAGAAGATGCGGCCAGAAACTCTACAACATAACACGACTTAATAACTAAACAATATAAATTCTTACTGTCTGTCAACTTAAATTGTCACTGTCAACAACAACCATCAACATTTCACTAGCAGCTCCCTAACTCTGAAACTTTCAACTTATTTATTAAAACATATACACTCAGTTGCAGAAACGCTCATTAAAGTTATTCCGTCATTAAATCTCTTGCTAGCTTTAACTACGTCAACAAGACAAAAAGTGACAGCAAGAGATTTAATGGAAGATTAACTTTAATGAGCGTTTCTGCAACTGACCGTCAATCACTTAAAACAATACATGCCAATAAAATGAGTAATTCGAATAAAATCAGTGGGTCATGCGCAAAGGGAGTGTGTATACAACAACAAAAACAACACAACAATATAAATAAGAACCATCAACATTTTACTTGCAGTTTCCTCACTCTGAAACTTTCATTAAAACATCATGTAACCACTTAAAATAATATCTGCGAATAAAACATAACATCCAGTTAATCAACAGTGAGTAATTCGAATAAAATCAGTGGATGCGGCACTCGTGCGCAAAGGGAGTGCGTAGTTACGCTAATCACGTTAGAGACGCATCCGCTTTGAAATGTCGCTCGGAAGCACAAGTGCGTAGGGGTGGGATAAATCCATATTTTAGTTAGTTTATCGATAAAATTATTTTTAGTGAATTTTAGTAGTCGCAGCAGAAACTTGGAAATAAAAGAAATGTTTGTAATATACAATAAGACCTGATACGTGAAATAGTTTACTAAAGACATCTCATAAGATACGATTTTTATTTAATCACAAATACAGTTCACAAACAAAAGTTTAAATTGCAAATACATTTAACTGGCATTGTGTTTGTACTTGTAGGTAGGTAGCCTAAGTAACAAAGATGGGTTGCATCAAGACGAGTTCATTATACACGAATACATAGATTAACTGTCTTACGGTACGGTATTTCGTTAGCTTAAAGACACGTCATAATTACTTATTCTATAAGAAGAGCGCCAAATACGCAATTAAAATGATGAAGTTGCATAATGGCGGCGTGGCATCTACATACCAACTAATAAAGTAAGTTTTATTATTGAAACCTATTTTAAATAAATTTTTTTAACAAAAAAATAATTAAATTAGTTACCTAGGCTATTTACTGATGCAAAATAGCCGACATTAACACATTATTTTATCGTTACATTTCGATGCAAAATCTTATAAAAACGTCATATTAACATGAACGTAGGTAGAATTTACGATTGATAAAAACGAAGTTATGCTAAAAAATGCGATGAAAACTTTACAGCTACTTAAAATTCTAAAGCTTCTCCAACGTCCAATATTTCATCGATAACAATGCAAATTTTACCAATAAAACGTACCCCCCTATAAACTCCCCCTGCATTACAGGTGAGCGATCGTAAACAACCCCTCGATAAGTGACAATATTGCTTTCACTCTACCGTAGATTTCCATGGGGATGGTTGTTTTGTATAAAACATTTTTGCGTTTTTATTAACCTTATAGTTTACTTAATTATTTGAGATTTTAATATTGATTGGTTTAGTGTACCTATTCACTATTTTGCTACTGTCCCATGAAGCTGTATTTTCAAATTGAAATACTTCTACAGGGTGTAACAAAACACCCTAGTAATACTTAAGGGGGTGCTTCAGACCATCAAACTAAAAACTTTCAATATGGAGCCAACATCAAGAAAAAATCTACTGTCCCATACATTTTAGTCGAGTCGGTAATTCGGTACCACACTTTTGTATGGAACAGCTGATTCTTTTTATTTTTTCTCGATGTTGGCTCCATAGTGAAAATTGGTCAGTTTGATGGTCTGAAGCACCCCCTTAAGTATTACTAGGGTGTTTTGTTACACCCTGTATTAGATACTTAATAATGGTAATTTATTTTGCCGCTTATTATTATATTATATTTTTATTATTTTTTTATTTATTTATTTTATAACAAAAATTACACTTTGCTTACAACTAATTCATGCCATTAAACCATTTTGGTTTGTCTTGGCAAGACCACGCTCATTACTTAATAATAATGTCAGTTGCGTTATAAATGTTATAATATCGGTTCAGAATTTATCATTATAATAATAGTACCTCTGATATACCTACCCAACTTTTCTATAAGGTGATCAAATGTATTAAGGTTTATTCTGATTTTAGATAATACTGTTTTAATTTAGTTTTACAATTTTTACTATTCATTGATTGTTTTAAATCTAGCGGTATTGTGTTTAGTAATTTAGGGATTATGTAAGCTACTGTGCGTCTACCATAGAAATTATTTTTACGTGGTACAATTAGTTTTTTATTTGCAACCTGTCTTGTATTAAGATTGTGGCTTATAGGAATCTGAATATCTGTGTTATTGTACTGTTCTACCATTAATAGAAAATCTGTACGTTTTTGGACGGGCATTATATTACAAAACCTAAATAATCCTTCGTAGTTTTCACAATTTTGTTGTTTTATGTAGTTGGGAACAATAATTTTGAGTAGTCGTATTTGTAGGTTATGAATTCGGTCTAAATAAGTATTAAAGGTACGTCCATAGCTTGTTAGGCCGTACGAGATTATAGAATCGGCAAGAGCTGTGTACATTTGAAGTAACATCTTGAATGGGATATAGGTTTAGGTATCTTAGATAACTATATTACAGACTTGATAATTATACTGATTTGTTTTCGACCTATAATCCAGATTCTAAACAGCTTAAGCTTTGGCACGAAAACTTGTGTCGTTACTACTCTTTTGTAAAACATTCAGTCCAATTCAATCCAGTCCAGACATCGTACAAATAGACATTTACTTAGTACCTACATAACTTAGAATGTTCATGACAATGGAAGGATACGGTATTAAAATAATCAATCCCATTCAATTAAGTTCTTAAATTATATGATAGATCACTAAGATAACATCATTATAATTTAAGTTAGTTCAAAGTGAGTCGTTCAAATTATGATATCATCCACATGACAGTCATGTCAGCTATAATAATTAAAATTTAGTTACATACTGTTAATGTTTTTAAAAATTAATTGTTTTTTCTCACCAAATCTGAGAACATGAGTGTAGTTCACATAAAAGAAACAAACCCAATACTTCAAAATCTTCAAATTCAATCCAAACAAACCACATCCGAGTTTCACAAGTCCGGTAACACTGCATTAGCTCACCGCTGTCTGCGAAGACAAATGGTGTTTGTTCTACAAATTGACTTAGAGTTTTGATACTTTACCTAGCTCTTATGTGGATTCACTTAGGGCACGGAGAAAATGTCTGTTTCTGAAATGTTTGAAATGATGTTATGTTCCTTGCTCCCACTGAGTTTCGGCGCCGGATTCGTAAAGGACCTACATGTTTCTCATTCAAATTGAATAAGGAAAAGTAGTATAATATCAGTGTGTTTGTTCCCTACCTACTTAATTCAGTCTTTCACTATCATAATAATATTGTGTTTGTTGCTTTATGTACAGAGTTTCAGTACTAGTGAAACGTCGTTATTCTGAGGTTTCAGAATATCTATGCTTTTTGTTTTGATATAAAATAAATATTTTAACAGTTTGCAATTATTTTGATGTTTCAAAACGTCTTTAAACTATTTGTGCTGATAATAAAATGATTTTGGTACTTTAATGTTAGAATATTAATCACAGATTGTCAACCATTCAACTCAGTTTGTAAAAACATTAAATTATTACCTGTGCGTATAGTATTATTTCTCTACTTGCGCGCGACTTTTGTCCATACTATATTATATGTCGCGATAAGCGTGGCTTTTGCCCTCCAAAAAGCGTGCAGAGGACGTTTTCTATGCAACAAAGGTGCGCCAAGTAGAAAAACCCATACTAGAGAGGCTGGTAATTCTTACTGATTCGATTTCCAAAAATTGGCAATTTTGGTAATCCACCACTAGCACAAATTGATCTTGATTTTAGTGATCAGTAAAACGAGTCTTATCTCCTACTCTTGAAGAGGTTATAACCAAATTGAGAATTTCCGGAGCACTTAATACTGATTAACGTTTATCAGATAAAGCCTTTAATAAAACAATTAACCCAGACACGTGTAACATAAATTAAAACAGTTAAATCACAACGGTGAGCGAACAGCGTTCATAACAATAATATCGCGAGAGTATCACATAAAGCTCTTGGGTTTATGCGCGAATAACTTCCAACAGTAACTGTTATGGTGGAATTGATAACAAGCGGGCGATAGATAAGGGTTTACAGGTATGGTGATAAATTGGGTTGATTGAACTGAAGATTGGGTTCACAGGTATCAAAACATGAAGTAAATACTAATCTGAACTAAACCCGCGTGGGGCGAGGCTTCTACATCTCTCCTTTATTTATGAGATAACGAATAAAGTGCACCTTATATTTCTCGAGGGGGAGAAGCAGAATATTCTGAAAACTCAGAAAATCCACGTTTCACTATAGTATCGAAACTCTGTCCAGTGTGACGGGGAGTGAGTCAGTCGCCACAGCCGTCGATGATGAAACGTAGTTTTTTATAGGCTATTGACTGCTCGGTGAACTTCGTACCGCCTCGGAATTTCGAAATAAAACCTGTCCTATCTCTCAAGTTGGGACAAATTACACATAAATGCCAACTTTCATCAAAATCGGTTGACTTGGTGAAGAGTTCACTGGGAGCATACATCATGACACTGGATTTTTATATTTTTAGATAGGTAAACATTGCTTTAATAATTAACCATTAAAAAAACGCCTTAAGATTAACACAGGACTTGACTCTTTGTTTTATTTTGGGTTAGGCAATAAATACTATCAGTAAGTATTTGAATTAGACTCTCGTGAACAGCAGCAGGTAAGGTTTATGCTACTGTTTATAATAGGTATCCTGTGAAAGTTCATGGAACTAACCAATTCCTGTATGTAAGTAATGTCTTGGCAAAATAAAAACCAAATTTGGTGACATTAGAATTCTCCACCAAAAATGATTATTAAAATTAACCACAAATTACATTGTAAACTTTATTTTTCTTATATCGGACAACACGTGTCGCTACGATTCTTTTTGTCTCATTGAAACTTCCCTCAATAATAATAAAAACCGAAAATTATTTTCCCTTCTGCGCCGATCCATAAGGATAGAATGACGATGATTTCCTCTTCTGACAGAACCTTTAACAATTCTGCTACCGCCAAAGCAAGACCCTTAATCCTATCAATTGAACCACACATCGAAGCCCTTCCAGTAATTGGACACATTCTGATATGCAAAAAACGGAGGCAGTGTTCCAAATGGCCCTACTGAAAAATTTATGTTCACCCGTTTGACGTAGCCCTAGTCTCCGGGTTCCCATTTTTTCACCCCAAATTAATGGCGGTACCTGCAATAAAAATATTTCTTTCTTCTATGGGAGTTCCTGTGATATTTTCGGAAAATAATGGCTTTGTTACCATAAAGAAGAAGGAGCACACCTTCTTGAGTTGATTTAGTACGTCTCTTTAATGCCTCTTATGTGAATGAGAATAAAGAGTAAAATTGAAGCAAGTATAAACATCAATGAGACTTGAAAACGTAGTTAAAATTAACAGAGAACATAAAAAGATAAGCGAAGGGACAAAACAGTTTACGAAAGAACACAAGCTTTGTTTTCTTCGGAGCCGTTATTCAAAATCAGCTTTCACATTTCGTTTATCATCCACTCTTATAGCTAACATAAAAGATTTTATGGTCTATAACCAAAAATCCCGCTTTTTACAAAATTGAACGAGCTCTGAGCACCAAAGCCATGCGAAAACGTATGGTATTAAATCCTGATGTTTTGGGCATAACATTTAAGCTTAAAACTAATCATGCGTCAACCTATACGGGTCAAAGGTCGCTCATACTTAATCGGTGTAATCCATTTGGCAGACAAGTTTTATACTACGACCAACTTCGCTAGACCTCCCTGGCTCCTCTTTTTACCCAATAACGGCGAGTAACCGAGGGTAGCCTAGTTTGTTGTGAGAGTTCCAGACTATTCGGTTATGTTTTATCAGGTCGTAAATTTCTACGGGTATCTGGCGAAACGTCAAAGTGGATGGCAAGTACAAAATTTGGGGGTAAAACGACTTTAGGTAGTTTTAGCAAGTGGCGTTTTAAAAATTATGCCTCAAAGGATTTACTTTGAGGACATTTTATAGACTTTTAGCTTTGAAAATAAAGCTGAAGGTTTAATATTCGCATGGAGAAAAATATCAAATAAATACATTTGTGACAATTACTATTTATTTTAGAAGACTTTACTAGAAAATGTGTAGTTATAAATCTAATTCTGGTATATTTAAAATCGACTTATAACAACAAATTTTCTAATAAAGTCTGCGTATGTAAATAGTTGTCACGTGTAGGTACCTACTGTAGCCCCGGGAGCATTTCTTGTTTGTTTGTTTGCTGCTGTTTGTAATGTTTAAGACTTGGATTTTTATATTAGTAATTTCATAATGTCTTACTAACCTTACAGCAATTTCAAAACGACAATCGGTAACCTTTTTTGTAATTTATTTTTCTTGATAATGAAGGGCGTTGTAAGTAGTAAAAGTTTCAGAAAAGAACAAAGTTAATAGTATAACAATTGCATTGCAAATACACCCAACAAAAAAACATCGTCTTACACCTTACAGCTTCCTTACTAGCCACCAGTCAGCTAAAGAGCTTAAAATTAGTTTTCATTGGGTGAAAACTAATTTTCATTTATCAATGATTTGTCAGCCAAGTCTTGGCAAACCCGAGAATACCTCAAAACCATAAATCTAACGACAACAATTACGTCAAGTCCCCTCCTGCAGTATTTTATCATTGACGAATGACTTAGATTTATATTGCAAGATAAACGTTGCCCTGGATTGCATTTCGACGAGCTTTTGGCGTGTTTTTGTTGTTGTTTTTTTCTTTAAATAATCAATTAAGATGTTTTCTCTTTTTCGATACGGTATGGTACATAGTACTTTTTCTTATACAGTAATATGGTAAATGTGCAGATTTTATTTTTTAAGCCAAACTGATTTTTTGAATTGTTTATTGAAATTGAGGCTAAAGAAGTCAAAGTCAAAAATAATTTATTCAATATCTTGCACACTTATTAAACGTCAAATCTTTTTTTGAAGCTACCACCGCGTCGGAACGTGTTGTCGCTGTAGAGAAGATGCGGCCAGAAACTCTACAACATAACACGACTTAATAACTAAACAATATAAATTATTATGCTATGGTTATGTATACAATAATACATAGTCCATTTAATAAAATAATTGATACTATACAAGTACTATAAGTTAGTGTCACTCAGACCCAAGCATTTCGATCAATGAAATAATCATCTTGTTTATAATATTATGCTTTTTTACAGAGGACTTTTTTGATCTGAGTTTTAAACATGTTTTCAGAAAGATTCAAAATGGCCTCGGGGATTTTATTATAACAACGTATACAGTGACCCATGAAAGAAGTGTTGACCCTGCTAAGCCGAAAGTGTGGAGATATATCAGTTTATTTTTATTTCGAGTGTTGCAATTATATGTAAAGAGGTGTAGAAGGGTAGCGGTAGCGGTTAGAGGTCTCTGCCCCCCATCGGACAATGGCGTGAGTTGATGTATGTGTGTATGTTTATTGAAACTCATTTTTGTAAATCAATTCTATGTAATTTTATTTAAATTTTTTACATCCTATTCAGTGATTTTCGAAGCTCAATTTTTTCAGTATAAAATACAGAAAAATAATTTTTTTATAAAAATGCACATTACAATTCTAATAGCGCACCAGCCACTTGAAAAGACGCTACGTTCGCATACTGTGTTTGTATTTAACCGAATTGAAGCGTGGTTAAACTTAACAAAGGGGTATATACATATAGGTAACTACAACATCAATTCTGACTGACCACGGAAAAGTCAGTAATTGTTGAGTTACAAACTTGTGTAGTTCAGGTTAGTTAACAAAATATTTTTAACAAAAATTAATAATCTACCAATGTAAAGTGAAAAGGCCTTCAAAAAGTAGGTACTCTTGGCATTTTATACCTCAAACCGGCGTGAAAATTAGTATGTTTCACCGCACTAGACAAAGTATAAAGTGGTGCTTATCTTCACAAGAGCATCCAAGGGACGCTATGGCTTGGAAACACACGACTCGATACTCGGCTAGAGCACGTCGCGAATAAATTATTGAGATTTCAAGACTGAAGTTTGAAGGAAAAGTTGCAGGAATTATAACATTTCAAAGTCAATCAATCATTACCTTTTCAGCGCGGCGCGGCGATAAATTTACTTTCTACATACAAACATAAAATCGAACATCCCTTTCGTGGTCAGAAACATTTCTGCAACCAGTCTTGCACGCAGTACAATGTACAAGTTTCATTGACGTTGCAAGCTTGGCCACGAGTGGTTGAGTCATTCGCGCGGTGCTCGCGTGGTTTGCGTTTGAGCGTACCACGAGGCTCTGCCATCATTTTCTCGCTTGTGTTTTTTCTGAAAAACAATCCATAATATTGGTATAGATACTTCCACAAACTACTTGACAGTTGCATATTAATCAACAAAATATCAAAATATGACGAAATGTAAACTAAAAAGCTGAATATTAGCAGTCAGTCTCTGGCAAACAAATAATGTTGATGATGGGTAAAGTACTTGATTGTCACTGCCGCTACGAAATTACAAAAAGTTTAAATACCAATACTACATACACACACAATCACCTACATGAAATCATCATCATCATCGCCATTTTCGGCCCATATCTACCCCTATAATCTTTCTAATAAGCCTTCTCCCTATTTTGCCATCTTTCTCGGTCCTGTACCAGCCGCATCCAGTTCTAGCCGATTCTTTTCCAGATGTTGTCAACACACCTGGCTGCTAGACGACCTACTTCTATTTGCCTACGAAAGAAATGAAATATTTAAAATATCTATTTGCAGTTAAAAATCGAACAGATTACCGTGTGTTTCCAGGATAAGTGTGAAACTTTACATACAACAGTGTGTCAGGGGTATTACGGTCGCGTTTCCAAGTGTGTGCGGCAGTGTGGTGGCGGCCTAGTTTTTCCACTACAGCAAATTCAACATACGAAGCACCCTGACTCAGCTCTTATACCTTTGTAGTAAGTTTGAAAACTGCTTGAAACTCAGGACTTTGTACGTGAACAAACTAAACTTCGCAAAATAGTTCGTGCTCAGGGGATTTTTTTAATTTTATAAGAAGTTTTTCCGCAGTGGATGCTTTGTTATTTTTATACAAGAAAATGTTAAAGTACATAGTTTTGTTGTTAAATACGTAATTTTTAGAAGCTGTAGAGAAAAAGTTCTGTGTTGAAAATTGTGTTTTAATTTTTTTTCTCATGGTCAAGCACTAGTCGGCTTGTGAAAGATTTTAAAATAAAAAACATTTTATGAGAGAAGAGAAAAATTGTTTTAGGCACTCTATTAAAGTTCATATGAAACTGACTTGTTTCTTCTCGGTCACTCCTACAGTTTTATGAAAATAGTCTGTTGAAAAAAAATCTTCCATTAAAGTTTTTTACATAAAGATACATCTACCCTAAATATTTTTTAACGGTTTGCCGTTGTTTTCATTTTCCTACTACATATGAAATTACTTCAAGTATAAAATAAAATATGTATTATGCATGCTCTGGATTGGAAGAAATCTCTTCAGAACTCGACTTTCTGATCTCACCGATCCTCAACTTATGCAAATATTGGTCAATCAATATTTCCGTATACTTACCTACTTAAAAAGATGTCAATATACGGGGTGAAATTGATATCATTAGCATCCTTTTAAACTAAGAGTCTACCCATCAAACTGAACAACTTTTACTATGGGAGCAAACAAATCGGAGCAAAAAAGAAATCAGCTGTTGCATACATTTCAGCCGAGTAGGCATTGCAGTTTAGTATGGAACAGCTGATATTTTTTGTGCTCCGATCGGTTTGCCCCGATACTAAAAGTTATTCAGTTTGATGGATAGACTCTAAGTTTAAAAGGATGCTAATTATATCCATTTCACCCTGTAGATAGTTACAAAGTATTTAAACACGTCTGTTCAGTACAAAACCATCTTTTCATAACTTTTATTTAACACGTTACGTCGTTAGAGTCCCCAGAAGGGCCACTTTTGTAATTTGTGCCTTAAAAGGGTTCCCCAATTTATGTTTTACCTGTCTTACGCAGCTGCGGACCCTAATTCAAAACCTTATGGTGAAAGGGGACTTGGTCCAGCTTGAATAAAGCTTTGGTCTCGAATTTCACAGTAATTCCGACTAGTTCGTGTTTTAAGTTTGTGCATTGTGACTTTATTTTTTAATGTTTGTGTAACGAGTTTATTGTCTTACAATGACGTAAAAACGTAGGTTAAAGTTGCTCAGTTTGATAATCTGAAGTAACCCGTTAAGTTATTTACAATGCTTTTAAGTTTACACCATGTATACCTTTACAGGGTATAAACTTAAAAGCATTGTAAATAAGTTAACGGGTTACTTCAGATTTTCAAACTGAGCAACTTTAACCTACGTTTTTACGTCATTGTAAGACAATAATCTCGTTACACAAACATTACAAAAGTTACCTGTATACCTATACAGGGTATAAACTTAAAAGCATTGTAAATAACTTAACGGGTTACTTCAGATTATCAAACTGAGCAACTTCAACCTACGTTGAAATCGCTGAAAAATATCAGCTGTCTCATACATTTTGGGTCAAGTAGGCGTTGATATTTTCTATAGAAAAAACATGTTTTTAGTATAATTGGTCCCACATTAAAAGTTCTTCAGTTTCATGGTCTGAAGCACCGTGAAGTACATACATTAACGTTTACATCCTGTATTATTTCCCAAAGTTTTTGTAGTAAGAAGAACAAAACGGGTTTTTTAAATTTGTTTATTAAAAATATGTATGAACAAACATTAAACTCAGAGGTGAAATTGATTTCATTGCTGAGCTGTCTCTCGAATGATTAATTTCAAAGGCATTTATATTATTTCTGCCGTAAACTATCTTTGATGACCAGTATTGGCTAATATTTCCGAGTAATAAGGGACTATTTCCTAAGGTTATTTGGACCCCTCACTGGTTGCACCTTTGTGCTAAGGTTTCTAAAAATTAAAACCGCCTTCAAAAAAACTAAAAAGTTAAAAAATAATATTGCAGCCTATGACTTTTTCGTTCGCATCATAAGAACATTAATTTGTTTTATTGAAGTCGCTGTCAAGCCGGTACGATTCGCGACAGGGCTTGCATTTTTTGGCTTGGCTTGACACCGACTTCTATAAAACAAATTAATGTTCTTATGATGCGAACGAAAAAGTCATAGGCTGCAATATTATTTTTTAACTTTTTAGTTTTTTTGAAGGCGGTTTTAATTTTTTGTTAAAATTTTGTTTATTTCACAATTTTTAGTGGTGAATTGATTAGTTCGATTTAATAGGAGTGCTTTAAATTAACAATCGCACTAGTCGGCACTACAATTTTCGAAGGTTCCCCTCGATTTCTCTGGGTTTACATATCATCAGATCCTGGATTCCTTATCATGGTACCACCCTAGGAACATCTCCTTTCCAACAAAAAAAGAATTATCAAAATCGGTTCATAAACGACGAAGTTAGCCGCGAACACACATAAAAAAAATATATATATATATACGGTCGAACTGAGAAACCTCCTCCTTTTTTGAAGTCGGTTAAAAAGGGTCTAACTAAAGGGTTTGCCTTTGTGAGCTTCAAGTGGGTTTTCGTATTTCTAAAGCTGCTTTCCGTAATTTCGGTGTATTGATCCTTTTTTGGTATACGCCACTTTATAGAAATTGTCCATCAAGATGGTCTTAAGTGGATGTTAAGAGATGTCTACGATAAGGTTTGTAAAGACGAAGAAGGTTAAGGTAGTTTGCGAACATCTAAAATGTTTAAGTAGTTAAAATTATCTATAAATCTATTTCTTATTAAGGCCGATGCTTTATTTATTTTTACATTATTTTGTTGACATCGAAACATAAAATATAAATATTAACTTTATATTATAATTATAAAGGAATTTTATATTTTAAAAATAAACAAAAAAAATTAATTTAATATTATAATTATAAAGGAACCTAGTGCTAGGAATTGATGGTACATACCGTAGTAGGTAGATGTGCTACGAGATTTCCATAGGCGACGCTACATTGTACTACGAGTGCTACGCCGTAGTCACAGATTTTTATAAAAATGGCAGTAAGTGCAAGATAAGATAGGCCATAGTCCTGAGGAGCATCCAAAGAACAATTTATAAACAAAAAAAAATTAAATCACTGAAAATAGACTAAACAGCCAAATAATGTATATAAACTTAACACAGTACTAGATTCTGAAACAGATAAATAACAAACCCAATTCCATCGCTTTATTGAACCGAAATGTAAAATCACTGAACAGATATAAACTCTAACACAATAGACACAAGGCTTTTGTTGCCCCTGGTCGTACAATGAGCTCGGACCTAATCTGTTGTAGCGCTAATTGGAATTGTTAGCTCATTCTATTGGATGGTAGATAAACTGATCTATTTGGGGATCTATTATTTTAAGGTTCTAACATTATTTTATTACTAATTCTGGTAAAAGCATAGATAAAATAATTAGATAGGCTGTTACGAAAATATTATCATTATTGGGAGCTGAAAGCTTTGACGGACTTGCGCCTGTGACACTGCAACTATCGTTGGTCTTTTTAGGGTGCCGTACCCAAAGGGTGAAAACGGGACCCTATTACTAAGCCTACGTTTTCCGTCCGTCCGTCCGTCCGTCCGTCCGTCCGTCTGTCCGTCCGTCTGTCCGTCCGTCCGTCCGTCTGTCCTACCTATTTAGGGCTGTAACTTTTGAAGCGTAATAGCTATATACTTATAATTTTCTCAGATTATGCCGCATTACGGCGGATTTATTAACAAATAATAAAAATGACAAACAGTTAAAAATTAAGGGGGGTTCTCAACAAGAAACTAGTTTTTATCAACGTTTGTTCTTCACGCTCTATCGTAAAAACGGTAATACATACAAGCGTCAATCTTAGTGTGATTATAGAGCAAACTCTACAGAATAACAACAAATACTAAAAACCGGCCAAGTGTGAGTCGGTATTGCGCTAAAGGCCACGGACAAAAAAAGATTCTTTTTTCTAAGTTAATAATGTTGTGTTCTGTCGTGGTGTGGCACGGAACCCTCGGTGCGCGAGTAGCCCGACTCGCACTTGACCAGTTTTATTTATTTGAAACCTCCTTTTATTGATCCCTACCAATCCTCACTGCAATCAGGAAGCGCAGTAGGTTTCTAACAGGCAGGGTTTGTATCTCATTATGGTGCTAATACCTGTCTACCTAGATGGATATTTCGGTTGTGCATCAATGGGCCACCTTCAAAAAGAAGATGCATAGGAGTTTCCACCTCATCTTTGCAGAATTTGCAGCTGATCGAGTCATTTAGTTTCATCGTGTGCATGTTTGTTCAATTTGCAGTGGCCTGTGAGTGATCTCACCTGTAACACTTTTGTCTTTATGGAGGTGCTACTGGGAATGTTCCTCCATTGAAAAGGGAAGTAATTCCTCCAGGCTAGGTGTGATACCTGGGGACCGGCCGTGGTCTAACAGTTCTTAGTTGGACCTTGTATATGTATCGAATCTCTGTGATTATTTCTCTTGCGCGATTCATGTCTCGCATTCGATTGTGAACCTTATGTGTAGTAGGTTACGAGTTACGTATTTAGGATAAACGTTGTCATTGTATGGAGCATATTTCTGTGAGCGACGGTCTCGCCATCTTTTGGCATCTTTGCTATAACTTGTGGGTGCTGGACATCTGTAGTAGTTCCCCACATCTTTGTTTACAAAAGTAAAATATGTCTGTATTTTATTAGAGTATATATTCAGTAGCTCTACTTAATTTTTGCCCAATATTATAAAATGATACTCAATAAAATACCATAACGGTTTTATATTTTTATTTTCCCCAAAAAAAAAAAAACGGTATCTGTGGGCCTATAGTATAGCTATCAGTTTGATAAATCATTGCAATTTCACAGACAGTCCAACATTTACAATTTTTCGCATGATTTCCTTCGAAATAAATTATTCGACGTTAATTTGAGAATCGCGAGCTCTGCCTGTTAATTCAAAAGAGATGTTTTCGGCACTTATTACTCCCATAATTAATTACTTAATTACCACCTCAGACTAGGCCGAATGAGTGCTTTCTTTTGTGCTACTCTCGTTTTAACATAAATTTTTTATTTCTTTTAAGTGTATTTATTGTTTGAGTTCAAAGAAAATTAAAGAGATTTCGTTTTCTCAAAATGTTTTATTAGGCCTTGAAAACAAATGTACATGCTTATATAAGGTTAACAAAATATCCTAGTAAATTTTAAGGCGTGGATTAAACCATTCAATTGAATTACTATGGAGCCAATAGATATACAGGAAGATTTTTTTACCACCATCCAAATTTTTTCTACATGTTTGGTATCACTTATAGAACCCAAAACCAAAAAAGGACAGGTCAAAATTGCACATTTAAAAATTTTATCCTACAGAATTTTCCATAAAGCTTGGTCATCGAGTTTCGTATTCGTACCGACCGGGTGCTGCAGGACCGGGGAGCGGAGCCCTAGCTTCAGAGTCCCACGCATTGTAAACTTAACAGGAACACACAAGACTTTCAAAACATTGTTAAAATGTTATACTAGTCCCTTATTTTGTTTATTTTTGTTCAATGTCACGGTTATAATAAAGTACTCTTTGAGTGACACAATGACACATTATAAACTTTTTCTAAAAATTAAAAGGCTCTGCCCCAAAGAAAATGACTGACCACAGAGATTCGTTCGTTAGTTTTCGTTCTTGAAAAGCAAAGTTCTAAATTCGAAAAAGCGCGCGAAATCGGGTCGAGAGGTAGTAACTATTAATAAGTAATCTGTGGCACAGGTAGGTGCGTACTGTGTCCAGTCTAATTGTTTTTCTTAAGAAATTTTTGCGTAGTCATATCTCAATATTTTAGCACTGAGCGATACTAAAAGAAAAAACACGTACTTATCGTTTTTTTTTCATAAACAAACATTTTATTAAAATTTGGATGGTGATAAAAAAATCTTCCTGTATTTGAGATGAGTCGGTACTGCAGTTTTATATGGAACGGCAGATATTTATTTTTCGCGACGACGGCTCCATAGTGAAAGTTGTTCAGTTCGATGATCTAACTCTGAAGTCTAAACCACTCCTTTAAATATTAATAGGCTGTTTTTACACTCTGTAGACAGTTTTACCACACCCATTGTGAGGAGATGACATATTATATTAATACACCAACCCTAAATAATGGGATAAGGCAAAAAAATAATAATTTCAGTTTAAGATCTTATCGTAGTTGGAAGGTATATTTTCGATTGCATCCTGTCCAAAAAGACAAAAGACGAACCACGTTGTAAGGCTACCAGGGCCCAACTTGTTGTAAAACTGTTTTATGGATCACAAACACAACGTTAAGCTTTTTAAGTGCTTATAACACTGCGAAAGTAGTATAATATGCTGTTACTTGACCAATATGACCTTATACGACGTCAACAAGCCATTTCATTGTAGGTGTATTATATAGGGTATAACAAAATACCCTAATAATATTTAAAGGGGGTGGACCATCAAATTGAACAACCTTCACTATGAAGCCATCATCAATAAAATGCTGATGTTTTTTATTTTGTCTCAAACTTTGAAATAACCCTTTAAAGGTAGGACGGACAGACGGACGGATGGACGGTGTAGGCTTAGTAAAAGGGTTCCGTTGGTGCCCATTAGATACGAACTCCTTACAACTTATACTGTATGTATTCGTTACGTATGTTTTCAGTGAAAACCGTATAAACAATCAGTCTTTTTAATATACTTACAAAGATCGCAATCGATGTCTAAACAGGAAATCTTCTTTTCAGATCTAAACTTGGAGGAGGCAGCAATATCCGGTGTTTGAGGAAATGCGCTGACGTGAGCCAATCCAAGATGGCGGCCATTTGTGCGCTGCTATTGGCGCTACATTTGGCGCTGGGGAGCGCGGCAAAATGTTCCACGTAAGTATTTTTTTAAACATCTTAAGTTAGGAACGTAGAAAGATAAGGTACTAGAAGGAAGCACGCGTGTCTTGTCATATTCACTCAATAAGAGACGCACATAGCAAATGCACTCTAGTTAAAAAAGGAGATCGCTACCTTATTGCTGTCCTTATCGGAGTAACCACTTTCCTTATACTACAGCCACCTGACTCAAAAATTTCACTTCATACAACGTGTTAATAACTGATTTATAACAAAATAATTAGATTAAAACAATAATTTCATTACTTTGATAGTTAAAATTAAAAGTTATTCACACTTTAAGTTTGGAGGCAAAAATGATTTGTTATCATTTCAGCAATGAATAAAAGCGCTATCGTACTCATGGATACATTTTAATAATCTTGTTTTGGTAGTAAGTAGGGTGAGTATGCCCGTGCGGTGCTTTGACATCGGGTTCAGGAAATTATATTCCGTCTACTAGCGTAAGCGAAAAATTATTCGTCTATGGTTAGGAACTATTAATTATTCTGTGGTTGTAGTGATTACCTACAAGCAAGAACATTGTTTTGTTTTGTTTACAAGTTAATAAAAGGTAGATTTTAAAGAGCCTTCCCACAAAAAATTTATAAAACACATTTTATACCAAAAGTTAAAGTTCAATTGACTGGAATTTTTTTCGGTAACTTGGGGACATTTACCCGTTTTAATTTTCCTGTTAAGTATAAGTAAACGCAAATAAAAAATTAGCATTCAAAGTAAAGTTATATTTTGGACTGGAAAACCAATTCCAAAATAAACATTTTCTGTACACTTTAAAAACAAATATTGCTGCAGCTACACGATCGGCCGTCAACACAGACTCTTTTTCACACAAATCAAAATAAAAATAAAGTTTTATTGCATAGGATAAAAAAATCACAGAAAAAAATAGGAATATTTAGTTTATGTCAATGTAAACACGTATTTTGAGGTTACATTCTATTACCATTACCATTAGGTAAACAACCAATACGCAGTATTTAATATTTCTATGAAAGAACTTTTCGAACTCCACATGACAGGAATTGCAGCTGAAGGATACCACATTGGAGCTGGCTTGATTAAAATCTGTGATATTATGCATAATCAGTCCTTTAGGCAACAACGGTTTAAAGGTCACAGGAAGACATGACTAGATGTAATTTTTTCATAAAAATAAACTCCTCTGAAAATAACCTTATATAAAATCTACGAAAGCGATAACGCATTCGCTTCAAATAAAAAGCTTGACCTTCTCAAAACCCTTGCATTAAATATGAAGGCGACCCTCGACTAGCGCATGCAAAAAGTGCTCAGTTTTATTTGGGCCGGGTCCGTGCGACCGCAGCGGGACGAAAGTGAAATCGTGTCAAGTGTCACACGAGCATAGGGGTGTCAGATTGTGTCAGTCGGTAAAGGCATAGAGGGAGCCGTACTTAGACAATTTAATAGTAAGGACTGGCCTTGCGGTAGCATTTCCCCTCTGCCACTGTATTAGATCAATTAATCTTGCGCATTTACACCCAATTTTATACCTTATCACTAAACGAGACAGCCTATAATAGCGAAACAATAATTTTGAACTTAGAACGTTTGGGGTTCACACGAGACTACTTTTCATGATTTTTAACATTCAAAATTAGAATCTAAAGTTATAGGGAATAAAATCCAAAGTTGCGGATTTCATGTAACCTCGCCCCCCGCAAAAAGTGGCAGAAAATTTTGATAGGAGAATGACACGCGTTACGCGTCCATACTATTAAATTGTCTAAGGAGCCGTAGCATTGCAAGAATGTTCACTTTTTTGACTTTTGTGTTTGAGTGTGTGGTGTCAAGTAGTATGGACAAAAGAGACCAACAAGACCAAAGTGATAACAGCCCTAATGTTTACGGTCACTTTTCACACACTTGCACAAACAAAGTGGACAGCCTACGACGGGACTATAGTTCCGTCTCCTTCTACTATTAAAGGTACGTCATAAGACAAAAGAGACTAACTGCAATCGTAAATTGATATTATTATTATTCGTTCAGGACCATTAAGTTGAAATTTTAGGTACTCTATGCTTTAGAATAAAGAGATCCTTCCTCTGAGGTTGGTCCATGTTTTATATCATGTCAAGAAATCGAAGTAGCGTTGCAAGTCTATTTGTAGGCTCAAAATGACAGGTAAGAATCACAAAACCTCGCAGATACTTACTGAATAGAGAACGGCTTGTCATAGCATACTTCATTAGTTGGCATAGTTGAAAAAAAAACAAGGCACCATCATATTAATGTGATCAAACACTGAGGGTAGGCCTGTGTCCTGGTGTTGGGATGTATTAATCTGATGATAATTAATCTGAAAAATAGATATTTGTGACCAAATTCAACTAATGACCAGTCTCCAAGAAGGCATCAATGTTGTCTCTCCATAACAAAATAAGAACAAAAATGTTCTTTTAAGAAATTAAATCGCTGTAAAGTTTATTAGTTTACGAAACTCAAACTCAAAAATATATTTATTCAAAATAGGATACAACGTACCTCTTTTCGAACGTCACAATCTAAAAAGTCACAGGTATATATTAAATTAGCAGTTTGTTTGTTTGAAGTATTATTCGAAAACTAGCTTCAAATTCTGAATAGAGAGTACAAATCTCGGAAACTTTGCAATATCCCGGCCATGTGACAACCCTACTCATACGAGTAAATACTCGTGTCGCTTTTAACATGGAGCTTAGGCAGAAACTGCGATTGTAGTTTTGTTTGTGTATATGTGTAACTTCGCACTGAGTTTTTGTATTATTACTTTTGTTGTTTTTGTAAATAAAATATTAAACCTTAAAAATGTTATACATGCTACCACGCTTAAAACGACAGTGTAGAAGCAAAGTTCCTGACAACCGCTAATTGGATTATAGATAGATAGATAGATAAACAATTTATTTGCATAAGTAACACACACATAATATTACAGTTCACAACAAGTTTACAAACAAGAATACAACGAAACATCAAATAGAACAACATGTAATTTATTAAAATATGCTACAGCAGCAAATACATCCCAGCTCAACATAGACCTTGCCCGAGAGCAGGGTGTTGGTTTTCAGATGAAACCTTTTTAGTCGTTATATTATGTGTGCGAATCGAAATAACTTATTACTAGTATTACTATTAGTACTTATTGCATTCGTGACACACGTCGATGACTGTGACTTTTTGAGTATTTTCTCTTTCTTTCCGATCCAGTTACTCCTTTTTGGAGTTAGGGCTGATATGAGGCGTGTTTGTCTTTAGCTTGAATAAACTTTAGCCTTGTAGGAGTTGATTATCTTGGACCGATGAAATCCCAACATCGCTTCTCCTAGCTCCATTTTAAGGTACTACCTAACCACCACCATTTCCATCCTTTAACTTCAATGCTCAATATCTTAATCACACTTTTATTATTTTCTCCAATATAATTTGATTTTTGCTTTTTGGTTTGTGCTTTTTTGGTAGGGTCTTGAACTCTGTCATACCTTATCTCTGGAGTTGGCTTACCATGCTTTTCCTATTACTGTCATTCGTTTGTGATGGAGGGAAGTCGGATATTTATTTTTACTACACCTCCTATCTTCTTCGATTAAATGCATTGGTAGCCACTGTTGATCCTGGTTCACTGGTGGAAATATGTGGTGGGCTTATGTCTGAAAGCCAAGAAGATTGGTGTGGCCTATAAACTAAATGATAGATATCGAAAACTGCGCCCGCGGCATGACGCCTCGATAAACGTTTTATCGCACCTGCTAACTCGTTCGTTTGCGCGCATAAAGATTGAGAGCTAGGGCGCGATCGCGCTTTATCGCGCCGTAATGCTGTGGGCGCAGGTGTTAAAATTTACAAACATCGATAAAATGGTAGACTAGATATGTATTTAACTACATAGATAAATAAAATCCAAATGATAAAATCTTTTTGAAAATAACAAGTTCACACAATTCAAGTAATTTCTGTCTAGAACACGATAAGGATTGTTATAAAAATGTGTGAGCTAGACGTTTTAGATGAGTTCAAACAACTCCTAATATCTTTTTTATTAAACGCAGACAAAGCAACTTTATCAAAACTTGACTAATGAAACGATAACGTCAAGATTTACAATTTTACGAGACTTAACTTTGACGATAATCATTTTTAGGGCAAAGCGAAAGACTTGCTAACAATAGAGTCTTCTGAAAGCCAATTTTATTATGAAGACTCATTTCCTTAACGATGTCTAAGTTCTCAGAATTAATTTTACATGACAGGCAATTAAGGTGTTGTAGTTTAAAGTTTCCTTGTGTGGATCATTAAAACGAGGTTGTACCTAGTAGCACAGATTAATAGTTTCGTCGTAATAGTACAGATAAGTACATCATTTCCTTAGACATCAATAATTTCTCATGCTTTAATTACCAACTGCCAGACATTACACGCAAAAATGTACCTAGTAAAGCTTAGCACACCGTTGTTATTACTTCGTACAGCGGGCGAAGAATGCAACATTGTTATGTTGAGTGGCAGACATCAAGCAAGTGCATCGCTTACGATGCGCCAAAGTGTTGGTAGGATTTATCCTTAGACAATTTTATAGTAAGGACTGGCCTTGCGGTAGCATTTCCCCTCTGCCACGGTATGAGACTAATTGATCCTGTGCATTTACACTCAATTTTATACCTTATCACTAAACGAGACAGCCTATAATCACAGTATAAGAAAGAGTATCTATTACTAGATACTATAATTGCGAAACAATAATTTTGAACTTAGAACGTTTGGGGTTCACACGATACTACTTTTCATGATTTTTAACATTCAAAATTAGAATCTAAAGTTATAGGGAATAAAACCCAAAGTTGCGGATTTCATGTTACCTCGCCCCCGCAAAAAGTGGCAGAACATTTTGATAAGGGAATGACACGCGTTACGCGTCCATACTATTAAATTGTCTAAGGATTTATCTCATTAGGTACCTACGCTAGTGGGCTCAGAAAGTGGGTTAAAAATTGTGTGTGTGTGTTTAAATTGTCTAATGATTTGAGTGTCGCATTCGTAAATGAAACGAACTTTTCATGATTATCACCATCAGCCGATATTGCCTGCAGGTCACAATCAGGTGCTCAAGCTCAAGGAGCTATGTACTATGAGCGTTAGTCTACTACGCGTATGTACGCACCGGGATTTTTTCTTCAGCACCGTGCAAGTTATCTCTCCATTCTTTCCACAAAAAAAGGCAGAGCTAGGTTCACTCTTCTATGGTGATTTCCTCTGCCGTTCGAGAGCAGTCGGTATTACGTATACGATAAGCGCTATACTCCTGCGCATTGCGCCGACAAACGCTCTCACTAACTATATTGCTTTTTAGATAGTGCCTTCCGTTAATATACCAATTAGATAGGTACCTATACAGGGTCCTTTTGGACCATCAAACTGAACAACTTTCTCTAGGGGACCAAAATCGAAATGATGGTGATCAGACCGTCATTTCGATTTTGGTCCCATAGAGAAAGTTATTCAGTTTGATCCCCTTAAAAACCATATTATATTAAGAAGGACATGAATAATATAGACCCTGTGATAATGTGATAGGACATTTTATAGTGATAGGTACATCATTTAAGTAGGTAAGTTAAAGTACAAATACTGAAAATCAGAAATAAAATTTTATTATCAATACTTTAGGTACACTATTCATAAAGTTGACCCATCAAAAAATATATTCGTATAAAATTTATTCATAACATTATAGTTGTTTGTGCTTCGACGAAAAAATAAGGAGACAGCATTGATACAAGTAAAATGTTTATGATCTTTATTCCTATATCTTTAGGACTACTATTAGAATGAACCTTTCGTGAAAAAACAGAAAATGTATAAGAAAAACATCGCCTAGAAAAACAACTAGATCACCATCCTTCCATCTGAATTCGAAAACAGAATAATAAAGTATTCGGATGAAATATTTCTGTCGATTATAAAAGCAAGTGTAACTGAAACGAAAACAGCAGCAAATAATGTTCATTTCGGACTTGTTTCCAATAAAATTACTGTTACGTAAGCCGATTACAGTTGGTTGATGAATGTATGCAGTGAAACCTCATTATTTACCGCCATTACACGCCTGCACGACGTCATTAGTTAATTTTAAATGAGAATTTAAGTACTGAATAAATAGTACCTATAATTAAGCAGTCTGCCTATCTCTATGCTTTTAAAGATTAAACCTTGCTAGAGTAGCTTGGGTTTACACACAGACAAACCGACATAATGGACGAAACCAAAAGGGTTATTTGGAATAAAAGGAGATGACAATCGAATTATCAATAAACAAAAAAATTATCACAGAACAGAGAACCCGGCTTTGGTTCTCTTTTCTGTGATGATGATCACGCGAAGACTTGACGGTACGATTGTTAGCTGGTGAAACAACACTGATACTGACTTTATCTAACTACCACTAACAAATATTTGTATGACGAATACGGATATTTGTACCAGAGGCATGGATGTTTGTATCTTGTATACAGAATGTTAGGAAAAGTATGGCATTAACCTTTAAACCACATACTCTACCCATCAAACTGAATAACTTTTAATATGGGAGCAAACCTGCCAGAACAAAAAAAAATCAACTGTGAGTCGAGTAGGCATTGCAGTTTAGTAATGGATAGCTGATTATTTTTCATGCACTGACAGGTTTGCTGCCAAAGTAAAAGTTGTTCAATTTTATGTGTAGTAGTATTAAATGGTTAATGATACTTTTCCTAACATCCTGTATTATGGCGTTATGACTATACCTTATGTACCTATCGACATAAATAATAATAAATATCTTAGACAATGTCACGCTATCCGATTATCTAGTCCAGGAGTGCGATTTTTTAATCTCTTTCGCTGAGTTCAGCAGTTGAAAATGTGTGAATCGCACTCCTGAAGTATGATTTTTGAAAGTCAAATCAGCAGTAGAAAGATGCATATCTTCACAGTAATTTTGACATTTTCAATTGCTGAACTCAGTGAATTAGATTCAAAAATCGCACTCCTGGGGTGTTCCAGTCTATTTTATTTATTTTATATTATTATACTTGGGGACCTTACAGCTAAAGACAAGTAACATAATACAAGTAAAAATAGTCAACTTTAGGCCAATGACAATCTACCACAAAATACTATAACAAGAATATACATATTATTAACCTTATTCATTTGATCATGGCATACAAATTCCACGCAGACGAAGTCGTGGGCAACAGTTTATAACAATCTAAAGCTACTCAAAAATGATTGTTCATTATGAGAATGAACCCACATTATATCAAGCATCAAGAATTCTTTTCTCCATTATCATTTCCCTCTCACGAAGATAATTGCGCTTGTTACAGTCCGCATTTCAGTCTGATTGATGGACACCCTACTAATGATACCGCTGTACTCAAGGGAAGACCTTTCTGCTGTCACCCTCATTATGATACAGTTTATTTGACATTTTGAAAATGAAGAAGAGATGAAATCATTTAAGGACGTTAATCCGAGAATAACGAAAGTTTCGTATTTGAATGGTTTGGTTCTTGTTCGTAGTTTTTAATGGAATTAGTTTGGACTTTCATTGGAGACTGAGCGTGTAACGTCAATTTTGAAGATATTTTGTCTATTAATATAAAGAACTTTGGCGGCTGGCCCTGTAATTTCAGACCCAGACTTAGAGGTCCCGTACATGAATGAAACTTAGTAATACGTGTAGAGTGAAACAAAACTAACAAAAAAGTAAATTGGTTGTAACCTGTAAAAGTTGGGGGAAAGTTATTCTCCTTATGATACCTTTTGTAGCAAGTGTGTGAAACTTATAATCTTTCTTATTAGATAGTCCATTCAATCTTCTACTGATTCATTATATTTATTTTAATGAAAATTCACGATAACCGTATAATATTATGATAATGGAAGAAAACGAAATCACGAACTATCAGTTCAACCACGTCAAATAAAACGACCGTAACGAATGTAACGACCAAATAAAACCGGTCAAGTGCGAGTCGGGCTACTCGCGCACCGAGGGTTCCATACCACACCACCACATTATTAACTTAGAAAAAAAACTTTTTTGTCCGGAACCTTTAGCACGAGACCGACTCACACTTGGCCAGTTTTTAGTATTTGTTGTTATTCTGTAGAGTTTGCTCTATAATCACACTAAGTTTGACGCTTGTATGTATTACCGTTTTTACGATAGAGCGTGAAGAAAAAACGTTGATAAAAACTAGTTTCTTGTTGAGAACCCCCCTTTAATTTTTAACTTTTTGAAATTTTTATTATTTTTTGACAAATCCGCCATAATAACGCACAACCTGAGAAAATTTCAATTATCTAGCTCTTACAGTTCAAAAGTTACAGCCCTAAATAGATCGGACAGACGGACGGACGGACGGACAGACGGACAGACGGACGGACGGACAGACGGACGGACGGACGGACGGACAACGTAGGCTTAGTAATAGAGTCCCGTTTTCATCCTTTGGGTACGGAACCCTAAAAATACCTCAGTGATAATATTAGATGAAAATAGCTGTCATCGTAGCGTTTGGCTACTGCTTTTTGGATGATTTGTCTATTTTACTAGTCATTTCTACTTTTGAATCCGGACTTCTGGAGATGTGGAAGTTTTTTTAAAAAATGCCTTAATTTTTTCTGTTTATAATAATTATGACCGCCGTCCTGAAGACCTTTTAGTTTTCGTAAAAAAGGGCTGGGTCCAAATCAGCCCATCTTCTTGAGTGGATTTGCAACCGACTCCAAAACGGCAACTGTCATAGATGATATTGAAGCCAAGATAGCAAATAAAATAGGTAAGTATTTTAAATTATGTTCGCATGTCTGTCATGTCATCAAATAAAAAAGACTTCAGATTGTATACTCTTTTGTTGTTTTAATTTTCGTGTAATTGTATTAAAAGTAGTTAATTAAAAAAAAAAGGGTAGCACTCCGGGAGTGCCGGCAGAAGTGAGCCGGCTAAGAGACCTTACGTCTTACGAATGTCATGTGATCTTACGTCATCGTCTTACCAATTTTGTCTTATCAGGGTGACGTCACGGTCCTGACGCGAGTTTAACATTTTTACCCATCCCAAAAAGTGCACAACGCCGCTAAAGAAGTTTTCACTTCAAAACGTGAGAAAGCTATCTATGTGATATTATTTTAAATGCAAAATTTTAGGTTTGAGTTTGTTGTAACCACGACTTGCCCTCACCAATCACGGCGTGGAGTACAATTTGCTCTTTCTCGCGCTTAATTCGTGAGAGAATGCCTGTGATCTAAATTAGGTCGTAAATTTGGCTGTTGATTATAATCAATGTGATGTACCAACATTAAAACGCTATCTAAATACAATTAAGTCCCTAAATATTTGTTATTGAAATGGAATATCAACAACACAATCAATTTTAATCAATTACTTTCAATCTCTCATCGAGTTTACTTAATTTCAATCAAGATCGTTCATCGTAGACGTCTTAAATAACATTTATCGAGTTTAAATCAATTTAAACAGCCTGTTTTACTTTGACACAATATTGTTTTATTTTTGTCGATAAATTTTTAATTAAAATTTATGAAAGATCTTGTGAAAGGCTGGGTTTCCACCCTTATGTCGTTGACTTACCAGCAATTCGCACGAAGAAGTTTGCTTCTTCTTTTATAGTGCGCACGGCTAAGGAGTGGAATGCCCTGCCTGCGGACCTGTTCCCTGAGCAATACAACCTGGGCCTCTTCAAGGCGAGAGTGAATAGGCATCTTTCTAGATAAGCATGCTACATCTTCGGCCTCATCATCACTCAACATCAGGTGAGATTGGGGTCAAATGCTTACCTATCACACATAAAAAAAAAAAAAAAAAAAAAAAGAACTTCTGGGATCCGTGTTCGAAATCCGCACAAACGCCATACCATGAACCAATGATTTTTTCTAAATTGTGTTCGTATTACCGACTAGCGACTGCGCTCAAACGGTGAAGGAAAACATCGTGAGAAAACCGGCAAAGGTACGCTGAAAAAGAAATACATAAAAAATGCATATATGGAGTCAATCAAAAAATATTGGGGTCGCGAGGACCAACGCCCATACACCCTTAAGGGTAGGTCTGTACCCTGCAGTAGCACATATAATAGGCTGATGATGATGATGATCTAGTGATAATCCAACATTACCCGTGGTTCCATGTTTGGAATGGACTACTCAATTGTTTCCAAAAGATATCGTAGGAGGCGACGAGTTAGAAAGAAAAATAATTTTCTTTATGGGCTATGGCCCCATCGTCCAGTTTCTTACTAAATAATACTATTATAATTATTATTAAATTATTGAACAAAGTTATATTTCCTTGTATCAAAAACATGTTAAAAGCTTCCCAACATTGTTTTATCTGTGACTTATCAAAAGTTACTGAACTGAAATGCGTCAGAAATTCATTTGTTTGAACTTTTAGTTCAATTTCCTAGCAAGTGTCATCGTACTAAATTGATACCGCTACCGCGTAAAATATCTGAATTTGCGTTCGGCCATAGGGGTCTACTCTCGATTTTCGAACGATATATCGTCGCGTCGATAAAATTCGTCGACTTAATTTGCTAAATGTGAGCATTGTTACAACTAAATTGTGGTTGTAGCAATGTTTTTGACCACCCTGGAAGGGATTACGGTCGTGAGTTTATGTATGTGTATATCGTAAATATAATATTTTCATTCAATAGTCGTATCTATTACAATGAAGTCCGACACGCGCAGAGGTTAATTTAGTCGCTTTTTAAGCTAACATGGCATACATGTAAAATCAATAAATTTGATTAGTCGCTTTTACTAGAATAATTGTAGTACGAGTATTATGTGACACCTATTAATTTCGATAGATCTTGCTGTAACAATCAAATTCTGATAGATGGGACTAAAATCTGTTTTCTTCAACTAAAATCATAAGAAAAGTTTATAAAATATTGTTATCTATTTTTTCTTCTTGCAAAAACGATCACGATTATATCGCGAATCGAAAGTCCAAATTGGGTCTGGATGAAAATTTGTTTGTCATCCTTTATACGGGAGGCTTGACACCGAAAATCAATTAATCATTTTCTTTCTCGCTAATAAAATTTACTACTCGGCGTTACCGTGGGGAGAGCCGAGGACTTTGAAAACTCGATTTATTTTGGAAAGTCATCTATTTAATTGACGCAACTTTACGACTTTCATATAAAAGGGGCTTCGGAGATTTTCTGAGTCCTCTTGAAGTTTATTTTTTGTCAACTCTTGGACCGTTTCAGTTAACTGTTTTAGAAGGGTTCTTTTTCAAAGGGTTTATGGCTTGGTTTCTTGATAATATTAATTTTTAATGTTTGAACATAGAAAAGATAAAATAAAATAGGTCAATTCGTAATGTTACCAATATTTATTTCGCTCTCTTTTGAGGTTTGGCAATTTCCTCCCTAAGCTAAAATATATTTTTTTAGATCGGGTGGAAATTATAGATACTGATAAAAACGGTACTTTGAAATCTAACTTTTTAAAGTGTAAAGGTTACTTTAGGCATAAATTTTAATATAGGGTGTAAACTTAAATGCATCGCATATTTTAAATTTAAACCATCAAACTATATAACTTTCACTACGGAAACACCATTGAAATCACGAAAAAAAAATCTGCTGGTCCATACGTTGAAATGTGAACTAATCTTGTGCTATTCAGTAAAATAATAAATATCATAAATTTTATTGTAGTACATAATTATACTTGATGAACTAGCAACCTCCTTTTTGGAAGTCGGTTGAAAACAATAATTAATCAGGTTTTGGTTTTATTCGTTAACACTGTTACTGACTCAATATAAAGCTGTGACAACCCTTACTTACTACACGAGAAACAATAAAATAATCACGAACTTTACCCCATCCAGAGTTCTATTTCAATAAGCACTCGTATACTATGACACAGAAACAAGAAATACAGTAAAGCTTCATACTTTTGCGCTCGAATTGACGCATACATACACACAGACGAGCGGTCACGTACACAGTACCACAGCCCGGACACTGCATACAAAAAATTGAATTTGTCAAGATGACGTCAGCACCTGCAAAACCAAAGAAATTGAACCTTATGTCTTCTTCTTAGGTAACGAGTAACCAGTGCGAAGTAACCAGAGGGCAATAGAGAGGGTGAGGTAAAAAGTTGAAATGCATAATCGTATTCGAATGATGCATAATCTCCACAATAATTTTGAAATTTTCTACTGCTGCGCTGATTTAAACGTGTGAATTTCAAAAATCGCTTCCGAAACCGAATCGATTTTCGATATATCGCAACGATTTCAGGCCGAACTTCTGTGTAATAGAGTTGACATTTTGGAACGAAAACGTTTACGAAATTGCGAAGTTCGAATGTCCAGGTAGACTCCCGCTGTACTTTTGCGCCCCGAAGTACTTTAGCGGGCCGTGTATGTGCGTGCGTCGATTCGAGCGCTTGCATGAAGTTGCTGTACTGTATATCTCTATTCTGTGACTATGAGAACAAGAAATAATTATCTTTACGCTTCGCCGGGACTCAATTTATTCTCATACAGATCGCTCCACGAGTCTCGCAACATAGCTCTTATTAGATTCTAAGTAAGTGTGAAATTATCTTGATTTTAGGAACGTACTTATAATGGACAGTATAATACAATACGACAAGGCACAATTCGGCGTATTTTAGCTTAGAGTTTGTTACACTTGCTTCGCTAATTAAGGTCTTGCTTACAAGGGATTTGTACAGGAAAGTTTCGGGCGGAATTGAAAATTGTTTTGGTATTTTTATTCGCGTATTCGTAGCTGTTTTTAGGGTTCCGTAGTTAAACAAGGAACCCTCATACTTTCTTCCATGCTCTCTGTCTATCTCACGTGTATGGCCCACCTCGATTACTTGTTAATTTTTGTACCTATTGAATCCAAATTTAGCATGACGACAGACAATAGTAACCAAGAATAGAAATGAGGAAAAAAAACTATTTTTTTCGACATAGGAGTTCCCATAAGATGATGCAGAACAACCATGTTCATCATGTTTCATTATCATGTTTCATTGTCTGAATACACCCTTTACATTTTTCTGGTATAAAATAGTAGTGTATTTTTTACCAGTTTTTTTTCGATTAATCACTTCTAGATTATTTCATCATTTCATTGTACACATACCATTGGGAATGCTTGAATATAAGATGATTTATCTTATGTTTCCCGACCTAGCCCTCGTTTCCCTTTTTTTAGTTTTAGGTACATTTTTGAATTTTATATACGTTACATACTTAGTCAATAGGTTTTTTTTTTCAGGTATAACAATACCTGTATATTTTTTGTATGCCTTTTGGTAGGCCACAGAGATACATTTTCCTACTGTAATATCATACTTTACCTGTGTGTCACAATAAAAATATTTGTATTTGTATTTTTTAGCGCTTGAGGGCAGACAATGTTTTGTTCAAACAAATCATTGCTTATATTTTTAACTCTAAACATTTGCTGGAAAATAGACGGAGTTTGTTTTGATTGCATTAAGTTTCCCGTTAAAAGCTTTGTTAGTATTGTGAAGCTAAGTATTTTCATTGTTTATAAACTTGATAGTCTGCTATCTATGCTACTGCGAAAATGTCTTCTTTCTTTTTAGGACAATAAAAGAATATGCTCTTTGTAGCAGATATGGTATTGCCATCAATCGTTTTTTTTTCGAAATATTTATACCACATTTTCTAAAAACAAGAATGTCAGTTGTTTTTCAATATATCTAAACATTACAGATAACTTTACTATGCAGCAGGGCCGGAGGTTGGTTGAAAGTGGCGGCGATGTCCGCTCAGGGTATCGTATCTGGTGCAGAGGATTTCGTTGGCTATCCAGCGCGGAAACGCATAGGTAGTGTGATGGGATCCTTTGTGCCAGGTACGATTTATGACGTTGCCGTGTAGTTTAGGTTAATTTAATATTTTGCTGACGAAACGTGTTGTGGATTTTTATTTGTATTCTCTTGTGACGAAGCTTGTTGTGGATTTTTGCCAATTTTATTATAAAATTTTTATGTCTAATACTGAATAAAATAATTAAACACTTTACTATGTTTTATGTTTGTAGTTTTTATCGCTAAAAATAAACAACAAACTTATAACAAATCGGTAATGACCCGATAGATAGAAAATAAGCAATGACTACCAAGTTGACATTCTTGTTTTTGGAAATGTTGTATAATTGATAAGAATAAAAAAAACTTTTGAAGGCAGCACCGGAGCCCACTTAGTAAAATTGTAATCGTTCCTTCTCTGTATTTAGAAAATATTTATAAAAAAGAAACAGTAATGAAAGATGAGATATCCATTACAATTATAAAGTTTTGGTAACACCTCGTAAAAAATTACACTAACAAAAAGTGACGTGACATTAGTTTCTCTATTTCATCACGATCGCCTCACTTCATCAGCGCTATCAAAGGTATACGAAATCGAAGTCAACAGTCAAATTTTTTTTCTAAGCTACCGCGTCAAAACTTGTTGTCGCTGTAGAGAAGATGCGGCCAGAAACTCTACGAATTCAAAAGTTAGTTAGGTAAAGTGGGTTTCAAATAGGTGTCGGTTCGTATTTCAGTTATCAGCGTACAAAGTAACTTAAAACAACTTATAAAAGTTAATTATATTAATTATAATTATATTTATTGTATTGACGATGCTTGTTGCAGAATGGTCCCGTATTTGTGGTTCGGACGACGCTACTTCTGGCAGAAAAATTAGATTTTTAGTGTGGCATGCATGACGTGCAAACGTGTTGTGGATTGTTTCCTATGGACCAATTTGCGCAATAAATGTTTTATGTTTAAATAAAAAATAATAAAAAAAAAATACTTATAAATAATACAATCAATACAATTCGGCTAAAGTAATAATTTATCTCCCTTAATAATTCCATTATCGTATCTAATACAGATACGTACAACTCGAGAGTTTGTATCTTTAATATATTATCGTCTGAATAGGAAATATTGCTCCATGAATAATAAATATGAAACCTTCCTTTTCGCAAGTACCCATTGAAGTTCACATGAAAATATACTTTTCGAGCCTAAATTATTTATCTCTTTATTTACTTACCTCTTGAGCTCATTCTGTAGTAATAATGATTTCATATAGCAAAGCTTAGGTATATAGAAAAGCTTCCAGGTAAGTAGGCAAAATATCTATAAACAAGCTATAAATAAAAGATCCTGAAAATATATGAATCCTTCTTTTTTAATTTCTATTTAAAGTAACAGAAGGCCTACCATGAGTTTACACTGTAGTAAACTACAGTGAAAACTCATGGTAGGCCCACAGAATCTAGCCCGGTCTTGTATTATAGACTTGACTAGACAGTGATATAGAATATGTGCATATTACAAACAGCCATGACTCTGGTAGAAATATTCATATTTATTATTCAAATATTTCCCCTTGCGGTATTCAAATCCGTGATTTTCGGATCAGTAGGCAGTTTCACTAACAACTGAACTGTCTTACGTTCCTGGTTCTCATGGAAAGAGACGCCACTGATACATTGACTCTAACCAGTGGGATTAGGGTTGAGACACATTGGCCGACGGCGAACGACGGCGGACGGGCCCATACAAAAACCACGATTAGTATAGGAACGCGTCCGATGCCATTCGCCGCGTCGACGGCTGAGGATGCGGCTGGTGTCCCATACTAAACGTGCTTTTTGTATGGAGAAGCCGTCGTTCGCCGTCGGTCAATGTGTCTCAACCCTTATACGGCAACCGTCGTCTAGACTGGTGCTATTAGAACCATGCATGGCAGTTTGTTTTCTGCTGCTGTTTTTGGTAGAGTTTTTACGAGTTGTTACAATAATAGGGTTTCTTTATAAGCTGATGGTTTTTTTTATGGGGTTGATCAGACCATCAAACTGAACAACTCTCTCTGCTGTACCAGTAATATCGAAAACGCAACCATAAAATTCTGTTGTTCCATCTTCTTCTTCTTGTGATGCCATCTCCTATCTGAGGTTGGCTATCATTGTTGTTGTTCCATACAAAACTGCCATCCTACTCGATCGAAATGTATGGGAAAACTGTTTTTTCGCGATTTCAATGTTAGTTTAGTCTCGAAGAGAAAATGGTTCAGTTTGATTTGATCATCCCCTTAAAACCGATCAGCATATTAAGAAGAACCCTGTATATGACATGTTCATCATCAGCCTGGTAAACCCCACTGCTGGGTATAGGCCTCTTCATTTTCAGGCCAACCAGAACGGTCCCACGCTAGTCTCATCCACTGTTTGCCGACTACTCTACAAATGTCATCCGACCACCTGGCTGCTGGTCTGCCCACTGACCGCTCCCACGGCCGCCACTCTGTCAATGCCCTCGTCCATCTACCATCATTCTGCCTAGCCAAGTGTCACGCCAACCTCCACTTCAGAGTCGAAATCCGCTTGCCGATATCAAACACCTTTGTTCGGCGTCTGATCTCGACATTCGTAACATGATATGACAAGTAGTAAAGACTTATATGTAGTAAGAAGTAATCAAAAAACAACACTATCCTAGTAAACTCACATTCGTGAAAGTGAAATATTACTCACAAAGACATGTCAATGGGCCCTCGATCTAAAGCCTTCAGGTCACTGGGTTTGAGCAAGGGGGGTATGGTTGTGGTGGAGTAAGGAGTAGTGGTGTGCTGGATATCCGTTCTGTGTCCGAGTTCACTATGCGGTCATGGATAGACTGGTATGGTATCTGCTGATGGCGACCCTAGACAACAGTGAGCTATTAAGAAAAATAAAGAAAGATCATTATTCGATAGTACTGAAAAAAAAACACAATAAATATTGTACCCCTATAGGACAGTTTTCTAAAACTTAACTTGAAGTGAATTTGTTATAGTCATTATCATAATCAGCTTGCACAAGATCCTCTGGCAGTGCATAGGCCTCCGCAGAAATTAGGGTTGAGGAAGCGAGTTGTAATTCACCTCGCAGACCCCTGTATAAAATGTACAGTAGACAAGTTATAGTAGTCATCTTGCTGTGAGAGAAGGTGCTTTAATCTTCCTTTGTTTTAGCTTTAAAATAAGAAACTTTCGTCTTACTGCATAAATGTAACTGAATTGTAGGTACACTACAAATATTCAAAACAACTGATTATAGGTACTATCTAAGTAAAGACCATACATGTATTTACTGATACAGCTACACCTGACGCTATCAGAATCACAGAATACCTGGCCAGTAAAATATAGAAAACCAACGTATAGAAACTTTGACATTAAAAAACTAGTAACCGAGTTTTTTTTCTGTTTTAATTGAGTATTTTAATTTATTTCTGTAATATGATGGAATTGTCTTCGTACCTTCTGCATTTTGGTGTAAATTTTTTAACCTATTTCGTCCCATTGTTGGGCTAAGGTCTCCTCTAAGCTTTTCCAGCCTTCTCTATCCCGTGCCATCAGTTCTACTTCGTGGGCATCCAGGTTGTGGCGCCATCTCTTTCTTGGTTTGCCCTGGCGGCCTCGGCTTCCATTGGGTCGTGATCGTTGCCCACCGGCCTTATGCTTGCGACAATCTATTATTTTTACATCTGATGATGTAAAATATAGTAGGTATAATTAATTGATTGCATTTTCATTCAATCCATTTTCGGATATTACAATATCCGTAAACCTAATGCTGATGCAGCACAGCACTAGTAGAGGCGCCGGCACATGAATAATTTATTAAGGCGTAATGAGCCGCGGGCTGGTCTTCAGTCACACCGTACAAAATCTGCGGAAGCTGAACTGAACTCGACACGGCCTTAATGATTTAAGGGGTGGTTGGGGAGATCTTTTTTTATCAGTATGTACAATTTTATTTAGTACGAGCTACATCCCGCGACTTCTTCCGCATAAATTATATACCAGATTTTAAGTCAGATCATAAGCTATCAAACAAAAAAAGTTTCATCAAAATCGGTTCAGCAGTTTTTGCGTGATGCTCGTTCAAACAAACAAACACACAAACAAACAAACAGACAGACAAAAAATCCAAAAATTGGTAATTTGGAATCAGGGACACCCAAAACCATATCGTAATCTTTCGTTTATCTTCAATGTACAGACACACTTCTGTTACAGTTTTATAATAGTTTAGATACCAGTTTAGTATTGGGTGGTTCATAAAAGAGATAAAATGTCGTGAGGAATTCTGCTCAAGACGAATTTCTTAGCGTCTGTATTCACCAAACTGAATATGGGGATGCTTGGATTAATGCCAATGCATACTAACAATGCGAAATCGCTTTTTAGCGATAAAACTTTATTTGTCCCATTAGTTATCAGTTTTGTTTTGTTGAATAATGCGAGCGCGACTTGATCCGCGTGGATTTCAAAAATTTGCAACACTCGGTTGCACCATGGTTGCACCCCTTTAGCGTCGTCGCACATCTAGCGCAGAACTGATCGAGCAGTCAATAATCAATTGATAATAAACTCAATGACTATTTGAAATAGATTTAAAAATAGCTTACAAGAAATAATGCGAACACGTCACAGGGGCTCGGATCTCCTGCACGCTATTTTCAACTTTACTTCAATGATCTTCGGATCATTATCAATTGATTAATGAAAACTGCTCGAACAGTTATCTTTTGTAAAATCCTCTTTTCAGTGGTTTAGGTATTCAGTCAGTCAGTCGCGGAACTGTTAAATGGATAGATTTATGTATTTACGAGCTTTTACCCGCGACTTCATCCGCATAAATTATATACCAGATTTTAAGTCAGATGATAAGCTATCAAACAAAAAAAGTTTCATCAAAATCGGTTCAGTAGTTTTTGCGTGATACTCGAACAAACAAACACCCAAACAAACAAACAAACAAACATACAAACAAACAAACAAACAGACAGACAAAAAATCAAAAAATTTGTGATTTGGAATCAGGGACATGTAAAAACCATGTCGTAATTTTTTTTTTGTAAATATCTTCAATGTACAGACACTTCTGTTACAGTTTTATAATAGTTTAGATTGTAAATAAATTATTTTATTAATGTATTCATGAGGGTATGCCTGTGCACCAAGTAATGGGAACGATAGGCTGATAGAAATGATCAAAGAGAGCTACAGCACGGGCGAATTAACAAGGCACCTGTCTCGCACGTGGCTCGGAATAAAAGACTCGGTAAAGTCGGAAAGAATAACTCGAAAATGCTAAAACGCAGGGACACGTGCAACGGTAACTGAAATGCTATGCTTCGGCCTCGCACGGCGACGGTGGGGTCCCGCGGAGGGGTAACAGGTGGGGTGTCAAATTCCGAGCCACGTGCTACCCAGGTGCCTAGTTAATTCGCCCGTGTTGTATAGTGCTTAAAAAGTGGTTTAAAAACCCAATGCATGTGGGCTTAATTTTAACTACAGAAATGTAGTATATTAGGTACTAATTATTAATAAATTACGTATATTTAACTTTTAAAAACATTTTTAAGAGGGTTGTCAGGTATATTAACTGTAGATAAGAATAAAAAAATAATACGGATTTGTCCATTTACCTAAGTACTAAAACTTGTAAATTCTACAAATCTATAAAATCACCAAGGTGCCAAGACCTATTTCAAAAAACCTTATCCAAATAAACATTTCTACTTGAAAAACGTGACAAATCTAATCTTATTTTCGTTTTTATTCAGAAAACTTACGGCATGTTTCATCCAATCGCAGGCAACCACTAATGTATTCTGACGCAAATCCTCAATATTGAATACAGGGGTGTCACTCGCTTCGTTATTTTTTCTGAAGAAGAAGCTTAGCATAAAATTATAGAGTTTCAGGGGTGCCGTTATTGCCAATTTTCAATTTGGCTAGCTCCAAAGCTACTAGATAACGTGATTTGCAGATTTTAATTTTTTCACTACACAGATTTTCAAACTTGAAAGACTTACAATAAAACCGGTACGATCCAACTTCATCTCGGAATACAATAAAAAATAAAATCAAAATTAATTATATGAAATTAAACAATAGTATGACAGTTTTAGTAAAATTTTTAGGCCTGTTTCCTGAACAAAACTCCAACGTCTGCGTGATCTAAAGTCGCATCTAAGGGCTCTTACAGACGAGCGACACTTTGCTGTCGCGGTGGGCTGCAGATTGTCGCGCTCATACATTTTACGGTCGACCCTCCGCGACACCCGGCGACCGCAAAGTGTCGCTCGTCTGTGAGAGCGCTAAGGCTCCAACGCATACTAAAGCGTAAGCTTAAGGCGCTGTCCTATTGCCATCGCTGGCGCGATCATGTGTTCGTCCGACGAAAATCATTGTGCCACTGTGCGTTTAAACATACTTATATCTGAATAAAAATAGAATAATTCGATTGCATCTCATGATAGCACGACCTTCTATAGGATATTCCGCAGATATAAGTATGTTTAAACGCACAGTGGCATAATGATTTTCGTCGGACGAACGCATGATCGCGCAAGCGATGGCAATAGGACAGCGCCTAAGAGCACGTGAGGTTTGGAGTTTTGTCTAAGGCCTTCCTTAGTGCCTTTTCCAACGTAGCGCTAATATTTCCCACGTGATGCTTTACGACACTGAAAGGCTACGTGGGAAAAAACTCTTACAAACGAATACTCAAATTTTAATATTATTTAAATCTAAACGTACTAATAATATTGTATATTAATAAATTTATGAATTTTACATAGCAACGCAACGTTTTGATTTATGAAAATGAATAATATAATGATTTTCACAAATAATGAAAAGTTTTTCAAGTCACAAGCTCGATTTTATGTATTATGTATCGATATTAATATTTTAACCAAAGATAACCAATTATTTTGAAGGGTTTTTACTCTAATTCTAATATACCAGCGTTGTTACAACGCGTTGCGACTTCCAATAAAGTTGATCACAATAATTGGTTGGTCACAATAATTCCCCAATCATATTATTTAACCAACTCCTTTGTATGTCTTTTAATATTGACATGTAGCAATACATCAATTTTCTTATTCTTCCAATATTCTATTGTCAACCCTGATATTGAGTGGGTATCAATCCACGAAGGGAATAACACCAGATGGTGCAAAACGTGTACTTATGGTGTTCAATCGGTTCGAATCCTTATTTGATACATTTCTTATATCTTTCTTACGCTTGATAGGGCGCGGCGAGTGTCGTAGGTGTCTTTCTTATTTGTGGTGAAACATAATGAAGCACCATGTCTCTTTTTATTTTCATTATTTTTAATAAATGTAGGTACGACTATCAGGAGTGCGATTTTGAATCTCATACGTTGAACTCGGCAGTTCAAAATGTATGGAGATACACATCTTTCTACTGCTGATTAGACTTTCAAAAAATGCACTGCTGGAGTATGATTTTTTAATGTCAAATCAGCAGTAGAAAGATCTCCATAGTAATTTTGACATTTTCAACTGCTGAACTCAGTGAATGAGATTCAAAAATCGCACTCCAGGCGTCAAAATTCAAAATTCAAAAATTTTTTATTCAAAATAATATCATATAGATAGCTTTTTGACGTCATTTTTTGACTCTACCACCGCGTCGGAAGGTGTTCCGTTGAGAGAAGATGCGGCCAGAAAAGATGCGTCTTACACATTGTCATCTTCATCGCCCAAACCGTGTGCTGCCGGTTATAGCCACTACATGGTGATCCCACCTCTGATCGTATCAGTCTCCCGTTCCATCAGATATAGGAAGGTAACTGGAAGGTAAGGACGAGAGAGAGCATACACTTAGTTTTTAGCGCGTACACTTAGGAATGCACTTCAAAATATCCTGCGTACCTGACTGCTTTTAAATAAAAATATTAACAGTTAAGCCGTGTAGTCGAAATCGACTAGGAACTCATCATCTTCATCAGCATACATGTACAAGCTGTAAGTGGTCCAAATAAAATTTTTGATTTTTACGGTACCCACCTAAATCTAAAAATATATAGGTAAATATATAAATATATTGATTCCTTTTTGGGGTAGTTAGAAGCTTTTCTGCATCTACCAACAAATTTTTAAGGTTGACTACTGCACTTTAGATTTCTGAATGGTCTTCCATTTATAATATTAGTGGCAAGAACGGTTCTTTCAGCAAATAATTCAATAAGAGCATTTTATAAAACAAATCCTTTCAAGGTAGGAACATTCTTGAGCATCACGTTCAAATCCTGGCCATTTACTGTTATTTGTAGCAACCATTAAACCCGCGTCAAATATCGGCCTGTGTACAATGCACAATACAGTCACGCGCGGGACCCATCTTACTGCCTTTTGTGTTATGTTATGTATGACGAAATATAAACTTATGAGCGTTACTTGGCCCTCAGGGTACATCGGAAAATGTACCTACTAATAAATAGGGATATAATATTATATCCTATATATAATTTTTTATTTTGACATGATAACGTCTCGAAAAATGTGACGTATCAGGTTTTCAAACAGTGATGTGGCAAAAAGGGTGAGATTTCATAACTTTTGACCTGATAAGGTAGTTACTTTCCAAAACATTCAGCATCTAACACTTAAATATTATCATTATTATATTAAGATACAAAGTTCAACAACAAGCAGGATAATGATGCCAAAATTGGCAATGTTGCCACAATTTGGACAGAGTGGCAAGATGTATCGAGTGCTCTCACCCAGATAACATTTAGCCGTCCTAATGACGTCTTTTTACAGTCTTGCTCGACCTAGGTGACGTACATTTTCGACGTCTGTAGGTCCGATAAAGGACGTACATTTGTCACAACCTAATGACGTCGGATCAAGACGTCCGTAGGCCGTTGTATCAAGACGTACGTAGGCCGTCGTATTAAGACGTCCGTAGGCCGTCGTATCAAGACGTCATTAGGTTGTGACAAATGTACGTTCTTTATCGGTCCTACAGACGTCGAAAATGTACGTCACCGAGGTACGAGACTAGACGTACTTAGGACGTCATATCAAGACCGATCCAGGGACCTTAGGGTACGTCCACAGCTGACGAACGCGCCGCGAATGTGCAGCTCGCGAGCGGCTCGCGAGTTGCGCATTTGCGGCGCGTTCTCGCCAGATGTGGACGCACCCTTAGGTTGCCTGTCCATTGACGCGAGCTGGCTGGCAGAGCGGGGAAGCGGAGTTTTATTAACCAATCAGGATTGCATAAAATCTCGGCCGAAAGCTCCTGATTGGTTAATATTTTCCGCGCTACACCGCTCCGCCAGCCAGCTCACGTCAATGGACAGGCAGCCTTAGACTGAGATTCAGAGACAAGATTTGAGTATAAGATCCTACTTCGATATGTCAAATTGTTATTGATTTTTACATATCACAATAGAAACTAATACTCAAATTTCGTTTCTGAATGTCAGCCGTAGAATGACGTTCCTAGACTACGGTGGAGTGAACTAGGGTTGTAAATAAATTAATAAATTAATGAACACCGAAATGTAAAATTTTATTTAAAGATTTTACTTTTAGTAAAAGATGTTCTAAAAATAGTTTAAGCATTTTAAGATCCGAGCATTTTCGTACATTTTTAATTGCATCTACATAATTATAAAGAAATCAATTTAAATTCGGAGAGGCGATAGTTTGAAGCTGTTGTTTACCGTATGGGAAAACCAAAGCCTCTAACTATTTATCCTATCTGGAGCATGCTGTAGCCAGGTTTTGATGCTAACTTCGACGCCCTCTGCCGTTGCAGTTGCAGTTGTGCTAACAACGCCTTCTATAAAGAAACAAGAAAGATACAATTTATTAATTGTAAAAAAATGGTCGTGGAAGTCTATAGAAAGAGATAGGAGATAATAAAAAGATACGGAGCCCTGTGTGCGTGGGTGCACGCACACAGTTGCCAAGATAGATGCCACAACAACAAACTGAATATGTTATGAGGCTACCTCAGTAGGCCTTGCATGCCACCTCCGAGAAAACGATAAAAATCGAGATGTGCCACCATCCTTATTGATTTACGTATGCCAGAAAGAGCGCGCATGACGTTTTTCTCGTTTAAACGCTTTGTCGTGGATGGCATGCTAGCCGTGCTGTTGTGGAGTTGTTTACAGTTGTTGAGATTATACCGCTGTGATATACTGAAAAACGGATGGACAGCATAGGCTTAGTAATAGGGTCCCATTGACAACCTATGTGTACGGAACCCTAATAATAATTCATTAAAACTAATTATTTGAATTCCAAATAGTGCAAAGATATTGAATGGGGGATTGACGCAAACAATATTGAGATAGTATTGGAGAATTTCGGTAGGTACTTATGTACTCACCTACAATGCAGTCTCTGAGGCGTAGAGTGCAAAAAACTTTTTCGATTTTGGTTTTCATAGCACATTTGAAACACTTTCCATAGAAATTGTACTCTGCAGCTAGCTTGTCGGAAATGTAGGACTTCATTGTACGTGGCACTTTACTGGAAACATCTCGACCTGACACCTGTAAAAAGAAATAAGTTAGTTAGGTACTTGTAAATCAAACCAAAATTATTTTCTTAGACAATATATAAATAACTAGTGGACCCGTCAGCGGCCCCTCCCCAATCGCCCGCATCCCTCCCCTCCTGCTATACAATTCTAAATCCAATCCTTTAATAATTCTCTGCGTTATTAAATAGAAGCGTCTTCGTAGTTAATTCATACAAGTATCCCGAGAAGCCAGGTTCCCCGAAACTGAAAACTGACTAGCGGGGCTAGTACGCCAACCTACGAAAGCGTCATATAGCTCTATCACGCTTCCGCTCTCTTTCTATTGGGACGCGAACGAAAGAGATAAAAGACTAAATTTGGCAGATGAATGTGTTAAATGTCGCTATCGCCGGTTGGCGTACTAGCCCCAGAAGCCGTAGCATCATAGTGTAAAGAACTAATAGTGGTGAAGCTCAGCGGTCGCGGCAGGCCAATCGTGCGGGGCGTGCGGGGGCCGGGAGGAGTGCCTCCCGACCCACGTTGCCTGCGCGCGTATCTTAACAGCGAATTGAGTTAGGGTACGCCCGTCCCCCGCATGCCGCGCGGGCATAGACCCGCCACGACCGCTGAGCTTCATCACTATTATTTTATTTACACTATGGTAGCATGCTACACGTGATACGGCTGTATCACGTCTTTTATCACGTTCGTTCGTGCGCAAATAGAAAAAGAGCGAATGTGTGATAGTGCTGTATCACGGTGGCATGCTACCCATGCCGTAAAGGGATAAAATACGTACCTACCAGTTTCGTAAAACACTTGCTGCACACCATAAAGTTTCCAATTTTCGCTGGGGTCCCCCAGCGAGTGTTGAGATTGAGGATCAGCTCAAAAGCTTTGGGCCTTTTTATGACCGGCCAATACACTTCACACCATCGTGGCTTCAGCCACTCTGAATCCACAACAGAAATAGCACCGCCACCGCAAACAATAAACTGGATCACTGCGCACTTGGCTGGGCGGTCCTCGTCCATTACTAACACACTTTAGGGTCAATTTCTTTGAATAACACTAACTCAACAACAAAAAGGACTCCGCGACACGTCCGATGCGCATAGAAAAATGGCGCGACTGAGCTGAGAAAAAAGGAAGCAAAATGAATGTCAATGTCATTGTCAAATTGACTGAGAACGTCCGTCAGTATAACGTCCAACTTGCGTCCAACCCAGGACGTATACTGGCTGACGGTAAAATGACGTTCCTAGTACCAACTAGTACGTACTTCTACGACCAACATCGGACTATTTGAACTGACTGTATAAGTACCTTAAAATGACGTCATTTTTAAGTCGCCGACCGTAAATGTTATCTGGGCATTTATGTATTAGTTGGCATACAGACATATTACAGACTTCTGTGTAAATTATCCACACATTTTAAAGGACGTATACCCCATTCCAAATAACAACGAAATTTTAAGACTTTTGAATTAGGTACTGAAACGAGATCTGAAACACTGTAGCTTTACTGTCACTTATTCACGTATTATGTCGATCGTATATCTTTCTGATAAATAAATTATATTTGATAGCCAGAATTAGCCAGAATTAGCCAGAAAGCTAAAAATCTGTAAGTATCGGAAAATCTTTTTGTTTTTATATGTAAAGAAGTATAGTACCTATTTGTAGGCATCATCTGTGTTACGTTCTTCCTCGATGAATATAAAGGCATTGACAAGCAACATGCTTGCAACATAGCATTTCACGTGAGCACGTCCCATGTTTGACGTAAACACGTTCTATGCACGACATAAGAAAGTTATGTATGACGTACATTCGGATTTGACGTAAAATAAGAATGTAATTTTATAGTGCACGTATTCTTAGGAGCATGTATTGCATTTTGGGGATTACTGCAAACTCACTGGCGAATATCTTCAGGTCTAGCATGATTTCTCTACACGCGCGCGACGCGCCTTCGCTGCATACAAAATAACCTGTTCCCGCGCTTTTCTGAGAGCGAAAGCCGCGCTTGCCGCGACTTGTAGTATGGCAAAAAGCCGAGTCGCGCCCAAGTAGAGAAATCATGCTAGAGGGTCTGATCATTATGTTGTGCTAAACCATATTAATTATACATACTTTCGTTCAACGGTGTGTAGAATCGCCTCCTATGGTCTCCTTCACCGCCAAGTCAAAAATGAGAGAGTTGATGATTGTCATACGATTTCTTATCGCTCATGCTGGCTTGATATCAAAAATAACAGTACTTTAATTACATATTTTCAAAAAACTTCCAACGAGAATAAGGATATAGAATTCAAAAAAGGCACCGACGTAACCCTTTTATATGACAATATTTCTCGCTTTATTTTTCTGTCATTTAGACTTGGAGATAAAGGGAAAGGTCCAGAATTATTCTGCGCACGTGTCTCGTAGCACCAGTGAATCACTAAAGACTGAAAAAAAAGAATAAAAATCCGTTTCTTGCGAATCGGACCCGAGGAAAGAAGGATCCGTGCTTTTATAAAATATAAGGTGTTATGTTATCCCAAGGGTAAAATAATGTTAGCTGATGTAGCGCAATATTTTGATGTTGTCATTCCTAATTGTTGTTTTTTTGTCCTTTCAAGGAAAATGACGTCAATTGATTATAACAAATGTCTATCCACTTCCCATTGAAAGCCACTTCTAATGAATAAGAGTGAAGACTCAAAGAAGGCTGAGACGCTTCTTAATTTACTTAATAAGACAGGCCTTTTGATTCAAAATAGGCCTCTGTATTCATTTTACGTTTACCTACTTACATTACCATCGACAGCAGTAAGCGGGACCAGCGGCTCAATGTAGCAATAAAAGCAAGGAGGAGCTAGAAACAAGCTGCAACTAAAACTATAATGAATTAGCAAGCTGAAGTGGCAATGGGCTGGTCATATCTGCCAAAGAATTGACAACCGATGTGAAGTTAGAGTTCTAGAATGAAGACAACGAACCGGCAGGCATGTGGGAAGTGCAAGTAGGAAACAGTTGGCCCGATGGACTGGCGATCTGAGACTGGTAGCTGGCAGCGATTGGATAGGGAGAGACCTTTATGCAGCAGTGAACCGATGAAAGGCTCATGATGAAAATTGTCGCTCATCCAAGCCGGGTGCCGGTTTTATTAAATAGCCCCACAATACAATTACAAATTGGTGTACAAGACCACGTTAATTGAATTTCTCTCTAACTCAACTATGTAGCCTTAAGTAAAAGGTCTCCGTGTTTCATTAAAAGCTAACGCTGGAATCTTTTCTCAGACTATCACTACGCTATCGATTGTGTAAAGGCAGGTCCTCAATTACTGCCATAAAAAAAAGAGAGCATTCCATTTTCATTCATTCCATTCACATTTGTTAAAAGTGAGTAATAGTATCTTTTTCAAGCGTTAATGAAATAGGTATAAAAATAAATAAATGTAGACGTGTAAATACGTAAAAAACTTTTGCTCTAGAACGTATAAAAATTGATAATGATTCATTCTTTCATGGCAATCGACGGGCGAAAAATTTTACTGGTAATTATTATGAAATGTATGCGACATAGATGTAGTAAGTTAGTTGAATACGGAAAAACCCCAGATATTATTTCAACTCCAACAATATCACAAAAGACCAGCGATGGTTACAGTGTCACAGGCGCCAGTTCTCAAAAATAATTATAATCATCATCAGCCTGGTAAACCCCACTGCTGGGTATAGGCCTCTTCATTTTCACGCCAACCAACCCAAAAATAATGAAACTGGTATATTTCGGATCCCCGGAACACGTTCGTCAGTTTATCTAGGTGTGATATGTGTATATTCTATTTTTACCATTTATAGCTGTATTCGTCTGCGCTAGGCCTTAGTCGAATAGCTTGGCAACTGTCCATTTTAGCCTTTTGTTATTCGTATTTGTTCGGAGTTGCTTTAAAAATACGCAATCTATCTGAAGTCACGCCCACAGTTTTATTCGATTTCTTCGCGATAGAAGAGTCTTTTTTTTTAATCCATTGCACGTAATACAATTTATCAGAGGGAAACACTTCTATTTTCTTTGTCCGCGTTTCTATAGAGGAGCTGTGAGTTTATAGGCGTGAAGTTGTGTCCGTTTGGATGGTACGCTCATTCTGGACAACCCGAAAACATTCAGTAGAGCTATTATTATTACACTGGGTAGAGCTGGGTGATTGGGACAGTCAAATAAACTATAAAAAATACATAATATTGCCTCAGATACCTAATCAACATACAATAACATAATGTTAAGTAAATATTGTTACTTCTTTCTATCGTGTGGGCAGAGCCCTGGTGTCAGAGTTTTTTCAGACCGCCTTACGGCCTCTGACGTGGTTTTTATGTAACGACTACATAGTACTCTGTGTGACTACTAATCAACCTACTAACAAAATTATGGATTTTGTCCGAAATAAATTAGTACCTATTAAATTCTAATATTACGGCAACGCAACCATACGCGTACGATAAAGAAGACATTAAAACGGATGTCAATAGCTAACCAAGATGTATGAAACAGCTGGTTTTTTTCGATTTCAATGTTGGTCCCATGGGCAGTTTGATGGTCTGAAGCTCCCCATACAGTATGGTCTATACAATCCTGTATTTATAACTAACATAATTATTTCTTATTAAAATAAATACATTTTAACGATCTATTTCTAAAGGAAATAGCTTTATTTCCTATGTAAAGAAAACCCACAGGGAATATATCGCTAGTTTATAATATGAGCGCAAATATATTTGCTCAGGATTAGTTCTCCCGCTCCCAGGGAGCTTTGCCGCTGCGAGCAATCATTTCGTTCAATTTAGTTTTTGTATTAAAAGCTATTATTGGCAAGATTGATCGTAAATATCGTAAAGAAGTGGTGATCTATTGGCTAGTGGCCTTGCTTTTCGGGCAGGGGGCGGCGTGAGTGACCATGACCAATGAGTTTTAGAAAATTCTATACGACTAGCTTTTCCGTGAACAGCTCGAAATCGATTTTCTGAACATTGTTCTTAACATCAGCATCTTATATTCGGAACGGCCTATGTTCATCAGTGGACATATTTCGGCTAAGATCATGGTACAATAATATACTGCGCCTGGTATTCTCTTCCGACCACGTGACTGACACAAGCCTACGTCATCATACCCTTTTACCATGTTTAGCGGCCATTTTTTTGTGACGTAGGCTTGTGTCAGTATGGAGAAGAGAAGACCTTGTTTTTTTAGACCATGGGCTAAGATGATGATGGGAACCCCCAAGGATCGCTACTGCGTCGACGATCCAAAATTTTCTTTGATGTATTTTGGGAGGAGAAGATATTTCTAGAGTCTTCCATCATACAATATGCAATTTTTTAACATACAAATTTTAATTTACATATAAATTTTACACATAAGAAAAATGTATATATAAATCTATGCCGTGAATGCTGTTTTTCTGATATACCTAACAAAAAATTTTTTACTGAAATTAACCGTGCGTCATAATTATTACAAACTTTTATTTATTTCTTAGTACAATAACTACAAAATTAAACTAAATTACTAAAATCCAATTGTAATGGTTATATAAAGTTTTTTGCTATAGGAATAACTCGTGTTTTAGTACCTAATTCTATTTAGTAGACTTTTTTCTATGTAGGTGTCACGTAGGCGTTGAGTGTTCCGAAAAGTGTTAAAAGAAAAAAGATCAGGTTAAACTTCGTGAAACTTAGCAGTAAACTAACGTAATGTACCTAAAGTCTGCAACACCTAAATCTTTAGTTTAATCTCAACTTTAAAGCGTTTTATTCCCATTCGCCAAAGCATCTAAGCGTGCAGAAATAAACCTAAAAGTTGTAGAAACATCCAACCAACAAGCAAGTCTGGCATAAGTTTTAGTTTCTACTTTATAAGAAGCCCCATTATAAAACTCTTACGTGTATGTGGTAAGAGATAAAATGGCCCGGTTTGTAGGACTTAGTTTATAAACTATAGTTTCAGATCCAGTGGTGCTTCGTTCTAACTTTGTTCCGCTTGGGATGGAACCAGACGTGACGTCAGATGTTATGCTTGAAGGATTTATTGCCGAAATATTGGCTTAGGTCGGATTTTGTTTGTAATTGGGTTTTCGTTTCGTGTAAACAAAAATATTTATTTTGAAAGGCAAATGTATTGATCTAGTTGTTAAATAGAGTAAGTATCAAATTATCATCATCATCATCATCTCAGTCGATATACGTCAGCTGCTGGACATATGCCTCCCTTAAGGATCGCCACAACGACGTGGACCTGCGGTGCCCTTATCCAACGGGTTCTCTCCGCCTTCACCAGGTTGTCGGTCCACCTTGTGGGGAGCCACCCGACACCTCTAATATAAATTAAGTTTTGATAAAGAGGAATTATCAATCAATCAATAAAATATTCCCGTATCAACACTCGGCATATCCCTCCTTCTTTCCAGTCCTCAGCTAAGGGTGATGGTAGTTTGCCTATTAACCATCGCACCGCCTTATCCTTGGCCACCAGTGATACTGCCCTGGTCCACGAGTCATCAATGAAAACACCATGATAGCAAGTCATCTACTAAGGAAATTAGTCTCCACCAATCGAGTTTATTGATTTTACATGTATGCCATGATAGCTTAATCAAATTAAAGATTGAAAAAGTCGGGCGGCGAGCGTGATTCGAACCCACGACCTGCCTATCCGGGACTTGCTCCTCTCGAACAGAGCTGTCATTGAGCATTTTTTTACTCCACCAATTTGCACTGGTCCCCGTGAGTGGAGGAATATTCGCATAGTCACGTTTATTCCTTAGATAAGTTAATGGGATGTAGTTTATTATAGACTGATGATGATGATGATTTGATCGCACCTATTAAAGAACGTGCAACCTAAAAATGCCATTCATTCAGTAATAACACAGATTAAAACACAAATTAAAAATTATTGTACAGTATTACCTAAAACCAAACGAAATTGTGTGCAAAAGCTGGTAATTTATTGTTAAGTTTTGTGTTAAAACGAGATAGGAAGCAGGATGGGGTTAATCCGCAACGGACGCGGCACACTGACCCAGAAACCTAATAGATCTATATAGAATTTCACACGATGCGACTTTTGTTGTGGTGAGATGATGGAAATAATAGTGAAGAATTGTTGCTTTTGAAAGCCTTATCAGCTCAAGCTATATTCAATAACTTTTATGATTGCTATTCTATTTTTTTTTTATTTATTGTTCAATACACACATTATTTCAAAAGTTTTTACATTTTAATCCCGAGCAGGAAACCGTGCATCGGTTTATGTGCTTGGAATGAATCGTTACACTCAATCGCTAGTTGCTATGTTAGTTTAGGTACTTATCTTACGCATGCGATAACAGGTTGCGTGTCGGACGTCGCACATTGGTCATCTCTGGACCAGGTGTACTTTTCTTTATTGAACAACTAATTATAGAAATTACAATACAAAAGTAGGAGTGCAATTCACTAAGCGTCACATCGCTGTCAAAAACATCGACGAGCTCGCATCCTTCAGATCGTCGGAGGTTTTATATGAGTTTGACACATGAAATTGAAAGCTCACCGTTGTTTCAACGACGAATTTACCGTTGTGAGGATGTTTGCGCTTAGTCAATTGCACTGCTGTATTTTGTTAAAAACAGGGTTGTTTTCAAAATGTTGTCAACAGAATCTTATTTTACTAGGTAGCTTAATTTAACAAGAACTAAATTTACTAATTGCTGATAATTTACACAATTATAATGTTTCGGGTTTTTTGCAGTATTATATAAACGTAACGTTGCAAGCAAAGATTTTTTTTGTATTGACTATGTGCGAAGTGGGTGTTGGAAACTGTCAAGTCGATCGCAGCGCACGCTGTGGCAGAAATTTGTACTTTTCCCGGCGAAGTTGTGTCAGATTTCCTTGAATCTATGCAAATCCGCACACTCATTCAATTCTCAAATATCTAAACCAGCAAATTCTAATACTTAAAATTTGGCAGGGATGTTTTTATTGTTCACAAAAAAAAAGATTTTTCGCAATTCAACCCCCAAAGGTGTGAAAACGGTGGTGAAAGTTTGTATGAGAATTTCGTAACAAAGAATGGTAATTTCAGCCAATTAGGTATTATAATATTTTTAATATCTACAATTTTGCTCATTTATTTAGTTTGTACTTTATTTTAATATAAAATAACAAACTTTATCCTAACATTTTATGTACAAATAATTCACGGGGCCGTGTTGCGCTAGATGGCGCTAGTGTCGTGCACATAGCCAATAGACAAAAAAAAATCTTTGGTCGCAAGCAAAGATTAAAAAATCTTTGGTCGCAAGAGTGAAAACCTCAGAAATGAAATTTTTGTATTTTTTTTATTATTACGTTTCTGGAAAGAAAATCTCACAAAGAATGTCCTGATTTCACTCAAAAAATAATCCTCTACTCTTAATAACATCTAAAGCGTGTAATTTTTTCTTCCTCCTGATATTCTCTTTTATTTATTTATTTCAGGTAACGGTACAAACTTCAGTTCTTTTGCACTTATAAGTTTTTCACTCCACGGCGTCGATATTGAAAACTCATACAGTGTAAACAGTGGGGTGATTTTACCCACGATACTGAACAACGTTCCCAAAGAAACCTTTATGAAATGCTAATTTTTTTTTCGACTTTTTATTCAAAAATTCGATCAGCTGATTTCATTTAGTATGGCAAGTCCAAAAAAAATTATATTTGTTTCTTAGAGAAAGTTGTTCAGTATCATAGGTACAATCACCCCTTAAAGTAATGCAACTGTTTACCCTTACACCCTGTATAATGTATTCTAGATAATTAAAGCACTAACAGAGGTTAAAGACTAGTTAATGCCGCATCTAGTCTCTGCCAGCTCCACTACGAAATAATGTTATAGTAACATAGATGATACCCTTTTTTTGGCGGTAGGCCTATAAACTTGACAGTTGGTAAAAATTTTGTCTCTATAATTTAATTTCAATTTAAATAAAACAAGTAGTTTTGGTTAATATTTATGTTTATAATCATTCAGTAGCATTAAATACCTGCCAGCGAGTGTTTTCCATTCGTTTCACAAGGAATTTCACTTCTTCACCACACATCTTCACATTACGGTTAGCCCTACCCGCACTCCACACTATGGAAACTTTGAAGCAGTCCATGGCAGAGATGATGGCACACTTCAACGGGCAGATGTCAGCGTTCCAGCAGGAGCTGCGCAGCTCCCAGTCATCCGGCTCGGCTGCATCAAAACTGGACACAGACTTCGCAGCATTCCGGAGTTTCGTCACCAGTGCCATAAACAATCTTCAGCAACAGTTGGAGGTTTTGGCACTGGAGGTTGACCAGATGGACGCGCGGGGCCGTCGTAAAATCCTCCTTGTGCATGGTGTGAAGGAGTCCAAGGAGGAGGACACAGCAGCGGTGGTGGTGCGTCTCATCCGCGAGCGGCTCAACTGTCCGGAATTTGATGCAGTTGACATCAGGCGCTGCCACAGAATGGGACGTGCCTCGCCCAATGGCACCAGACCTGTGCTAGTTAAGTTCCAGAGCGGTGCAGTGAAGGACAAGATCTGGTTCTCCAAGAAGATGCTGAAGGGCACCGGAATCACACTCTCGGAGTTCCTAACCAAGCGGCGGCACGACGCCTTCGTGGCTGCGCGGCAGAGGTTTGGCGTCTCTAGGTGCTGGACCAGGGATGGGACGGTATTTGTGCTGGGAGACGACGGTACGACCCGCCATAAGGTTCTGTCCCTCTCCGACCTGAACCGGATCGCGCCAGCCGATGACTTGTCACAGAAGGACGCTGAAGTAGACCCGAAGCCAAAAAGAGCTCCTACGAAGCCCAGGCAGCCGAGGGCGAAGAAGACCGGTGATACCAAGTAATGTTTGTAGGTTGTTTCGGTGAGTCTGGGCAGTACGTAATTGCACATTATTTGAATTTTGCTCGTAATCACGTAATATCATTAGAAATCAAAATATCGTAAGGTATCCATAGTTTCTGTAGGTATACCGTCACAATTCCGTTTCTTTTAATAAAATTACAATGTTCCGTTTCCGTTTTCTTCTGCTTTGTTTTGAGTTTTGACGTTTTCTTTTCTGGTTGTCATTTTGACATTTGTTCAGGGTTGGATTTAGGGACGTTGAAAGAGATAGTACAAAAAATTGAAAAGGATAGTATTTATAAAAAATTATAGTACACTTTATTTTTTTTGTAATTTAACATAATAGTCATTAGAATCAACACCATTCAAGGCAAAATTTACTCCTCTTCTACTAAGTTTATCAGTTCTTGAATATTACTATTAGTTCTATCATCATTTTTGGCATTTAATCTCATCAACATATCCTTAGTAGGAATAAAATCTGTAAAATTACCACTTTTGCTACCGCTTTTGATAGCGTCAATAAGATCACAAGACAATAAAATGCCGTCTATGGATTGTTTTGCCAGTTTGTCTCGTATCTTAGTCTTGGTAAGGTTCACTTTACTGAATATTCGTTCGCACATGCACGGTCGAATATTCATATGACGAAAACTAAGCATTCGGGAGCAAACTTAAAATTATAGTATTTTAGCGTACTATCCTTAGTTGTGGATAGTATATAGTACAAAGAGCGAAATTATAGTATAAATACTATAATTATAGTACAAAATCCAACCCTGCATTTGTTTTTTTTTTTTTTTTTTTTTTTTCTCAGTAAGCTGCGTTTCGTTTTTCCTTACGTTAGTTTTTATTAAATTGATGAATGATGTTCAATGTTGTTATAATGTTTGTATAATTGTTTTTTTTTCTGTTGTTCTGCCCAGACACTGTTTTGTTTTCTTTTACGTCTATTATTGTTGTAACACACAGCCGGCAGGTGGACCACTCGAATTTTAATTGCATTTTAATTGAATTTTATATAAATTAGTTACTTATTTATATATTTTAATATATATTCTATTTATATTTTATATTATTATGTTTAATGACTTATTTGATAATGATAATGATAACAGTCAAAGTGATGAATACTTCTCGTTTACTACGTCCTCGGACGGTGAGGCTGACAGCAGCAACTGTAGTTTCCAAAGTCTCCCGTCTCTGCACGACACTCTAACGTCTCAATTTTCAGATTGCACCAAAAATTTTAATGTTGTGCATATAAATGCTCAAAGTATTTCAGGGCACTACATGCACTTGTTAGCGACATTCGACATCAAAAATATACATGCCATTCTTGTCTCCGAAAGCTTTTTAAAGCCGAATGTCCCTTCCACATCTTGTTCACTACCGGGTTTCATATTAATTCGCAACGACCGCATCGGTGCTGGTTGTGGTGGTGTTGCAATTTATCTCCGCTCTCATATCGCACACTCTATTGTCAGCGTATCTGCCCAACCACCACCAAAAGATGCCGGTGAACACCTTTTCATCGAGGTCGAGCTTTCCCATACCAAAGTTCTCTTAGGCGTTTATTATCCCCCATCCTTAAATGTCAACTACTTTTCATCTTTTGAAAGTCTCCTTGAAAAACTAGTCCCTTCTTTTAGCCAAACCATAATCATGGGTGATTTCAATACATGTCTTCTTAAAAACGATCATCGTTCTTCCTCTCTTCGCTCTTTGATAAATGGCAGTAACTTACATATTCTTCCCTCCAGTTCCACTCATCACTTTCCCAACTGTCAACCATCTCTTCTTGACCTTATGATAGTCTCTTCTTTAGCTCACGTCTTTAAGCATGGCCAGTACAATGCCGACGGGTTCTCATACCATGACTTGATTTACCTGTCCTATAAAGTCCGTCCACCTAAACTTAGACCTAAAGTACTGCTGCAGCGTAGTTTTGGCGGCATTGACATGGGCAAGCTGAGGGAAGATGCAGATAATGTCGACTGGGGCCTAATTTTGAATGTGACTACCATTGATGAGAAAATATCAGTTTTTAACTCCCTTCTCACACAATTATACGACAAGCACGCTCCGGTACGAAAAGTCAAAATTAAACATTTTCCTGCTCCCTGGCTCACGGAAGATATAAAGAAACTGCTGGAGCAGAAAGTAATTGCCAAATCTAAATTTAAGCGACGTCCTACAGATGTTAACAGGGAAAGGTACACTGCTGTTCGGAATCACTGCAACAAGGTGTGTAGGGATGCTCAACGACGTCATATCCACCAGTCCGTCGAAAACGGTGACCCCGCAAAAGTCTGGAAATTTCTTAAGTCACTGGGTGTAGGCAAATCACGTCAAGATCCCATACCTAATAACTTAAACCTAAACCTTCTCAATAAACACTTTTCTTCGTCGTCTGCCTTCAATGATGCAACCAAAACTAAAACATTAAATTATCTTTCATCAAAATCTACACCCGACTACCCTCCTTTTGTTTTTAGTCAACTCACTGCTTGTGATGTCAAGAAACACATACTCTCAATTACTTCTAATGCCGTGGGAAGCGACAGCATTAGTCGCAAAATGATCTTTCCCATACTAGACATCCTTAATCCTGTAATTTGTCATATCCTGAACTCGTCCATGTCCACGGGCGTATTTCCGACCACATGGAAAGATGCCCAAATAATACCTTTACCCAAAAAACCTAATCCCTCATCCTTTTCCGAATACCGTCCTATCTCCATTCTCCCATTCCTATCCAAGGTTCTTGAGCGAGCCGTCCATCATCAGCTGAATCTGTTTCTAACAAAAAACAGCCTCTTGAATCCTTTCCAGTCTGGGTTCCGTCCCGGTCATAGCACTGTGACGGCCCTGGTAAAGATCACTGATGATATCCGTTTAGGCATGGAAAATGGTCAACTCACTGTCCTAACACTGTTAGATTTCAGCAACGCATTCAATACTGTCGACTTCGATGTACTCTTGGGTCTTCTGTGTTCACTTGGCATATCTCCAACAGTGATTGACTGGTTCAGTAGTTATCTACACGGACGTCGGCAACGTATACGTATTGATGATAAATTGTCTGACTGGTGCAACACGACCGCCGGTGTTCCCCAAGGTGGCGTCTTATCTCCCCTCCTTTTTGCAATTTTTATCAATACCATTTCTAAAAACATCTCTTCTTCCTACCACCTTTACGCAGATGATCTCCAAATATACACTCAATCGTCTTTGGATGACCTTGCACAAGCCATTTATACGACCAATATTGAGTTGACATGTATAGCTGAGTGGAGCAAGGAATATGGTCTCAGGGTTAATCCGGACAAAACCCAAGTCATAATAGTTGGTAGCCGGTGGTTTACCTCTAGGATTGACTGGCAGTCGCTGCCCCAAATTCAATTTGATGGGATCCATGTCCCTTTCAGCAACACGGTAAAAAATCTGGGAATCCAAATTGATCCATGTTTATCCTGGGTTTCTCAACTTGAGATGGTGAATAGGAAAATGTTTGCTTCAGGAGGTGCACTGAGAAGACTCCGTAATTTTCTGCCGACTGCCACCAAAACTGCGCTTGCCCAAACTCTGTTACTACCAGTCCTTGACTATGCCGATGTTGCCTACCTCGATCTTAATGAGGAGCAACTAAACAAACTTGAGCGACTCCAGAACTTCTGTATTAGGTTCATATTTGGCCTTCGCAAGTATGACCACGTCTCTGAATTTCGTACCAAGCTCAAGTGGCTTCCGATTCGTCTTCGTCGTAATCTCCATATTCTTTCCCTCTTGTACTCTGTCCTATTCCTCCCCTTAACCCCATCATATCTCAAGGACCGGTTCACATTCCTTCATGCCACCCATGACCGTGTACTGCGCTCTACTCAAAATTTATTACTGGCTGTTCCACGTCACACATCGTCTGCCTATGATCATTCGTTTACAGTGCAGTCTGTCCGATTATGGAATGATCTGCCTCTTATTATAAGACAAGCTCCGTCCCTGGCCATTTTTAAAAAACGAGTAAGAGATCACTACCTCGCCCTCTGACTCATTATTATTGACTTTACATTTTGATCCATTACCGACATTATATTATGTATTTTAATGTATTCATTATTAGATATTATGTATGTATGTATATATATATATATATATATTTATGTATGTATTATAATATACTTGTATCTATTGTAAGCTATATATTTTATATCTTATTTATTACACCGTCATAGCAAGTTTTTTTACTTAAGAGTTCTTCCATCCCATGGTTGTCTGGAAGAAATCGCTTTTAGTGATAAGACCGCCATTTGTACCCTTACGATCTTTTATTCTGTTTTTGTAGCTGTGTGTTTTGGTGTGCAAATAAAGAATATTTATGTTATGTTATGTTATGATACCCAAACGTTCCACTCTATCCCAACGTTCACTACCCGCACAAGTCCTCACACCAACACCCTATATATCGTTTACGTAACGACTGTTTAGCTTTCTAAATAAAAGTAAAAAAAAAGGTTTCCAAAAGAAAATCTTCGAATTGATATGTTAGACAGATCGACTTGGACCCTTATCAAACGGAGACATTATGTGACCATTATTCTTTGTCAATATTTTTTGTATTATTTGCTTTACAACTTAAAGCTTTCAATGAAGTGAACCATGAACTTGATACATTATCTGAATTTAAGTTTCAGGGTGTTTCTTTAAAATATAGTCTAATTTACATAATGGCGTGCATGGCGTATTGGAGTTCCTCTGTGAAGCTGTGTAATTGTTTAATAAATAAATAAAATAAATAAATAATTTAATTGAACACTGCATATTTTTTATGACGGTGAACTCGATTTTTGTTCTCTGTGTGATTGATTTTTACTAGATATCGTGTATGCGCCGGACGTATCGATGGGTTCAGTACTTGTGTCATTCGGAGAGTCTCTATGCATCTATAACATCTAGAAATTATGTAATCAAAGTAAAATTTACTACAGTACGCAGTCATACAATTATGGAGACCCCTATTTCTTAATTACTACAAAAAGTGTAAGGGTGTATTCTGAAAATGAAACTAAACAACTTTCCTAAAGGAACATGGGTTTAAAAACGAGAAATTTTTTGGACCTCCCATAGAAAATAGATCGGCGCATAGTTTTGTATGGAAAATCCAAAAATTCGTCTCTTTTTTTGAGGTTGAACATGGATTAAAATATTAAAACAATGTCGCATACACTTTGACATTTATCCACATTCGTAACTAACTTAAGATTAAATTATTAAGTCAGCAGATATTTGAACCTAATGGACAGAGAATTAACTATTAAACGTAACGTAAATAAGTTAATAGTTGGATCAGAAACGCACTTAGCCGAGATTACTTTACGAATATTTTTACGAAGGCCGAAGAAAATAGCTCAAATATTTAGGATTTCAATGAAGAACTTTTTCTACGAACGAAATGGAGTGGCAAGTTATACTAAAGTAAGCGAGCTTTCACGGGGGCAAGTTAGTGGTCTATTTGCTGTGAGACTATCCAACCTTTCCATACCTACTCTCGACGGAATTATAAGTGATCTGCTCAAAATTAAACTTTTATTAGGTCTTTTACGGGGCTGAGAACAAAAAGTAAGAAAGACAAATTCTAATTACCATACTTCGACTATAGACGACATGATACGAAGCAATGGTATACGTTTTGACGCACAGGGTCCTTCTTAATATGCAGACAATTTTTCAAGGGGATGATCAGACCATCAAACTGAACAACTTTCTTATGGGACCAACATCAATATCGCGAAAAAAAAAATCTGTTGTCCCCTTAGACCATAGCTGTCCCTTATATTTGGCTCGAGTAGGTTTGCAGTTTTGTATGGAACAGCTGTTTTTTTTTAGTGACTTCGATGTTGGTGCCATTGTGAAAGTTTTTCAGTTTGACAGTCTTCATCCCCTTAAAAAAGTTTCAGGACTTTAATCACTTTTGGGGCGGACTAAAGCCTTGCTACATCTACGAACCATCTTTTGATGCATGCAGTTGCACGACTCACCATTAGCGTATAGAAAGTCTCAGGATAGAATAACGTATCAAGTAGTAATAGGTGGATAGCCTTTTACCTGCAGACCTGCACCCACCCAAATAAGGCATAAGAAACTTTAAGATTGTCACAAAAAACAATCACGGCATAAAGCTAAGAAATGTTCATCTCAACATAACACCAAATACAAAGATTATTAGTTATAGACCAAAAAAAATCTTTGCCCAAATATTTGTACCGTTTATACGCCAACAGACAAATACAATTTTCAACATGCATACAAAAGACGGTCTTAACACTAAAAGCGTTAAACTTTTAGAATCATAACTAAATAAAAGAAACGAGGACACAGATGCTCTGCCAAAACCCCCTATCTTGATAACAATGCAAAATACTAATCAGCCTGCAAATTGGCAACTTCAAAGCGACAAGCAGAACGTAAACAGCGAAACAGTTCCAAATGGGAATTCTAATGAAGATCTCACTTCGTTTAAAACTAACTAAACAGTATCTGGGAACTCAAATAAACAGCATGCTGGAACTTCGGGCTATATTTTAACAAGTACCTACACTATTGTAACAGGGAGCATAATTATAATGTAGCTTGAAAACCTTTGACGGAGCGCCCTAATAACGCCTAAAGAGAGCTTCAATTAATGCTCTGTGAGCTATAAGATTAAAAATATCTCCATCAGTTAAATAAAAGCTTAAAGGATTTGGTTTCGAAATACGCAGCATCAAACCAAGATTCAAATAAAATTCAATTGAACAAGACACTTTTTTGTTTGGTCCTCTCGTCAAACAAAATTCAGTATTCAGTTCGCAGAATACGGTGGAAAATACAATAATTCGTACGTGTCCACACGATTTGTCGCACTGCAGCTGCTTTGCTTAGAGGGAATTTTCAATACACTGTTTAGAATTCAGTTTTGTTCAATATTTTTCTACGAATTGCCTTTTCGATTGTTGGTTGTGATTTATTTTTGTGATAACAAAGTGTGAGGTTCTCTATGTTAATAATACATCCTATCTTCTGTTTGTATTTACATCTTTCTCGTGATTTTATTACAATATTTTGAGCACGTCATAGCCGTGTGGTTTCTGCTTCAACTTCGAATAGATTCCCATCCCATCTTATTTTCTTCGTATGGATTTTGTACGAGGTGATTAAGGGATAAAATGTGTTGTGTAGTAGATGAAAATGCAGTCACATATCACTACTTCATTCATGCATAAATACAGCCTGAAACCTTCGATTTACGTTAAAAGTTAGTGATGCTACAACTGCTTACTTAAAAAAGGTAAGGTAGTTGTAACTAAGTATCTGATAAACTTGAAATAGTTATGGTCATGGATTTACATCTTAACGAATTTTATGAAGAATTTGAAGTCTACCAATCCGCATTGGGAACGCAAGGTAGACTGACGCCCATACACCCAACGAGAGGGAAGGCCTGTGCCCTGCAGTGGGACGTATGTAGACTGATGATGATGATGTATTTTTAAGAAGTTTAATTTAGATCTGATTAAAGGCTCCACTATAGATAAGACAAAAATATAGATCGAATAAATACACCTCGTAAAACTTTTTTAAAAATCTTTATTTAAAGAGTTTTGCCACTAGACGACAATATCACTCTATACTGACTACTTATCTATACAGACACGACTAGTAAAACCTCGTAACGATAAACCGTAGACTAGGTAACTACATTTTGTGGTCGCCCCTACGCTACTACTAATTACTTCGGCTCTGCTCAAATACAAGCTAGGTATGCTAGCTACATCTATCTTGTTGTTACCATTGTATTGCCCTAAATACTCTATTCAAAGATAATTAATTTGTAGGTAATCGCTCTTTTGCGAGCGTCCGGAGAGGTCTGGACACTCAATCATGAAGGTCTCTGAACACATGTAATTGTACCAATAAGTTTTTCTAACTCTTAAACGGTGAATGAAATCATCGTGAGGAAGCCTGCTACCTACGCTGATGAAGATATGCTGATGCGTATGTGTAATCCACAAATTCCACGGACGAAAGAATTTTGGGGACGCTTTGTCATAGTATAAAGAACTAATAGTGGTGAAGCTCAGCGGTCGCGGCAGGCCAATCGTGTGGGGCGTGCGGGGACCGGGAGAAGTGCGTCCCGGCCCACGCTGCCTGCGCGCGTACCCTAACAGAGAATTGAGTTAGGGTACGCCCGTCCCCCGCCGTACCCCGCACGTAAACCCGCCGCGACCGCTGAGCTTCATCACTATTTTATTTACACTATGGCTTTGTGGTCTAATTATCGTACACTATCCTTGCGGATAGACCTGTTACTAAAATCTGGATATTTTTGTCGTAATTAAAAAATATCTCTATCCGTCACTTCATCTTACCGAAAGATTAAGGACTCTTACAGACGAGCCACACTTTGCTGTCGCCGTGGGTCGCGCTCATGGACTTTACGGTCGCACCGCGACACACGGCGACCGAAAAGTGTCGCTCGTCTGTAAGCGTACTAAATCGAGCACCCAATTACACCAACAAAACATAAAAATCTATTTATCTCTCTTCCACAGTGGCTTCTCAGTAGTGGCACCCGAAGTAGCAGTACCTGGGAAAACTACAGCTGTCCTTGTCACTCTCCACGGCCGAGCTGGTAACGGGACCTTGGATCCTCTCAATGTAACCGTGCGATTGGAGACTCAGGATGCGAACAATGATGTCAAGCTGCTGACTACGGCAAGCCAGATGATCACAGGTAAGAGATTTGTAATAACTGACTTATTTGTTAGAAATAAGACTGTAATTTGTATAATGGGGATATGTATCCTGTATTGTAGGTGAAAACGGGCTGATGCTACAACCATTTTCAAGTGATAAAGACGTGATGTTTGCGGGATAATTACAAAAAAAAATTGTATCGGACGGGATTAGTTGAACGGACAACCCGCGATTGTACTTTCGCTTCGTTTAATTAAGCCGGTAACTATACAGGGTGTAACAGTACACCCTAGTAATATTTAAGGGGGTGCTTCAGACCATCAAACTGAACAACTTTCACTATGGAGCCAAAATCGAGAAAAAATAAAAAAATTCAGCTTCTCATTTTAGTTGAGTCGAAATTGCACTTTTGTATGGGGCAGCAGATTTTTTTTATTTTTTCTCGATGTTGGCTCCATAGTGAAAGTTGTTCGTTGACAGTTTGATGGTCTGAAGCACCCCCTTAAGTATTACTAGGGTGTTTAGTTACACCCTGTATGATTCATACATAGAGTGCTTGCGGGTATATCTAATGTAAAAGCTAGTTTTGATTGTGAATTTATGACCAATCAATGACTACAATAATTTGAATTAACCAGTGTCAGTGTCACTTTTACCAACTGATCAAGAAATTTCGCTTACGCTCTTTTATCTCACGTGTATCTCACATGTTAGGTAAAAGTGACACTGAAACTCCGAGTCCAATCCAATACCTAGTATGTTGCTGAACTCATTGTTGCAAGTAAAAAGTGTGATAAGGCATAATTTGAAAATAATTCAATTATTTAATAATAATTCTACATTTTGAATACATTGTAATTGCTAGTAGGTACATGATAAATTTAATTCTAGATGTAATAAAATTATATTGACTATTAAAACTTCCCTTGCTCTAATTAGAAATCAAAGTAAATTCTTGTTTAAACTCGGTAATTACGATGTTATTAAACTTGTTAAAAAACCTAAATATCCAAAATGAACTTCATTTAGTAACATTAAAAACTTTGAGAAAATTCTTAGAAAATATTATTGAAGAGTCTAACACTAATGGAAAATGTCTAGAAAATTAATGCGATTGCAAAGCGTTCTGCTCAAAGCATCTTGTCCTAGATTCGCTCAAGTTATTACAACCGTAGTAAAAATCTCATTTCGTTTCCACATTATTGAAAACTCGACTTATTGGCAGCTGGAATTGTGAACTGAGTTCAAAATGCATATAGCGGAACTATTGAGATGTATTGACAATTTGCCAAGTTGGCAAAAATATTCTATTGGCTGCTATAAATTTTGTACCGGATGTTGAAAAGTGCCGCCTTTGATTCTAAAAACGTAATATTTTTTGGTCTACTTGTTGTTAATATACAGGAAGATTTTTTTATCACCATCCAAATTTTAATAAAATGTTTGTTTATGAAAAAAAATCGATACGTGTTTTTTCTTTTAGTATCGCTCAGTACTAAAATATTGAGATATGACTACGCAAAAATGTCTTAAGAAAAACAATTCGACTGGACACAGTACGCACCTACCTGTGCCACAGATTACTTATTAATAGCAAGGAACATATGTACTTAGTTACTACCACTCGACCCGATTTCGCGCGCTTTTTCGAATGTAGAACTTTGCTTTTCAAGAACGAAAACTAACGAACGAATCTCTGTGGTCAGTAATTTTCTTTGGGTCAGAGCCTTTTAATTTTTAGAAAAAGTTTATTATGTGTCATTGTGTCATTCAAAGAGTACTTTATTATAACCGTGTCATTGAACAAAAATAAACAAAATAAGGGACTAGTATAACATTTAAACAATGTTTTGAAAGTGTTGTGTGTTCCTGTTAAGTTTACAATGCGTGGGACTCTGAAGCTAGGGCTCCGCCCCCCGGTCCTGCCGCTCTACCCGGTCGGTACGAATATGAAACTCGATGACCAAGCTTTATGGAAAATTCTGTAGGCTAAAATTTTTAAATGTGCAATTTTGACCTGCCCTTTTTTTTAATGAAATGGGTTCTATAAGTGATACCAAACATGTAGAAAAAATTTGGATGGTGATAAAAAAATCTTCCTGTATACTTATGCCCTGAATCCTTCCTTTGTTTTGTATAATGCTATTTATACAAATCTGGGTCGACGCGAATCGGGTTCATGCCATATGCGGGTTTAGCTGGGAAATCGGAGTTATTTGTAATCTTATACCACTGTACGACGAAAAAGATCACAGAAACGATATAACGATTCAAAGACTCTTCTAAAAGCGTCATTTGTTTTGAAGAGATACGTTATATCGAATAACATTTGCAATTTGGCTCCAACCCAGAATCAAAAGAAAAACAATAGAAAATAAAAATCGGTCAAGTGCGAGTCGGGCTACTCGCGCACCGAGGGTTCCGTACCACACCATTACAGAATCCAACATAACTTAGAAAAAAAATTTTTTTTGTCCGGGACCTTTAGCGCAAGACCGACTCACACTTGGCCGGTTTTTAATATTTGTTGTTATTCTGTAGAGTTTACTCTATAATCACACTAAGTTTGACGCTTGTATGTGTTACCGTTTTTACGATAGAGCGTGAAGAAAAAACGTTGATAAAAACTAATTTCTTGTTGAGAACCCCCCTTAATTTTTAACTTTTTGACATTTTTATTATTTGTTAACAAATCCGCCGTAATAACGCACAATCTGAGAAAATTTCAACTGTCGAGCTGTTACGGTTCAGAAAGTTACAGCCCTACTAAATAGGTAGGACAGACGGACGGACGGACGGACGGACGGACGGACGGACGGACAACGTAAGCTTAGTAATAGGGTCCCGTTTTCATCCTTTGGGTACGGAACCCTAAAAAAGCCTCGTAAGGAAGAAGTTTTAACAATACAACTTCTTAAATGTCCAAAACATAAAGGCAAAAGTTTGAGGAACCGAATAAAGTCAACGAACTAAGAATAGCCTCAAAGAGTAAGTACTACGGCAAAGAGCATGGGTATTCAGAATAAATATCAATTTACGATGTCTTCGGGTATAATAAAGACATTTAGAGTCGTCTAGAAAACTTTTGCTGGTGCTTGAGGAATTTTTCTTAAGCTTCGTTGAACACGAATGATTGTTATTGAAATGGAATTTGAACGCTTGACAACATTGCAAAGAATGCATGATGTATTTAAATGTACAAATAAAACCGGTCAAGTGCGAGTCGGTCTGCTCGCGCACCGAGGGTTCCGTACCACACCACCACAGAACACAACATACTTAACTTAGAAAAAATAATTTTGTCCGGGATCTTTAGCGCAAGACCGACTCACACTTAGCCGGTTTTTAGTATTTGTTGTTATTTTGTAGAGTTTTCTCTATAATCACACTAAGTTTGACGCTTGTATGTTTTACCGTTTTTACGATAGAGCGTGAAGAAAAAACGTTGATAAAAACTAGTTTCTTGTTGAGAACCCCCCTTAATTTTTTACTTTTTGACATTTTTATTATTTTTAAACAAATTCCCCATAATAACGCATAATCTGAGAAAATTTCAACTATCTAGCTTTTACGGTTCAAAAGTTACAGCCCTAAATATGTAGGACAGACGGACGGACAACGTAGGCTAAGTAATAGGGTCCCGTTTTCACTCTTTGGGTACGGAACCCTAAAAAGGAACACTTCGCAAGGATGGTACATGCTTCAAATTCAAGGCTTGTTTTTTGAGTCCACTGTCCATTAACTATTGGTAACGGGCGGGCTTACTACGAGTAGGTACCTGACAGATCTTAGTTTCATTCAGGGCCTCTACCCGCACATTCGAACTTCGCAATTGCGTGAAACTTTTCGTTCCAATGTCAACTCTATCACAATGAAGTGCGGACCGAAACAGTGGATATATTTTACATCGAACGTCCGGGTACAGGGCCAGCACTGCGCGCAAAATGTGGATATTTTAAATATGCTATATTATATTGAATATTTCTGATTCCACAGGGAGTATAAAGAGCATAATGCATGAATGCATAAAAAGGTATCCTGATCAATAATGCAGAAAGCGTATTACTGACAATATATTTTTCAAACAGGCATGTTCTCTCTATTTTTCGGGATACATGAGTTCTCTAGAAACGACAAGTAGATTAATAAAAAATACATACAGTTTTTTTTAATTGACCAGTCGTTTAAAACATGACTTTTAGGGTTCCGTACCCAAAGGGTAAAAACGGGACCCTATTACTAAGCCTACGTTGTCCGTCCGTACGTCCGTCTGTCTGTGTGTCCGTCCGTCTGTCCTACCTATTTAGGGCTGTAACTTTTGAACCGTAACAGCTAGATAGTTGAAATTTTCTCAGATTGTGTGTTATTATGGCGGATTTGTTAAAAAATTATAAAAATGTCAAAAAGTTAAAAATTAAGGGGGGTTCTCAACAAGAAACTAGTTTTTATCAACGTTTTTTCTTCACGCTCTATCGTAAAAACGGTAATACATACAAGCGTCAAACTTAGTGTGATTATAGAGCATACTCTACAAAATAACAACAAATACTAAAAACCGGCCAAGTGTGAGTCGGTCTTGCGCTAAAGGTCCCGGACAAAAAGAGTTTTTTTTTCTAAGTTAATGATGTTGTGTTTTGTAGTGGTGTGGTACGGAACCCTCGGTGCGCGTGTAGCCCGACTCGCACTTGACCGCTTTTATTAATTTATTTCTATCTTCAAGGAAAAAATTTACTCTGGTATCATTGGCGAATAATTTGATTCTTGAACATTTTTTTGGCTTATTTTATCTAAGAAAATAAAATCCCAATTTAACAAAAATTTTAACTACAGACAAAATGTTTTTTAAAAATAAATAACGTATTTCCATATTCCATTAAAACATGAGACACATCGGAAGACCGTTGGAAACTTACAAAAGAATGATCGTCTCGGAAACATTTGTCCCCGTCAAGATAGTGTCGGAACTGCGACGTCCATCCAACACGGTGCCAGCGTTACTATCTTCTTTATTCTTTAACGTGAAGTTAGGTTGTGAAGAAAACTTTGTAAATAATGCAAGCCTATTCCAGGCTATTTTCACCACCACCATAAGCTATTAAGAACTTGTTCAGAAGTGGTCAAATGGACTCCGAAGAGATTCTTATTTTATTATTATAGTAGACAAGGTAACAGTAAGTAACAGCCTAGCAAATACTGAAACGGTTAATAATAAATATAATAAAATAAATATCTTGGACAATGTCACACAAATTATCTAATCACATTTGAAGTACCAGAATCTAGCCTGGACTTGTATTATGATGACTAGACAACGATATAGAATACATATATAGATACAAACATCCATGACTCGGGTACAAATATTCATATTCATATTACAAATATTTACGGGATTCGAACCCGCGACCCTCGGCACAGAAGGCAGGTTCACTACTGACTGTGCTACCGGGCCGTCCGTAACGGTGAACTCAGACCATCAAACTGAACAACTTTCACTATGGAGCCAACCTCAGCAAACGCGAAAAAAAATCAGCTATCCCATACAAAACTACTTGTACAGTCAGCAGCAATAACTTGTATACACTTTAGTACCACGACACGTAGAACAAAAGTGTATACAACTTATTACCACTGACTGTACCTGCCCGACTAAAATGTGGATAACTGATTTTATTTCGCGTTTCCTGAGTTAGAGCGCTTACAGACGAGCGACAGTTGTCTGCGACCGTCGCGCGACTGTCGCGCGACCGTGACGTAGGTATAGTCTGAGAGCACAAGTCTTGTTCTTGAGAGATTTCAGTTTGAAGAAAACGGAGGCTAAAAAATAACATGGTTATGATATAATACTTAACACAACACTAATGATTATAACACATAATATTATACACATAAATATTTATAAATACGTATACAGGGTGTAACAAAACACCCTAGTAATACTTAAGGGGGTGCTTCAGACCATCAAACTGAACAACTTTCACTATGTCGCAGAGGGTCGCGCGACGGTCGCGCGACCCTGTCGCGAGCTGTCGCAGACAACTGTCGCGCGACAGTCGCGCGACCCTGTCGCGAGCTGTCGCAGACAACTGTCGCTGGTCTGTAAGAGCCCTTAGGCTCCATAGTGAAAGTTGTTCTGTTTGATGGTCTGACTTCACCGTTTCAGTATTTGATAGGCTGTCGTTTACACCCTGTATATTATTAAGACTGCAATCACGAAAAATAGTAAAATCTATCCAGGGGCCCTTCAGATTTTAAATCCTTTTTCGTTGAGAGTAAATTAATAATTTAGTTATAAGGGAGGGACCGCAGTTACCTAATTATAAACAGTGTGCTATTATTTATTATGCGTAATAGTTTATTTAATCCTTTATTATTTGGCCAACCATTTTTAAAATACATTTCGTGTAGAAGCGTAAAATTTACTTGAGTACTTTAGCTAAATAAAGAGGAAAATTGTATAGACTTCAGAAAACTAGATCAGATTAACGATAAGAAGCTTACTAGGCATAATACCTAAGTGAGTTTCCTTGCAAAATAAAATATCGTACCTTACAAGTAAGATCATAGAATATTATCTAACGGAAATCTAGTCGCAAGCATTGAATGCCGAGGAAAATAAGGCATGCGTGCCAAGAGAGAACTTGCAACTTATCTTGATGAAAATGCATTTTTATCAAAAGACATAAATCTTTTAAGAAAAATACAATTTAAAACGATGCAGACATTTTTGTTTTATTTAGAACTAGAGTTTACCTGCGACCTTGTCCGCACAAATTATATACCAGTTTTTAAGATGGCGATCCTTGGGGGAGGCCTATGTCCAGCAGTGGACGTCCATCGGCTGAGATGATGATGATAAGCTATCAAACAAACATAGTTTCATCAAAATCGGTTCTGTAGTTTTTTCGTAATGCTCGATAAAACAAATAAACAAACTTCTTTTTTAAATTTACCGTTTTATAAATATTACTAGAGTTAACCCGCGATTTCGTCCGCACAAATTATATACCAGATAATAAGATATCAAACAAAAAAAAGTTTCATCTAAATCGGTTCAGTAGTTTTTGCGTGATGCTCGTTCAAACAAACAAACAGACAGACAAAAATTCTAAAAAAAGGTTGATTCGGAGTCATGGACACCTAAAAACAATATCGTAATCTTTTTTTGGAAATAATATATCTTCAATGTACAGACACACTTCTCTTACAGTTTTATAATAGTTTAGATAGATTTGTTTAGCAGTACAGTACGGCTAGCATGCCACACACGACAAAGAGTTTAAACGAGAAAAACGTCATGCGCGCTCTTTCTGGCATACGTAAAATAATAAAGATGGAGGCACATCTCGATTTTTATCGTTTTTTCGGGGGTGGCATGCGAGGCCTACAGGTACGCTATACACTATTCTAAGCACATATTCTAAACTCGAACGTGAACTCAAAAGTGAGTGTTGTCAAAATTAGCTTTGCTCAATTTGACGGATCAGGTCAGTTACGTCCTTTTCCCCGAACGTCCATCGCCCGAATTCCTTGTACGACCTTTTCCCCGATCGGACATTTGACATCTCGCATTATAACAGTAAAGTTTTTTGCAAGGCAAATTTGATAATTCACTTTCGTATTCACGTTCTACTTAAGGGGGCACCGAGCCTTTTGTGCTGCCCTGAATCATATTTTTCAGGGTTCCGTAGTCCAACAAGGAACCCTTATACTTTCGTCCATTCCGTCTGTCTGTCTGCCTCTCATACAACGAAAAGGGCGTTGGCAAAAACATTTTTTTTTTAAATCGAGTTAGGTGCCGTTGGATAGGTAGCTTTTGTAACGTAGAACAGAATACTCATACAAACTAAGTTGTTACGATGCTTATATCTCGAGATATAATGCGCTCAAAGTAAAAAACAGAGCGTAGCCCCACACACAGCGTGAAAATTCTTGGTCAATGGGATTTGATGTTCAGAGACGTATGATATCACTCTGTACTTTGCTCCTTTCCTAGCGCGATGTCATGTGGGTTGAAAGCGTATATCAATAGAAAGGAAGAGGAAGATTGATATTATTTATTATAGCATTTACCTGCCACTTCGTCTGCACAAATTATATACCAGATTTTAAGTCAGATCATAAGCAATCAAATAAAAGTTTCATCAAAATCGGTTCAGTAGTTTTTGCGTGATGCTCGTTTATTTATTTATTATTTATTTATTTATTATGCTAAAGCCAATATCAAGAGAGGTAGAGGAAGACATAAACAAAGTTATTTAGCAACAAATGTAAATGAAATTGTTAGTGTCAGATCCTATAAGCAATTAGGACTCAGACTTGAAAAATTAAGAAGAGATCGCCTAACATAACCACCCACAAGATCATTACACATTGAAGAAATCAATACAAATAAGTGATATCTCTGTTTAGTTACTGTCTGTCTATGTTAATCACAGACAGTAACTAAACAGATGCCAGATGATTGATGGTAGATACCATCAATGTTAATAGCTGTTCAAACCACAAGGTTGTCAAGATTAAAGTGAAGCTGCTGCATACCTGAATAGGTTACTCAAATCCCAATTACTTCAAATGTGCTTCTACGCACAGATACGTACAGAAACATCAAAGATAAATCATTGGGTGGAAACTTCGTGAATCATAGTGTTAATATCTCAAAGCGATTGGCAATCCTCTTCACAGAAATCGGATCGGTGCCTAATGAATCAAGATCGGTATCGCGACGGTGCTGGCGTTCTCAAACTTTATTTGTGTACCACGTTTGTAATAGTTGGTACAAACGTGGTACAGGAAATGTATTTATTTTGAAAAGAATTTCACCAAACGACAAGAACAAATGAAATCACAAATTTTTTATTCAAAATAATATCACATAGATAGATTTTTTATGTCATTTTTAGGGTTCCGAAGTCAAAAAGGAACCCTTATAGTTTCGCCATATCCGTCCGTCTGTCCGTCCGTCTGTCCGTCCATCTGTCCGTCCGTCTGTCCGTCCGTCTGTCTGTCCGTCTGTCCGCGGCTTAGATCAAAGACACTGAATAATAGAAAGCTGTAATTAGGCATAATTAGACATATTCATCACAACGATAAAGTGGTAAGATAAAATCTTGAAAAATATATTTTTTTAGGGTACCTCCCTCCCCTACACATGAAGTGGGGATGATTTTTTTTTCTCGTCTATCCAATGTTGTGGGGTATCGTTGGATAGGTCTTTTAAAAATATTGTGGGTTTGGGAAAACTAGGGATCCGTTAGCAAAATATTAAGCTTTAAAGCGAAAATTTTGGTTAGAGTCAAGTGTCCCCCCCCCTCTGGCAGCTAAACGGTTGTAGTTGGAGATGTGAAAAAATTCACGGCAATAGCATATATAACAAATTTAAAAGAAAAACTATCATCGCTAAGTAGGCTTTACAAGTTTACGAGTAATAGTCGACCAAATAATAAAATGTACTTTTTAGACTTAATAAGCCGTTAAACCGTAGTTTAAAACAAAAAGCCTCCTTCTAAGTCCATATTATATTGTAACGGGCAACTACGGAACCCTATCCTGCGCGTGGTCCGACACGCACTTGGCCAGTTATTATTTGACTCTACCACCGCGTCGGAAGGTGTTCCGTTCCGTTGAGAAAAGATGAGGCCAGAAACTCTACAACACACATCTTTTAAACAAAACAAAGTGTACAAAGTACAATTAAAAATACCAGACCAGGCATTTTGGTCATTGAAATAATCATCGAGTTTATAGTAACGTTTTTTACGGAAGACTTGGGACTTAAACTTTATAATACTTTAGACTTAATTACTCTAGACTTAAACATTTAAATTTTTGAACAAAATATAATTATTACAACGATATAAATTTCTATAATATTAGACTCGGCCTTATATTAGACTCGGCCGATTTCGGCCGAGCTCCTGATTGGTTAATATTTACACAGCTACACAGCTCGCGCAGCCAGCTAGCTTCAATGGACAGGCAGCCTAAGGGTTGTGCGATGGAGGTTATGTTTTTATTTTGTCATTGTTCTCATTTGGTAATTTTCTAGCTTAGTCATGTTAGATCTTTGTGCTGAGGTTGTCGAAATTAAACGTTGTATCATGTTCCAAAGTGAACATTGTATCGTGTACCAATTGAGTTGATTTTAAGAAATAACTGTGTAAATGAAATTTGTTGTTACCGACTGTAAACATGATTGAAGGCTCGAAGTGAAATGCAGAGGCGATAATGACAGTTGTGATAGATAACTTATAGTATAGAGCGAGCCGTGTATAGACAGTTTGAGAACCCCCGATAAAGAGACAAGTAGCTGATGGCTTCGTATACGCGTACATTTAATTTGGTTGTTGATAAATACAGAATCAGATTGAATCGGTAATTCGGTACGCTACTAATTTAGTTAGGAATTTGTTTAGTGCATGTACAATAAAATACAAATGTATTTTCTATCAGGCCACATCTTTATATAATCACACTGGTTCGCATTCTGTCTTTCATAGTCACATCACGGTATAATTAATGCGCTGAGATAATTCTTTAAACATTTTCAGACGAGGTGTGACATTGCCATACTTTAGGAATATTTTTCTTTTATGCTGGTGATGTTCGAAAATGTTTAACATTAACTGTGGTATTAATTAGCTTACGTACGGGTTTTTAGAATATCGTCATCATAACATTTTGTACTTCGTATATTTTTGTACAAAATTATTACAATATTTATGAATACAAGATGAACTCAGCAGAAAAGGCTACGAATGGCGGTTTTATATGTCTCATTCTTAAATTATGCTGACGGTTTTGTTAAAGGGATGATCAGATCATCAAACTGAACTACTTTCTATACGGGAAGAACATCGAAATCGCGAAAGAAAATCTTCTGTTTCATAAAAACTGCAATCTTACTCGACCCAAATGTAGGTACGGCAAAAAGTTTTTGGTTTTAATTATTCTTGTTTGTATTCAAATATACATTTGGATTGACATTGATCCGTTTTGTAATTGTCGATCGTTTTCATAGTTCGATTGGATGCTCTGAACCTTTTCTGAATCTTGCTCTTGTTATAAAAAGTATTGCATTCTAAAATTATGTCTGTAATCTAACATGATTTTTTTCTAAAACCTCACTAAAAATTTTACAAAATCTTATCCCAAAAATAACCCCGGCATTGTACAGTTTAATCGCGTCGCCCGTAGACAGTTCAAGATCTAATTTTTCCGTTCCATCTCATCAGAAGGCGGTACGGTTCGTTAGGCCGACACGGCTGCAGGCAAAATCGGATTTCTTTGAGATGAAATTAGCTATAGCTTTGAGCCATTAACACCTGCTTGCTTCTGAGCGACTGTGACTGAAATTTAAAGATTTTGCGTTACGATTTTTTAGTGTTGATCTTGAAGTACCTAGGTAACTGAATTAACTTTATGCGACTTAATTAGAGGAGAATTCTAGACTCAGTGCTCTTGGTGCTTAGTTTGGCACGATAAACAAAACTTCTGATTTCTGTAATCTTTCTTATAAATTGAGATTAATAGTTTGGAAACAATTCTTATTTAGTGAAGAGAAAGACAGTAATGGTTAATAGTAATATAATAATAGTATAAAAAAACATAATATTCTTATTCTTATTTAGTGTTCAAATTGGTATAACATTTAAAAAAAATTACAAGGTTAACAATGAATACGTATTAATGGGGAAACTTAAAAAGTTCCTTAAGTCAATCAATCAATGTCAGTCAATGTTATACCCTATAACATTAAATGTGTTACATATCGAACACAATGTTTTAGATCATCAAATTGAACAACTTTCACCATGGAACCAACATCGCGAAAGAAAAATCTACTGTTCCGTAGAAAATAGCAATAGCTGCTCGACCAAAATGTATGAAACAGCAGATTTTTCATTCGTGATTTCAAAGTTGGTCCCATAATAAAAATTGTTCAGTTTGATGGTCTAAATCTAAAGCATCCTGTTCGATACGTAAGTTAACACCGTGTATAAAATGATAGCTACAAGCACCTACAAGTAGGTAAAGAATTATACGATTCTTCTTAGCGTATTTCTTCTAAATTCATTTGAATTTGCTTAAAAATTAACAAAGCAAAATATACTGTAATAATAATTGGTGAGACACCAAACTTTTTATTTTTAGGAATTTTCCTGAGTATTTCCAAACAATCCACGTATAAAACTCTACACTTTTCTAAAAAGGTAAACTGAAATAAAATCTAGAAAATAAAGTTTAGAAACACCGCGCAACGATACCGACGAGAAAAAACGAATTTTTATTCATTCAATCCAATGGTTTCCTGCGTTCGGGAAATCTGAATGCCTTTGAGCCAACCCTGCTTGTTTGTGCGTCCGAACAAAGCCAATCTCAGATTTCTATGCAAAAGAATTTCTTCCGAACAAAATATTATATCGTAGGTACCTTTGTGCTTATGGAAATTTTATGTCGCTCGCCGCTGAAGTGGGAATACTAAGCAGCCAATTTAGAAATATGATGCCTTTTTAAAAGTATCCTATTATTACACTTGCTTTTCAACTTTAAGTCTTAACCTTGTTCCTAACAATAGGAATGAGAGAATCTTTTGTTGATGGAATGTCCTCTTCTTTCTTCGGTTGTTTTTTCATCACGTCGTTGCAGATAGATTCTTTTTTTTTTGCTTGCTTATAATCAAGCGTTCATATATAATGTCTTTTGCAAAAATTCAATGAAAGCAGTGTTTCGGCATTGCTTTAGCATTCATACAAAAACATAAAATTTTAGTTGGGTTCTCTGTCTGTGTGTTCTTTTTAGTTCAGCATAATTGTATAAGTACAACGAGTTAACGTATTCTTAGTTTTCTGAATTATTACATCTACCAATAATAATTATCTACGTTGCTCAATTTATTCGCGGGTAGTAAAGGTACCATAAAAAGTAAAAGAAAAACATACTTACGAACCTACCTCTTTTTTCCTATGTTGTCAATACAAACGCATCATACAAATTCATCAATATGAAGAGCACCAATTTTAAACAACACCTAAGTTATTTCGCAGTTGATGTTCCATGTACAATTTGATAAAAAATCATTAGGATGAGAAAAGAACTGCCCATTGACACCTTCTAACAAATTGAGCGACTATTAAAATCCTGAGACCTAAAATGCATCTTGTTTGCGTTTCTTCAAACTACCTACTCGTATATTTCTTTGAACTTTTGAAAAGTTAACAGCAGAATATTCAAATTTTCCACGACACAGACAGATTTGGATGGAAACTTGGCAACCGTTCCGAGTTTGAGAAACATTTTTCATTTCTTAGAAAAGCGTCAATACCTACGTCAATACTTTCAAAGTGTTTCTTATTTATCATACTTCTTAGTAAACATTTTATTCGACGCAAGACCTAGTTTGTATTTACTTTGAGATATGAAATAAGTTAATCCTTCCACGTCTATTTATGGTAGTAAGCATGTGGGCTTCTACAGAACATAAATAATACCACTACATACAGAATGACCACTCACTAACTTGAAATACCGCACCTCACCCCGCATTTTAGGGGAGATTTGAGAGGAGCCGAGAAATATGTACATACAGATGCTTGTGACTCAATCACGCATAAACGGCTGAGCAATTTGGCACACAGATGGATTGGATTAACACATTTTGTGATTTTTTTAAAAGACAGGTTCAAAATAAACAATATATTGAGTGAATGATCAGACCATCAAACTTAGCAACTTTCTCTATGGGAATAATAGCGAAATTGCAAAAGAAGGGCAATTTCCTTACAAAACTGTCATATTATCTTCAAGACCTGATATTGATATTTTTGCTTAAACGAACAATAGATTTAAGATTCTGATACGAAGGCAATTAGTTAGTATATCTTCTGCATTTTGACGAACATTCCAATAAAACATTTTCAGCAACAAAATTTAGAACTTTACAAACATAATATTCACTGTTCACCAATCGCTATTATTCTGGAATCACTCGATAACTGCACGCAGCATTTTTACAAAACCAAGCCCAGTCGAATGCTCTCGTTATCGGCATTTTTTATTCGTTTATGTTGTTCTTTTTTTAAAGTACAGACCAGATCTCCGGCTGGAGCCAGACCACGGCTGGTTTTGTTTAGTTTTCTTTTCGTTACAATTTGTATATTCAAGTACTGTCTAGATCCGCGTAATATGATCTTGAATGCTGAGGTATTCTTTAAAAATACAAGAGATTTAGGTTTTTCATTTTGCTTTTTTGTTGTTGTTGTTATGCAGGGTCCAACTTAATGCTGACGGTTTTTAAGAGGATGATCAGAGCATCAAACTGAACAACTTTTTCTATGGGACCAACGTTGAAATAGCGAAAATAATATAAACTGTCCCATGCATTTGCGTTGAGTAGGATTGCAGTTTTTTAGGAACAGCAGATTTTTTTTTCGCGATTTCGACTTTGTTGCCATCCTAAAAAATTTTCAGCATAGTGGTCTAGTCATCCCCTTAGAAATTCTACTACTAGAACGATCACCCAACTAAAAACTTATTTGACCGAGAGCGCTGTTTATTTTTTGGACATTATTTCCAAAACCTACAACGTGCAACTAGCCCAGTCATTTTACGGAGTTTTGTTAGGAGGGGTGGGGAGTAATTAATAATTGAACTTTTGAACTGTAATCGGCCCCATTAAGTGATAAAAAGACTATCTTAAAACATTAAAAAAAAATCGCTACGCAACATATAAATCAAAATTGTTTGTCCCGGAATGCTTTTAAATTAATAATATTCCACCAATGCACTAATTTGAATTAGATTTAACAATTTAAATTATTTTTGAGCAATAAAATAGCCATTGAAATTTAAAAAATGAGGTATTTAAAAAAAATACGAATGTATTTTTCAAAACCTTCTAAGCATACAAAAATATTAACACCATGTTTGAAGTATACTGTATATATATATGATTGTGTAAAAAAAATTACCATCAGGTTTTTTAGAACGAGATAATACCTAAATTTTAAAATTTGAACTGTTGCTGACGTGATTTTTTTTTTAATTTTAGTACATTTCTAAGCTCAAATTGGCTCTTCAATATTATACCGAAAAAAATATCAATTACTCATTAGTCCCGGCTCAAACCGTAAAATGACTGGGCTTATTATGCAAAAAAAAAAAATCACTTAGAACCGTATTATCTCTTATTAAACAGATGCACTGCGCATCTAACACAAATCTCCATATTAACTCCAGTTCAAATCTACAAATTGAATTCCCTAATGGAATCTTAACCCCAGTTCAAGTCACACTTGATCCCCCCCAAATAGTCATGGGTTTTGGTACGTGAACGAAATTTAATTCCCCCGGAGCAAGTTTTAATTGAATTTTACCTTGAAGAGCGTCGATGGATACTTTTCTAATTATACTAGAGAGGAAAACAGATTTGCTTCCGTGCTCTGGAAGCATAACGTAGAGACGTACCTTTAAACGATAAAATTACCTAGAGGTCGATGTCAAAGAGTGTAGGTATTTATTTTTATCGACACTAAGATTATAAAGATATAAAATTTTTTTCTTTTTTTGTGTGTAGCGTGTAATCTTGGGAACTACTGACTGATTGTTGTGTGAAAATATTTCAAGCATCGCGAAGAAATATATATATTTTTTTTCGTGTATTTAGTATAAGAAGACCTACTTGACTACTTTAACTCATGAATATGACAGGGAGGACCACACAATAAAGCCCAGTCCAAGTATGTGTAAGGGCTCCCACACATAACTGCGACGTCGCATCGCATCGCAAATATCTGCCAGCACTCGATGACTTATTACGATGACGTATGGATTATTGCACGCAGCGCATCGCAGATATTTGCGATGCGATGCGACGTCGCAGTTATGTGTGGGCACCGTAAGCTAGCCTTAGATAAAATTAGGCCCAAAGCGAAGCACACTTGGTCCATAAACTAATATACACACACTTGGTCTATCATCTCGGCACGTATTTTAAGTAATTATTATAACTTATTTTTTTCGATTGAAATGTTCGCGTAAGGCCCATCCCTTAATTTTACTTTCATCTAAGAAGCTATGACTATCCGATTAATAATAAAATATTAAATAGTCTTCAGACCACAAAAACAAGTCCTCCAATATTTTTTTCCCAGAAAAGTAGGATAGGCTCTTGTATTTATTTCACCTACAAAAAGTTTTAATTGCGAGGCTCCTAAGGATACTTTTCTAATTATTCGCGAGGGAAAACAGATTTACCGGCGCCGCGACGTGGCGCGACGTGGCGCGACGTGCCGGGCGAGTGTTTGTCGTGTTTAGGTTTTTGAGGGTGTGAACCCCTGAGGTTACTGAATTAAATACATATTTTTATGTTATTTACTTTACTAGAGGCATAATTATGAGTAGGGAAGTAATTATGAAGTATTTTTTATGACGATAGTAAAAAAAATTGGCCTAATCACTATTGCTATATACATCTTCTTCTTCTTCCTCCTAGACCATGTCCCATTTACTTGGGGTCGGCCTTCCTTGTCCTTCTTCTCCACTGAGCACGGTTTTGTGCTGTGTCGGTGTCGAGCTGAGCTTCTTTAAGGTCTTTTTGGACCGTCGTCCACCAGGTGGCGGGTGGTCTTCCACGAGAACGTTTCGTCGTTGGCAAGTCTAGGGCAAGCTTCACCATATGATCATCTGGACGACGCTGGATGTGACCGTACCACCGTAAGCGTTTTTCTTTGACTTTATCGACTATTGAGGCGACTTTAAAGCTCCCTCTTATGTACTCATTTCGGATTTTGTCTAGCATTGTGACACCCGCTGACCAGCGTAGCATGCGCATTTCTGTTGTGTGTAGTTTGTCAAGGTGTTGCTTGTTTGATGCCCAACATTCGGACCCATACAGTACAGCAGGTCTAATAGCTGTTTTATACATTTGCCCCTTGACCTTAAGAGGCATTTTCCTATCACACATGACGCCTGTGAGTTGTCTCCACTTCATCCATCCTGTCGTAGTTCTATGAGTAACATCTTTGTCAATTTTACCATCGTTGCTAAGTATTGAGCCCAAGTACTTAAATTGTGTCACCGTGGGTAGGGGTATATTTCCTATAGAGATCTGGATGTTATTAGGGTCAGTGACGTCATCGAAAACGCACGACATATGTTCCGTCTTCTTTCTACTGATCTTAAGGCCATTTGTTTCGAGTGCCTCAATCCACGAGTTAAAGTTCTGCTGAAGCTCGTCTACGTTGTCCGAGATCAGAACAACATCATCGGCATAAAGTATGTTCCAAGGCAGTGACATTTGACAGTGCTTTGTGAGATGATCCATGGTAGCATTAAATAACAATGGGCTAAGTGTGGAGCCTTGATGCACACCAACCTCGATTTCAAACATTTCGCCTCTCCCTGCAGGGCTTATGACTTGAGTAGTAACGGATTCGTACATGTCTTGTATAAGGTTAATATAGTATTCAGGCACCAGTTGTTGCCTTAGTGCTTCCCAAATGATGTTTCGAGGGACGTGGTCAAAGGCCTTTTCCAAGTCTATAAAAACCATGTGAAGATTTTTCTTGTTAGTTTTTGCCTTTTCCAGGAGTATTCGAATCGTCTGAATGGCGTCTGATGTGCCCTTTCCGGCCACAAAGCCACATTGGTTCTGAGTTAGGGTTATAATATGTTTCAACCTATTATTTAGCGTTCTCTCCCAAATTTTGAGAGTGTGTGACATCAGTTTTATAGCTCTATAGTTACTGCAATCTCTAACATCTCCTTTCCCCTTGTAGAATGGTATTAGGAAACTGTTTCGCCATGAGTTTGGGATGGGGCTGCCCTGAATCAGCTTGTTTAACAATTTATACAGCCAAAGTACTCCCTGGTTGCCGAGATGTTTCCAGACTTCTGTAGGTATTTCGTCTGGACCTGGCGATTTATTATTTTTCATTTGCTGTATCGCTCTTTCAATTTCTTCCGGAGCTATGTTTAGGGGTGGTCCCTGTACCGGCTCAGGCCTGCAGTAATCCTGTTTTCTGGGATGAGACACATTAAGTAGGTGTTTATAGTATTCTGTCCATCTGTTGTTAATGTCTTTATCTTGTGTTAGTAGATTGCAATTTTTATCATTTATGTATTTTACGGTTGTTATATCTTTAGTGTTGTTATGGCGCGTTTTAGCTATCTTATGTATATCTAACTCTGACTTAGCTGACTCCAATTTGTTGTAAAATTCGTGATTTGTTTCTGCTATCGATATTGCTACCTGTCTCTTTGTTTGCCTCTTATTTTCCTTATAATTTTTAAAATCAGTTTCGTCCCTTGTAGACTGCCACAGCTTGAAAGCATCTTTCTTAGCTGTAACCGCCTCTTTTACTTCAGCGTTCCACCATTCAGTTTCTTTGTTGGGTCCCTTTTTGCTTCTTGTTCGGCCTAGGTGTTCTTCTGCCTTGCTTATACAGACCTTTTCAAAGTTATCCCACATTTCATTTGGTGACATATTTGTGGTATCCATTGAACTTAAGTTTTCTGAAAGTTCCTTCGTGAATAGTTTACCCGCTGGTTTCCCCAAAGATCTCCATTTAATTTTTGGTGTTAATTTCCGATTTGTTTTGATTGGTTTCGGAAGTTTGTACACGGTGACTAATATTCTATGCTGAGTTGTAAGCGGCTCTCCCGGTATGACCTTGCAGTCTCTAAAGTTACCTAAATGTTTGCGCCTAGCTAGCACATAGTCGATTTGAGTAGCATGTCCTCCACTTTTGTATGTGATTTGGTGGGATTCTTTCTTTTTAAAGAAGGTGTTGATGATGGCTAGGTCGTAGCTGGATGCGAATTCTACGATAGTCTCCCCATCACTGTTACGCGTGCCGTAGCCAAATTCTCCTTGCCATCTCTCCGAGTTTGTGTTATTGGTACCAACATGGCCATTTAGGTCTCCACCCAGGTGTAGCGTTTCTTCTGGTGGTATACTTTGAATAAGCCTACGTAGATCATCCCAAAACGCATCCTTCTCACATTCAGCACAGCCCGTCTGTGGTGCATATGCGGAAATGATATTGAAACAGGGCTGTTTTTCCAGGGCTATCTTTACCGCCATGAGTCTGTCACTTACCCTTTCAACATTTATTAATCTTTGAGTTAAGTCTTCAGATAGCACAATACCAACGCCGTTCTTACCGGTGGTAGTTCCATTATAGATGAGCTTGAACCCATTGCCTATATGCCTTGATTTTGCACCCTTCCACTTGGTCTCTTGCACACAGCATGCATCTAATTGCCTCCTTTTCAGGACGTCGCCAAGTTCGGCACTTCTGCCCGTCATGGAACCTACGTTCCAGGTTGCTAATCGTAATGATGTGCTCGTGTTGGTTCGACCGTCGCTTACGGGGTACGCCCTAGAGTTTATGTTGCATCGACCGTCGCTTGAGGGGGACGCCCTAGTATTTACGCTCATTCTCTTTTTGTGTACTTTCATTTGGACAAGGAATAAAAAATGGCTATGTATTTTACGGCCGGTTGCCACCTGACGCCAAGGCACTAATCCATCTCAGGACTATGAGTGCTGCCGTTGGACCACATGGGTCTCTTCCGCCACCAACTCTTATTACACCACCGTGCCTGACAGTGCATCTCCAACATGACCTAGACACCCCCATATGTGGGGTCAGCTCAATGTAGGGCGTGTGCCCCTTCCGCCTGCTCCACCGTTCCAATGGACTCCATTTCCGCCTTCGCAGCCGTTGGGGTCTTCACCCGTATCCCTGGGCATGGGTTCCGCGTTATACCCCGCAGGTCTGGGTCCCTATCTGAACTTGCCACCAACTCACACCGGCCTACTGAAGTGAGCGGCGCCCACCCCCGCAACATGGACGCGCCAGACAGGAGTTGCTCCAGTGGAGGATAGAAAAGGTGTCTCTATCTTCCCTGGAGCCGGGTTAATGGACTCGTATGTTAACCGAGACCAAAGGCTTAACCGAGACCAAAGGCTATATACATTATTGCTATATACATACTATTACTATATTGAGCAAAACTAAGCGATACATTGAGCCACGACACCATAAAATCCTATTATAGAAAGGTATGGTGGACTAAGGGTAGGCCCTGTTGTGGGACGTATGTAGGCTGATGGTGATGATGATAGAAAGGTTAGGTATCATTGACTGATTAATCTAGCGACATTACAATTGACTGTTCAAACTGCCGGCCGCTGCCATCTCGGTGTGGATTGAGCCTTAATGTCACCAGAGTAGAGCGGTATATACTCCATTAAAATTAATAAACGCGCGATTGATATACAGGGTGTAACAAAACACCCTAGTAATACTTAAGGGGGTGCTTCAGACCATCAATCTGAACGACTTTCACTATGAAGCCAAAGTCGAGAAAAAATATAAAAAATCTGCCGTCCCATACAGGGTGTAACAAAACACCCTAGTAATACTTAAGGGGGTGCTTCAGACCATCAAACTGAACAACTTTCATTATGGAGCCAACATCGAAATGCCAAAAAAAAAATCCGCTCTTTCATACGAAACTGCAGTACCGTCTCGACTCAAATGTATGGGACGGCAGATTTTTTTTATTTTTTCTCGACGTTGGCTCCATAGTGAAAGTTGTTCAGATTGATGGTCTGAAGCACCCCCTTAAGTATTACTAGGGTGTTTTGTTACACCCTGTATATTTGAGTCGAGACGGTACTGCAGTTTTGTATGAAAGAGCGGATTTTTTTTCGCGATTTCGATGTTGGCTCCATAGTGAATGTTGTTCAGTTGGATGGTCTGAAGCACCCCCTTAAGTATTACTAGGGTGTTTTGTTACACCCTGTAGAGAAAATTTGTAGATATTTTACCATGTGGTTTGTTTCACTCAAAGATGAGAAAGCCTCTTGAAGAAATAACAATAAAAAAATGCTTTTACACAAAAACCAGATGGCGAACCAACAAGATTGTTCGACAACTCAATAAGAATCTTGGCCAGATTGCTCACTCAACCATTACCACCGGTCCCAAGTGTCTGAACAAAAGAACCGTATAATCCTACAGCTGTGAACGGAGATAATTTGATTACGGGATACTCCTTTCTTTAGGTAAAGTTATGGTATATGTGCAACTTACTGCTTTGTGATAAAGTTTACATTTGAACAGCAAAGTGGACAACGCTTCATTGGATCTGCTCATTTATTTATTCTTCTTAATTAAGGAGTGATTTTATTACGAGCAATCTATCTTATACAACGTGTTAATGAATTAGCGCAAAACCTCATACACCCCAACTGATTTATAACAAAATAATTCGATTGCAACAATAATTTCATTATTTTTATAATTAAAATTTAAAGTTATTCGCATTTTAAGTTTTGAGGCAAAAATGATTTGTTATCATTTCAGCACTGAAAGAAAGCGCTAACGTACTCATGGATACATTTCTATAATCTTGTTTTGGTAGTAAGTAGGGTGAGTGTGCCCGTGCGGTGGGTTGACATCGGGTTCAGTAAATTTTAAATTTTGCAAAAAAATTATTTAATATTTTGAAAAAAATTACCTATGTTGAAACCATGATAATTCGATTCTGCTCTCGATTCTAAACAAACTACTTTCTAGTTTTGCGTTAATTCATTAACACGTTGTATATTATACAGGGTGAAATTGATATCATTAGCATCCTTTTAAACTAAGAGTCTAACCATCAAACTGAACAACTTTTACTATAGGAGCAAACCGATCGAGGCAAAAAAAAATCTGCTGTTTCATACATTTGAGTCGAGTAGGTATTGCAGTTTAGTATGGGACAGCTGATTTTTTAGTTGCTCCGATCGGTTTTCTCCCATAGTAAAAGTTGTTCAGTTTAATGGGTAGACTCTTAGTTTAAAAGGATGCCAATGATATCAATTTCACCCTGTATATATCTTAAATAATATATATCTTGATATGAGTAGGTCTAGCGTATTGTTCTAATAAGCTGCACATGATTGGAATATCTACAGACGCATATAAATATATCATTGCATACTAAAAGCACACCGCCTCCGCTGGCTTGGCCACGTATGTGTGAAGATATAAGCATGTCAGGAGAGAATATCTTTGTCGAACTAGGTACTGCCCGACGCGATGTCCAGTGGGTTACCCCATGATTGTATCGCGACGTAGTGGAGACTCACCTACTTACATGAGCTCCAAACCAAGCTACTAGCAAGAGGTTGCGCAGAATCAGTAAAAGTGACGTTCTCTTAAAAAAATATATTATTGTAGACGCAAAAATTAAAGGCATTGCACTGCGAAAACTCGCGGGGCTTTTGCGTTCGTGTCTGACAAAATTCTATTGTAATGATTATATTATATAAAATATTATTGTATCTACTTTATTGTGGTGTTGGATATCAGTAGGTATCATAAATTGCCAGGGTCAAAAGCTTTAAGGCATACGATTCCGTCAATCAAATGATGATCATGTTTTTTTTGTGTCTGTACAGTATAAAAGGCACGACAGTGACAAACTATACCTAAAGTTCACGAATCTAGTGTGTCGTCGAATAATATAATAGTGAACCTATTCAGCAACAAGCCATGTCAACCATTTGACCAAATATAATCCAATACGTGAATAATCGCAAATACCGAAAAAAAGTAAATCTAGAATCGATAACTGAATAAAACTCAGAAAACACGACGAACTACTAACGAAATAACTAACTAACTTACTATAGAAATTAAAGGCTTGATATCTAGAAGATTTTTGTTCGAATGGGTAAATAAACATTGGCACATTCAGTATGATACTAAAGGGTATTTCCACGACAGTTTAGAAGCTCTCTAAAAGAACCCAACCCAAACTCTCACCGACTAACCACAAAGCTCTACAAAACCAGTATTTCTAATTAAAATCAAACTAAACCCAGCAATCAATTCAAAGCGATTTTCAAATACACAGTCCCAGAAATCAAGAAACTTTCGCTCTTAAAGTGTACAGATAAGAATTATTTTGAACGACTTCTTATACGGACTTAACTGCAACAGTACCTTCAGAGTCATAAAGGCGAGAATCGTTTGGCAGGTGAAACGTACAGAAGCATCTTCGAGTTCAGTGAAGCTTGGATAGATACGGGCGAACTGGCAAGATTCATGACTTCTAGATGCGGAAAAGGCTTAAACTACTTTTGACTTGAAGAGGGTCTATGCATTTTTTATAGTGGTTTGTTCTTTCTGTTAGAGAGCAATTTTGATAACAAAGTGATACTGACAGCTTATTTAGAAAACAAGTCAGGTGTGCATATTTTAAAATGCACGAGTGTATGTGCTACACATAGATGTTTATACCGGGGTCTGGTTATTAGTATCAACATAGTGTGATACCACCTCTAATCTCCCTTTCATCAGATTCAGGAGGGCATTGGCGTGAGAGTACATTTTTGTTTAGCACTTCATCTTTAGACCATTCCATGGCTCTTTAGACCAGGCTGGGTTTCCACCCTTATGTCGTTGACCTACCAGCAATTCGCACGAAGAAGTTTGCTTCTTCTTTTATAATGCGCACGGCTAAGGAGTGGAACGCACTGCCTGCGGACCTGTTCCCTGAGCAATACAACCTGGGCCTCTTCAAGGCAAGAGTGAATAGGCATCTTTCTAGGTAAGCATGCTACATCTTCGGCCTCATCATCACTCAACATCAGGTGAGATTGGGGTCAAATGTTTACCTATCGAACATAAAAAAAAAAAAAAAAAAAAAAAATATTTAGGTAACTAATGGACCGTGTAATTCTACTAACAAATTCTGTAACTTTTAGCGGGGAGAAGCGGGAACATGAAATCCGCACTCCCACACTAGTTTTTATGATTAGCCAACTTTGGATTGTATTCCATTACTTTAGATTCTTATTTCACTTTAACATATCCAGCGTTAACCCTATCTATCGGTAATATACGAGACATTTTTGAAGCGAGAAGGTTATTGTGACTTAATTATTTTACGTAAGATTTCAAAATACCCGCCCAATGAAAAAAGAAACTGATCGCAGAAAAGCTAATTCCGTTTTAAGTAGCTTTTCAAAAGAAAATGATTTCTCTGAGAGAAACTTCACAAAGAGATTATTGAAATACTTATACGTTTTGTAATAATAACGAAAGTTTGAGAACATCTTCTTTATGAAGTTATTGTTGTTTGTGAAACGTATTCAAAATTTTCTTAAAATGTCGAAATGAATAAATTCTCACTGTAACTCCAGTCTGCAAATGCATGAGTTTTTGGAAATAAACGTTTAATAATATGTTTATTAGTGAGAAGAGGCATGTATAGCATAGAGAAGAACGTTTCTGTATTTCCTATGTTGATGATGATAAATAATGATTCGTTTAAAGAAACTAAAAATAATTGATATAACTATGAACTTGTTTAATGATCGGATGGTTAAAAAATAATATGAGTAATACAAAGATAAAATAACCCAAAAAAAAATACGGAAAAGTCAAATACAACGGCTTAGCTTTCGTGAAAGTTTTAGTAAATAAGATAAGGAAAAACTGGTCAAGTGCATGTCGGACCACACGCAGGGTAGGGTTCCGTAGTTGCCCGTTACAATATAATATGGACTTAGGAGGATTTTTGTTTTCTACTACGGTTTAACGGCTAATAAAGTCTAAAAATTGAATTTTAAAAATTGGTCGACTATTAATCGTAAACTTGTAAAGCCTACTTAGCAGTGATAGTTTTCCTTTTAAATTCGTTATATATGCTATTGCCGTGAATTTTTTCACATCTCCTACTACAACCGTTTAGCTGGGAGAGGGGGGGACACTTGACTCTAACCAAAATTTTCGCTTTAAAGCTTAATATTTCGCTAACGGATCCCTAATTTGAAAAATGGGTTCGGCAAACCCACAATATTTTTAAAAGACCTACTCAACGATACCCCACAACATGGGAAAAACGATAAAAAAAAATGTCATCGCCACTCCACGTGTAGGGGAGGTACCCTAAAAAAAATTTTTTTTTCATGATTTTATTTAACCACTTTGTCGGCGTGATAAATATGTAAACATGACTGTGTCAAATTACAGCTTTCTAGTATTAAGTATCTCTGAGCTAAGCCGCGGACAGACGGACAGACAGACGGATGGACAGACGGACGGACAGACGGAACGGAACGGATATGGTGAACGAAACTATAAGGGTTCCTTTTTGACTTCGGAACCCTAAAAATGAAGAGAAACCCCATAATATAATAATTATTATATTAATGAGCAAATTGGTAGGTATAAGCAATGATCGCTACAATTTACTTTTCCCTACAAATAAAACTTTTTTTTTTAAATTGTCGCAATTACAGTCCATGTCAAGTAGATTTCAAGCTAATAATGCTAGCTAGCTATTAGTACCTAATGAGTGCAATTCCAAATTAATTTTGGTATTTTCCATAGAGAAATTACGCGCTCCCCTGGGTATTTTCTAATATCTTTCTCAGTAAATTAGAAATGTCAAAATATTATCGTTACTGCGACCGCGGAGCCACTTGGTTCAAAACCGTACCTTAAGCCGCTTTCAAAGTTATTGTTGTCAAATTTTCTATAATGTCCTTCTGGAATTTGTTTCCTTTCAATGCTTTGAAGTTACAAGTTACTTTGAAATAAAGACGGAAGTTACTTGTTCTCCAATTCTAGAAATCGTCGAACCAAATGCTGGTATAGTTATATTCAGTTCCATTTATAGAGAAAAGATGCACTTTTACAATTGGGATAGGTACCTACAAAATTGTCATAATCAATCAAAAGTACGAAATTATAAATTTTACTAGATTTTTCCTTGTTTTCGTCCGCACCGGCTCCCGTACCAGTAAATATATTGCCAGTTTTTAAGTCTAACCATAAGTTTGTAATACAAAAGATTCCATTATAACCTGTGACTTGGAGTCAGAAATCGATTCGAAGTCTGGCACTTTTGTAAAGGTCTTCAATGTAACACTTTTATGATACCATTTACGAATAATCACTAATTACACCCAACTAGTGAAATCTGCTAGTTTCCATCAACTAGTCAAATCAGCAACTCTTTATCAAAAGTCAAAACAGGTGCTTTGTATGAAAATTTGTACTAAATAATGAATTGTCACGTAATTTTTTTTCGTCGTCGTTTCAATACTTTTTATAGTTTATCGTTTTATTAAAAACGAGCTTTAACCCGCGACTTCGTCCGCATAAATTATATACCAGATTTTAAGTCAGATGATAAGTTATCAATCAAAAAAGTTTCATCAAAATCGGTTCAGTAGTTTTTGCGTGATACTCGAACAAACAAACACCCAAACAAACAAACAAACAAATAAACAAACAAACAAACAAACGAACAAACAAACAAACAGACAGACAAAAAATCCAAAAATTGATGATTTGGAATCAGGGACAGGTAAAAACAATGTCGTAATTTTTTTTTGTAAATATCTTCAATGTACACACATATTTCTGTTACAGTTTTATAATTATTAAAAATTAAAAATAGTATTCTAGCTACAGAGTTAGGTACTGAAAATGTATGTTTAGCATTATTTTCAAACGTATTTTTTATGAGAAAATAGAACTAAAATATATTTGATGCAGTCAACTCCCCAATTCTCGTTGCGGGTTCAGCATATAGACAGTAGGTCAGTTAGGTATGTTTTATCTATTACGTAAGCTTTGTAATGCTCTCGTTACTATCAAACTACCTGAATATTTTTTAGGGTTTCGTATCCAAAAGGTGAAAACGGGACCCTATTACTAAGCCTAAGTTGTCCGTCCGTACGTCTATCCATCCGTCCGTTCATCCATCCATCCGTCTATCTGTCTGTCCTAACTATTAGGGCTGTAACTTTTGACCTATAACAGGCCTGTCTCAGCTGTGGAGTGTCCACAGCTCAGGTAAGTTTGACAGCCGGACACCTCCGAGGTGTAAATCGCAATAGGTTGCCACTCACCCCTCGGTGGTCACCAAAAAGATTAAAATAAGGTACAGCTTGGCCAAAAACGCCACTGTCGCTTTACATTGCAACACTACACTTCAACCTAAACTATTTTGATACTTGCTGTATTTACTCCAAAAGTTTATGCAAAACGTTATCTATATTTAGCTAAATTTAGCTCTGGCAGCTGCGAGGCTAGTACGTCAACCCGCGATAGCGGCATTTAACATATCCATCTGTAAAATTTAGTATTTTATCTCGTTCGATCGCGCGCAAATAGAAAGAGAGCGGAAGCGTGATAGCGCTGTATCACGCTACCGCGGGTTGGCGTACCTACTAGCCCCGCAGCTAAATTTTACTCCTTGCAGAAAATTTAAATTTATGCAACTGCATGGCTAGCATGGCAGCGAGATATAGAACTATCACACCTTCACTATCTTTCTATTTACGCACGAACCAGCGAGATAAAAGGAATGATATAGCCGTATCACGTGCAACATGCTATGCCTTCTGTATTCTAGAAGAAAATAATGAAAACGCATAATAATATGGAAGTAATAAATACACTTTATTTTGTACTTTCAAATTATTTGTTTCTGAATTTTATCAGTATACGATTGTCATATTTTCGAAGGTCCGATATTTGCATTTCTTCTTTTTACCATTTCCATTTCCTAGCATGGCAGTTTTTAATTTATCGATGCATTTCGGGCGGATTAATTTTGCGGTTTAAATGTTTTCCTGAAAACAATAGAGAAAAACCATAAAAAAGCAATCGAAAAAATGTTTGTCGCTGTTAAGATAAACTAAGCAAAACAAAAAATATCACATGCGAGAATGACATGCGACGGTCAAAATTATGCGGTCGACGCATACCTACTTAAAATATGTACAATTTGGAACCACGTGCAACCCAAACTCGAAAGGAAATCCCCTAAATGATTATCTTTCAGATGATAACTTACGATAATTGATATAATTTATTGACCACTATTGTTAAAATGCAATATTAGAGTAAATAAATACCTACCATATCAGCTAATCGCTTGTAAATAACATACAATTTGTTCGAAGTTTCCCAGCATGATATACCTCCAAACGTAACAGAAAATAACATACTGAATTACTAGACTAGCACCACTTTTTGTTGCTTTATCCATTTGAAATAATAATAAGGACAAAACTAAAGATTTTACGGTAAATTTTGATTTGAAACGCATAAAACTGCACTCGATGTTTGACAGTTTGACGTTTTCCATGATGTCATGATAATTAAAAAAGTTTAGTTCCGATCGTAGAAAAATTCTTCGTCTATGACTTGCCGTCATTTTGTGAGTACTGAAAACCCTAGCGATGTCACGCTGTCAGCACGTTAAAGAATGAAAGAAGGAGACTTTGTAAAGGAAGCTGTCATGCCTAATGATTCGGTTCATTTTTGTTTGCACGCGCGCCGTTGTGACAGTTGGTAGGTTATTCGCGAGTTGTACGATAGGACGGGTGCGAATAACTTTGCACCTTATTGCTGTAACGAGAGAGTCGTTATTTATTTAAATCTGTTTTCGAAGTGATCCTTCTGTACGGGTAGTACTAGTATTTATTCTGTGCCTATAATTGCTAGACACATTAAATTTTCACAGAATGTGCGTTATTAAGGCGGATTTGCTAACAATTAATAAAAATGTCAAAAATTTTTAATCTAAAGGGGGGGTCTTCATACAAGAAACTAGTTTTAATCAATATTTTTTTCTTCTCGCTGTATCGTAAAAACGGTAATACATACAAGCGTCAAACTTGGTGTGATTACAGAGCAAACTCTACAATATAACAACAAATAATAAAAACGGCCAAGTGAGAGTCGGTCTCACGCTAAACGTCCCGGAGAAAATGTTGTGTGGTATGTTGTGATCCAGAACCTTCGGTGCGCGAGTAGCCCGACACGCACTTGACCGGTTTTTATTGTTATCTTCGAAGCTCCTTTTTAGCACCATTCATTCAAAAAACTTTTCAGAAAGAACGTTGAATTTCCTCAACGTTTCTCCATTTGGAGGTGCTCCAAGCTTTTATTGCTCGAATCGAAGATTTCTGTTGCCTTTAAATGGAACAAGACCTTTTTAAATTGTATTAACCTTCTTGAACTAGGTTACTACTTTTAGTTGGGAGACGCTTTTGAGAATAGATTGACGATTTTTAACAACGTTGAGGTACGACTCTTATTGAGTAGGACAAAGGACTGATAAGGAAGGAAGGTAGTTCATATGAAAGGACAATTCTTGAGCCAGGAATGAAAAATATTAAAAAGAAGAATTAGTTGCCTACGGCGAATTGACACTACTGTAGTACTAATAGCACAGCCCGGACACTGCATACAAAAATTTGAAATTGACATGATGACGTCAGCACATGCGAAAGTAACGAGTAACCAGTGTGAGGTAACCAGAGGGCGATAGAGGGGGTGAGGTAAAAAGTTGGTGGGAGGAAGGGAGTGTCCGTACTGTATCTAGTAATAGATACTCTTTCTTATACTGTGCTTATTTGTGTTAGTTTTTATGCGCAATTTGTATTCAATTCAATTAAATTCAATTCAGTATTAATACATGGCATGTCGTTCATGCGGATTTGAACCCAAACCCTCATGATTGAGTGTCTCTTATAATAACTCTGACGTTCTCTACGCGCCACCGACAATCAATTTTTTTAGTTTTCTGTACCAAAATTGGCAAAACGGAACACTTATGGAATCAGCTCGGTGTCTGCCCGTCCGTCCATCCATCCGTCCGTTAAATGTGACTAGATAATTTGTAAGATATTTATTTATTTATGAACTTAAAAGCTAAAAATGACCATTACCTTGTTCTAGGATACGGCATCATCCTTCTCAAGATCCCTTCGTCTCCGGCAACACACTGTACGCTCCACACGACAGTTGGCTGCATTGGGGATGACGAATGCACGGCGAAGAGCCACAGCATCATCAGGTTGCTGGGACCTGTCAGAGATGTGATCGTGCGGCCTGCTAGACATCATTACAGGCCTGGGGAGACAAGTAAGTGGATTTTGTTATTTTTCTGTTAGAAATTAATGTTAGATGAAGACAAGTTTTCAAGTAGGTACTAGTAGGTACTACCAATCTCACTCAGAATATTGAGTAGTACAATATCTCAAATCAAGCTTTTGGATAGCTTTTAAATACAATACTACTCCGTCCAAATTGCAGAATGTTTTGTGAAAAACTTGAAGTTGTTTTCCATGAACCAAAAAGTTGAAATTACTTTGTTTAATTTGTAATATTGTCATTGCTATATATTGCTAATAATGCCCAGATGAATAATAAATCTGTATTTACTCTCCTCTTTCGAGAAGATTAAATTTGGAAGTCTGTTAAACTCTACACGTATCACACTAGCACTACTGGACTGCTCTCTTAAACCACAAACAACATATTATGAAGGTACCTATCTTAACCGACCTCTCTTGATAAATGGACCTACAACAAATAATATAACCAGCTACAGCTGCGATGTTTTAAAGATATCACCAGGCTTGGGACGCCTCCGGTTGACCCTAGTTGAGGAGAGACTTTTCAAAAGGCCGTATTTCCATGTTTTATTTTGAGAGCAAGTTTCGACGGAATCTAGTTGGCAAGGCTAAATAGAACCTATTTAGAACCTATTTACGTCAATAGAACGATACAGAAAGCCTTATTTCCTATCTAAAAATGGATATCAATACAGGTATTTCTATCAAAAAGGCGTAATTCCATATATGAACAAAGTTTTTGAATATTTTTTCTAAATGGAAATACGGCCTTTTGAAAAGTCACTCCTCAGTTGTCCCAATCTTGGAGAGCAGCTCCTTATTTCATATCCAATCGAATAATCTTATACCTCAATTGCTGTTTTCTAACTTGAATTATTAACAACTTTTGATAAGGGATTGTTAGTTATTCCAGAAACAGATGTTATTCTGGCTAGTAGCAGCGTACTAATTGGCTGTTATTCCGAACCAGGATTTCCGAGAAATACAACAACAAATTATGTACTCAGGTCAGTCCACCTGATACGTTCGTCTGACCGAAATATTCATTTAGAGATATTATCTTGATTAAATCAATGACAGTTTTTCTTTTGGCACGTTCATCAGAAGTTATTTTTAAAAAATACCTATTTAAAGTTTCATTTTTATTTTGCTAAAAGTAAGATACGATCAACGATACAATCTAGTCTATAAACGAAGCGTCTGAAAATCCAGAAGAAAATACATTTACTTTTCGTGAAATAAAACAAAACAGCCTAAAGGCATTCCGAAGTTAGGCAGGTGTTGAAATTCCTACTCCTGAATTTGTGATGGAGGGATATAACTCACCACTTCGACTTCCACCGAATACACTTTCGACTTTCAACGAAAGTTCATTCGTGCATGCAAAAACATTATCGAAAGGAGTTTCGGCCAGAGATTCTCAAACTGTGGTACCAAAAAGATTTACTCTGTTTATACGCTACAGTTTTCTCGCAGAAGCACGCACATATATTCAGTACGAAACAACATTTTCGTGTAGCCGACGTAAATGGAGATATAGGACTTTTAGCGGTGCCCAAACAGGATATAAATATGCGACCAGCATTGTATGAGACATCGTGAACGAATTGAGAGTAAACACTGAGTGAAAATCTGAAATAAGGGATCTTGAATATGTTGCGCCAAACGTTACGAACCTCAAAATAAGAGCTCTATTACACTATTAGCATCTTCTTCCGATCGTTTGGGCAGCAAGCCCTGGTGTCAGAGTTTTTTCAGACCGCCTTACGGCCTCTGACGTGGATTTTATGTAACAACTACTACCACTAGAGATAGTAGCTTAACGTGCGAACCGAAGCACGGAATATCTTTCTTTTCAGACAGTCAGGTGATTCAGTTCAGTAGTGACTTTTTGCGTAATTAAAAGTGATTTACCTACTTACTACGTACCTACGAACAAAGTTTGAGAGCCGCTTTTTTCGACCTTACCTCCCTAACTTGTTGGACCACTAACAACTTTCCTTTATTGTATAACTTGGGACTTCACCGTGCTACTTTGTACTTCGTAATTAATTACACAGCAGAGTCTATACATTTCGACCAACTGCTTTCAACAGTTTAGGTATAAATTAACTTTCCAGTGCTGCGGAATTTATAGCTGCTATTTCGGTTTGGTCGATTCTTTGAACTGAAACTAATTAATTTAAGTGGCAGTTTTCTTCGATCTCACATTAAATTTGTCAAGGCAATTATTAGATTGAAATCTGGCATTATTACGTCTGCAATGCTATGAGCATTCTTAGCGAAGCAAACTGTGCTGAAAATATTTGAATAGTTCAGTTGAAGAAATGAGCCACTAATCTGCTTCCGTGGTCTAATGGTTAAGAGGTACGGAGGATACGGAGGTCGTGGGTTCGATTTCTACGGGGGACACCTAGTGATATGTCACTTTGTGCGTTTTTCCCCAGTTGGTTAGGACATTGCAGGCTGAATCACCTGAATGTCTGAAAAGCATAATGATTCCGTGCTTCGGACACGCTTAGCCGTTTTTTCCGGCTACTATCTCTGGTGGTAGTAGTCGTTACATTAAAACCACGTCAGAGGCCGTAAGGCGGTCTGAAAAAACTCCGACACCAGGGCTCTGCCCACACGATAAGCAAGAACGGATCTGCCACCGCGTAGATTTGTAATGTGGGTCGCAAACTTAAGATAACTTTGTCGCATAGAAACAAAGTTTGATTTGGTGGTATGGTATCTATAAATTAATCAAACCCTATATAATTTTGTAGACACGATCTAAAAATTAATATTAATAGGGGCTATGGTTTTTCAGTTCTCCGGTACTAGTAAACGCAAAACTAGAAAATAGTTTGTTAAGAATAATAATAAATAATAATATATTTATAGTTTCAAAATCTTGATACTACAGTAAACTCACATTAGAATAATATTTTTCACGTTTGTTCAGCCTTTGTTAGAACAAAACATCAAAATAACAAAGAGCATCATAAAACACGTATAATTACTTTTGGCAATAAATTATTTGTCGTAAAAACGCTGTAAAAGTCATACATAACGGACACTGAACCTGTATTTCAATAATGATGATCAAGCAGTAGCGTTAGTAGCTACATATTATGCTGGATTGGACATACTCGTACAAGAAAGACCGTGTGCTACATGGTGACTCAAGAGTTCTATACGTGTGAATATCGTCATTAAAGCATACGTAATTATCTCATAAAATAAGATATTCAAGTCCCTGCTTAGTTACCTGGTAATTTCATTCTGTAGTCCTGACTTGTCTATATGATACAGATTTTCTTTCTAATAATGGAGATGCGTAAAATATTCCCCGAGGGAGTAGTCAGAGATATTCTGAAACCTCAGAACATCCACGTTTCACTAGTAGTACCGAAACGTGACGGGGCCTGCCAGCTCGTATTACTAAACAAAACTCCAACGCTAGCGGCCTTAAGAGGCCTAAGAGGCTTAAACGTCATCTGTTAGAGATATTCTGAAACCTCAGAACATCCACGTTTCACTAGTAGTACCGAAACGTGACGGGGCCTGCCAGCTCGTATTACTAAACAAAACTCCAACGCTAGCGGCCTTAAGAGGCCTAGGAGGCTTAAACGTCATCTGTTAAGATGACGTTTAAGTATCCGTTTGACGTTACTTAAGAGCCTATGAAAGTTGAGATGCCTGGGGATCAGCTGCGGTCAGACAGTACACTTCAACATCATTCAAAGCCTGATTACACTGCCATTTTCTTTCTGAGTACATATTTTCTTGAGATCAAGTATACAACTAGTCAAGCCTGATCACCATCACCAACTACACTCTCAATCCACCCAATGCTGGGAATAGACTTCCATTTAAATAAAATAAAATAAATAAATATCTTGGACAATGTCACACAAATTATCTAGTCACATTTAAAGTACCAGAATTTAGCCTGGACTTGTATTACGATGACTATGTATATATAGAAACATCCATGACTCGGGTTCATTTGTTGATGGAAGTTCTTATTTATCAAGCGTGTTTTAACCGTCCACTTTATCATAGTGTCAGTACTGCTTGATTCGTGTATCGTGCCTGAATCGAATATCTCCTGTTTATGTTTCTCCCCTGTCATTAATTTCTGCTCAACTTTGTGTAGCTTTTACAACAGAGTTTTATGTTCCTAAATACGGCGTAGATGTTTCTATAAAGATACTTAAATTAATGAAATTGTTAACTTTACCGTCTACTTAGAATAATGATGATATTATCTGGTACTTATTAAGAAAATACAGAGTGATAAAAAGTTGTTTGACAAAGACGAGGTAGAGGAAAATGTTCGCGCTTATTTTATAGAATATTTGCGATAAACTATTTTTATTATATTATTATACATTCTGTGAATATATAAATGCGTTACATATTTAACATACTCCATCAAACTGAAAAAAAAAACATTCTGGACCCTAAATAAAAAAAAAGAATTGATCTTATGGAATACGTAACTGTTTTTTCGCGGTTTCATTTAAACAGACAAGCATTAAAGTTTGCATTTTGTTGAACTATGTTTTCACTTTTGGTTGCAATTCTGAGAAACCATAGTTTAATCTAGTAAACACCATTACTATTATTGTAAATGTTGAAAATAAAAATACTCGACGTTGCGCGTTGTAAAGAAGGACGAATGGAAATCATCTAGTAAACTTGGCGGCGAATGGCGATATAGAATACAGAAATATATTTAAAAATACAATAATTTTCTCTAAATTATTATAGTATATGAATTAGATTATAGTATGTTATTATAGTTAAGGATTTGAGTTAAGGATTTTCGAAGTTGACTTCGAACGTAGGCTCTCAACCAACTCACCTATTGGGTCCTTTATTCCACTACCTGATAAAAGTATATATTATGTCTATATCAGGTTTCACTTAATAATAATTGTTGTTACAGTAACCTTCTGGATTCTCGCCCTGGATCACGATTTGCGTTTGGTTCGCGGCGAGATCTCTTACGTCGCGCTCAGCGATCCAGCAGGAACCAAAGTCGCCATCTGGGATCAACTTTCTATGGATGAGGGTGAGTCAAATTATCAATTTAATTATTTTTATTTATAACTTGTGTGTTTGTAGCTTAATCCAAATTAATACAGTCATCATCATCATCAGCCTATCATCGTCCACTGCTGAACATAGGCCTCTCCCAAGGCGCGCCACAAAACTCAAATAAAATAAAAATATATATATATAAACGGTCGAATTGAAAAACCTCCAGCCTCCTTTTTTGAAGTCGGTTAAAAATTTAATTAATACAGTATTCTCATTAAAATAAAACTATTTTGTGAGACTGTTTGAACGGTTATTTACTAAGACATAAAAAAATTCTGATTGAATGTCGGACTAAATACGCATTCAATGTTGTCATCATCATCATCATCTCAGCCGATGGATGGCGTCCACTGCTGGACATAGGCCTCCCCCAAGGATCGCCATAACGATACGGGTCCTGCGCTGCCCTCATCCAACGTTTTCCCGCCGATTTCACCAGGCGCCTGGTGAAAGCGGCGGGATTCATTGTTGTACTAGGTAATTAATCCAATTACGTATTAGACGCAACACAACTTTTATTTCTAGCTTTCAGTTCATTGAACTCGTGGACATTTACATAATGTTCAATAGCAAAAGTGAATGAACTATAACGAAATTTTAATTAATAAAACAAATCAATATTTTACAAAGTTAAAGATTTGTTATGAAAGAGCGTTAATTTAACTTTATCTAAAATGAACATTAAAATTAAATTACTAGCTCAAATATACAATCAGGTAATAATTTTGAAACACCTTTCATTTACTTTTAATGTTGACAATGCATAACCAATAAAATAATCTAAACAAACCCCAAATAGTTCCTAGATCCTAAATTGTTACTCTCCACAATACTAATATAGGAGCCACAAACCTAACCACTGGAAGCGATTTTCCACAAGTCACAAGTTCACAATCGACCTTTGAGACGCAATATGTTTCCGATTCCATTTGTATAGCTTTTGTAACAATACCTAACGGTTTATAATTATTATAATACAGATACTTTGATATAATACAGGATTCCAGAAATACCTTTAGATATACTAACGATTTGTTGACAAAATGTCTTGCCCAGCAACTAAACACACTACATTAGTTTAGTTAATAAAATAATTAACATAAATTTAAGGTCAAGAAAATAGATTTAAAGAGTAAATAAATAATAATAAATATCAATTTATTTTCACCACAACTTTTGATCTATTATGAAATTACAATGTAATAGCACATAACAGCTACAAAAAGTCGTGGTGGTCTGGTGCCTGTAATAGACAGCAAATAGTAAATATCTTGGAAATTGTCACACAAATCTAGCCATATTTAAATTACGAGAATCTAGCTTGAACAGACAACGAAATGGAATACATATAATGTAGATACAAACATCCCTGACTCGGATACAAAATATATTCATATTCATCATTCTAATATTTTTCCTAACGGGCTTCTAAGCTTACGGGACTCGAACCTGCGACTCTAAGACAGCAGGCAGGTTCACTGCGGACTACAGCTTGGGCCGTCAAGTTAAATCTTGATAGATTCGAATTAGACATAAAACGACATTTTTATTAGCAAGATCTACTAAAATTAATAGTTACTACATGTTATTACAAAATTTCAATTAAAACCACAAAATATTTCTTTCCAAGATGATACGCTGAAAAAGAAATTCCAGTACATAATTATGTGAGGTCTATCAATCCACATTGAGCACGCGTGGTGGACTAATGGACATACACCCTCCCTGAGGGTATGCCTGTGCCCTGCAGTGAGGCGTACATAGGCTAATGATGAAGTATGATGACGACCCATTTACTAATTCAATCGTTTTAACAACTAAAGATCAAAACAAAAGTAGAATCAAACCTTTTCAAACTCGGTCAAAAATTTGTTTTCCTAGCCATCCCGACGTCGAATTTCCATACAAAGCTTATCCCTAGTGGGATCACGTTCCGTAAACAACACCTCTGTACCCATGGGTGGAGAGATCTTTTTCAGTTTAAGTGCATTCTCTTGTAGCATCAGAGATACGAGGCCTTTCTTAGAATTTTACAGATTTAATCTCCGAACCAACAAAGTTTTATTTGCAGATCTATTAAATTTTTTGTTTTTATATTGTGTTAATTTAATTTTTCTGAACCCCAAAACTCAGGGTATAATCGTATTTTTTAAATACATATACTTTATTTTGGGGTTCAGGGCTTCAAAATCATTTTCTGTAGTTTTTTCTGCTCAATAAACATATTTTATTTCTTTATTTATTTATTTAATTATCTCGGATCTATCACCTTTGGATGGCTTACGTGGGGTTACAGGTCCAGCACTGACTGTAATTTGTTGAGAACTACACTCACCACTATAACTATTTCCACTAATCGTGGTATCTCTAAATGAATTAGTATTGCTACGAAGAATATGTTTATCATCATCTTTATAATAAGGATCCCTGTGGAGGATTGGGCACGCGTCCCGGACTAACGCCGTATAGAAAAGCACTCATGAAAAACTTTCAAGATACGATACTGACTGGCAGACGAGATAATTTATTATTATATTAATTATTATTTTATTATTGATTTTTTATTTTATTATTACATTGGTCGAGGATACCATGTTGGTTTTACAGCCGTACTCAAAAACATAAAATCCTCTATCCTGAAGTAGTCTGGATTTGACCTAAAACTGACTCCCGTATTCGCAGTCGCTTCCTCGAACTCTAGAGTCGACTCAACCTCAGTCCAAAAATTCCTCAACTCATCCTCAAGATTTGTATTCTCAGTCATAATCTCGAGGTTCCTCCACTGGAATTTGAAGTACTTTTTATGTGGTGTTTAATTACCAAAAGGCATAAAGTATTCCATACTTATGATGTTATTTTAAGCAAAACTATGACACCGATTTTTTTTATAGTTACTACTCTCTGGAATTTGACGTTTCTTTCCTTCACTCGACGGAGCAAATTTCTCGAATCGAGTTCGTTTTTTGTTGACATGCAATATGACTTAGTGGACGTCGACTCGACGAGACAATCTCGAAGAAGCAACTATGAATATGGGTGTTAGACTTTAGAACAAGTCAAGTCTATTTAGATACTTAGAAGTAATGAACTGAAGGAATTCCTAGCAAATTCTTAAGATAATCAAAGTTCTAATTAATTGCGAAAACTTAACAAGAATCTAACCTCTAATCAATGTCTATAGTCAAAGCATAAAGTTAATTAAAGTTGATGTATATTAGCTTAAATGAACTAGCAAACTTAATTTTACTATTCCTATCAAATAAGACATTGCAACTTCAATACCTATTGTAATAGAAGACATTGTTTGAATATTATTTGAATGTGGAATGGCTGCTGTTTCGTGTCAGCATGAACGATATCGTATGAAAATTACTGATGCTGTAGTGGAATTTGCCAGTCAGCTTCAATATTCCTCTTTTCCCTTCTACCTTGAAGTTCTAGTAAAACATTGTTATCAAGTGACGTTAGGGAAGTCGCAAATGAGTTTACAAGTGTGTGAGTTTATAAAGAATTTTCAATTGGAGGCAATAAACACAATGTAAGAAAGTGTAACAGTAATTAATTTCAGCTCTGCACTGTCGTTCTAACACAAACACTCGCCACAAATGGCTTCAATTGTACAAGTACCCTCTTTGCAGCCAATCTGTGTAAATCAAGGCTGGGAGAGGGGATAGGGTTGTCAACTGCTGCGTTCTTCCTTTGTAAATTAAAAGTTGAATTTACAATTAACATTTATAAAGAGAACCTTCATGTATACCTACTTATTTAATCTTTTGGCCTCTGTTAGAGATGACAACCCCTTATTTATTTAATATTAATATTAATATCACTCTAAATAGGTTGTAAATAGCATAAAAAAGAAATTAGAAGCGGTTATCCTCAACAACCAAGACTTGTTCAAACATTGTTTTTGCCAACTTTACACAAGTAGCAACCCTAAAAAACGAGCGAGTTGCATTGGCAGTCGCAGAACAATCTTCGTCTAATTGCGAAGTAGCTTTTCGTTATTGCTTCTGTATTCAGAAGTGGGTGGGAAACTTTAAGGTACAAATGAGCACTCGGAACTTTTGTTTCTTACGAAAACTGGTAGTTGAATGGTAGCGAAACATTTTGAAGGAAGTTAGTGAGAGTAACTTTTTATGCACTCAATTATTTTTGTTTGTTACGGGATTTCGCTGAAATTCATTATTCAAATACTAAGTAACCTATAATATTAATTTAAGGAAATCATTTGAACTCATAAATAATCGACATTTGAAGCTTTGAGCAGACGTGAAATTTAGGAGTTGCCCTGCGAAATAAACACAAGGTCTACAGTTTTTATTTGGGATATAAAATAGACCGAGTAGAAACGCCACAACTTTTAAAGAAAATCCAGCCCACCTTTTCCCAGTGAGCTTTAACTGTGTGAAACTCTTATTTCCCTTACGCCATGCTCTCCCGGGATCCTTGTAAAAGCCTTTCCATGTCATATCCAATGCCAACCCCTGTCAAATTTTGATAGATTGGATTTGCCCCACACAAGTGATTGACTTATAACTGACAAATATTATTGAGTGTCGTGTTACGTGAGAAAACTACATTTACTTTTGGTATGGAAATGTCGGAATATGTTAAGGTTTGGTTGATTCAATTATTGTCGGTTGTGCAGGCTGATTTGTGGTTTGTATTCTTGGAGCTGACTTGTACGCAGGGCACGGCGTTCGCAAGGCGGCTGTTAAAATGCTGTAAGTGGCACAAAGAGTTTATGCTACGCGTCACTTCTGGCAATAACGCCAGATTGGTGGTGACAGAAAGTATGACGAGAGGATTCGCATGATACCTAGTTCCATGGCACATGACAATGGTATCAAATCTATATTACTATAGCGAGGCTGCGATGGTACCAGTCGATCAGAGGTCTTCTTTCTGGTCACGACCATTGCGCCTGATGCTGATATTGGTGTAGGTAGGTGCTCTCACGCCTGCGATTGAGAGGAATTTCATCGAATTCCCCCTTAGACAATTTATATAGGGACGAGTTACGCGTGTCATTCTACTAAGAAACATTTCTGCCACTTTTGGCGGGGGGCGAGGTAACATGAAATCCGCAACTTTGGATTTTATTCCCTATGAGTTTAGATTCTAATTTTGAATGTTAAAAATCATGAGAAGTAGTCTCGTGTGAACACCAAACGTTCTAAGTTCAAAATTATTGTTTCGCTGTTATAGGCTGTCTCGTTTTATGTCATAAGGTATAAAATTGGGTGTAATTGCACAAGATCAATTGTTCTTATACCGTGGCGGAGGGGAAATGCTACCGCAAGGCGAGTCCCTATATAAATTGTCTCAGAATTCCCCTTATATTGTCGAGATACTCGGAAAGTATCCTGCAACAGTTAAAATCATGTTGATTTGATGAAAAATAGTCTTCCGAATGATCTACTGTGTATTATGTTGGAGATCTTAAACGTCACATTGTGTGCATACTTAAACCGAAATGTGGTTTATTTACAGTATGTTTGGCTACGGGTTTGAGGAATATACTTCAAAAGCATAATAATTATGCTTATGATAACTTTAAAAGTAAAAGTTAAATAAAACTATTCTCTGTTATAAAATGTCAAGCTATAATTAGTTTCAAATTTAATGTTACAAAGCGAAATAAATAAAATAAGGTAATAATCACAAAATTGACGTCACAATCCTGTCACCAAGTGAGACGGGTTCCTACATTTTGATTAATTACATTACGAGACTCTCTTAAAGTTAGTCCTGCTTATGACGTCCCATAAATCAAGCCATTTGAATACTTACGTCCTACACACAAGAGTCTGGTCAAGAGAATTGAATGAACTGCGAAAGTGACATGTCATACATAACAGAAGGCAAAAACTTTGGGAGTGTCCTCACGCATCACACGTTCGCCCTTATTACGTTGCATTACGGTTGGTTAGGTTACACTTCTAACACGGGTTGGTTTGTTTTTGGGATTTGCAACTCTTTGATCTTCGAATTTGGATCTGTTGTAGCTTAGAATAGGTAAATATTTGAGTAGTAGAAAGTGAAAAAGTTGGAGCGGTAGGCAGTGATCTTGGTGATGATCACATAGGTAGTACCAGTACTCTATGTTTTACCTACTGTCTTGAGACATGGGTTAAGTTTTTTCAGCTGAATACTCGCATAGCAGCCACAGCACCAAACTGCAGCCTCAATTTTTCATACATCGTGATTCCCTAAAAGAAAACTTGACCGCGTTTTTCCAAACCTTCCTTATAATTGATCATCATCATATCAGCCAATAGATGAAAGACGTCTACTGCTGGACATAAGCCTTCCCCAAGGATCGCCACAACGACTGGTCCTCAACCAACGAGTTTGTCGCCACTAGGTCGTCGGTCCATCTTGTCGGAGCTTACCCAAGCTGTGCCTTCCGGTATGCGACCGTGACTCGCGAAAAGTTCAATTATGACACCTTTTGTGACACGTACACGAAATAAGTGAGGATTGAAGGCAAATCAGGATACTGCACAAATTATAAATTATAATATTATAAGTAGGTAGGTACTGTGTAGGAAAGGAGATATCTTTCAATTTATGTCAGTTGCACTGGACGCTGTGTCGTCACAAATTTAATAAACGCCTGAATGGAACGTTAAAAATGTACGACGTAATAAAATATTCATAAAACGTAAGACTTCGTAATTCATAAAACAGGTTTTTCGTTTCTGTAGCTTAGTATGAGCACAGTAAATAGAAAGAGTGTGAATTTAATACTGATTTTTCGTAGTCGATATTTTCTTTGTCGTAGTATCGATTGTATATTTTATATTATATAGCAAAAAGGTTTAAAATAAATAAAATAGCAATCCAGCATATCAATCGTTAACAAAAATTGTTCAATTTCTACTCTTTTGCACCGAAATAAGAAGGGACAATGTCCAGAGTGTTACCCTTGAAGTTTTGTCGACTATAATGAAATCAGGGCTGTCCGATTCAATTTGTTTATAATAAACCTACACACTTATACTTTTTACCTACCTCTTTACGACTCGAAGTCCCAAATTCTAACCCTATGCTCTTTATACCAACAGGTGTTCGAAAACTCAGCGCAGTGCTCGCTTCTGGCGCTCGATCAGGCACATGGAGAATCGAAGCTCGCTGCGGCGGTGGTTCAGCAAGGGTCGACCTGAACGTTGGCTCTGGGAGTGGCAACTCGGCACCAGCGGCTCCTGCTGCTGAACAGCATTATGTGGAACTGAGGTTTGCTGATAGCATGAGGAGGAGGTACAAGCCTGGACTGCCTTTTGTTGGGAGGGTAAGTGCACAATCAATCTATCAGAACAATGTAGGTACACAAAAGAGTAATGCCATATGTATTTTTTTGTATATTTGTATTTTTGCGTGTACAACTGCTTCGTTAGTTTTTGGCCGAAGAGAAGATGCGGTCAGAAGCTTTATAGTTCGACAAGTGTGTTTTATGTTATTATAACTGACAACCAAAACCAAACAATGAAAGTTTTACCTATAAGCAAAAGAAATATCGATCATAAACATGAACATAATATAAATAGCTTCATGGTAATAAATGAGACACTTAAAAATTAAGACCTATTTTGCAAATTCTCGAATACAGTTTCTATGTTCCTTTTGATTTGAGTAATTTTGTTGGAACAAAAACTATTATTGTTACATATCTTTTTGTAACAATAACCATTTTGCGATTTCCAATAATAAGATTTATAAATGAGTAGAAGTAGATGAAAAAACTGTCGCAAGATTTGAGACAAACACTATAGCCATAAACAAACAAACAAATATGCGAAGTGAAGCTAAATAAAACTGTTCAAAAAATGTTGATCTGGTATTTGATCTGATAATTGCTTTTCGTACAAAAACATTTTATAATAAAAAGGTCAAAAAATCTCAGTCCGTAGCTTCCGTAACTTAATTCTAGTTAGAGTCCGTATTTTAGATCTAACCGTTACCTACTGCTCCAGCTCTAAAGAGCTCCCATTTTTACTGAAGTGATTTCCATTTTTCGTTCGGTCGTGTAAAACTTTTTCTCTACTAAAGATTTTTTTTAGCAAAAGAGTTTTCACGAGTCATTTGAGACTGAATTGGAATAAAAATCGTGAGCTATTAAAATAACTTGACTATTTTTGAAAGGCACCCACGTTCTAATCTCCCTGTTAGCCTTTCAATAATGAAGGGTACAAGAGATGGACCAGTTTCTACGAAGCCAGTATTACTAGTGGGTGATTTGATTACTGATTAGTAAATCAAATTAAAGATTGAAAAAACTTCGGACGCGGCTTCAGCCCGCAACCTACCGCAACAGGGATGTGCTTTCATCCAATTAAGCTACCAAGCCATTACCTCAGTAGCTCAAATTCTTCAAAGGTCGTGGAATTTATTGCCATTCGTAAATGGTTAAATTTTTGAAGTGAAAACTTCTTTATTCGTGTTGGCATCAACTTTAATATATGGCAGTGAGAGTTGGGTATGGCAGAAGAAGCATGAATCTAGAATAAATGCTGTTGAAAGGCGGTCCCTGCGCAGTATGTGTGGTGTGACTTTGAAGTACCGGATACGGAATAGTGTGATTAGATAAAGATGTGGTCTGAAAGAAGATGTAGTGACCAAGATTGAAAAAGGCATGTTGAGGTGGTTTGGCCATGTAGAAAAAATGTGTGAAAGTAGGTTGACGTATGAAATTTACAAGGCAAGTGTGAATGGAATGGTTGAAAAGGGTCGCCCTAGGCGCACGTACGCTGACCAAATCGGATGCATACTGAAGAAGGGCCAAATAAAATGTACCCGGAACCGACGAGCTTGTATGAAGAGACTAATGGATGTTGAGGAGGCGAGAGATGCGTGTCAGAATCGTTGCATGTGGCGATCTGTTGTCTCTGCCTACCCCAGTAGTGGGACATAGGCGTGAGCATATGTATGTATGTATGTAAAACTTCTTTAGTGGCGTTGTGCACTTTTTGGTATGGGTAAAAAATTTTAAACTCGCATCAGGACCGTGACGTCACCCTGACCTGATCGAAAATTGGTCAGACATATCCCCGCTCTCTTTCTACCGCGCCCCGAAAATGTTTGCCCGTTCCTGCTGTTTCGTTTAAGCGGCATAAATTGTCATGTTGCAATAAATGAATATTGTATTTTACCACATAAATGATAGTACTTTTATATTGATAATTAAAGCAATTCGTGCGAAATTATTCAAGTTTTCACTTCTCTCGGCACTCCCGGTGTGCAACCCGTAGTTTCTCAACCTTTAAGTATTTTACTTATATGTGCTTTTTAAAACTGAACTCTATCGCAGTATAATAAAGAGTATCTAGTTACTACATACAGTACGGACACTCTCTACACGCCACCAATTTTAACCTCACTCCGCTTTATAGGAAGCGTAGTGGATAATGTAGGCAATAACGTATTCCTGTCTCGCTCGCACTAACCCAGTATCGTACATGCGTAAGCATGAAATTGAAAAATTTACAGGAGGAAGAATCTTTCCCATTTGATAACGAGTGTCCAAGGTGTGTGTCTATGTCAACCATAGATTTAGCATAGAGCACCTATTGTCAACCCACAGCACGGGCCAAAACAAGATCCTAAAATGCTAAATAGGCTTAAGTAGATCCTAATTATGCTACTGTATAGTATAGGTTAATGACCTACTAGAAAATTATAATGTTATTATATGGATCTTTATAAAGTTTAGCTAATTGGGTACGTACGTTTTGAAGTAATGGAACCTTCTAAAGTAATTTTAGTCCATTTAAATTATTCAAAAGCAAGAGAAAATAATTTGATTATGTAGGTGAAGAGGGTGTGGTGATGAGCTCAAAAACAATTTCAAGCTTAATTAAAATGTACGAAAATGGAAAATATTTATGTTAGTGCGTACCGTAAGATAAAACTGAACGTTTGCGAGAAATAAAATCCACGACAAATTTTTTACAGTATCTTTATTTCATTTTCTGTAATGAATTAACACTCTTTTTTTATAACCTTCCAAAATTAAGCAATATACGATCAATAGCGAACGAATGTAAACATATTTCAAGCTTCGGTATACAATGTAGGTATTAAGCTCTTTTACCTACCGGACGATATGCCATGTAACTCATCAATGAGTTTTTCTAACTTATGTACGTAATACCAAATGCTCTCAAACTGTGAAGGATAACATCGTGAGGAAACTTACATACGCTGAAGAAGAAATTCTGACACGTATGTGAAGTCTAACAATCCGTAGATATTGGGAAAGCGTGGTAGCCTATATAAGGCCTTAGGTACACCCTCCTTAAGGGTTTTATAGGCTCAAGATAAAGATGATGACGTAACCAATTAGCTCCATAACCGATTTCAATAAAGTGCGTGTTCGACCACTTATAGTGTAGGGTTCCTATCTTTTATATTGACTCTGCAGAGTTCCCATGGTAAAAAACGGTGTCATCGATTTTTTGTGTGTAGAGTAGACTTCATCCTTCCTTGGATCTGCCGACAATGTCAGTGATAATGTCGGCGGGTCGGCAACTTGTAAGTCAAGGGTCAATTCGCACTAAAAGAGCAGCCGCGAGCACCGAGCAGCTGCGCGGCTGGCTCGCGGCTGCTCTTTGAACTGGGCGCGCGCGACCTCGCGGCTTCTCGAGGATGCTCACGGCTGCCCGCGGCGCCGCGCTGCCGATCTATCGCTGTAAATCAATTTTAACATTTTTAACTTTATTCACTAGTAGAAAATGAAAATATACTGCGCCTGGTATTCTCTTCCGATCACGTGACTGAAGTGCGATTTTTGAAAATCATACGAGCGACTTGGCAGTAGAAAGATGCATAATCTCCATAGTAATTTTGACATTTTCTACTGCCAAGTCGCTCGTATGAAGTATATTATTGTACCATATCTACTGCATTTTGTTATCAAAATTAAAACAATCCAACAAAATCGAATCCACAACGCAGGCTTCGTCAAAACTTCACTCAGTAGTTAGATTCGAAATGCTGGGTAAAATATTGCACCAAAATGCTTCTCCTTCCGCTGTTCGCCGCTGCTCTTTCAGTGTGAATTGATCCTAAGGGCTCTTTCAGACGAGCGACACGTTGCTGTTGCCGTGGGACGCAGAGCGTCGCGCTCATACACTTTACGGTCGTGCGATCCTCCACGACACACGGCGACCGCAAAGTGTCGCTCGTCTGTAAGCGCTCTGATAAGATTGCCACCGACATTTCGCCTGGTAGCCTGCGCGGGTACATGTTGCTGATAAGGTCTTATTCAAACCGAACCCAATATCGGCTACATAGGTATGAAGGTATACTGACATTAATTCACGATCGCAATCTCTATAGGGATATTTGGCGAAAACAGCAAAACATGACTGATGACAATTTATCTTGTATTTGGAAGTATGTCATACAGTTTGAAAGATTAAAAAAAGTATCAATGTTGCATGGTGGAGCGGAGGGGACAAGTTCAAGAGGGTAAGAAACAAACGAGGGCTCGTTAACTCGTAGAGCGCTCCCTGAAACTTTTGATGGCTGCTCCGGTTGGGGGTTGAAGGACAATCATACATCATAGTTGGACATAGTATGGACTAGAGTTAACTATTCAATTGTTTCTTGATGACTAAAGATTATAAATATTTTGGAAATATCTTTCGTCTTCTCTCAGTCAATAATATGAGTACCTGTGCGATCGAGCTTTGCTCGTGAATTTTTATCTCAATAATTATGCTTTCTTGTGACGAAGCTTGACGTGGATTTTTTGACTGTACATCCATTGGACGAAGCATGTTGCCAAATTCAAAATTAATTGTTTAGTAATGGTATGCTCAATATAATACTGCTGTTTTCCAACGCCATCGCAAAAGAAAACAAATTTAGAAATACGTAAACAGACAATTTAATGACGTGATAATTATTAAATTTATTTTACTGTAGGGTAAAGACCGATGATAGTCCATACGGAAGAGAGCTAGCGCCTCAATACTGAGGCCGCGGTTCGATTCCTGGCCTGTACCACTAAGTTCTTCGGAATTTATGTACGGTTGTATTTATCATTTACTAGCTCGGCGGTGAAGGAAAACATCGTGAGGAAACTTGCATTCCCGAGAATGAAAAGAAAATATCATAAGTTCGGAGGTATGCGTAAATATGGGTGAACTTGGGGCGAACACAAAACGACCAGCGCTGGTCTCCGTGTTACAACGACCCTTGCTTGCAATAGCCCAACCACAAATAATAATAAATACTGTAGGGTATACTGTAGGGTGTAAATACATCAGGTGAATTCAAGTCTTAATTTAATTCAATTAATAAGTATTTTTAAAATTCAACCACTTTATTTAAAACGAAGCTCAAAAAATGTACTAAAGAAATTCTTTCCATTTTGCCATCAAAAATCTCTCTTATTTCTAAAGGTGATTAAGAACAATTTTTCATTCATGTCACCAGCGCAAAGTAAATAATTTCTCTCTTGGGTATATCTACATCATTCTTTCGGCGAACTTGGCAGCGTCACAATGTAATAAATTACGAAGGCAGTCTAAGGAAGAGCTTTTATATCGACGTGATTCTCTTCTCTATCTGTTCGTATTATAGCTTTTCTATTCACTTGTATTTATGTAAGGTTACTATGGGAACTACATAATGGAACAATTTTATGAAGCTCTTTCTTTACTTTTGCTTTCTAATCTTCTTATCGTGTGGGCAGAGCCCTGGTGTCAGAGTTTTTTCAGACCGCCTTACGGCGTCCGACGTGGTTTTTATGTAACGACTACTACCACCAGAGGTGGTAGCCGGGACCAACGGTTTAACGTGCCATCCGAAGCATGGAATCATTTTTCTTTTCAGAAAATCAGGTGATTCAGCCTGCAATGTACTAACCAACTGGGGAGAAAAACACAAAGTGACATCTCACTAGGTGTCCCACGTGGGAATCGAACCCACGACCTCCGTGTCGAGAGCCAATCCTCTTAACCATTAGACCACGGAGGCAGTCTGCTTTCTAATAATACGCATAAATAAGAAAATCTTTAACATTCTGGGTTAGACTGAAAATCTTATAAATTCATACGCCTTTTCCTGAAATCTCATGTCGATCTGTATCTCTTAATTCTACTACAAGTAGTTGAAGCCCTCACTTCAGAATAAAAGATACTGGGGTTTTGTAAACACTTTCCAAAGTTTCTGAGGTGGTTCAGACCATAAACTGAACAACTTATTACTATGGGAGCAAACAAGAAATTACAAAAAATTGAAAACCGGCTAGGTGCGAGTAGGGACTCTGGCAATGTTCCGTACTACCCGTTATTTTACATGGGTCGTAGGTATCTTGTGAATCTGTGAAAAGCTACTAGAAGTATTTTGTGAATAATGTACGTTTTAGTGACCTATGGCGCTGTTCTCCAATTAGTAATCATGCGCAAAAGTTTATGTGTGACGAGTATGTAAATATTATAATTATATAGGGTTGATTTCAATGTTGATCCTGCAGAGAAAGTTGTTCAATTTGTCTCATTATTTCCTCAAAAAACCCGTCAGTTTATTAAGAATAACCCTGTATTATTCTGAGGCTTAGTAAAAATGTACAAGCAAAATGTTTTCGTTTGAAAATAAAATCTAAAACCATTCCATAGCTGGATGCATCTGTCTATTGCATGTGGTGTGTGCAGAGCGTTTTGTTTATTTTTTTTAAACTGATACTGATGCATTATGGATGGCAACCAAAAGCCGAGTTAGTTATAAAACACAAATCCCATCGAAAAATATGCGGGAGTACTCTCAATAAATTGATAAAAAGATTCCATAGCTTGGCAAAGGGTTCACATATCCTCGAATAGTCTTTGTATTAAACTTTTTTTACTTTTCGTTCCTTAAAATGTTTGCTTATAATAACTTACACTATAGAAATATATTAGCATTTCATACATAATCGAAATAATTGTTCATTATTATTTTTTATTTGGTATTATTATTTAATCTTAAATAAGTTAACTACAAAAAAAAACGTGTAGTCGACCTACGCCTGTAATAATTTTTTGAGTTTTCACACTGACTGCCTTTAATAATTTGTAAGGGCTTTGACCCTTTATATAAATAACTAAGTTAATAATTTTATAAGGGCTGTGAGCCTTAACATCATGATCCCATCATAATCATCATCAGCCCATACGTCCCACTGCACGTCCCCGGCCTACCCTCAAAGAGAGTGTATGGGTGTTAGTCAACCGCGCGTGCCCAATTGGATTGGTGGACTACACATTACATATCAGGATTTCTACTTCAGTGTATGCAGGTTTCCTCACGATGTTTTCCTCACCGTTTGAGATCATTCGGTTTATGTTATGAAAACTCATCGATTCGAACCGGTACATGATTAAGTGTCCATACATTTCCGTAACGCTCACCATTTCGGCATGAACCCATGAACTGCCGCAATTTCAGTCACAATAGTAAATCAATTTTCACTGCAAAATATCTATGAATTAAAGGTTAGAACGATGTGAAAGAATAAAAATATGTGAAATTGTCAAAACATGTGCTACGCCGTAGCACTATCACTGTGGCATTTTCGTAGTCGTCTAAACCAAAATTCAACTCACAAAATTAAATCAAAGCAAACAAAATTGTCAGACATCTTCATAGATTAAATTACCTACGTTAAAATGACCGCAGTATTTCACATCGGAATCTCTGTCAGCAGGTTTTGGAGTAAAGCCAGGTCGGGTCGACTAAACTTAACGGTTTAATGAAGACTTAAGTCTGAACATTTCGTTTCATTGCTTTTAGGAGCTGCTTAAATTTTTATATATCAGTTAATGGTATTGTTCGTTTTATAAAAGGTTCGTGGTTGTTGTTTAATTATATTATTTTGTTAATAGGATTACGCGTGATTTTGTATTTAAAAGCGTAATGTACTTGTATTTGTGTTTTAATAATCGGATACATACAGTTTAATCACAGTGTAATAAAACTAGTGGTTTAGCTCGGTGGTCACGACAGGTCAATCGTGCGCGGTAAGCGGGGGCTGGGGGGAGCGTGTCCCAGTAGGTACCGACTTACTTGCGCGCGGTACCGACTTTGCCGATCCCCCGCACACCGTACGAGCATAGATCCCCTGCGAACGCTGAGTGCACTACTATACAGGGTGTAACAAAACACTAGTAATACTTAAGGGGGTGCTTCAGACCATCAATCTGAACAACTTTCACTATGGAGCCAACGTCGAGAAAAAATAAAAAAAATGTGCCGTCCCATACATTTGAGTCCAGACGGTACTGCAGTTTTGTATGAAAGAGCGGATTTATTTTTCGCGATCTCGATGTTGGCTCCATAGTGAAAGTTGTTCAGTTTGATGGTCTGAAGCACCCCCTTAAGTATTACTAGGGTGTTTTGTTACACCCTGTATTATAATTTTATTATGCAATTTTCTTTATGGGACCAACATCGAAATCGCGAATATAAACAGCTGTCCCACACATTTGTGTCGAGTAGGATTGCAATTTGTATGGAACATCTGTTTTATTTATTTTTTTATTTGCGCGTTAGTCCCATAGAGAAAACAGTCTAGTCCGAAAGTCAGATCATTCCCTTAAAAATTTCAGCGTATTAATATGATTGTGTTGTATTGTTGTATGTTTCCATTTAAAAAGCCATGATCATGAAGCTTAATTTTGGAATTAGAACAATGTATGTACTATTGGGGACTTTTCCGCCTGACCACTTAAGAAAAAAATCGCATAATTTTGCCCAAAATGTATTGTTAGGAAACTATTATTAATTGGTCTATTCATCAATAGGGCGGGGTAAGACATCGCTTTTATTTTTTAGTATGCAAGCAAAAATGACCCTAGTGGTGGTCAGGCGGAAAAGTCCGCGATAGTACCTACCTACCTACTTACGAGCGTTATTTAATTGTTTATTGTAGATCGAGTATATTCGACCATATCTCCTTTCTGCAAGCCACGACATTAATAGTGAGCATTTTGTTCAAGTATCATTTCCTTCCATCAGGTGGAAGCAATGAGTACGGAGAAGAAGGTACGAGTCCGTGTGAAGCTGTACGATGATAAGACCGACATCTACAGCCAAGACATCGACATGTCGACCGGCGAGGGTGGGTTCATCGTCCCCACTGTCTTAGCCGATGCACCTTACGTCAATTTGCAAGTAAGTGTTTCATAATAGAATCAACATTACTATTAATGGCCTCTATTCGGACTGTGCCACGACTTAACTAAATTTATTCCTGTCACTTTCTAAAATAAGATTAAGAAAAGAGACAGAAAACCAACAGCTGACTTTAGTGCTGTCAAAGTGACGTTACACGCCCAAAAACGCTTTAAATAAGATGGTGTACATTATGATGGCATCTTATTTTGGGCGTGTAACGCCACTTTGACAGCACTAAAGTCAGCTGTTGGTTTTCTGTCTCTTTTCTTAATCTTATTTTAGAAAGTGACAGGAATAAATTTAGTTAATAAGTCGTGGCACAGTCCGAATCGGTACCACTGTTGATTAATAATCAACAGTTATTTTGATTACGTATTACGATTACGATTACGTATTATTACGTATTTGATTTTGTACAGAAGCAGAAAGTGGCTTAGGTAAAAGCTTTATATTTTAGCGTCAACGAAACGTATCGTAAATGGGAAAAAATATCTAGTAGCATGACTGTGACAACCTAGAAAATTGTGTTGTTATAAATCGAATTCTGGTCCGTAGATTTATCTAAAAAATTACAAATAACAAGTTTTCTAGTAAAGTCGGCTAAAATAAATAGTTGTCACATTTATACTAAGTACTTAAGATATTTTTCTCCGTGTTTTTATAAAACAATTTACAGTTTTTATCACAACTTTCATCTTTAATCACAGCAAGATATCATTTGATGCGTAATATCTTGCTAATGACGAGCTGTATACAATTCCCTAATAATTTATAATTGAACCGGCAAGTGATCGCAACTAATTACTGTTTACATGTCAGTATTGTATATTCAGGCAATTAACAGTTTCAACCTCTGTTTATTATAGTAAATAGGAACATTGTCTAACTAATATCTCAAGTTGACACGTTAGGATCTTCGTTTAATTAGTTGTATTGGTTTTGATATGTTTTTCTGGCCACTAAATAAACCCGTTGCATTTGCATGCAGTTTTTATTGGCTGGTTGCTGTGTAGACACTGCAATTTTGCCAATGTCAAGTTATTTGTGATTTTTTGTTTGTTTATCAACAAAAACTCATTTAGAGGTACAAAATTGCGGAACCACGTGGCCAGCCAAACCACGAGCACGACATACATCCGTCCTTGAATCAACTAGCCACACGACACTTAGTTGCGTCCCCAAAAAAAATGGAGTTTCAAGCTTGTAGTGTCTGTGCGAACGCGTAGTGGGGGCAGTTGCCTGCCAGCCTTTGTCGGGTGCGGACGTGCGCGCTCCGCATATACTACCTGCCTAGTGAGCAACAGTAAATGTGTACTTATTTAGCAAACCCTACACGATGCATTTTACGTATGCAAGTTTAAGTAATTTCAAGAAGAGTAAGAAAGGATTTCAATAGTGTATCGAATAAATCAATATAAAAAAACTGCCGCAATTATAAGTCTTTTTGAAAAAGTCCCCACGAAACTTAGCTTTAATTTGAGCAATAATAATAAAAACGGCTTCTTCTGAAACAGTTTCAAATAACGTCTAGAGGAATTTTTCTCAAAAGTTAAAGTTGCTAACGAGCGTAGTAAAAAAGATTTTGAAGAAATATTTTTATTACACTAACGATCAAACTTCTTTACTGCTAAATAATAAAATAATTTGGACTGAATTCTATAGGTATTATAATATTAATTAACTTGAACAAAGCGTGAAAATGTTTTCTTCAGAATCTATAACCTTAAAACATTGGAACATTGTTTGAAGTTGCATTAAAATTAATGACAGATCAAAATGTTTCGTTTCTTATCAAACATTGGAACTGTAACATTTTGAAACTCAAATTTTTCTGACTTATCATAATAATTACGATTTCTGATTTTTAACTGTTCTACCTGCATTTCAATAATTTAATAAAAACTTTAACTCAGCCCCTCTCTAGCATGCCATTTCCGAGAAAACGACAAAAATCCAGACGTGTCTCCGTCTTTTTTACTTTTTACTTTGCGTATGTGAAAGTGAAAGTGAGCGCGCATGACGGATTTCTTGTTTTGTCGCTTAGTCGCGTCTAGCTTGCAGCAGCTTCTGGGTTCGAAAAAAATTGCTTTCCCAAAAAACCGTTTAAACGGGAGTATAATATATAATAATATCTTGGACAATGTCACACAAATTATCTAGTCACATTTAAAGTACCAGAATCTAGTCTGGACTTGTATTATGATGACTAGACAACGATATAGAATACATATATAGATACAAACATCCATGACTCGGGTACAAAAGGACCCAGCAGCAGCAGATGAGCAGTTGATTTGATTTTTGAATGTCAAATCGGCAGTTCATTTGACATTTAAAAATCATACTCTAGGGGTGCGATTTTTGAAAGTCAAATCAGCAGCAGAAAGATGCGTATATGCATACACTTTCAACTGCTGAGTTCAACGTATGAGATTCAAAAATCGCACTCCAGAAGCTCTGCTACGAACACCAACTTATATGTATTTTACACATACATATAGGTACAATTTTAAAATGTATAATTTTATAAAGATTTGTAGATACTCGTATGCCTGGTAACCAATCTTTTCTAAAACATAGATTAATTACTTACTAAACATCTAAATCTCGTAACACCCGAACAATATGTTAAAACTAACACCCGACGGATCCTTTCAGATTGGCCGTTCGCGCCTCAGACCTAATTTAGTTAAATCGTCTCATTAATTGGGCCTCTAGGAACTTGCGAAACTTCGATATCCTGGGATTAGGGGTGCCAAATGACCGGTATAACTCGCTGTGTCAATAGTTTAGGTCCGGATATTACTCTTTGGAAGTTAAAACTTTCTTATCGTCTCAATTATCTATGTACTTACCTAGAAAATACCCAAAGAATTTTGGAATTCAAGAAAAAAATTTTTTTAACAAAAAATGAAAACCGACTTCAAAACTCAAAAAGTAAAAAATAATAAATATTGCAGGCAATGAATTTTACGTTAGCATCTATAAGAATATCATTTTGTTTTATCGAAGTCGCTGTCAAGCCTGTACGAGTCGAGACTGAGCTTGCAGTAATTTTTTGGCTAGGCTTGACACCTACTACAATAAAACAAAATCATATTCTTATAGATGCTAACGTAAAATTCATTGGCTGCAATATTTATTATTTTTTACTTTTTGAGTTTTGAAGTCGGTTTTCATTTTTTGTTAAAAAATTTTTTTTCAAAATTTTCAGTGTTGGTTTTAGATTGGGTTAACATATCCGTTGTACATGTAAAGGGAACATGAACAGGAACACGAATCATTTATTTCAATCGTCGATGATATGCTATAGATCTTTGAGGAGTTCTATTGTCTATCTCCGAAACCCTTTACCAGATCTTCACCAAATTAAAATGGGACCTCCTCTGAAGTATGACCTAAAAGGGAACATGAACACACGAATCATTTATTTCAATCGTCGATGATATGCTATAGATATTTGAGGAGTTCTATTGTCTATCTCCGAAGCCCTTTACCAGATCTTCACCAAATTAAAATGGGACCACCTCTGACGTACGACATGGCAAACCAAAAATTTATCAAAATCGGACTACTCTGTAAAAAGTTATGCGTGTTCATACATAAAACAAAAAAAAACAAAAATTTACGCGTCGACTTGAGAACCTCCTCCGTCTTTTGTTTTACGTCGGTTAAAAATATATCCATGCAATCCCACTTTCAACGTGAATACGTAACCCGTAACCTGCTACAAATAAGGTTCATAAACGAATGCTAGACATAATACACAGAGATTACCTTAACTTTAAGGGTGAACTCAGACCATGGATATAAACAACTTTCCCTAAGGAACATGGGTCGAAAAACGATTTTTTTTGGACCTTCCAAACAAAATTGCGGATCCAAGAACTGTTGGACCACGGCTGGCCCCCATGTAACACACCGGTTGGCGGAAGATCTTTCCTTTTCAAGGGAGGAACCTACCATCTAGTATCTTCACAAACATTTCGTAGAATTTGTACGGAAGTAGTAGTTACATAAAAGAATCCGAACCATTTTTATTGGTTTCTTATTTCTATATTTCTGTTTAATTTGGATTATTTGCGGTTCATGCTTTTTTAGATTAGGTTTTTAAATATCCTATCCGAAAAGGTATATTTTTTTTAATTCTCGAATAAATAGAGCAACATCTTACAATCTTTTCCCACGTCTAAGACAATACTTGTCCGGACTTTAACTCACATTGTCCGGTTTCACCGGATCTTCGTTGCCAACCCTGAGGCGACAGTCGCCGTTCCTTCATAGAATACAAATGGCCAGATTTCGGCTACGTTTGCTTATTGCAGCCAGTTTTGGCGTTAACCCCAACTGAAGTGGGTGATAGAACTTTGTTGGTCGAATTATGTCATAGATAGATATGGTTAGATCCTGATGGATGCAAGGCTTTTGGGATTTAGTTAATGAATACCTATCTTAGTTTCCTAAAATGCTTACAGAATTTTAAGGACAAGATCAGACACCGTAAAACTGAACAATGGGACGAACATGGAAATCAGGTCAAAAAATCTGCTGTTCCATAAAAAACAGCAGATGTTTTTCGTGATTTTGATTTTTAATTGTACAATTTTCTGTATAGGTCGTAGAGAGAGTTGTTCAGTTTAATGGTCTAACCATCTCCTTAAAAAACCGCAGCAATTACGAATATTTCATGATAAATCTTTTTGTATGTGCGCTTGAATGAATTTTAAGAGCAACTGCAAGATGTGAGCTTGATGCTTGAACTTAGTATCACCGATAAGTTATAGATGAAGCTGAGTGTGGAAAATACTTACTTATAAACTAACAATAGGCTTAGTATGTTACTAACAAAATTATGATCTCAGTTGGTCGAAGAAAAAGTTTCCTATTCTATTCTATTGGTACTTATGTAGGAACATAATTCTGTCAAAGAAGAAATAAATTAAGTCTTTTTTAAGTATATTTTGTATTAGAAATTCGCACAACAAACGAAACCTAAAGTAAACCTAAAGCTGCTGCTTGATTCACAGATGTCGACTATAAGTAAGAGTAAGACAGAAAGATAGGAAATATCTTCCAATATGACAGCTTTCTCTGATGAAAAAAGAGTACAAAAGTCGCTTAATCGTACAAAAATAGCCTGCGTAAAAGGGGTAACAGTGTGAAGATAACTTTATAGTAATAAAAAAACCCTTTCATAGTTTTAATCGAGCAAACCAATGCTGACTCCATCATTCATGCATTCACAGCGGAATAATAAATCGCCCGTCATAATGGAAATCGGTTCCAATTTGAAAATACTACTTATGACGTCATGAGAAAAGCAATTATACTGGGTTCAAGAGTGGCTGTGACGTCATCATGCAAATGTCACCGACGGATTGGCAATCCGGCTGAAGTGCTTTTAGGCCTGATAACTATCTTATGAATTATTATGTGAGAGACTATGATGAGCTATAGGACATACTGCTGTGGAGATTGCAGATCGTGATTCACATAAACTGGATAAAACAAAGCGGAGTGCTTTTGTTCTCGGCAAAATCAGATGAAGAAAAATATCGAAGTCCTATCGTAGAAGGAAGATTCTTGGAAGAATGAACAATATTTTTGCTTAGACAATTTAATAGTAAGGACTGGCCTTGCGGTAGCATTTCCCCTCTGCCACGGAATTAGATCAATTAATCTTGCTCATTTACACCCAATTTTATACCTTATCACTAAACGAGACAGCCTATAATAGCGAAACAATAATTTTGAACTTAGAACGTTTGGGGTTCACACGAGACTACTTTTCATGATTTTTAACATTCAAAATTAGAATCTAGTTATAGGGAATAAAATCCAAAGTTGCGGATTTCATGTTACCTCGCCCCCCGCAAAAAGTGGCAGAAAATTTTGATAGGAGAATGACATGCGTTACGCATCCATACTATTAAATTGTCTAAGTATTTTTGTGATACCGAAACCGAAAATACTGTGGATCTATTATATCGGGATATAATTCGGAGCGCGCACCATACAAACGAAGTCTGGTTGTATTTTCAATTCAAGTCAATGAAATTTTTCAAAAACAATATTTTCATGCTTGTATGATGTCAGATTTTAGTTAAAACATAGTTTCAATGCTATGGGATTACTTTAAGATTTGTATGGAAATTTTTGAGGCACTGTAACTTTAAAACTATACATTTTAACGAAAATCTAACAACATACAAGCATAGAGATTAGTTTCTAGATTGTTTGTGAAAATTTTCATTGACTTTAATTGGTTGGTATTGAAAATATAACTGGACTTCATTTGAATGGAGCGCTCTCCGTATTATATCCTCTAATCCTTTGTCATCCTTATCAGACAGTGGCAATCCATTTCAGGTTATAAAACCTCTTTCAGAAATCTTTCTCAGTCGAGTGGTTCTAGTATGAACGCTCATTTAACTAAACACCCGTATGTCATATATTGCGTAATGGATTTGCCTCCTCTCAAATTAGTTGGGTTATTGCCGGACGAACATGAGGCGAATTTTAGTTGGGATTTAATTATTGTGTTCATAGTATGATCGCATTATGTTCAGAGTTTGATTTAATAGGCAAAATAGTTATTTAGGTTTAGTTTCTGGCCGCATCTTCTCTACGGCGCGGCGACAACACGTTCCGACGCGCTGGTAGCTTCAAAAATAGCAAGCTCCTATATTGAATAAATTATTTTTGACTTTGACTTGACTTTGACTTTGAGGTCTTGACCATCCAAAGGGGAAATGCCGCTAGTGTCATGGGGACACTGACCTCTATAATAAAAGTATTATAGAGGTCAGTGCATGGGGACCATAGAGCCTGGGTATAATTTAGGTACTTTATATTTCTGTTATGTTTTCAAGTTTTTGCTAACTAATCAAAAGTTACCTAAATGTCTTTGCTGCTTTCCAACAAAATTATCGCATACCTAGTTTTGGTTATTGACGCTCATTCTTCGAAAAAACTAGAGATACGCAAACCATACTCCGAAAATGCCAGAAGCACTCCTAAATAAAACCGGTCAAGTGCGAGTCGGGCTACTCGCACACCGAGGGTTCCGTACCACACCATCACCAGAACACAACATTATAAACATAGAAAAAAAACTTTTTTTGTCCGGGTCCTTTAGCGCAAGACCAACTCACACTTGGTCAGTTTTTAGTATTTTTTGTTATTTTGTAGAGTTTGCTCTATAATCACACTAAGTTTGACGCTTGTATGTATTACCGTTTTTACGATAGAGCGTGAAGAAAAAACGTTGATAAAAACTAGTTTCTTGTTAAGAACCCCCTTAATTTTTAACTTTTTGACATTTTTATTATTTTTTAACAAATCCGCCGTAATAACGCATAATCTGAGAAAATTTCAACTATCTAGCTATTACGGTTCAAAAGTTACAGCCCTGAATAGGTAGGACAGACGGACGGACGGACAGACGGACAGACGGACAGACGGACAGACGGACAGACGGACGGACGGATGGACGGACGGACGGACAACGTAGGCTTAGTAATAGGGTTCCGTTTTCACCCTTTGGGTACGGAACCCTAAAAACTAGACATAGGTACTTACACAATCAAGGCTCCAAATGGCAGAAGCAAAAGTGCCTTGTATTCTAAATACCGCAAATTCTTGTTGACAATAAACATTCGAATCGGAAAAAAATTTAAGCTTTTACAGAAGTTGTGCATCTAGTGTTTATTAGTGATCAACGCAGAGCTCTCATTTGAATATTCGATCCTTCATCCGAAATAACAAAGGATACAAAAAAATCTCGGCCTCCTGCGAGTTCCCAGCACTGGCTTAATTCGACCAGATAAATTATGCTAAGATAGAGACAAATAATCCGCCACTCCATTAAATCTGTAAAAAGCGAACGCTTTTAAGAAATTAGGCAACTAATCTTAGCTTGAGTTAAAAGGGGATTATCTGCACGGAAAAAATCCGTGACCTTTTTTTAAAAATATTTTCCGTGTTTGAAAAAATATCCCAGCTGTGATAAGATTGGAGATGATTAAGGGTCGGTTTCTAACATAGTACATATTATATATGGCTTGTGGATAAATACTAGATTAAATAATGTAACATAAAACTAAAAATATTAGTATCCTTATTTATTCTAGAGTGATTTCGAGTCACCCACGAAGATACAATAAATTTATTGTCTAGGTGCTTAGGTATACTAAGAATATTGAATATAATGTGACAAACTATGAATTTTGAAAGATATGGTTGGTACCTATAGATTTGTCGCACTTTGAAACTTAAATATTTTAATTGGGGACATGTTTATATAAAAAAAAACATATTATAACATAATGTTATGGATATTTTTGGAAATAAAGATGATTCTGGAGTCATTTGTCAATCTTGGGACTATCCCAGCATCAATAAAAAACTTTTCAATCGAAACTACCGAAACAGCCTTCATACAAAAAATATTTCAAACGCTTTTTGGTGGACTAACTAAAATCTGTTTCAAACAATGTTAATTGTTTATCGTGTTGTTATAGTTACAATTCTTTTTCTCCGTTCAAAGAACTTCTGTAACTAGCCACTTTGAAGTTCATCTCTCACTACCGATTTACTCAGAATTTATATTCTTGGCGTCTTAAAACCTGATACTAATCCACCAAAGCCTTAATTATTTAACGAAAACTTACAAAACCACTAACTTTCTACTTAGAAACTAAGCTCTATTTTTGTAACTCCAAAACTTAATCTAACTTTATGCCCTTAAAGCTAATAGACAAGATCAGAGTCATTAGAATCCGCCTCGTCAGGTTTCGAAATCCGTCGGCTATCGGAAAACTAATTATGTTAATCAGATTCACTATCCTAACTGCAGATGGATACGGGCATTAATTACGCAGAGCAAATTGGCTGTATCAGCATGATTATGCTTAAATCGTCTGATATTTGCATACGATAATTGAGATGTTCAAAATAATTATCCAAACATAGATTAGATTCAGAAGAAGAAGAGTAGATTCTCTAAGTATTACATTCAATTGATGCGGTATATTGTAATTACTAGCGGCCGCGACTTCGTACGCGCCGACCGCTGACTTTAAATACTTTTAACTTTTGATTGAATGAACTTCTTGTGATAAAATTAAGCCTAAATATTAATCCAAATTAAGCCCTATGCTATTGTGAAAACCCCAGCTAAATCGGTTCAGTACTTTTCAAGTGATACGTGCACAAACACACAACAAACAATTCTAAAAAGGATCTCAATGCATTCCATCACGTATCCTAAACGCCCCCAATTATAATATTTTTGCACTATCTTCAATGTACATCCACGCTATGTTTCCAGTTTTATTATGCCATATGTACCTATACAGATGTACAGATAGATAATACAGGCTATTCTATGGTATATTCAGAGACGCAGATGAGAAGTGGTTTTCGTGTAAACCTGTGATTGTTCCTATTAAGATTGGAATCCATTTACCCATCTCCAATACTTTGTATAATATACCTTTACGAGATGGAGTATAATCTGCAGCCTCTTACTATAAAAAAAAACCCTTCTTCTGGAGCAGTCAGATAAAAAGAGGCTTTTACCATATAATATAGTGTCTTCAAGCAAGATTAGAACCACAGTGAAGTCAAACATTGGCCTCGATTCGGACTGTGCCACGACTTAACGTAAATAAATTTATTCCTGTCACTTTCTAAAATAAGAGACAGAAAACCAACAGCTGACTTTAGTGCTGTCAAAGTGACGTTACACGCCCTAAATAAGATGCCATCATAATGTACGCCATCTTATTTTTAGCGTTAGCTTAGCGTTTTTGGGCGTTTAACGTCACTTTGACAGCACTAAAGTCAGCTGTTCGTTTTCTGTCTCTTTTGAAAGTGACAGGAATAAATTTAGTTACGTTAAGTCGTGGCACAGTCCGAATCGAGGCCAATGTGACAAAAATGGTGGTGGTTGGCAAAAACTAAGACCGCTGCTTGTCTGTGACGGTGATCGCAGATTTAATTGTTCAACCGTCCATTATACATTATAATAAGTATCAATAAAATACTCGAACAGCATCGTCACAAATATCATCCCGTATGTTAACAAATGTTTTAGCCAAGTCGAAATTTAGTTGGGAATCAATTCATTTGCCGGGTTTGCAGTCAGCGGTCAGCCTTCAAGATCATTAATTGGACTTGAAGTCTCTATTGGCTCGCTTTTGGATGCCTGTTAGAGGTTTCTGCTCAGTGAGTTTGATTTTACGCTTCATGGATAGGTATGTTGAGGATGTAGTATTTAATATTGTCCTAAACAAAATACTGGGTGGCAGAGTTTTTTTTTAATAATTAGCATTTAATCATTCTCTCACACTGGATAGATACTAGGCACTCTTTGTGAAATTTGAATGTCATGAATATATTTAGTATTATCTAAGTACTCTGTGGTATTATCGATATTCTCAATAAGCATATCATAAGATACTTAAACAGCTGTGACTTCGCGTACCATGGCACCACCTGGAATATAGTAATTAAAATGTGTACCTATGCTAATTATTATCACCATTCTGCGGCCCTTATTTTATTACTTGGGCTAATCTCTGTAAGATGTATGACCGTTAGTCCACTACACGATAAGAAACATAATTTTTTTTTCTGCAAAAGTATGTTGAATGAAACAAAATAAATATCTTGGATATTGTCACACGAATTATCTAGTCTCATTTAAAGTACCAAGTTACCAAAGTAAGTAGGTATCTGAGTAGTTATTACAAAATTAAATTCAGAGGCAACTCGATAATCTGATTAGCATTTCAAAAGAGTATATTTATAAGTATCTTTGTCCAAGATATTTATTTATTTAAGGGGCGTCCGTCCGGTTTTGAGTAACTTTGTAACCATTTTATACATTAACTATGGAATTTTTTAAGCAGAAAACAGAACTGAACAATCTACAGGATATGAGAAGTGATGTGGTTTTTCTAGAAATCTATTTTAATTAATAAAACTGAAGAAAAACGACTCCAAAGTCACCTCTTTTTTTCCAGTTGTAACCGTTTTACTCTAACATTGTTGATCAGAAGAATATGAAAATTTACAATATTCTTCACAATACAATATAAAATGATGTGGTTTTCTTATTTTTTGAAAATTCATAAAAAATCATACAGGTTTTCAAAGAAAACGAAAAATTCTGACCGGAGCCGCGCAATTGAAGCGGGATGGCTAATTGCAAAAGTTTGCTTGTAAGAAAGAGAGCCTTGCAGATGGGAGGAGGAGCCTTAAGTATTTATTTATCTCACGACTCTCCCACATTGTCAAGCACTGTTCATAGCAGCAGCGTAGTGGACTATGCTGTAAGCTGTCTCAATCTCACATTCTGAGAGCAGATCTGTGTCCTGCGACATCGGACGTGTGAATGTTGTTGTACTGTGATGGAATTTAGCTCCGTATAGTGATTTTATAAACAGGGTATAATAATAGGGGATACTGTTTCTTATACTGTTACTGTGCCCTAGGGGTGATTGTACCGATGATACTAAACAACTTACCCAAATTAAAAGCGAAATTCACAAAAAATCTGCTGCTTGCATTTCGTATGGACTCCAAAATTGTTTTTGCTAATTTCCTATAGGTTTCTTAAGGAAAGTTGTTCAGTATCATGGGTTCAATCGCCCCTTAAATTAATGCTCTTTACCCAAACACCCTACATACATATACATGAACTACCGTAATCCCTTTAGGGGTAATCAGAAACATTGCTACAACTACCAACAGACTTGTAAGTGTGAAGTTGTAAGTTATCTTTTTTTAAAGCTTTTAGGGAAGGCATGGGCACCAGCTCCATTGCCTTTAAATTTTGTTTCTGCGCAATCAAGGCCCTTTCTCTATATGTTTGCCCGTTATTCGTAGTTTGCCCATCATTAGGTATATTATGAAAAGTTGAATTTTTTGCGAATTTCCCATAGGTTATTTAGGGAAAGTTATGAAGAGTATAATCACCCTAGTAATGAAACTGTCTACACTTAGACCTGTAGCAACATCATCAGCCTATATACACGTCCCACTGCAGGGCACGGGCCTACTTTCAGGTAGGGTGTATGGGCGTAAGTTAACCAGTGCCAAATGAATTTGACTTAGACTTGTATTGAAAACATATTATAGGTAAGTAGTAAGGACCTACTAGAGAACATTGATGCAAATTTAATCCAACTATCTAGTTTTACCTCATTCTAGGAAATATTATGCAAGTCACGATTCGGTCGAAGAACCTCACCTATCAGAACTGACTTCTGACGCCAATCGAACCTAATTCAATTAATCTTGCTGAAGGATTCAGCAGAAATTGCCGCCCGTTGGATTACGTCACAGTCTTACTAGTTGGTGTACGGTTAGTTATGAAAGTAGCGCTTTTGCTTAGTATCCTCTTAATGTCTAGTTTTTATATCACTTTATGCGTGTTTAGAATTTTGGGGTGGTTGGGGATCTACCTCCTAGCGGTCCACCCCGGGAAACGGCATCAAAAGCTACCAAGTTTGTGGTAGCGGCTGAACGTTCCCCCACAGCGGTGTGGTAGGCTCCGCAAGGAGCCGCCTGGCTGGCGACCACCCTCCTGCCGGAGTCTGGCGCCAAGCAGCTTGCTGCGTTCCGTCAGTGTGCAGGAGTGCCAGTGACATTCTGGGTAAGCTCGCTACATCTTCGACCCCATCTTTGTCCTGTGGACTGGATTGAGGTCAAGAGCAAACCCATCGACAATAAAAAAAATACTAGTAAAAAGAATTCTTTTTAGTATTTTTTACAGGACAAAAATAAACTATATACTACATATACATAAACTAAAATTTGCAACAGTGATTGAAAAAAAAATCTACCCCAAGTGGTTTTTTTGTAGCTTACAATTTACCGACACTGATCGGCAAAAATCACGAACCAGTAAATGCGTGTGAAACGAGTCCAAAAATTCAGCTCTGCAATTTTAGTTGCTGACCGTACTAAAGGTCGGGGTATTGGCCGAAGAGGTCGATGTAATTAAGACGACCTTCTTTTGTTTACTCCTTGCCTCGTTTTATTCAGGTATCAATTTCTTCAATTCTTTTTTGACATCGTATTCTGAGAAGCATCTTAATTCTATACCATTGTTCTGAAAAAAGAATCTGCAGCTTCATACAAAACTACAGTAAAATATCCGGTAAACAACTTGGCAATTATAACCTTGACTATGGAAAACAACATTTTTGTAGGCGAAAAAGCTAATGCGCACACCCCTCACGGGGAGGGCCCCAATAGTCAAGTTGTTTCCCGTGTAGTGTACCTAATGGATCCAAATGTGTGGAACAGGCCCTGTACCCGGACATTAGATTTTCGATATATTGTGACCGTTTCGGTCCGAACTTCATTGTAATAGAGTGGATATTAGATCGAAAATGTTCACGCAATTGCGAAGTTCGAATGTTTTTTTCTCTTTTTATTTATTTATTCACTTTAAAGGGTACATGATGTTTGTCTTAAAAATTACCACGCCAAACTGTACAGCAGTTTGTCGGCGTTCTGGTACATACACATTCTTTTCGTCGATGTTGGCTCCATAGTGAAAGTTGTTCAGTTTGATGCCTTGTAACAGTACTCTATGATTTGATGGTCTAAAGCTTAGACTCTTAACCACCCCTTAAAATTTTTAGTACCATATTTTGTTATACCCTGTATATAAATATTATTTTCTCAAACATGCTTGGAAATGTGAGCATTATTTTGACAACCTTCTTCGAGATAAATCGAAATTGCTGTACTGGCCAAATACATGCGCGCAGCGGCCGGCAATGTTTGTATGAAAATCCATATCTGTCGTGTTTAGCGGCCAAATAAATTACATAGTAAACTCATATCTGTCGTGTAATTTAAAAATGGAACGACCTTTTTCTCCGAAACATGGCGACCAAGGAGGTAACTCATCAAAGGTTTTATTTAAATTTCGAACTGGCTTGCAGATCTGTTTATTGCTGAAAGCTGTTTATTGAAAAAAAACAACAAATTGTTGTTCGTTGTTCGTCATTGATTTTGAAAAGAGTTTTAATTTCCGCGAATTATTTGAGAAAATTTACTGTTTTAATTTCCGCGCATTGTTTGAGAAAAGTACTATACAAGCCTTGGCCACAACTAGGCATTGATGGACTTACGTATGTGTGCCTCGGCTTCGCCTCGGCCCACATTTACACGTTCGTCCATCAATGTCTCTGTTGCTGGCCTCTGCAGTAATGTACTATTTAAATCTTGCATTTAAAAGCGATAACTAAAGTACTATAATGTCGCTCTATCGTTCATACTTACAGACATCATACTTTAGACAGTAGTACGTACATATGAGTCTGGTCTCCATTGACTCCTGACCGACAGCGCGACGAACCCCTATAAAATATTTAAACAATAGAGACCGCAGCTCTTTGTCGACCACTTGTGGGTATCGCCAGTGGCATGACTGTATAGAAGGCCTAATCTATAGCTCCTATACTAGATTAGAGAACTGCAAAAAGGCGTGGTTCTATTCACTTGAATCACGAGTATTGATACTATTTTTCTAGTTCCGAAATAACACAGTGAAAGCCACATAAGAAAATCTTTATTCACAAGAACGTAGAGAACATAAAAAGTTATAAAATCACAGTTCTGACGAGTTAATCCAATCCAGTTCTATGTTTATTACTAGTATTATATCCCTAGTATTTTTGTGAATTATTAGGTTGAAATAGGATTGGGCTGAACATATCAGTCGTATGCATTCGGATGGGCCAAAATCATTTCCCTAGGATGGTCACCGCCGTCAAGGCAGACCCAGAAAAGGGTGGAGAGACAATAATATTATGGATGTCTTTTTGAAGAGTTCGTTAGTAGTCGCACACAAAAGAGAGGGTAAGAGAGTAAAACGGGAGGTCTTTGCCCAGTAGTGGGACACTAAACAGGCTACTTACGTATGACAGAAATATTTGCTATAAAACAATATATTTTTTCTCAAACATGCTTGGAAATGTGAGCATTATTTTGACAACCTTCTTCGAGATAAATCGAAATTGCTGTACTGGCCAATTACATGCGCGCAGCGGCCGGCAATGTTGTATGAAAATCCATATCTGTCGTGTTTAGCGGCCAAGTAAATTACATAGTAAACTCATATTTGTCGTGTAATTTAAAAATGGAACGATCTTTTACTCCAAAACATGGCGACCAAGGAGGTAACTCATCAAAGGTTTTATTTAAATTTCGAACTGACTTGCAAATAGAAAGCTGTTTATTGAAAAAAAAAAACAAATTGTTGTTCGTCATTGATTTTGAAAAGAGTTTTAATTTCCGCGAATTATTTGAGAAAATTAACTGTTTTAATTTCCGCGCATTATTTGAGAAAAGTACTATACAAGCCTTGGCCACAACTAGGCATTGATGGACTTACGTATGTGTGCCTCGGCTCCGCCTCTGCCCACATTTACACGTTCGTCCATCAATGCCTTTGTTGCTGGCCGCTGCAGTAATGTACTATTAATGTACCAAAAAACATTGTATGCCCGAATATGCAAAGTCCTTCATTTACAACAGTGTAAGCAAGCATCATGGTAGAGCTTTTATTCAAACTGGAATTAAACTAACGCTATACTTAACGAAGCTACAAAACCATTACAAAAAGAGGACTATTAATCATAAGATCATATTAAATCTGAAATAAAACATGGTAGCAACGGAGCCTGCTCAGCAAATCCAATCAATGAGTAGATTAATGAAATTAGTCTCGAACCGAGCAAAGCTGACGGGGCTAAAACTTGCCTTCGGTCTTGAGAAACTACTTGAGAGAGGTTTAGGTGTAATCTTGTGTTTAAAATGTTTATTCGCTGGATTCTATTAATTAATGTTCATCTACAGGGAAGGGTTAACTTACGTAACCGACTCGTTTGAAACGCTCTTAAATGGTGGAAAATAAATAGTGAGGAACATGCATATAGGTTATGCTGAGTATGCAAATCGGTAGGGTCAGTTTTCAGGTTCGTACGTAGAATTTTTTTTATAAAATTAGTCGATAGATACTATTAATTTACGCAGTATTATAGTTACTCAGTGCTATTAAACAAAGTTTGGTTAATTATTTTAAAAACAAGTCGTTTCTGCTTTCTTTTTATTTCTGTTGCACTCTAAACTTAAAGTTTAAAACTATTGAGCCCGAAATAGAAGGATAAGGCGCACAATGTCTCATTGGCTAAATGTCATTTTTTATTCGTATAAAATCACATTCTCAAAAAGTCACATTTAAAAAAAGTCACATTCTTAAAATATCACGTTCTTAAAAAGACACATTCTCAAAAAGTAACGTTCTCAGAACGTCATACTTTCAAAATGTCACACTGTTCGGGTGTGTACTAGAACCTAGTACCTATAAGTATGCAGTATGAAGGAAGATCTTCCCACTGGTCCATCTCGCTTCTACATCTAGGTAAACCCGCGAGTTTCTAGTTTCAAAACCAAATACGAGTGACCTAATTGAATGATGAGACTAAATTGTCGTTTGAAAATATCCGGGAGCTTCATTCCTGAAATTTGACTTTTATTCAATTAAAAGTTGGTGCGGTCAAAACAACGCGGTCTGCGATCAGGGTCCTTGCTTTAAAGAAACACATTTAAATATTAATTATCATCATCAGATTCATGAGGCTAGGCCTCATAACATTTTTATGTCGATAACAAAATTATATTGATAAATCATGAACTTACATGTATTTCCTTAAGATATAATTCGTTACAAAAAAAAAAAACTATCAATCAATCGATCGATCGGTCGATCAATTCGTTAGGTTATACATTATAATTGTACAATTTGTCAAATACAATTTAACAATATTTGATAACTAGGTATTTTCCACGGTCTGACAGATGTTATTTACTATACTTATGTTATGTAAGTTTGTTGTAGGTATATTTGAATTTATTAACATATATAATTCTGAAAAGACGTGATGTTTTTGTGTAAATAAAGGTAATCAACTTTTCTATTATATGCACTTTTCTCTCACGTAAAATATTGTGTACCAAAATATTAGTATTGAATAATACGAGTACCACTAGTGTAAGACGTAAGTTTTTTTTCTTTATTTAGTTTCTGAATAAAAGATATAGCAACTTGACAGAAATCCACCGTGACCGCATGCCGCTTTCGTATGTATCGTTGAAGTGGAGATTAATAAAATTAGCATCTGGTCTACTGCGCTCTCCGGTAAAAGTGTCCAGCAGTTCCAAAATAAGTTAAATGTAGGGTTAGATGGATTCAATCAAGCCTCAATAGTTTAAAATAGTATAGGTACTCGATTCGTTAACTTTTGAACCTAGACGGAAATCATCGTTCTCGCTCAATCAGCTTCCTGAATTAGAATTTCTTTTTGAGGGGCTATGTAAAAAAATAGGATTCTTCAAAGCTCCATATATCATGAAGTACTAACAGTAGGAGTATGATTTGCGGATATGTGTAAATTGAACATATAATTGAAGTTTTGATTAGAGCCAAAACACGATTAAGACAAATTTTCTCGATAGAAAAACAAGCCAAAGTAGCCTCCGTTTTTGTCTATAAACGCTTGTAACTGCTAAACGGTGAATAATAGAAACATCAGACTTGATTTAAAAAAAAGAGCAGAATTGAACTAACATAAATAGTACAATCACAATTAAATAAAGTTTGTTTTTTCGCTTGATTCGTTCCAGGCGTGCGCGCCGCCCCATCTCTTTCTCTCGCATCTGGCAGTAATATAAGCTATCACACGTCCGTTTCGCTAAAATTATTTTTCGACATAGGCTCTTAAAAACGTTTCTCTGAATTTATTTTTTCAGCGTATGAAGTTTTTTTCACCATTATCTTCTTTACTGTTTGAGAGCAATTCGCGTTACGTTTATAAGAAGTGAAACATGGTACAATGGCAAGTCGTGCGTGCATCATAAGTCGAGAATTTGTTTAAAAGTAAGAACACGTGTCTTCTGTATCGCATTAATTCTAATCGCGATATTAGACTTGCGAACTGTAGTCCGAAGACCTAAGAGATTGAAAATATTAGCACCTAACAGAGTAGTAAGTGACTTGTTAATATGGCACCATGGTACAATAATATACTGCTCCTGGTATTCTCTTCCGATCACGTGACTGACACAAGCCTACGTCATCCATCATACCCTTTTACCATGTTTAGCGGCCATTTTTTGTGACGTAGGCTTGTGTCACTCTGGGAATAGAAGACCTTGATTTTTTAGACTACGTATGGCACATGAGGCTTAGAAATGGACAGTCCCCACCATCAGCCATCTCTCTCAGGATGCCACACTGGAGCTGTCACGCACCCTACGTAGCATGAAGCAGATTTTTTGCTGTGATGCACTGCAGAAACGCGGCTACCCCAACAATGCCCTGAACGCATTGTTCAATTTAACACACAAGGCGTCCCCAACAGCACAAATGTCTACAAGATGTCCAATAGATATCTACAAAATATCTTAGTGTCTACAAAATATCTAATAGATATCTAGTAGATATTCTGTGCTGTGTGGGGTTGTACGATTTCTTGGTATAACGTATTACCCCAGGGATTCGGGTTTTAACCCGGACTTTAGTCCCGTCCGATACCATAGAGGAAAGAAGTATAGAGTGAACATCGCGGTTCATGACTTTGTCCCATTCAACTGCGGCGATATAGTACTCTGGCGTTTAGTTGCTCTCTCACTGCGGTCACGTGTAGCAGTTACGTTGAAAACAATTTAATCTGCATAAAAATGCCGTGGTGTGTAGCGATACTGCACAAACAATTCAAGAAATGTAAGCAAATGTAAAGGAATAACTTTTCATATGTAAGCAAGATGATTTAATTATTAAAAATAATTTTTAATATTATTTTAAACAATATTTTTTTAAACAATATTCCCGCCCTCGAAAATATATTAAGCAAATGCAAATAAGGACAAACCTAGTATATGCGATAAAGAGAAGACAATAGATATTGCCAGTCATGTAAATTATAGTGAAGGAAAAAGATTTTTTGCTGTGATGCACTGCAGAAACGCGGCTACCCCAACAATGCCCTGAACGCATTGTTCAATTTAACACACAAGGCGTCCCCAACAGCACAAATGTCTACAAGATGTCCAATAGATATCTACAAAATATCTTAGTGTCTACAAAATATCTAATAGATATCTAGTAGATATTCTGTGCTGTGTGGGGTTGTACGATTTCTTGGTATAACGTATTACCCCAGGAATGCGGGTTTTAACCCGGACTTTAGTCCCGTCCGATACCATAGAGGAAAGAAGTATAGAGTGAACATCGCGGTTCATGACTTTGTCCCATTCAACTGCGGCGATATAGTACTCTGGCGTTTAGTTGCTCTCTCACTGCGGTCACGTGTAGCAGTTACGTTGAAAACAATTTAATCTGCATAAAAATGCCGTGGTGTGTAGCGATACTGCACAAACAATTCAAGAAATGTAAGCAAATGTAAAGGAATAACTTTTCATATGTAAGCAAGATGATTTAATTATTAAAAATAATTTTTAATATTATTTTAAACAATATTTTTTTAAACAATATTCCCGCCCTCGAAAATATATTAAGCAAATGCAAATAAGGACAAACCTAGTATATGCGATAAAGAGAAGACAATAGATATTGCCAGTCATGTAAATTATAGTGAAGGAAAAACCTACAGGCGAAAAAGAGAAGACAATAGTATTCACGAAGCTTTGTATGTTTTTTGTCTTTCTCGCGCGTATAGTTTTTACTATCTTCTTATCTCTCTCTTTCTCTCTGCAATCTTCTTGCACACGCTCCCCCGTTCGCCTCACCGTCTGCCGCACATAGCGCATGAATTTTGTTTGTCGGACTATCTCTATGCTTCTTTCCTCTATGTCCGATACAAAATTTTTCAATCATTATTTCTGAATTGTACCTATAGCAGCAGAAATCTGTCCTGACGCTTTCGATACGAAGGCATTACACTAGTTAACACATACTTTAGCATCGAAACTCACCTGGGCTTCCTCTAAGCTTCGAACTAAAACTGTCGTCCTATATTTAGCAGAATATTCTCCGAAGGCATTAGAAGCAATCAATGTAACTTTGTGGGTCTTCGAGAACTTATGTAACGCGGTAAGTTTGAGGACCTCAAAGTTGTGAAGCTGTTGGTAATGACTTCAACCGTTTAGAACGCTTAAATCTGAGTTTGGATATTTTTAGGTGACGGTCTGGGTTTGTAGGTAAGGTTTTGGGAACGATCGAATTTCAATTACCAACCTTACTGTGATTAAACAGCTGTGGGTATAACGCTTATGGCGAAGCAATGATAGTCCGTATAGAAGAGAGCTAGCGACTCAATTATGAGTCGGCGCGGCGGTTCGATTCCTGGCCTGTGCTACTAAATTCTACGGAATTTATGTACGGTTGTATTTATCATTAACACCTAGCTATTTTAAAAATAGTTTGCATGTATATATTGTGTAAAATATGGACGAGCGTGTGTCGTACACAAATACAGAATAGATCAGCAATGGTGGCAGAGTTACATAACGAACCTTGCTTTTGCTTGCAATATCCCAACCAATAATAAAATTAAATAAAACTCCAAATCACGATTTTTCAAAATCTTTTCACCATAGTATTCCATGTATTTCAATCCTAATAATGGAGAAATAAAAAAATGCAGATGTAAGTACTTTATGCAGGCACGTAAGAAGTTATATATGTAGGTACCTACTTGAAATAAAAAGAAACTGTGTGTGTATTACATCGGCGCGCGCAACTTCAATGCCACTGCTGAAAATGATCTGTTTCTCCTAACGTGAACCTATAGTTATACACCCTGCAGGATACAAGAAATATAATAAACCCGGTCAAGTGCGAGTCGGGCTACTCTCGCACCGAGGGTTCCGTACCACACCACCACAGACCCCCTGCATGATTTCTCTACTTGCGCGCGACTCGGCTTTTTTCTATACAAGTCGCGGCAAGCGCGGCTTTCGCTCTCCGAAAAGCGCGGGAACAGGTTATTTTGTATGCAGCGAAGGCGCGTCGCGCGCGTGTAGAGAAATCATACTAGACATGCAGAACACAACATTATTAACGGGACCTTTAGCGCAAGACCGACTCACACTTGGCCGGTTTTTAGTATTTGTTGTTATTTTGTAGACTTTGCTCTAAAATCACACTAAGTTTGACGCTTGCATGTATTACAGTTTTTACGAAAGAGCGTGAAGAAAAAACGTTGATAAAAACTAATGTCTTATTGAGAAACCCTCTTAATTTTTAACTTTTTGACATTTTTATCATTTGTTAACAAATCCGCCGCAATAACGCATAATCTGAGAAAATTTCAACTATCTAGCTATTACGGTTCAAAAGTTACAACCCTAAATAGGTAGGACAGACGGACGGACAGACAGAAAGACAGACAGACAGACAGACAGACAGACGGACGGACGGACGGACAGACGGACAGATGGACAGACGGACAGACGGACAGACGGACAGACGGACAGACGGATAGACGGACAGACGGACAGACGGACAGACGGACAGACGGACAGACGGACAGATGGACAGACGGACAGGTGGACAGACGGACAGACAGACAGACAGACAGACAGACAGACGGACAGACGGACGGACGGACAACGTAGGCTTAGTAATAGGGTCCCGTTTTCACCCTTTGGGTACGGATCCCTAAAAACGTAGTTATACTTACTACCCTTTTGAGTACGGAACCCTAAAAACGTAGTTATACTTACTACCCTAATACAGCCAACAGTTACAAAGAACCTCTAAAGTATATTGGCATTTCCTTATGTATTTTTTGCCTAATAAAACACATCAATCTACATTTGAAGATGGATCACAAAAGCCTAGAGGGAAAAGTGTGCCAAGAGGTTCCAGACTTGTGATTGATTGACTTGTATCAAAGTTTCTTCTTTTTACTTCCGCGCAATCGCTGAAAATAGGATGTACCTAATGTAAAAGTTGTCTTAACTGAGCACTTAAGTGTTCCTCGAGAACTGGCATAATAAAACATTTCAATCGTTTTTTTTGACTTATAAATGCTTAGGACATAGCGCGGCAACTTTCGATTGTCATGTTACCTGGCCCTGTATCCGGACTTTCGATGTTCGACATATCGCCACTGCTTCGGTCCGCACTTCATTATAATAGAGTTGACATTGGAACAAAAACGTTCCCGCAATTGCGAAGTTCGAATGTGCGGGTAGAGGCCCTGGCTCTGTACCCGGACTTTCGATATTTCGAGACGGTTTCACTCCAAATTTCATTGTAATAGAGTTGACATTGGAACGAAAACGATCACGCAATTGGGTATTTGACTACATTCGATATTTTTTATTTTTATCTACTCAATAAAAAAGGGTTAGAAAATAACGCTACACTCCCATTTTCATTGAGTTTTTAGCTTGAATACTATTTTTAATAACAATAAAAAGTAATGAAAATGTTGATGACGTCACAACTCAATATTTAGTACAAATCTTCAAAGCGCATGTTTTGACGTCCGATAAAGAGTAGCTGATTTGACTAGTTGTCAAGTAGCCAATTGCGAAGTTCGAATGTCCGGGTAGAGGCCCAGATGACTTTCGAAGACTAAATGGATGAATACCAGTTTGCTTTGATATGAGTATGACTGAGTGCAATGTGCTTGAAAATGACGTCAGGAGTAAGAGAGAAGTGGAGCGAAAATAAAGAGAGAAAACCCCACTACCGATAGGAATGGGAATAACTAGCCAGGAAGAGAAAAAGAGAGAGAGGGAGAGAGAGAGAGATAAAGAGAGAGAGAGAGATAAAGAGAGAGAGAGAGAGTGAGAGAGGTACTTATGGGCTTACTCATCTACACAAACTCACGATCATAATAATCTGTTTTCGAGTGAACTATGAAGAAAGAAAAAGTTAAACTTATTATATTTGAGAGTAAATGCTAGCTTTAAAAGTCGTTTGTTAACATTATATTACAACTAGAGTTAACCCGCGACTTCGTCCGCACAAATTATATACCAGATTTTAAGTCAGATTATAAGCCATCAAACAAAAAAAGTTTCATCAAAATCGGTTCAGTAGTTTTTGCTTGATGCTCGATCAAACAAACAAACCAACAAACTCACAAACAGACGGACAAAAATTCTTTAAAAGGTTGATTTGGAGTCAGGGTCACCTAAAAACCATATCGTAATCTTTGTTTTGAAAATATCTTCAATGTACAGACACACTTATCTTACAGTTTTATAATAGTTTAGATTGGATTTAGATGGGCGTTCCACAGGGATCTATACTGGGTCCATTTCTCTTTCTGGTTTATATAAACGATTTACCCTACATGGTGCAGAACTTGTCGAACATAGTCTTATTTGCTGATGATACTTCTCTTATTTTCAAAACAAGTAGAAAGGCGCAAGATGTTGATGATATTAATGACAACGTAAATGATACTCTTCGACAAGTTCTGAACTGGTTCAGTGTTAATAATCTTGCTTTAAATGCAAAGAAAACTAAATGTATTAAATTCACTCTACCAAACGTTATAAATAATGAAAATAATATAACTTTAGATAATGATATATTGCATTTCACAAGTAATACTGTATTTTTAGGGATAAAGATTGACTCGAGGCTGCAATGGGGTCCACATATAGAAACCCTAGCGGGTAGGCTGAGCTCGGCAGCTTATGCAGTTCGAAAAATTAGACAGCTAACTGATATAGCTACTGCAAGACTTGTATACTTCAGCTACTTCCACAGTATCATGTCTTATGGTATTTTGCTGTGGGGCCGTGCTACAGACGTCGAGGCTATCTTTATCCTTCAAAAGCGGGCAATTCGAGCCATTTATAATCTGCGTTGTCGAGACTCACTACGAGATCTTTTTAAAGATATCAGTATTTTGACTTTCTACAGTCAATATATTTACGAAAATATTTTATATGTTCGAAAAAATTTGTCTCTCTTTCCCAAAAACAGTGAAGTTCATAATTACAATACAAGAAATAAAAATAAATTAGTATTCCCACATTTTCGACTCAGTAAAGTCAACACATCTTTCATGGGGCACTGTATACGCTTTTATAATAAGATACCAGAGGATATTCTAAACTTACCAGACAAAAAGTTTAAGTCTCATGTTAAACAAGTCCTCTGTAAAAAAGGTTACTATAAACTCGATGATTATTTGAATGACCAAAATGTCTGGTCTTGACAATTTTACACTATGTAATGCAATATTGTATTTTAATTGTACTTTGTACATTTTGTTTTGTTTAAAAGATGTGTGTTGTAGAGTTTCTGGCCGCATCTTCTCTCAACGGAACACCTTCCGACGCGGTGGTAGAGTCAAAAAATGACGTCAAAAAGCTATCTATATGATATTATTTTGAATAAAAAATTTTGAATTGAATTTTGATTTGTCCAACAGTTAGATCAATTTGATCTTGTTATAAAACATGTTTACTTCTAATATCCGACTTCCCTGAAAATCCTAAGTGGCTAATTTTCCTAGAAGCCACGCCAGGGTAAGCAAGAAGTCCACTTCATTCTACTAATCTTTGAATTTAATTTAATCGTATGATGTTGAAAGGACTTTTACTTAGAAGAATTACCCTAGAAATAATAAAATATCTTTCATTAACTGCTCCAAACATACCGAATGAGTTTAAGAATCCAAATTAAGACAGTCTTCAAACAGATCAAGAGCAGATCTCAATGGGTACTTCTCCCGGCATTTAAACTCAAAAGTATGCGTATTGCAGCTTCCGTTGTGGGAGCAGGAATAAAACGCAGATTCCTGTCGTAAAACTAACAATAACTGCAGTTTATGGTGCTCCCCTCACATATAAAAGTTTTCAACTTTACTTACCCGACATGACTCTTGGCAAGGAAGTGAGGGATATAAAGCTGAGTACATAATTTCTATTCACGTTTTTAGGTGGTTGACACTTTGCAAGTCGGTTTATTTTTGTCTCTGAAGTAGATTTCGTGACTGGGAATTTTTTAAGTAGCTAAAGCATTTAACTTCGTGCTTCTAGGTGTACCTATATGCAGATTCTGGTTTGGTTGGGCTCTACTAAGCCCATTATACAACATTTTAATGAATTAACGCAAAACTAGAAAGTAGTTTGTTTAGGATCGAGAGCAGAATCGAATTTATCATGGTTTCAACACAGGTAATTTTTCTTTCAAAATGTTTAATAACTTTTTTGTAAAAATTTACTGAAACCGCTGTCAAACCACCACGGGCACACTAACCCTACTTAATACCAAAACAAGCTTCTTAAATTGTATCCATGAGTACGTTAGCGCTTTCATTCATTGCTGAAATGATAACAAATCATTTTTGCCTCAAAACTTAAAATGCGAATAACTTTAAATTTAAAGAATCAAAATAATGAAATTATTGTTTCAATCCAATTATGTTGTTATAAATCAGTTGGAGTATATGAGGTTTTGCGCTTATTAATTAACGCTATCATAAATAGCAAACACTTTCCCTCTCCATTATTTTTCAAAGCCCCGCTAAATTGAATAATGATTAAGTCTCTAAACACGCAATCTAAGCTATAATTATAAATACACACAAACATAATTAAAACCCAGAAACTATAACCAGGCGTTTGAACCAACTTCACGCAACAAATAATAGTTTGCATAAAGTTAGTCAATCATTCTTTATGACAAAGGAAGCCTCATGCAAACTACGAACTTAGTTTCCCCAGGTTTCTGAAAGTGCACGCGGTACACTGCTTAGAAACACGTCTAAACGCTGCACCGCCAATGCATTTATTAGCACGTTAGGCTAAAGTTGAGATGCGACTAGCATACTATGCATTTGGGACTACATTTCAAGGTACCCAGAATATAAAAACGGATCGCCAGAATCGATAATTAAACATTAGACATTATCACATTTTGAATTTCAAAATCGTATTTTCTTATGATCGAAGAAAACAATTTTACTCTTAGGGAGAAATAAGAAACATATATTTAATGTTGATTTGGGTTTAAACTGATTCTAACGTTTGTTTTAAATTGTTATCAACTTATCACGTTATATAAAAATGAATAGCCTCTAATATAAATAATATACGCCGTTAATAATTTATTTCGTTTATTCGTTATCGGGCTATAATTCAGATCTTTTTGCTCCTTATCTTTCCAATGCGGCAGTACTTTTAAGTTTTATCGATGCGCGATCTTCTGAAATTATATCTACGAATTTTCTACGGAAGTCTAGCTTCATTCTCAGCCTAATCCTTTGACTGAAGTCATATAGCGTCGGAACTCGGATCGCTTGGCGTATCGTTAGATGTATGTATCTTAACACGTGTTTCCACAAACGGTCCAAAGTTTTCCTATGTAACGTCGATGTACCTGTCGGTGTTGATTAACTTCGATTATACTTTCGAATACCAAGTACTACGATGGTGGTAGGTACCATTAGTTGCCAATATAGGGTCCTTCTTAATATGCTGCCACTTTTTTAAGGGGATGATCAGATCTTTAAACTGAACAACTTTATCTATAAGACTAACATTGAAATCGCAAAAAATAAAATCAGTTGTTCCATACAAAACTGCAAACCTACTCGTAACGAACAAAAAAATGGGAGTTTTGAAAAAAAAAATCTTTTTTTTTTTCTTTTTTTTTATTCATAATGGGTTTGCGCTTGGCTTCAGCTCACCTGATGGAAAGTGTAGATGAAGCCGAGGATGTAGCGCGCTCGCCCAGAAAAAGCCTATTTACTCTTCTTTTAAAATATCCTGATTGTATTTGTGTGTTTTGGTCCCATAGAGAAAGTTGTTCAGTTTGTTGGTCTGGTCATCCCATTAAAAACTGTCAGCATATTAAGAAGGACCCTGTAGTATACTACTGTACGAATTTGTCAAAATTAGCTCTCAAAGTAACCACTACTTACTGTACGCAATTTAGTACAAAAATGATAGTCAAACTACTAGTGATAAAATATCATGCTAGATACCTCAAAAGTCCCAATAGCCCATTAAAACACTAAATCTATTAAAAGTAAAATCAACATTAGATAATAACAAATAAATCGACCTACAAGGTATTAACAAATAATTCTGCCTGAAGTCTTTATAAAGTACCTACTGTTTTTGAAATTGAATGAGGATGGCACAGGACAGACTTTTGTGGCGTATCTTGGGAGATGCCTACCTGTGTTGACTAGTTTGTGATGATTTTTTTTTAAATCAGAAGTGTTTTTTACTTTTCTTCCATAATAAAACTGACGAAACGTCGAGTTTCGGGTTTAGTGTGAAGAGTTTTCTTTTTAAATATTGATAACATCAAAATTGGTTTGCAGATTTTGCCTCTACCTAGTAGGTATTTGTTTACACAGGCCACTGAACTCAAAGATCAGTCTAGCTCGTGAGCCAGAAGCTTTGACTTTAGTCACGTAGTCATGTCGCATCGCTTTGCGTATCTTAACTGAAATATATTCGCGTCTTTACTATCGCATCGTACGTGCACGCGCTGGTTAGGTAACGTTTATTGCTTATTTTAATCATATACATTATAAACTCAGGGTCTCTATTCCCCTTTTGTTTTACCACTAACAATGACTTTATATGGGCCATCCTCGAGTTCAGGTAGGCACTGAACACTCGATACGTCCGGCGCATCTTGGACATTCAACAAGCCTCTATGTTGGCTGGATATAATACTTCTCCACGATAGCAAGACAAGAAGAAGAAATAGTTCCTTCCTAAACTAAAACAAAGTCCATTTTCAGATAGGAAACCATCCATATAATCAAACCTCATTTCAAAAACAAGAACAAACACAACAGTGAACGCAAAAACAAGATCACACAAACATTACAGATAAAAGATATAAAGCCAAAAAACCATATCTTGGACATTGTCACACACATATCTGTTTAGAGTTATATTATCTTATTATGAATAGAAAAACACATCATAATAGAGATAAATGGATCAAAACTTCAATGACTTGAGCAGAAATATTCAGTAGCTAACTGTTTTCATATTTTTCAATTACAGGATTTTAAACCGGTTTGATTTCGCTCACAGGTTCAAAGCAAACTAGGTTATTCAGACCGTACGAATCAATTAATTTCCTATTTTTTAATTTATTTTTATATTCCATTATTTATTATTGAATTTATTTTTCTATTCCATTATTTTCTTAAGCATATTTCCGAATATTAAATCACTTTTATCGTTCCTACTGAGTTTAACCCCAGTCTGTTAATTACAACAACTTCAGAAAATCATTAATGAGATTGTTCATAACAAATTCTTAATAGCGAAACTTTAATGTCTTTGCCGTTCTCAAATTTTCGGTGGCAAAAAAAACTTAGTAATAAATAAAAAATTCACGATAAAGTTTGCCTCCGAGGGGAGGGAATGAATTCTTTAAGAGAATTTAAATTCAGATCAATCTCATCAGGCGCCCACGGTGCGGTGCTTCAAAAAGACTCGTAAAGTTTTTTATACGAAATTCTGTCCCTTCACCTTTGAAAGATTTAGGGATAAATGAGTTAGAGAATTTGAATCTAGGCGTTAGAGCTATTTTCTAGGTTATTTAGGGATCACAACATAGCCCAGTCATTTTACGGTTTGAGCCGGGACTAATGAATAATTGGTATTTTTTTCGGTATAGTATTTAAGAGTCAGTTTGAGCTTAGAAATGTGCCAAAATTTAAAAAAATCCCGTCAGCAACAGTTCCAAATTTAAACTAGCTATTATCTCGTTATAAAAAACCTGATGGTAATTTTTTTTGCACATATTTAAGGCATTACCACCATTATACATACATACTTTAAATATGGTGTTAATATTTTTGCTCTGCTTAGAAGGTTTTAAAAAATAAATTCGTATTTTCTAATAAAAACCTCATTTTTTAAATTTCAATGCCTATTTTATTGCTCAAAAATAATTTATATTGTTAAATCTAATTCAAATGAGAGCATTGGTATTAATATTATTAATTTAAAAGCATTTTGGGACTCACAATTTTGATTTCTATGATGCGTAGTGAATTTTTTTAAAATATGTTTTCATATTGTCTTTTTATCACTAAATGGTGCTGGTCACAGTTTGAAAGTCCAATTAATAATTACTTCCCACCTCTCCTAACAAAACTCCGTAAAATGGCTGGGCTAACAGTGGTAGGCGACAACGGATTGAATGACATTGGCGAGGATGACGACTGAAATCATCATTCATTAGATCAGATTCATCCAAAACCGTGAGGAATGGTGCAATAAGAAGGCATAATAACCCAGCAGTGGTTCAATGTGGGTGGATTTGGTTGGTTTTTTCAAACGTATATTTACCCATTTTTGGGCAAAGGTCTCCCCCACGCTTTTCCAGCCTTCTCTATCCCGTGCGATCTGTTGTCATTTCGCTTCTTGGGTATTAGGTCGTCGCGCCATCTCCTTTTTGATCTGCTTTAAAGCATTATAGTTATATGGGTAAAAATACCCCTAAAATATACCATAATAATGATAGTTTACAATTCAATCACACGGAGCAAAATATCCAGTACCTACCTAGTATGGTGTGACGACCATTTGTTTTGGGAGACATTAACTATTTGTTTGTTTTAGTTAAATCTACCAGAAATAGATTTATAAGAAGTCACTGCTATGTTCTAGTAATGTCTGCTAAAATAAGTTGTATCATATACTACTTTTTTTTTTGTGCTAATAATAGCTATGCCATGTATGCCAGCATTGACCAATAGAGCCAAACCAGTTTACGATAGCCTTGAAAAAGATCCTAGATTTACAACCAAAATTTTTTTCCAAGCCTGATTTTCACTGTGGCTCGCTATCTGTTCGAAACATAAACCTTTTTTCCACCCTCCGCAAAAAAAATCGTATTTTATATTTTTCGACATAAATATCCTTTGTAGGTAAGGGATAGGCATGTTAAAGGGACACGATAAATGAACAATAGAAAACAAATGAGCTGAAAGTTATCTACCGCTCGCTACATAATGGGCAGGGATCTTACAGTTTAGGTAGAAGTTGCTGGAAAAACATGGAAAATGGCGTCATTATAATTTTTTTTTTTTCTCTTAGACGTCGTCGTCGAATTTGAACGGTATTTAAAGTAAATAGGTGATAATGGATTCACTGAAAAAGAAGGGATGTAAAGGGATGCCATAGTCATTTTCAATAATTACAAACCAAGCAGTCGGCACACGCTCCGTCAATCATAACTCAACAGCCAGTAATCAGCAACATGCTTCGTCAAAACCTAAGAAAAACAGTTAGAGATCCGCAACATGCTTCATCAATTTATCAAATTAAAATCAATCACTATACAGGGCAGAGACCCACCCTCAAGCTCCACTTCGTACGAGAGCGTAATGTTTATATAATACGTCTAAATTCAAAAACATTCTTTTCCTACAAAAATATCAAATAGTTTTAGACTCAAAGTCCATAGATTTAACTAAAATTCTGGTAATAATTTTTAAGGTACTAATAATAAGAGTTTCTTAGGTGGGTAGTAGGGTACTTTAGATTATTAGGTAGAATTTTGGTATAACAGATGAATGAAAAAGCCTCTAGTTATAGATTTGTGTTTGTGTGTCCGCCATGTTGGGATATTTTTCTAAAGTAACACTAAATATACATCCCGCAACCGACTAGAAACCACAGACTATGTTTAAATATTAAACAGAAAATTCCCATCTCTTATTTACTTCAATCCATCTGGGAACCCGTCTGGTGTCAATGAAATAATTGAAAGAAACTCCGGGAACGGGTATTTCATATCTTTGTGGAAGCGGTCTGTGGAGATCCTTTTCCGTTCTCTTATCTACAGTGGACGGCTTGCATTTTTAAATTAAGTACTCTTTTTATTATAGCGCTGAGGAAATAGATGTACCTGTAATGGAGACAGGAGACGTGAATTTGATATTGAAAGGTGTGTAGGTAGTAAGAATAATGAGAAAAAGTCAGTCTCACTGCAGAGAGAAATCAATGCAAAGGTAACAATTCCAAGAAAGGTCCCCAAAAGTAGCCCAAGGACTACTTTCAGGGTTTCCTAGTTAGACAAATTAAAGACCCTTATAAGATCATCCAGTCCATAGATATTCTTTTAGCGTTTTTTTCTCTTCAGTCCATTCGTTGGCTTCAGATTTATTGTAAAATGAAATTATATTTTATTTATAATTTGAAAACTTTTGTCACACTGCAAACATAGACAGAAGAAACTATCTAAGCGCAGCGCGGAACTGTTGTGACAAAATAAAGGCATTCAGTGAATGATTCAGAGTCTAAATGAAACAAAATACAATCATCTCCACTTTATTTCAATTTTAAGGAGTTACTTGACTTAGCTGGGAGCTGGCCACTGATATTGAACTTGAACTCACTATTTTGCATTTAACTTATCTCTTGTTAAAATTGTTATGCCTTTTTCATAAAGACAAAAATGACATGCCCAAGGGACTAAAACAGTTTGCTGAGCTTTAAGACTTACTCTACCTCAGAATTCTAATATTTTACTTTCTTTTCAATGTAATAAAGACCAAAATGGCTTCGTTTGAGGGACTATTTCGCAAAGTTGTTGCAGCTCTGCTCTTTTGTATCATGAAATTCATTTTAGTTTTCTTTTGAAGTTCTCTCGTAGTAATGGAAAAACAAAGATTTTGTTTTATTTTTTTATTTTTTTCACAGTGCGTTTTATAAAATACATTTTACCGGTGGAAACGTTGAGCTCATTAACATTTATAAAATAGGAATGTTTTTGTTTTTGCATTGGTTTTTTGAATGCAATGACAAAATCATACTGCAGCCTGCCTCTACAACTGTCTCCGTGGTCTAATGGTTAAGAGCTTTGGCTCTCGACACGGAGGTCGTGGGTTCGATTCCCACGGGGGACACCTAGTGATATGTCACTTTGTGCGTTTTTCCCCAGTTGGTTAGGACACTGCAGGCTGAATCACCTGATTGTCTGAAAAGAAAAAATGATTCCGTGAATCGGATGGCACGTTAAGCCGTTGGTCCCGGCTACTATCTGTGGTGGTTGTAGTCGTTACATAAAAACCACGTCAGAGGCCGTAAGGCGGTCTGAAAAAACTCTGACACCAGGGCTCTGCCCACACGATAAGAAGAAGAACTGCAGCATAAGTATTGCGCTCACGACCAGTCTCCCCGAGGTGCAGTCAGAGATGTTTTGAAACCTCAGAAAATCCACGTTTCTCTTTAATAATACCGAAACTCTGTCCAGCGTGACGTGGAGTGAGCCTGTCGCCACTTGTAATGGACAGTGGGTTCAATTTATGCCTCGAAATAGTTTAAAAGTAAACTTTTAGCATAATTGTGATACCAGCTTTCCATACAAATCGAGAAAAAAAAATTTAGTTTATTATGATGTGATACGTCAAAAACAGTGGGTTCAATTTATGCCTCGAAATAGTTTAAAAGTAAACTTTTAGAATAATTGCGATACCAGCTTTCCATCCAAATCGAGAAAAAAAAATTTAGTTTATTATGATGTGATACGTCAAAAACAAATTCTTTGTAGATAACCTTAAATTAGCATTCAAGAAACGAATGTTTAATTGAAATAAAACAAAAAATATTAATGAACGCAAAATGTTTCCGCAATTACTAACTTTTGAATTTATGATGTGATTCAGTTTCAGTTGGCAACTTGAATGCTGGCCTTATGATCATTCGATTGATTTTTTTAGGGTTCCGTACCCAAAGGGTGAAAACGGGACCCTATTACTAAGCCTACGTTGTCCGTCCGTCCGTCCGTCCGTACGTCTGTCCATCCGTCCGTCTGTCCAACCTATTTAGGGCTGTAACTTTTGAACCGTAATAGCTAGATAGTTGAAATTTTCTCAGATTATGCGTTATTACAGCGGATTTGTTAACAAATAATAAAAATGCCAAAAAGTTAAAAATTAAGGGGTTCTCAACAAGAAACTAGTTTTTATCGAAGTTTTTTCTTCACGCTCTATCGTAAAAACGGTAATACATACAAGCGTCAAACTTAGTGTAATTATAGAGTAAACTCTACAGAATAACAACAAATACTAAAAACCGGCCAAGTGTGAGTCGGTCTCGCGCTAAAGGTCCCGGACAAAAAAAGTTTTTTTTTTCTGAGTTAATATGTTTTGTTCTGTGGTGGTGTGGTACGGAACCCTCGGTGCGCGAGCGGCCCGACTCGCACTTGACCGGTTTTATTTCAATTCCCTCTCCAATTGCTCAACTCTACGTTATATTTTTTGAGTAAGCATCGTTGCATTTAAGAACGTCACCCTCCAAACGCACAAGAAATTCTTTTTGAAGTATATTTCCAGTAGATTTGGCACGCACCCCATTCAATCTCATTTCGGGTTTTTATATTATGAGCTGTTAGCGATTGCGTTTGGTATCATTTTTTTACGGTAGCTAATGTAATAGAGTGGCAATAGCATTTTTATGTCGTTTTGTATACAAAGTACCACAAAACTGACGAAAACGGATTTATGATTGAAATTAATATTAACATTTCATCAGCTGTACCTACCAATATGCCTAGCCTAATATTTAAATGTAGAGCAACAAAATTATATTAGTAATCCTTGTGTAAAATGGCTTTTTGTGATTAATAAATATTATTCTTATTCTTATTCTTATTGCTCACAGCAATTTTTTCCGAGAAAACTGCCGAGTTGTTTTTTATTTACATTGATTGTGGGAAAAAAAAAAAAAAAAAAAAATAGATTTTTTCGTTCACAGAAATTAACATTTTACAATAATTAGTGATTGGAGTCTCCTTTTGAGCATGATAATGCTTGCGTGGGGAGGCTCCGCTCTTCGATATCCATACTAAAATTACAATGATATTTTGCATCTTAAGATTTTATACAATAATATAGAATAGTTTGACACAAAGCAAATTTATATTTTATTTTATTTATATTGTATTAACATCATATTCCTATCTAAATTGTTTTTATTTTATTTTTATTAACATTATAATTTTAACTAATTTGAATTATGTGTGAGGGTGCGTGTGTGTGTGTTGTGTGGGAAAAAACATATTATTTCATTCACCTGCATACCTTGGCTGAAGAAGCATGAAATTCTAATGCGTATGTGAATTCTATAGGGTGATATTGATTTCATTAGCATCCTTTTAAACTAAGAGTCTACCAATTAAACTGCAATGCCTACTAGACTCAAATATACACCATGTATAGGGTGAAATTGATATCATTGTGTTTTTAATATACTGACAATTTTTAAGGGGATGATCAGAACAACTTTCTCTATGGCAGCAGCATGGAAATCGCGAAAAAAACAACTCTTACTTACAAAACTGCAAACCTACTCACCAAATGTATGGGACAGCAGATATTTTTTTAGCAATTTCGATGTTGGTCCCATATTTGAGAAAGTAGTGCACTTTGATGGTCTGATCAACCATGTATAGTGGTACATATTTATACAATAAATACAATTTTGTAGTCTAATAAAAAGTGACGACGACGGGCTATACCTATGTTGCACTGAAAAAAGTCTGAGGGTACTTTCTGATGAAATGTGAAGTTTCTAAATATTTAAAACATTACTGACTACCCTCTCACGATGAAAATAATCGTGATTAAACAGTCTATTGATTCTTTACATTCATTGCAAAGAAACGACATACCGTAAAAAGCAATTTTATTGCCCACCGCATTCATGAAAAAATACAGCAAAATCTGAGGAAAACACGACACAACTCGGTATGCCAGGAAAAATGGAATTTCCTACTCTATGGAGTAAGAGAAATTCAATAAACATAAAAATAAAACGTAATAAAACCGTGTATCAGTCAGGAGCACGCGAAAGGGCACCGGTACAATATTTACGAGATATAGGGGCTAAAAGGGTTCAATAAGAGTAAACGGGAAGTACCTATATAGTTTGAGCTGGTTTATTTTGAAACGGTCGCCTGTTGAACGTCCTAACATTATACAACGTGTTAATGAATTAGGGCAAAACCTCATATACCCCAAAAGATTTATCACAAAATAATTAGATTGAAACAATAATTTCATTATTTTTATAGTTAAAACTTAGTTATTCGCATTTTAAGTTTTGAGGCAAAACTGATTTGTTATCATTTCAGCAATGAATGAAAGCGCTAACGTACTCATGGATACATTTTTATAATCTTGTTTTGGTAGTAAGTAGGGTGAGTGTGCCCGTGCGGTGGGTTGACATCGGGTTCAAAAATTTTTAAATTTCGTAAACATATTATTTAATATTTCGAAAAAAATTACCTATGTTGAAACCATGATAATTCGATTCTTTTCTCGAGTATAAACAAACTACTTTCTAGTTTTGCGTTAATTCATTAACACGTTGTAAGTATAGGGTGTAACAAAACATCCTAGTTATATTAAAAGGGGTTTAGGCGGGGTTAAGACCATCAAACTGAACAATATCACTATGAAGACAACAAAGTCGGAAAAAAAAACAAATCAGCTGTCCTATACATTTGAGACGAGTAGGTACCTAAAGACCGCAGTTTTGTATGTAGCGTTTTTTTTTTAAAGTTGATTATACGCATAACTATAATACTGGAGTGCGATTTTTTAAGTCATACGTTCATCAACACTAGAAATTGTCATAATTAACAAGGTACTATGGAGATTAATACTTTATTTGATCATGATTTTGGACATGTCATCATCATAATCGTCAGACTATAAACGTCCCATTGCAGGGCAGTCCTATCTTCAGGGAGGGGGGCGTCAGTTCACCAAGCTGACGTTCGAACGCGTGATTTTCAAAAACAGCTCTCCTGTTTAGTGTTAACTCGCGAAAGAATATATTTTTAAAAGACGCATAAAAAAAAAATTCAAAAAATTTATTTTACCACTTTGTCGGCGTAATTGATATGTATATCCATGCCAAATTACAGCTTTCTAGTATTACGCGTCTCTGAGCTAATCCGCGGACAGACAGACGGACAGACGGACGGACATGGCGAAACTATAAGGGTTCCTTTTTGACTTCGGAACCCTAAAAAATAGCCAGCATAAGAGGATCGTTTGTAATTCCATTGTTTTAGTAACGGAACACAAAGCATCGGTCAAGGACGGGTTTGGCACTACTAAGGCTTCACCCGCCCGCCCGCCGGCGTATTCATATTTCAGTGTTATGGAAAACAAAACACAATTGTAATAAAACTGTAAAATGTAGTGCGCCAGTAGGGTCATGTACTTAAATGCGATATTTAAACTTTATACATTTGGGTCGAATCGCCATCTACGTTTTCTATGGAGCAGCTCACTTTTTTTCGCCATTTTAATGTTGGGCCCATAGTAAAAGTTGTTTTTCAACTTAGGTCAAGTATGCTGTGGTTTACACACTGTATACCTACCTACCATACCTTCATAAAAATATCAAAAACGTATCCGTCACGTCAGTAATAGGTTTTTGTAGTTAGGTCCGCCCGAGACTGAATTTTTCAATCTTTAATTTGATTCGAAATAGCACAAAATGGCTGTAACATGTTTAAAAATCAATAATGTTTGAAATTACGTAGGTAATCAGACATCGTACATCGGTCTTCTAGTAGAGATGCCAATTACTCGTAATTAAAAGAATCTTACCGTAGTATCGTTGCATTCAGTAGAGTTTCTTGAGTAAGAAAACTTGCAGTGTCGCTTTCTCAATTGTTTAGTGGGGAGTTGTGACGTCATCAATTTGTTGTATAAGGCGGCCCCTAGACCTACAATAACATTGTACAATATATTTAATTGTGCAATAAGATTGAATTGAGTTTTGAATCCAAACGGTCAATTATATTGCACAATAATAAGAACTGTGCATATGGTGCAATAAAAATTAAACTCGCCCAAACTTTCGTTCAATCATTGCGCAATCTTCAATATTAGCCCTAGACGATTAATTATATTGCACAATTTTCAATATTGCGCAATATAATTGATCGTCTAGGGGCCGCCTAAGATTAATAAAATTTTAACCCATATAAAATCCTATTGCACAATATTGTGAAACTGTTGCATAATATTTCACGAATTCGTGAAATATTGTGCAATAGCCAAGAAATTGCACAATAATTTCAGCCTATTGCAAAATAAAAGTGATAAGTGAAATTAGTTCGAGTTCGAGTACCATTAGTAGCTCTACAGAGAGTATAAAACACCTCCAACGAGGACTAACTCGCACAAACAACGCTTGCTTGCGTCACTTGACGGTAGTATCCAGTTAACAAGAACCGTGAGCCTAAACAGTTTTCTTAGTCATGAAGGTCCATTTTGAACAAGATTTTGGTCGTGAAATGGAAGCATTTACCATATTCTTACAACAAAGATCGGAAAATCAAGATACCAGTGGTTTTAACAACGAGCTGTTAAAAAAATTCGCAAAGTTTCTCGAAATGGAAAATCGAGGTCCTAAAAAGTGCGGTTTTCACCATCATGGAAGAAAACATGGTGGATTCGGCAAACATGGACACCATGGTCACCATTTCGGTAAGCATGGATTTGGCAGACATGGTCACGGATTCGGTGGACATGCCCACGGATTTGGCAGACATGGACACGGATTTGTCAGACATGGCCACGGATTTGGTAGACAAGGCCCTGATTTCGGCAAGCATTGTTTACGCCAAATGTACGAAGAGCTACTAAATATCGAGAGAAACGAGACTGATCAGCGACCCACGAACAATGGAAGCCGTCCATCGCCTCCTCCGCAAGAAGCCACAAATGATTCTCATGAAGAAAACGAGAAATGTATTCGTCATTTTGGGCGTAGGCGAGGAGGTTGCTTCGGTCATCGCCCTTTCGGTAGAAGAGGAAGATGCAATGGTACTAAAGTAGTATCTACTCAAACTAAAGACATTGATGCATCAGAAAATGTGGACGCAATCGAAGAGATTGTAACTATCGAGGATTCCACTGCTGCTGAATGAATTATTGATTTATTGAAATGACAATAAAGCAGAGAATAATCTTATCGTTCTCTTATCTACCTACTTATAGTTGATACATTTTGAGGTGGGTAGCTATATTTACTCTTTATTTTAATGCGCTTTGTGTCAGGTTTTCTAACTAGACTATTTAATCTGCTTATATATTAGTTCTATAAAGATTATACAACTGTATAAAAAGTTGTAGATATGTACTGTCTGTATTTAATCGATTTAGACAATGACTGTTATCCTTATACACCGCTGCTTTAGGGTTCAAAACTGTTCAGCTATATTTTATTGTTGACAGTGGTGGAATTGATGATAACATCATAAATACCGGTTCTCAACGGAAGCATTTACATGTGAGCATCGGTTCTTGACGATATACAATTGTTGCTTTCAGGAAATATACAATAACAATCAATTTTACCAGAAGTTTTATCAACTAGGAATCACATTTTCTACACTGTATTGTATCATAATAGGCAGCATTAATATTTATGAGACTGGTAATGAACTAGCGAAATGAGTTTACTTTTTCCAATGTAACTTCTGAATGTTGGAGTGCATACAGGGTGTAACAAAACACCCTAGTAATAATAAAGGGGGTGGTTCAGACCATCAATCTGAACAACTTTCACTATCGAGCCAACGTCGAGAAAAAATAAAAAAATCGAGACGATACTGCAGTTATGTATGAAAGAGCGGATTTTTTTTCGCGATTTCGATGTTGGCTCCATAGTGAAAGTTGTTCAGTTTGATGGTCTGAAACACACCCTTAAGTAGGTATTACTAGGGTGTTTTGTTACACCCTTAACACCCTTAAGTAGGTATTACTAGGGTGTTTTGTTACACCCTGTGTATACGAGGTTGTTTGATTCAATATCGTCATATCCCAAATATCGATTTTCTATGAATGCTCTCGTTGAGAACACGCCTTAATAATTATCGTTATCACTCTATTGTTTTCCTCTATTAGGTCGTATGATTTGTGTTGTATTTTAATCATTACAATGTTTTTATTTTTTAGATTGTATAATGACAATATAAGTTTGGTGGTAAAATTTACAATGATGGTCGACTATGATGGATTCAAAAGGAGAAAACGATCATAAAAAATGTTGAACTGTTTCAATACAAACAGAACTAAAATAAATACAAAGAAGTCGACGTTTATAAAATAACCAAAATAGGACGTCAATCAGAAATCATTTTGAACTGTTTATAATCTTGAAGAATACAATAAATTGGGGTCAAATGTTTACCTATCGAACATAAAAAAAAAAAAAAAAAAATTTGAGACAATTTGAAATTTGGAAAATTTACCACAATAAATTGAATAAATAAAATTGTAAGTATTACAAAAAAAACAAATGTTTTAGACAGGGCAAAATAATGGGAAATGGGCAAGAGAATGACGATGATGAGACAGGACAAAATAAAACAAAGTTACTGTTTTTTTGGGATATATGAGAATGGGTAAAAAATTTCAGAAAAGCATAGTGATTGCAGAAAACCTTAGAATAAAGCTCATCCATCCAAAGGAGCGTACCCATTACATAATCATCACCATATTCCTGCCCTTATCCGTACTAGGACGTTGAAACAAAACTATACTTTTATTACTTGTTTAATTAAATGTAATGAAACCTTATACTTGCGTTTTAATTCTTACCTTTCATATTTATTTCATTTACATACTTATAGTTTTTTTAACTTGAACTGTGCTTTGGTATGAACTTACCACACTTCTTATACTGCACCTTTGTCCTGATGATGGTAAGTGACGATAAGGCCATGGAGGAGCGCGACACGCTCACCTAGAATTTTAACATACATACATATACCCACGCCTGTGTCCCATTGGGGTCGGCAGAGACAATGGATCGCCATCGGCTACGATCTTGACATACTTCTTTTGCCTCTTCCAGTCATAAATCGTTTCATACACGCTCGTCGGTTTTGGGTACATTTGATCTGACCCTTCTTAAGTACGCTACTAATTTGGTAGGGCGACCGCTTTCGACTGTTTCATTCTCACTCGTTTTATGCAGGGTGTTAGGGTAAACAGTTGCACTACTTTAAGGGGTGTACATGATACTGAACAACTTTCCCTAAGAATCCTATAGGAAATTCCCAAAAAAAATCTATATTTTTCATACAAACGTTCGATCAGCAGATTACATTTAGTATGGAAAGTCCACAATTCTTTTTGCGAGTTTCTTATAGGTTTCTTTGGGAAAGTTGTTCAGTATCATGAGTACAACCACCCCATAAAGTAGTGCAACTGTTTAACCCTGCATATTTCATACTTCAGTCTACTATCACTCATACTTTGAACATGATCAAACCATTTTAACGGGTTCTTACCGCGTTTTGGTATTTGTGAGTTCCCGATAGTAGATGTTTAATTCTAGATTAAATAATAACCGCGTAACTCTCAAAAACTGTATGATCAAACCATCTCAGCATGCCCTTTTTTTCAATCTTTGACACTACATAGAGGATGTAGTGTCAAAGTTCAGTCCAAAATTTTCTACAATTACACTGTTTCGTATTCTATATATTTTAACACTTATACTGAATTCAATGTAATAATTTAATTATGTTATATATTTTGTAAATAAATGAAAACCCCTTTTAATTAACGATAGGGTGTTAGGGTAAACAGCAGTGTTCCCGAAACAAAAAAATAGAATTCGGTAGAAGTGTGGTCAAAAAATCGGGAGAAATCGGGAGATTTTGAAATTTCTTGTAAATAAAGCTAATTTAAGGTTTTTTGTACAGATTATGAATATTATCATCAAAAGTATTATACGATGTAATTAAAAAATAATTTAAAAAGCTTTAAAACTTAATTTAAACATAATATTTTATTTTTTTCATACAGAAAAAGGCATTTTCTAAAAAAAATTAAGTGTTTTGTCATCTTTCTTTAAAAACCTGTAACTTAATTCGTATTGCAATAATTTCCCCACTTCTACAGTACCTAACTAAATCCTAATTTTATTTGTTTGATATTAAATTAAATTAAATACTTATTTTCAAGTCCAAAAAATCCATAATTTTGTTAGAAGGTTGATAGTAACAATATATACAATAACATACAATATTGTATTTTAATTTATCATTACCTGAAAAATACCCTAGACTTTCTTACTGACAGAAAACAAACAAAACGCAATAATGAAAACTTATTTAAAAATCAATGGATGCATTAATTATTATAATTTTTAGAAGAAAGTTTGTTTTTATTATGAATTATTAAGAGAATCATAAAAATCGGGAGAAATTGACCACGTTACGGTAGATCGGGAGATGGGGTCGGAAATCGGTAGATCTCCCGTAAAATCGGGAGGTTCGGGAACACTGGTAAACAGTTGCATTACGTTAAGGTACCCGTGATACTGAACAACTTTTCCTAAGAAACCTATAGGAAATTCGAAAAAACGTTTTTGGACTAATCGAACTTTTGTCAGTATGAAACGACGACAAAAAAATTTCAAATTTTCTATAGGTTTCTCTGGGAAAGTTGTTCTTTCAGTATCATGGGTACGATCGCCCCTTAAATTGATGCAACTGTTTACCCTTACACCCTGCATAACATAATAACAATCATAAAACGAGATAATTATAATAACTACAAAATATAAACAAGATAAAGTTACAAAATATCGTTCAGGAACACGAAACAGGCATAATAGAAGTCATAAAATTTGCACACAACACTGAACATGAATCTACTTTCCTAAAAATGTTTCTACCTACTACCGGGTTTACTACTCGACGTATCTCATAATATAACCTTTTATTTTCGGCTCACTGGAACTGGCATTCCTTTTTGAATTTTAGAAATAATGTTTTACGAAAGGGGTCGCAATAGACGTACGTATGCGGTCCAAATTGGCAGCGTACTTAACAAGGTCCAGATCAAATGTACCCGAAACCGACGAGCGAGTATGAAACGACTTATGACTTTGGAAGAGGCAAAAGAAGTGTGTCAGGATGATGGCAATCAATTGTCTCTGCCTACACAGGCATGAGATAATATGTAAGTATGTATGTTTTGCGTCTGTGAATCAAAATAGAATTATGGGCAGCAGGCAGCTGTGAATCATGGCATAGCATGAGATGCAACACCGCATTAACATCGGAGGTCTGATCCGTCGATAAGACCCCATTCATTTGGACAGGTTCTCTTTGCTCTGGCCGACTTGGGTTCGAAACTCCTCAGAATATGGCCCATATCCCGTCATGTGGGAAAATACTGGACTGGAAACATAAAGAATGAAATGCTATCGACTCGATAGAAAATGAATACTTATGGACGGAAAAATTCAGTTTAGCAAGTGAGAGTTCGTAGTCGTACCTATATGAGTTGGAGACTTATATAAAAGTTTTAGTTGTAATAAGGTGTAACAAAACACCTTATTAAGACCATAAAACTAAACAACTCTCTTTATGGAGACAAATTCGAAAAAAAAAATAGTTATATTATCATCTTCTATCCCGTACATTTGTGTCGAGTAGTTTTATATGAAACTACAGTTTTTTAATATATTTTTTTTCCAAAGTGAATGTTGTTCAATTTGACATGTGCGTATGGATTGAGGTGCCACATTTGCTATGGAAAAATGGATTATATGCCCATTTTGTAGGAAATTTGTAGATTTTGTAGGCCCAATTCTGGAATTTGTAGCAAAAGTATAAAGAAGTTACATGAACATAAAGGTGGCACCTCACACCAGATGCATCTGGTGTGAGGTGCCACCCTGGAACTCGGAAAGTACGTGATGAATCTTTTTGAAAATTTTGTAGGATTTAGTAGGAGTTGGAAAAAGATCCTACAAAAAAAACCAGCTCTCTACGACTAAAACTGAAAAAGCTACAATACTTTGATTGTGGCTCCTCACACCAGATGGCATCTGGATTGAGGTGCCACCTGTAACTCTGAAACTACGTGATGAATCTTTCTGAAAATTTTGTAGGATTTAGTAGGAGTTGAAAAAAGATCCTACAAAAAAAATCTGCTCTGTACGACTAAAACTGAAAAAGTTACAAGAGATACTTTGAATGTGGCACCTCACACCAGATAAATGCTTATAACTGCATATGTACGTAATGGAATCCAAAACCGATGATGCCAATATTTAGTAGAAATTTCTACTAAATATTGGCATAGTCAGATGTCGCATATCATCAATACCTACAGAGCTACACGTTTTTTCAAAATTCCATATAAAACCATTCAGTAGGGTGTCCATGTAATAAATGAAACCATGAGACACATTTTTCTTCCAGCTGTTTTTTGCATTTTATTTAACACGTTTTTTTGCATTTTATTTAAGTATATAATTATATATGATACGAAACTCACGTCCGTATGTCATCTCGTTTCAAAAACATTTCTACTGGTATATACTTAGTACCAACGTATAAGGTAGGTACTTAGTACCAACTTTCTTATTAGCGCAGCGTTCAGTTACAGCGAGGTCCACCTTTAGCAAACTAAATACTTCAGGATGGTAATGTTGGTACTGTCAAGAAGGTATCGCAAAAAGTCTGTTTAAGATATATTTTCTCTTAGTCGCCTCGTAAAGTCCCATAGTGAAAATTGTTCAGTTTGATGGTCTGAAATCATTTTTAATACATGGACACCCTACTGAATGGTTTTATATGGAATTTTGAAAAAACGTGTAGCTCTGTAGGTATTGATGATATGCGACATCTGACTATGCCAATATTTAGTAGAAATTTCTACTAAATATTGGCATCATCGGTTTTGGATTCCATTACGTACATATGCAGTTATAAGCATTTATCTGGTGTGAGGTGCCACATTCAAAGTATCTCTTGTAACTTTTTCAGTTTTAGTCGTACAGAGCAGATTTTTTTTGTAGGATCTTTTTTCAACTCCTACTAAATCCTACAAAATTTTCAGAAAGATTCATCACGTAGTTTCAGAGTTACAGGTGGCACCTCAATCCAGATGCCATCTGGTGTGAGGAGCCACAATCAAAGTATTGTAGCTTTTTCAGTTTTAGTCGTAGAGAGCTGGTTTTTTTTGTAGGATCTTTTTCCAACTCCTACTAAATCCTACAAAATTTTCAAAAAGATTCATCACGTACTTTCCGAGTTCCAGGGTGGCACCTCACACCAGATGCATCTGGTGTGAGGTGCCACCTTTATGTTCATGTAACTTCTTTATACTTTTGCTACAAATTCCAGAATTGGGCCTACAAAATCTACAAATTTCCTACAAAATGGGCATATAATCCATTTTTCCATAGCAAATGTGGCACCTCAATCCATACGCACATAATTTGACGGTCAAATCTAAACCATCCCCTTTAATATTAATAGGGTGCTTAGTTACTCCATGTAAATGTTGTAGAATGCTCTAATGAGGCAGAAAGCCGAGTTAGATACGTTTACGTACGTTTTTAGATACGTTGGTACCAAAATGTAAATCTCTACATTTGGTCCCATTCCATAACCTTATACAACGTGTTAATGAATTAGCGCAAAACCTCATACACCCCAACTGATTTATAACAAAATAATTAGAAACAATAATTTCATTATTTTGATAGCTAAAATTTAAAGTTATTCACATTTTAAGTTTTGAGGCAAAAATGATTTTTTATCATTTCAGCAATGAATGAAAGCGCTAACGTACTCATGGATACATTTTAATAATCTTGTTTTGGTAGTAAGTAGGGTGAGTGTGCCCGTGCGGTGGGTTGACATAAAGTTCTGTAAATTTTAAATTAAAAAAAAATATTTAATATTGAAAAAAAATTACCTATGTTGAAACCATGATAATTCGATTCTGCTCTCGATTCTAAACAAACTACTTTCTAGTTTTGCGTTAGTTCATTAACACGTTGTAGTGTTGAATAAGAACTTAAAGGCAAGCAAATGAAAAATTATTAAAGCACTAGCTTTTGCCCGCGACTACGTCCGCGTGGAATTCGGAAAACCCCAAGTATCCTATGTTACTTCTAATACCTCCAAGAATATGTATTCAAAGTTTCGTGATGATCGGTTAAGTAGTTTTCGCGTGAAAGCGTAACAAACAAACTTACATTCACATTTATAATATTAGGGATCATTGGAACATTTATTTACAGAGCAACATAACTTATTAAAACTTCAAACTTTACGTTGATGATAAAAAGAAAAAAAAGGGAAAAAATTATTAACTAGGTATTACCTAACAGTCATCTTCATCATCAGCCTATAAACGTCCCACTGCAGGGCACAGGCCTACCCTCAAGGAGGGTGTATGGGCATTAGTCCACCACGCATGCCCAATGCGGGTTGGTAGACTTCACATACACATCAGAATTTCTTCTTCAGTGTATGCAGGTTTCCTCACGATGTTTTCCTTCACCGTTTGAGAGCAGTCGGTTTTACGTACATAAGTTAGAAAAACTCATTGGTACATGGCATGTTGTCCGTGCGGATTCGAACCCGGACCCCCATAATTGGGAGTCCATACCTCTCCGCAACGCGCCACCGACGCTCTCATTACCTAGCAACTAACTGTTATTACCTAACAGTCAATTGCAATAATACTTAATTATGTATCCAGGAAAGATTTACTGCTTTATTGCCATTCTGATAGGAAAGCAATACATATTTTTGAACTGTCTTTTTAGGGTTCCGTACCCAAAGGGTGAAAACGGGACCCTGTTACTAGCCTACGTTGTCCGTCTGTCGGTCCGTCCGTCCGTCCATCCGTCCGTCCGTCCGTCCGTCCGTCCGTCCGTCCGTCCGTCCGTCTGCCCTACCTATTTAGGGCTGTAACTTTTGAACCGTAATAGCTAGATAGTTGAAATTTTCTCAGATTATGCGTTATTACGGCGGATTTGTTAAAAAATAATAAAAATGCCAAAAAGTTAAAAATTAAGGGGGGTTCTCAACAAGAAACTAGTTTTTATCAACGTTTTTTCTTCACGCTCTATCGTAAAAACGGTAATACATACCAGCGTCAATGAACAGTGTTCGATGAAGCGACATTCTATGTTTTGACTTTCGCAGTAACGTAGGGAACCCGTCAAACTTAATGTGATTATAGAGCAAACTCTACAAAATAACAACAAATACTAAAAACCGGCCAGGTATGAGTCGGTCTCGCGCTAAAGGTCCAGGACAAAACATTTTTTTTTTAAGTTTATAAAGTTGTGTTCTGTGCCGACTCGCACTTGACCGGTTTTATTTACTCTTTCTTAATAACTGTAACTAAACATTGCTTATCTTTTGTTGTAGGCTGAACTGGTGGCTGTTGAAGGAAAAGAGATAGAAACACACTACGTCCTGGCCCGCGAGAGGATCCGGCGATGGAACTCCACCTCCAAATGCTATCTTCTTGTGGAAAACTTACCAACACCTCTTCAGGTAATCATTGTTTTCTTGAGGAGAATTAAGTGTAAGGTACCTTATTCGTTTGTAATATAATGAACTAGAAATACAATCTGTCTAAACTGAAAGGAGAGCGATGCTATTGAAATTAGTTAGATTTAACATTCTTCTTCTTATCGTGTGGGCAGAGCCCTGGAATTTAACATTGAATTCGCGTAAAAAATATCAGCCGTTCCATACAAAACTGCAAATCTACTCGATCCAAAGGCAGTCGATTTTTTTTCGTACAATGTTCGTATAATACACTTATTCTTTGAACTAGCGCCCAGTCAGTAAATAAAATAGTGCTGCGCTTCAACGATGACTTTTTATTATTTTACTGTCTATAATTAAATTTTCGGTAAATAATAATTCATATCGGCAATAGATTTTTTACAAGGGACCCCTTTAACACCTTTTATTCTTTAGGGGTATTTTTATAACACCCTGTATAAGGGACCAACATTGAACACGCGAAAAAAATTCCACAGATATCGTCAATTCAATGGTGATTCGACCCCAATGTATGGAAATGTGGAACAGCAGATTTTTTTTTCCGTTATAATTTAGTTGGTCCCAAAGTGAAAGTTTGATGATCTGAAGCACCACCAGCAGTACGCAACGCATTTAAATTTTCACCCCTATAAAATGAGTTCTTCATAGTAACAAGATCAGTCTGACGACAGAAACTACACCCAGTTTTGTCAATAAAAAATATTAAGTACTAGTTCTGTATACAGAGTGTAACATAAAATGGGAGTTACTTAAAGGGGTGCTTCAGACCATCAAACTGAACAACTTTCTCTATGGGACCAATATTGAAATCGCCAAAAAAAAGCGGCTGTCCCATACAAAACTGCAAACATAACTCGACTGAAATGTATGGGACAGCCTATTTTTTTTTTTCGCGATTTCAATATTGCTCCCATACAGAAAGTTGCTCAGTTTGATCGTCTGAAGCACCCCTTTAAGTGACTGTCCCATTTTATATTACACCCTGTATAAGAGGTCAATGCGTACTAGAAAGAATTGCACACCCCTTATCTTAAAAGCAACATACAATAAAATGTTGTGAAAGCTGAACGGTACCGCACCCGCACCCGCAGGCGGGCGGCATAGCGAGCGCGAGCGTGTGGTCTTCGTGCGGTTGCCGCCAGCGGCTGCTGGCTGCGGTGACCAGCGGCGGGCGGGCTGTCCACTGGGCGGCCGTCCCCGCCCCTCCTGCCAACGACAGTGACCTATGCCGGTTTAATTATACGTGAGTATTTGCCCTATTGTATGATTGCGGCTTTGTTTTGTGAAAACGATGGTTAGCATTAGAGCGCTTACAGACGAGCGACACTTTGCGGTCGCCGTGTGTCGCGGAGGGTCGCGCAACCGTCACGCGACCGTAAAGTGAATGAGCGCGACGTTCTGCGACTGAAGAGCCCTTAAATACATTTATAAAGGTCGTAGAAACAATCTTTGATTTTATTTCACACAATATCTTCTTCTTTTTCTTTCTTTCCTTTCCTTTACTGAAGATTGGCAGTCAGCTCTCCACATCCCTGCCTATTAGGCCGACTCGTACCAATGAGTTTTTTAAATTTATTTACGATTTGTAACACCACTGGCTTTTCGGTGAAGGAAAACGTCGTGAGGATACCTGCATGCCTCGATTTCGAGAATTTATTGTACCCACTGTCTATTACAAGTGGCGACGGGCTCACTCCCCGTCACACTGGACAGAGTTTCGGCACTAACTAGTGAAACGTGGATGTTCAAAGGTTTCAGAGTATATCTGACTACCCCCTCGGAGAATACAGTCGTGAGCATATGCTATGCTATCTTATTAACACATTACGGATAAATAATATATTTACTTAGTGCTTCAATTTTGAATACAGTTTACCTGAGGGTGAGTATAGAAAATCAAAAGGAACAAAATGTTTTCCATCTGGCTGCGGTGGAAACCCAATTTTTTTCTAATCTTAAACGATCACCTTTTCCCAGGTACATATCGTCGGCTTATCGCAAGAAGTCATTAACTACTATTTTGTAAAACCCGAGAAATCAAATAATTAATTTTGGCAACATTTTTTTTCTGTAGTTTTATGGTCTTTATACATATAGGTAATAAAGGCGTGATCTGAAGAACTATCCAGATAATGATCTTTGCTTATTTTATTTTTTATTTTAAGTTTATTCAAGTAATCAACAGCGTTACAAAACAATTTTACAACGAAATAGTGAGCTTAGAATAAGGCCAATAACAGATTACTCTAGATTAAAAAAGGTTAACAATCGTGGCAAAACAAATAGCAAAACGTGCAGGTTTACGGATCTATTGGAGTACATTACAAGTAGGTACTTAGGTTTGTAAGTAGAATTATTCAATTGGTATTTAATACTATGCGGAATACTACCGCATCATAAAACTGGTGATGGAGCAGTATTATTATTATCAGTGCAGGCGATTAATAGTACTCGTCTCGGACAACTCTGGAGTATGGTCAAGTTGTATTTAGTGACTTTTTGAAATTAATGACTTCTTGCGATATAAGCCGATAAAGGTGAAATTTGAAGAACTATCCAGATAATGATTTTTGCTTATAATAGTACTCGTCGCGGTGAACTCAGTAGTATGGTCAGATGTACCTACTTAGTGGCTTTTTGACGTTAATGACTTCTTGCCATAAGCCGACGATATATCATTGCTTAAACAAATACTGCAGACAACTTGCAGTGGGATGTTCGAGTATTAAATTCAAAACAGTCTGTCTTTCACGACTTTAAAGCTGTCATCCGCAAACCTAATTAATTAAAATTATTTCCCCTAAGCACTTTTAATTGCACTAACAGCCAATAAATAGTATAAAAACCTATTAAGTGCAAATCTGGTGGTCTGCGTTGGCATAAAAGAGGCAATAAAATAAACTTGCCTTAATTAAGAGCACGCCAGCGTTGTGGTGTTTATCATTTCCGACGGGCCACCATTGACTTTTTGTATTTTGTGGTACTTTACTAGTTCTTAATTGGTCCTAATTGACACGTGTCGTCGTCTCTGGACACCAATTCTAATTAGTGCATCAAATGAGCTGGCACAGTTGGATCAAACAATGAGCAAGCCGAAATGTATGTTGATTAGAAAGTGTTTAACAGAGAGGGGGCGTAAAAAACCCAGCTATTCCGTACATTTGAGTTAAATAAGTATTGCAGTTTTGTTTGGAGTAGCAGATGTTTTTTCGCGATTTCTATATTGAACGTTCATATTGATGATCTGATGTGAAGCAACCGAATGCACAGATTAATAATAAGTTACTACCGAATGATTGGATTGCAAATTAATTAGTTCTATTCTATTCTAACCCTTTAAATAATGACCTCGCCTTTCTGTTAAAGTTGTTAAACAATATATTATCCAGTCGTTGAACCGATCCAGCTTAACGAAAGACTTATATGTAAGCTAATTTTCAGCTTTGCTAGAAAAAACGTTATAACAATAAATGTCCTTTATTTGGACATCAGCAACATAATGAAAGGCTATTGATTGATGTAACATTAAATTCCTGATCAGTCACTAATTGAACGCTAATTATCGAAGTTTGATAATATAGATGGTGTTCCTTCCGTCGTTATGCATACATTTTGCAAAATGGAACGCAATCAATAGAGGGCCACGTCCGCTCCAGGACGTAAATTATTTAGTGGGCTATTTGTGAGATTTTTAATTGATCGAATTATGGCAGGACCTTTCTGGTAGGTATACTGAAATGAAAATTTGTAAGTGTCTTTGTCTAAGTGGAACCACTTAGACAAAGAAGTATTTTACAGTAAAGTCTATAATTACCTCTAAGGATATTAAAAGCTTGTCTAATGGAAATAAATTATTTTGCAGTCTCGCCTATTTTATTAGCTTGAGCAATTTTAATAAAAATTTTGAGATGTTTTGATGATGATAATAATATTCTTTCAGAACAATTATGGAGTACCTAAGGTTCTTAAAAATGCTGAATTGCTATATTATATGTTTGTATTGAACGGATTTGAACCGTTCTTTAGTCATTTAAATTGAGCATAAGTGCCCAGTACTCGGTACTGTAGCAAATTATACTTACCTACTCTCTATAAATGTATCTACATACAATAGCTACCACAACATAAGCAAACGGCTCTAAAACATTTTTTTTTCTTCTTCCAGTGAATTCTTTTGGGTCAACTAATGTTATGGAAAATTTCCAAGAGTTACCAAAACGCATTACAACTATGATACGTCTGTGTCAAATGTTATTCATAAGAAAATAGGGTCCATTTTTACAAAATTAACCACAAACAATATCAGTTAATCTTTGTACATTTTAGAGAAGCAATAACTTACACTTAAGAACAAAATTCTCGATAGTACGCCGACTGTCGTAGGACAGAACATGTGGCATCGATTTTGAAACAAATACAAAAAGTTTGTCGAAACAAGTGCATCTTTCTAGAGAATTATTTTTTGTGTCAGTTTGCCAAAAGATATTAAATCAAATGCTTAATGACTTTAGAAGTGTTGACCGTTCTAAGAATGTAAGATTTTGGATTTTTTTTGTAGGCGTGGGGAGATGTTTCGGAGAGCCAATGTTGAAAATCAGGATGAAATGAGAGGGGAGTGCAATTTTAGATGCGGATCGAAACGGTCGATCTTGACGCGCGGGAGTTCGATACGAGATCTATCGGGTACTTACTTGCATTGCATACTTGTAGTGAAGATAGTGCGCGGTTTTGAGACTTACCGCGAGGGACGTGCGAAACGCTAAACGCGGGCGCGGGTGTGCATTGTGTGGACTAAATAAACAATAACGCGAGTTATAAGGTGTAATCTAATTAATTCATAATGTGTATATTTTTCTTAAGGTTGGATCTGAACAGATTTCTGTGAGAGTGCTGTCGCGTGTTTAGATCAACGTCTTGATGTTTAGTGTTTGCTACTAGGTATAGTAATTTGGGTCCCCTTTTGCCGCGTTTCAGCACAGTCGATAGCTGCCGACGAGTTTTGTCTGGGGTAGACTCTCGCTTGGGTTTGTATAGATTTAGATGAAGTGAATGAATGGACCCGGTATGAGTTAATAATAAACCGCGTTAAATATTCACTTTAACTTTTCGAATTACTTAAGTACTTACTCGTTATAAAATGTTGTTTGAAAATAATAAACTAAATTTATAGCTAAACAAGTGGAAACTCTTGCAATTTGAGTTTTGGTAATCGTTCTATTTTATTATCGCGGGACACTATTATAAAATCAAAGCAATTATTTTACATTATAGTTTACTGATCGTTAATTCATTTGTGTGTAACCTCAAGTGAACTAGTGTCATCTAGGGACCCACTGCTATACCATTCATGCAAAGTTTCCCTTGTTGAAATCACAATCGTGTGGGTTTGGTTTGTTTCGAAATTTATTGTATCCACAGGTGAACGCTTCCAAATTTGACGTTCGGAGACCCTGGACTCGCTCCTGTGAAACTTCGTCGCTTATGCGGCCCGGGAGCCAAAATGTGGATGGAATAAATCTTCTATTCAAACCAGATTAAATCTGGAAACGTTTGTAAAAATAAATTATACAAGCTCTCGTTTCCTTGACTAAAATATCAAATAATAACTAAATTCCGACCGCGCCGCGTACACAAATCATATCATGACGTATGTTTGAGAGCAAGTTGAGGAAAGGTGTAAAGGTTGATCGGAAAGGGAGTGATGGTTTGTCGTAGGTACTGAAATTAGGGTTACTTAGCTGCTAGATCAATCTGATATAAGGTTTCGTTCAACACATGAAATTGGAGGTTGCTGCAAGTTTGTTGATAGGTCGATTAATACGGCCAATCCCCCATCCAAGACAAACATCAATTTGTGACCGTGACTAAAAGTTATCATTGCACGATAAAGGACTGGACTCCTTGCTTTCTATCGCTCTAATTTTGTTTAGTCAAAGGTCAACGAAATTTATGTCGGTCCAATCCAGGCCAGGCAGCGGTAGGGGGCTTCTGTTAGGGAATTTATTATTATTTCTTTATGTACTAACATAGCAAAGTGACAATTGTGATTGGCCAGAAGAAAGAAAACTGCGCGGTACGGGTTGGAACATCCTGAATGAGGAAAAATAGCTAAGTTTGCATGTTTAATTTACTATACTGTGAATGTCTTATTTTGTGTATTTCGAAATGTGTTTTATTTTTTTTTATTTTTAGCAGGTTTATCTTAAACTGATTCTTTACATTTATTTAACTTTAACTCCCCACGGGTTGTGATAAAAGTCCTATCTAGAACAGCGTCCAATTTAAATCACACAACGTATAAAGGGTCACTAAATATCTAGACTAGACGATCACGTTTTTCAGGCCACTAATTCGTTCAGTACATACCTAGACGGGTTAAATATACTTATATAATAAATATATAGATAGGTAGAGTTGAGTGTTACAGTACGTAATAAGAAAATGAATAATTATAATGGGAAACTAGCTTTTGTGTCGAGATAAAAGATTTTCACTTTTACTTTCCAAGTTTTAATGTTTTAAGTCTATTCATAAGCTTTTGAACACAAAAAGTTTCAAAGAAATCGGTCCAGTTGTTTTTACGTGATGCCCAAATAAACAGACAGACAAATAATCTGAATTTCGGTGATTACTGACATAGATTTGAAATTCTGAGCGGAATTCTGGAGGGGGTATATCCATACGAAATCCTACTCTGATTCGGAATTCCATGTGTGTGCAGGCGTTAGGGTCACCTACACACCTTTTATTTGTGAAAATAGTACAGACACAACTTCTGTTACAGTTTTTTAATAGTGTAGATAGGTGTGTGTGCCATTCTGGGTAAGCTCGCTTCATCTTCGACCCCATCTTTATCCTGTGGACTAGATTGAGGTCAAGAGCAAACCCATCGAAATAAAAAAAAAATAGGGATGCCAATAGGAAGTTAAGATGATATAATATGGACCTTTATCTGTTTTGTATCGATACAATTAAAATTGTTATTAAGTCTTTTCAACATCAACTCTTAAGACGTTGAACATAAAAGCGAAAAGGCATCGCTTGCAAACATCATTAACTTTAACAATTCTCTGCTAGCAACTCGTCGAGGTTGAGTTTGTTTTCTCTTTCTCTTTACCCTTGAGGCTTTTTAATGTTTCTCGACAACTTGGCCGGTACAAAAGATTTTCTACAGTGACTTAAGAGTGAATTTACTAGGCTATCGTCGTTGCGCAGAATGGGTTAAAACCAATGACATTCTATACACATGGACTCACCATTATCTTATAAACAAAACCCAATAAAACTGGCCAAGTGCGTGTCGGGCCACGCGCAGGGTAGGGTTCCGTAGTTGCCCGTCACAATATAATTTTTTTGTTTTATGCTACGGTTAAACGGCTAATAAAGTCTAAAAAGTACATTTTATAAGTTGATCGACTATAACTCGTAAACTTGTAAAGCCTACTTAGCCGTGATAGTTTTCCTTTTAAATTCGTTGTATATAATATTGCCGTGAATTTTTTTATATCTCCAACTACAACCGTTTAGCTGGGAGCCCTCCCCTGGGGACACTTGACTCTAACCAAAATTTTCGCTTTAAGGCTTAATATTTCGCTAACGGATCCCTAAATCGAAAAATGGTTTTCCCAAACCCATAATATTTTTAAAAGACCTATCCAACGACACCCCACAACATGGGATAGGCGAGAAAAAAAAATGTCATCCCCACTTCGCGTGTAGGGGAGGTACCTTAAAAAAATATATTTTTCAAGATTTTATTTTACCACTTTGTCGACGTGATTAATATGTATACCCATGCCCAAAATATATCTTTCTAGTACTAAGCGTCTCTGAGCTAAACCGCGGACGGACGGACGGACGGACATGCAGACGGACGGACATGGCGAAACTATAAGGGTTCCTTGCTGACTTCGGAAACCTAAAAATGTCACCTTAGTATGCTTTAGTTGTGCTTGGCAGTCATACAAACATTGCCGCTGATATTCCACACAATTTCAGTCCTTTCAAAGCAGTAATGTACGTGTAAAACAATTTTTGCGGTCTCTTTAACAGCGCGTTGATGCGAGTATTAGGTAGAATGTCATTGGTTAAAACGCTGGTTAAAACACTTTTATATTTGTATGACATTTTTAAGAGATTTCATTGCCCGTAGCATAATGCGCGCGATAGGCTTAATATGCTGATGGTTTTAGGGGGGGGGGGGGATCTATGGGAGCAACATCAAAAACGCAAAAAAATATCTGATCGTTCACATTATTGGGTCGAGTAGGATTGCAATTTAGACAGGGTGTAAGTGACAGCCTAGCAAATACTAAAACGGTGAATTCAGACCATGAAACTGAACAACCTTCACTATGTAGCCTACCTCAGGAAACGCGAAAAAAATCAGCTGTCCTATACAAAACTGCTGTACCTGCCCGACTAAAATGTAACAGCAGATTTTTTTCGCGTTTCCTGAGGTAGGAAATAGTGAAAGTTGTTCAGTTTGATAGTCTGAGTTCACCTTTTCAGTATTTGCTAGGCTGTCCCTGTATATTTCATTTCTTTTTGTTTATATTTGTGATCAAATGTATAAAGTTTAGTTATTAAATCTTCATTTCGAATTCCTTTCGTTGTAGAAGTAGAAATAATTCTTCTTTTTATGCCATCGCAGTGAAGGGTGTAAAACACGACTTTCCCTGTTTTTTTTTCTTTTTCACTTAAAAAAAGGAACATTAAACACGTCCAAGACTGGAAGAAGTTTATTCCCGGTGATTTATTCGCGATTCTGGAATAGCCCGGGAGTATTTAAATGTTGACCCACATTTTTAAGTTGCCAAGTTAAGAGTTTTTATAGGCACGCCTCATTAATTTTGTACGAACTGATTTTATTTTTCTTGTTTGTTTTTTCAGAGATGTTGTAATTTTTTAAAGATTTATTGGGAATTTACTTAACTTTTTATTATTATAAACAGGGAAAGTTTGATAGCTCTAGGTACATGGATTTACAGCCAATAGGGATTGACATAGCCTCAAGGCTAAACAAAATTAAAACGACGAAATAACGTTGTAGTGTTTTTCTGTGTGATTAATTGTATGTTTGAGTGTATCTGATGCACTTTACTTGAAGTACCTAAATATATTTCCCATTTCCATTCCATTTTTACAACACACAATAGCTTTTGTCAACGTTTGAATTTTTCAAAATCCGCTAACCGTAAAAACGTTGGCAGTTGAAACAAAATAAACGAATGAATAAAAATATTGTTCAATGTGCCTGCGTGGAAACGGAAACAACATTATGGCGGTTTTGATGAATGAGCCTCCAGGGTCATTCCGACATCGCACCAATTGCGCTACTCTTTTGTTTTTATGGGTAGGTTGGTTCACTCCTGTAGCACTGAACTTTAGCAGCAATAACGTTTATTGTAATTCCAAACTTCGACATTCCGTGGTAGAGTCGGTGAGTAGGAACCTGGGAGTAACTGTAAAGGTGTAGTTTCTGATGAACCATACCATTTATTCCCGATGGTGTTGTACGAGGTGACAAAGGGATATGGTTTCTTAGCAGTGTTTTGTGGGTGAAATGTTGCCTACAAAATGTCATTGGCCGCCTAGCACCCACCACTTGACACGTTATGAAACCTAAAATTATGTTAATAGATGAGATGAGACTAGCTACAACTAGGTTACTACGCATTTTAAAAATGTAAAGGGTGTAAGTGTACAGGTGCATTACTTCCTACTAGTAAAGCAGGGTTTCTCAAACTAGACCACGACCCCCCTGGGGGTCGGGTCGTGACTGCTTCTGTCTTAGACACCTCGGCTAGTCATAGCTTAGCGAGAAACAAACTTTTTTAATTTACCATTGTTTGCTACTGACATAGCTGGTAGCTCTGATGATAACTAATTATTCATATTGCTGTATAATTCAAGCTCGCTTTGCTCGTTACGAGGTTAGAAGTTAGTATAATCCCTGGCTCACGACGAGTGTTCGGTTTGCTTGATTTAGATTTTCCATTTCAATGATTTTTTTTATTGTTCTGAATCTTTCACAGGTGGTTCTGACTATCAAACTGAACAACTTTTACTTTAGGAGTAAAACTGAAATCGCAAAAAAATTCTGCTTTTCTATACTAAACTGCAAATTGCCTACTCGACGCTAATGTATGAGACAGCTGTTTTTTTTTTCAAGATTTCAGGTTTGCTTGCATAGTAAAAGTTGTTTCTGAAAGTTTCGGAACGGTAAAAAATCATCCGTTATACAATCATGAAGTGCTGGCCACAGTTCGCAGTGCTGAAAATTTTCGAGATCGCTTCGCTCACACCAGGTTTTTAACTTAGCATTTATTATGTATGAAACGAATTTAACAACAAGAAATGAAAAAAAAAGACACTTGATAAGCATTTGTGTTTATAATCATAATGGTTTTTCGATCGAAATCTATCATCCATGATAAAACCTTAAATAATCTGAAAGTTTCTCTTATAATGTAGGACTAAAAGAAAACACTAAAATAAGGTATGCTTCATAAGACGCAGAGTCCATACCCTTGGGTCCCATTCATCAAGTCTGCTTCAGGCGAACCTGGATATTATTTTCCTTATCTGATCTTACCAAAAACAGACCTATGTTTTTGCTACGTTAGCATTATTTTCAGTTGTACCGTTTTTACAACGCAATTTTTTGTTTTTTTGTGACAATTTGGACGTTATCTCTTATTTTTCCAGCAGTAATATCTATTGCAGGGTTTACTAGAATTACAGACAGAGAATTATGGATTATCTTTATTAAGAATCGTGTATAATACATAAGCTAACAAATATGTGTAAGAGGATACAATATCCGTTAGCGCGCTTTATACAAAAGAAGTTTGATTCTATTTTGAATATTACCCAATTTACTCACGCTCATGTCCCCTTAAAGATGCAACAGATTGAAAATTTCGATCTCTAAGCAAATGGCTCTGTGCCGAAATTGGATAACGCACTTCCCCGGTTTGGAAGAGTGTGTGTTCGAATCCCGCCCGAGACTGAATTTTTCCATCTTTAATTTGATTCTAACCAATTTAATTCGATGAAAAATTTAAACACAGTCTAGAAATTAATATCAGTGTCTGTGGTTTATCAGATTTTCGTTAAAATGTACTAGTATAGTTCTTTTCAAAGTTACAGTGTGATTCAAAGAAAGCTGCGAATATTTCTTTGAAGCATTCTAACTTGCATCCCAAGACCCAAGACCAGAACCACAAATATTTACCAATAACAACCACAAACAAGCAAACAGCTCATTAGCGTTTCAGTAACCGCTGAAGGAAATATCGTTGAGTTCAAAACTAATTAAAGTTTAACAGACGATGTTGTGACCTGCCCGTAATGGGTAAACTTTGGTTCAAGGGATCATTGAATAATGTCAGCTTGGATGCACGAAGGACTCTGTTAAATTTTAGTTCGAGGATCGAAATCGCGAAAAAAAATCTGCTTTTCAATACAATACCTACGTACCTACTCGAGTTCAAATGTAAAGAACAGCTGACTTTTTTCTCGATTCCAATATTGACTTCGCAGTGAAAGTTGTTCAGTTTGGTGGCCTGTAACACCCTTTTAAGCCACTCCTTTTTGTTACACCCTGTAGAGTCTCCAATGGCTGGGAACAGGCCTACCTTTATGATGTATGTGCGCTTCACGCATGCTCAATATGTTTTGGTTTAGGTACTTCACATTGGTGTACCTACTTCACAAGCGCATCCGAATTTCTTTTTCATCGTGAGCCGATTTCCTCGTGATGTTTTCATTTACCGTTTGAGATCAGTCAGTAGGCACTACGGGAATGACCCTCAATTGAAAAGGGAAGATCTTCCGCCAGGCTAGGTGTTGAGCTCGGGGACCGGCGCCGTGGTCCCAAATGATGTTTGTCGGAACCTTGTATATGAGTCTCTGTGCTGTGAAAATTGTTATTGCGCGATTTGTGTCTTGCATGCAATTGTGAACCATAGTGTAGCAGCTTGTGGGTTTCCAATATGAAATCTCAAATTATCTTATATCAAGCTTATATCGTATTTTTGCGAGGGAGGCTGGTAGCTACATTTGTTGGCAAGCTGCAATAGTATATGACAGGCGACTAAAAGGACAACATTTGTGTCTACTCAGGGCGGCCAAATAAGTAATATTCGAGCGCAGAATTTTGAAATACGCCACACTGGCTAAAAAAAAGCGAACATTGAAGTTTCACCAATGTTTCAATGACCACCCAGAAAGGATTCACGGTCGTGAGTTAACGGATTAATAAGACATTAAATACCAAATTGTACCTGCACTCGCTGAACAATAATGGCATATTACAGACCACAAACGTCCACAGCTAGCAATCAACCGTACATTATTCCGATAATGTCCAACTATAAATCCGCCCTAATGAGTTATAATACCCAAATGCAAGCATTGTGCTCATTGCAATAATACTACATACATTCATGTCCTTAGGGGTATCTGATTGTTATTCCGAGAGATAAGTGTACTTTCTGCAACCATCAGCAGCAGAGCGTGTGGGGTGTAGAGCTTTTCTGTGATGGGGATAGACCAGGTCTGCCTGCATAACTCCAGTCGGTTTAGGAGTTACTGATGATTAGAGGTCTGTAAAAAATTTACGATCAACTGAAAGGCTGATCGTATGTTATTGTTGTAGTATGCTTTGTAGCTATGTGAACAGTACAAAAACTGACATGGTTCATCAGTCGGTTTAGGAGATACAGCCATTCAAAGGACGGAACTTTGACTGGCTGTATCTCCTAAACCGACTGACAGAACTTGACAGTTTTTGTACTGTTCACATAGCTATAGTGCATACTATAACAATATTAATTTTTTACAGACCTTTAATCTTCAGTAACTCCTACACCGACTAGAGTTATGCAGGCAGACCTGGTCCATCCCCATCACAGAGATGCTCTAAACCCCATAAACACTGAATCAGCCTTGCTGCTGATGGTTGCAAAAAGTACACTTATCTCTTATACTATGTACCAATGCTACAATACCAGCTTCACAAGGTTCTTCATAATGCTGACAGATTTTTAAGGACATGACCAGACCATCAAACTGAACAACTTTCTTCCAACATCGAAATCGCGAAATAAAAAACAGCTGTCCCATAAAGGCTCGAGATCCGAGAAGGTTTGCAGTTTTTTCTCATTGCAATTCAACTACATACATTCACGTCCGTAGGGTGTACTGAAACTATGCTATACTATAAAATAAATCAAAATAAATAAATAAATAAATATCTTGGACAATGTCACACAAATTATCTAGTCACATTTTAAGTACCTTCTGGAACTTTAAATGTAAAACCTTCATAACTACAGTACCAGCTATACAGGGTCCTTCATTATATGATGTCAGTTTTTTAAGGGGATGACCAGACCATCAAACTGAACAACTTTCTCTATGGTACATTGAAGTCGGGGAAAAAATCAGCTGTTCTACATTTGGCTCGAGTAGGTTTGCAGTTTTGTATAGAACAGCAGATTTTTTTCGTGCCATAGAGAAAGTCATTCAGTTTGATGGCCTGATCATCCCTTTAAAAAAGTATAAAGCCCTGCCTTTATAAAGGGTGTAACAAAACAACCTAGTAATACGTAAGGGGGTACTTCAGACCATCAAACTGAACAACTTTCACTATGGAGCCAACATCGAAATCGCGAAAAAAAAAATCCGCTCTTTCATACAAAACTGCAGTACCGTCTCGACTCAAATGGGACTCAAATGGGTATTGGGACGGCAGATTTTTTTTATTTTTTCTCGACGTTGGCTCCATAGTGAAAGTTGTTCAGATTGATGGTCTGAAGCACCACCTTAAGTATAACTAGGGTGTTTTGTTACACAACAATACAATAAAATGGGACAGCTACTCAAAGGGTTCCTTCAGACCATCAAACTGAACAACTTTCTCTACGGGACCAATATCGAAATCGCGAAAAAAAAATCCGCTCTCCCATACAAAACTGCAAACATAACTCGACTGAAATGTATGGGACAGCAGAGTTTTTTTTCGCGATTTCGATATTGGTCCCATAGAGAAAGTTGTTCAGTTTGATGGTCTGAAGCACCCCTTTCAGTAGCTGTCCCATTTTATTGTACACCCTGTAGAGTGAGTGTGATCTTATGGAAATGCATACATGTTTTAGGCTAAGGTTTTAAGAGTTGCTTCAGACCATAAAACTGAACAACTTCAACTATGGGACCATCAATGTAATCCGCAATGGCCACTTTCTACTCTTTTGTAACATTTATTTTTATTTTGGTGTACAAATGGAATAACATTGAAAGCTACGTAGGGTCTTATAGTATAAATAACAAAGCAATATTGTTTTTCTACTTTATACCTATGGGATATAAAACCTTGTAAAATTTTATAATCGCCGTACAATATTATTATTCCTCCAACGAAGTAAGAGAGAAACCTTATTGGTTTCTGATAAAGTTTACATTGGAATAAACTTTACCATGCATATAGAATAACCATGCAAACTATCAGTTTATTAAATTGTACAGGATACGATAGCATCCGGTGGGCCTTGTAAAAAATTCTGGTTATTAATAGGTACACTGTACCATTCGGAAAAACAGATGTTAAAAATAAAATTGAAATTCATAAAGTGTTTTTAATAAAACGACAACGATTGTACAAAACAAATACAAACATTGGTTGATATTTATGGGCATGTGAATTTATAGAGCGACTGTTGTGGATTATGCCTCACTTATCTATATATTAAAAGCACACGAGTAAATATCACACAGAGACAAAGGTTAAAAACGCGCTACGATAAGTATTCTACTACACGTCTTGACGATGTGTGCGTGAGCTTTCACCTACGAGTTCACCAACACGCCGCCCGAGGAAATACCGTCTCGGCCAGAGAACAAATCTATGGACGAGCGCGTCACTAATTTTGTGCGTTTCTTAGGCCGGATTCGATTAAACGTAAACGCGAGTAAATTTTATAAATTAAAAAATTAAAAAAATAAAAAAATAATTTAAAAAAATAATTTAATTAAATTTTGTACATTTTAAGTCCGTCCTTTTCATGTGATTTTAAAACGACAAGTGACGTATAAACCTTTTAAATTAAAAATGTTTATGTTTAGCCTCACATTGCAATAAGTACGGATACAACGACCTCTTTCCTTAGGTATTATTTCTTGTATTACTCTTGGATAAATCAGTTTTGTCACTGTGGGGTATTTACTTACGTGGTAAAACTTTTGTCCTATAGTAGGACTTGCAGACTGTATTGTACTATAATTGTAGAGCATACAAACATTGAATTGTTATTTCTCCATACAGTATTGTAACTCATATTAACTCTACCTATTTGCTTCAGGTTCCCAGTATCAGCGGACATGGCTCCAATCAGTTCTCTTCTCGTCTACTACGTGACCGAAGCAGGGGAACCTGTCAGTGACGTCGCTAGCTTCCACGTGCGACTGCTGCACAAAGAGGTAAGCTTCATTCCAACTGGATAGAGTAAAAATTGGTATAGCTTCATCAGTCCTGCCTGCGTAACATGACAGAGGTGAGAGCGACACAGGTCACTTCTAAACGTAAAATTTGAGTGAGATACTATGGAGATAACCGCCAATTTGACGTTTAGAAGTGACCTGTGTCGCTCTCACCTCTGTCATTTTACGCAGGCTGATCAATGTGACCCAAACATGAGAACCTATCAGTGAAGTCACTGTTTGTATGTGCGATTGCTAAACAAAGAGGTAAGCTTTATTCCAACTGGATAGAGTACAAATTGATATAGCTTCATCCGTCCTGATCAATGTGACCCAAGCCTGAGAACCTATCATTGAATTGACTGTTTGCACGGGCGATTGCTAAACAAAGAGGTTAGCTTTATTCCAACTGGATAGCGTACAAATTGGTGTAGTTTGATCCATCCTGATCAACGTGACCCAAGCATGAGAATCTGTCGGTGCAGTCACTGTTTGCACGTGCGATTGCTACACAAAGAGGTAAGCATGACAAGTATTCCAACTGGATAGAGAACAAATTGGTGTAGCTTGGTCCATCCTGATCAATGTGACCCAAGCATGAGAACCTATCAGTGAAATCACTGTTTGCACGGGAGATTGCTAAACGAAGAGGTTAGCTTTATTCCATCTGGATAGAATACAAATTGGTGTAGCTTCATCCGTCCTGATCAATGTGACCCAAGCATGAAAACCTATTAGTGAAATCACTGTTTGCACGTTCGACTGCTGCACAAAGAGCTAAGCTTTATTCTAACTGGATAGAGTACAAATTGGTATAGCTTCATCCGTCCAATCCGTCAGAAAATGTCAAAATTACTATGGGGATTATGCATCATTATCATGATTTGAACATGGTCTTGATTAATAATTGTCTGTGGTGAACTTAATTCTAACTAGATTACAGTTCTAAATTGAGATAACCCCAGTAGTAATTTAGAGTTTAGCTCTGGGAATAGAACTGCATTAAGCAATAATAAAGTTTGATTAACACAGTCATTCGCAGTTTGCGTCATTAATGTTTGTTTCGAATAGGGGTTCATAATATTTAAATAAAATATTATCAAATATTTGTTGAATAAGAACATAAAATAATTATGTAATGGAACTGATTATCCATAGTCTGATTATCCATGAACTGATAAAATCGGTCTGTCTGCTCTCTTTCGCAATCTAGTCGGCGAGGTGTATGTGTGGGGCGGATCGGACAAATACAGTTGAGCGTTTTTCTGTTGGTTTTCTAGTAGATCGATAGATGGCGTTACGGTCTGTGCGAATAAAGGTCAAAATTTCAAAAAGTGTTTCTTTAAAATAATAAAGAGGGAGAAGATGATCAAAAAGATGCCAACGCAACTTTTGATTGAATATTTCATTATTATTATTAAAAAATATTATTATTATTATTATAAATTTCTTATTATTATTATTATTATTATTATTTACGAATCATTTAAATCGAAAATATGAAACTATTTACGTCTTACATGGTTGTATGGGCTCAATCCCTGGGCCTTTAAAAAAAGTCAGGCACAGTCTTGACATGATTTTGACAGGATCTCGCTTTCGTCTCTATGGAGCGATGAGTATGTCATCTGTCGAGTTTTTTAGGAACTAAAATTTAAAAAGAACAGAAAAACGCTCATTACAATGCTTAAGCAAAGGTTTTATATACTTACAGTAAAGTTATAAGTTCATACAGTCTATTTAGTTAAAATATTTATACTTTACAGTATTGAAGCTAGTGACACCAGACCAGACCCATTTTGATCATTTAGTAATCATCCAGTTTATCGGAAAAAAATATCTGTGAAAATTACCTAACTCTTTATTTTAGCTAGTCGATTGTACTTAAATCTACCAGAATTAGACTTATAAGTCTTATAACCAAAAAATTCTGGTTTAAAAATTAAAACCGCCTTCAAAAAAACTAAAAAGTTAAAAAATAATATTGCAGCCGATGACTTTTTCGTTCGCATCATAAGAACATTAAATTATTTCATCGAAGTCGCTGTCAAGCCGGTACGATTCGGAACAGGGCTTGCATTAGTTTTTTGGCTTGGCTTGACACCGACTTCGATAAAACAATTTAATGTTCTTATGATGCGAACGAAAAAGTCATCGGCTGCAATATTATTTTTTAACTTTTTAGTTTTTTTGAAGGCGGTTTTAATTTTTTGTTAAAATTTGGTTTATTTCACAATTTTCAGTGGTGAATTCATTAGTTCGACTAAGATATTAGTTATACACGCAAATGGTACATCGATATGAAGCGTATTTTTCAATCGCCGATGATTTGCCGTCAATTTTTGAGGAGTTCTTTTGTGTAGCTCCGGGATGCATCATCAGATCCTAGTTTCCTTATCATGGTACCACCGTCTGGATATCTCCTTTCCAACAAAAAAAGAATCATCAAAATCGGTTCATAAACGACGAAGTTATCCGCGAACACACATAAAAAAAAAAAATATATACGGTCGAATTGAGTAACCTCCTTCTTTTTTGAAGTCGGTTAAAAAAAAGAAAAAATACTTATGTAAAATCTTCCATTACATTTTATGCCTGAAACTGCTAACTTAAACGTAATAAACATTACAAAATATATATTTGCCGAATCTTATTATAAAAAAAATAAAAAGAACTGAACAAACGAATGTATTCCATTACGCTCCGCCACGTTTACGGAAGAAATATAAATATGCTACGAGGAGTCAATATTGGATGAATATGAATATTTATATAAACGTTCGAGGATTTTACGCTGCCTGTTTACATACTTACATGATAATTCGATTTACATTCTGGAGTTCGTATTTACAGTTTAATTTTCTGTAAAATATTGCAAATTTAAAATTTTTCAAATCATAAGATAGGAAAACGAATCAATTCATTAAAACTGTACACTGAGCAAGTAATCACTACGTGAAAACTGTATTTAAAACATGGGACTAACAATAATAAAAATATTAAAATCTTTTTGGTTTAGACTCTTTTTTGACGTTCAAATAAATTATCATTACCATCCTTAGTTACCATCATTACAATTTTTTGGAAAAGAGATTGTAATTCCGTTCTTCATACGATACTGGCCGTATTTCCTCGAAAAAAATATTGTATCGCCATTTAAAAATGTAATATTTTCTTTCTTTACCAACATTATGGCATTAATGACTTTTTTTCACTAATAACTGCCAGTCCATTTTCAAATAACGATGTCAATCTCTTTTGTGAGAAAAATCAAAGGATTTTTTTATGTTATATTTTTATTCTCACTTTTCAAAAACTAAACCTTAAATCCGGAGGCAGAATAAATTGTATAGTCCGTGACACTCATCCTTTGCGATCCGCACTCGGACGTGTGTGTGTGTGACAGGGCTTTATCTGCCCGGATAACCGGTATGATGGCTCCTATCACGTTCCTATCCGGATTTAGACTAGAGATTTATTTTTTATTTTTCTACCTAAGCGCATGATTTGTAGAAAAATCACGAATTTATCGCAAATAAATACGAAAACAGATCGTATGCTTTTAAATTGTTAACGGTTGGAACATGGTAATTTTGATGCTTAGACAATTTAATAGGGACTCGCCTTGCGGTAGCATTTCCCCTCTGCCACGGTATTAGATCAATTAATCTTTCGCATTGACACCCAATTTTATACCTTATCACTAAACGAGACAGCCTATAATAGCGAAACAATAATTTAGAACTTAGAACGTTTGGGGTTCACACGAGACTACTTTCATGATTTTTAACATTCAAAATTAGAATCTAAACTTATGGGGAATAAAATCCAATGTTGCGGATTTCATGTTACCTCGCCCCCCGCAAAAAGTGGCAGAAATTTTTCTTATTAGAATGACACGCGTATCTCGTCCCCATTAAATTGTCTAAGTTTTGATGCCATATCGCGCGAACTTCCAAGATCGACCACAGAAGATAAAAATTAAAAAAGATTAGTGAAACCATTGACTGTGTGGGCTAAATTACCCGTTTGCTTTGAATTTAACGAAAAATACAGGGTGGTCCAAATAGTGACGTCAATAATTTTTTTTAGATTCCTCACACCTTACGGCCCGATAGCACAGTCGGTAGTGAACCTGCCTGCTGTGCCGAGGGTCGCGGGTTCGAATCCCGTAAGGGACAAATATTTGTATGATGAATATGAATATTTGTACCCGAGTCATGGATGTTTGTATTTCTATATGTATTCTATATCGTTGTCTAGTCATCACAATACAAGTCCAGGCTAGATTCTGGTACTTTAAATGTGACTAGATGATTTGTGCTACAGTGTCCAAGATATTTATATTTATATTTATCCTAAAATACCCCATGTATGTTCCGCGATTTTTTGTAGTTTAGAAGTTATGATATGTAACTTTTTTCATAGTAAGAATTTTTCGAATTTTGTTCTTGCACGATGATCGTCCGAAAACACTCTTTCATACGTGAAATAATCAGCAATCAGTTTATTTAAATTTTCTTGACAATATTCAACAAAAATGTTAACCACAAGAATAAAAAATATTGCTAAAACTATTTTTTCGAACATTTTTTCTTAGCGGATTGTTAACCTAATTAACTTTGGATGCCGATTCCAGCGTAAAATCGCCTATTAAGAACCACTTATTATTTCTTATTTGGTAAGTTGAATAATCACCGAAGTTTTTAAAATTAGTTTTAACCTATTTATTGTATTTTTAAGAGAACTTTGAAAATTTTGCTCCCTATAACTCAAACCTAAAGTTTTCACTTTGGACCCTTTTTCCGGTTATTTGTAAGAATGCCGTGTTGCTGATTATTTCACGTATGAAAGAGTGCTTTCAGACGATCATCGTGCAAGAAAAAATTCGAAAAATTCTTACTATGAAAAAAGATATGACATTTTTAAGCCGCTCCGGGAGAAAATTCTCAAATACACCTTTAAAAAATCATAACTTCTAAATTACAACAAATCGCGGAACATACATGGGGTATTTTCGGATGGGTGAGGAATAAAAAAAAAAATTATTGATGTCACTATTTAGACCACCCTTATAATACCCCCTTATACACCCGTATAGGTATAAAATAAGCAGATAGGTAAGTACATTTAAAACTTTTTTTTTTGGCTAAATACTCTGGTTGTATGAGTTGTTACATTACAGTCGATAAAAAAAGTTAAAAAAAAAATATAAGGCGCGAAATAGTTATGTTTGTTTGATATTGTGAAGATTTTAACTTTTCTTGGAATTTAATGAAAATTGTGGACATCAAGAAAAACGTACTAAGGTAATAATAATAATTATTATTTTCTATGCCATCTAGTATCGATGTCTACTATGACGATTGTATACACAACTACATAATCTGTTGCGGCCATAACGTCGGGGTTTAATCAACGGGCCTCTAATGAAAGGCAATTTGTTGTCGGTTAAAGGCAGCAATTAAGAATGCCTGTAATTCCGACTATTTTGGCCGAAATTGGTAGTATATGTTTTATTTGACCTATTTTATATTGCGGCACATTCAAGGTACATTGCCGGTTACTTATGGCGTTAAACAACACGTATCCGAACATTCTCAGTAATGTATCTAAAATTTTCATTGTATACAATTTATCATGTTTTTGAAATTGGCCCCTACAGTGTCATCCGACCAACCTACTCGTATCTACCTACCATCATACAAAAATTCAATTCAAATTCAAAAGAGGAACAAAAATTCCGGAAACCTTTTAGTGTGCGCCGGTTAATTTCTGCAATCAACTGAAGCACGGCTTTTACTCTTTCAACATTTTCAGGAAAATTTCACTTTGTGGTCTGGTATAAAGTATCATTAATATTGTAGATAAATTAAAAATAGGTACTTGAATATTTGTAACTGAAAACATTTAATACTGTTTTAATAATCTTGAATATTTTGTGCTTTATTACTTTTCCAATTTAAGTCTTGGTGGTCTAGTAAACCTGTTCCATCCCCGCCCAGCTCGACAAGCATGCCAGCCACGACAAAGCATTTAATAGAGTAAAACTTCATGCGCGCTCTTTCTGGCATACGTAAAATAATAAAGATGGAGGCACATCTCGATTTTTATCGTTTTCTCGGGGGTGACATGCGAGGCCTACAGGTCTAAAAGTAGGCAAAGGTCATTACGGGCGGCATGTCGCGGCGATAAAAGTTTATCGCGCCTTTTATCTTACTTTTCGTGGTGGTAACGCGGAAAATACTATAGACTAACTATAGACCGTTTATCGCGCCGCCATGCGCCATGCCGCCCATACAGATGGGTAGGCAAAGTCTAGGTCTTCTCTTTGGCGGCCAATGATAATTATCTCTTTTGCTTTCTCTAGATCCATACATATTTTTAACCTGTAAATTTCTAATGTCGTCCCAACCTGGTCAAGGTACCTGCGTCCTCTTAGGTCGGCCTCTACATTCATTCTTTCCATTATAAAACCATCGAAGCATTTCATCCTGGCTAATAAACAATATTTTTCGTCTGACAGGTGGCAGTAGCAGTAGAAGAAAGACGTTGGTGGTATCCACGGGCTGCTCTCCAACTGCGCGTGCTCGCTCCGCCTGACTCTACGATGTGTTTGATCGGCGCCCGCGCACCTCCCGACGCTCGCTTCGATCCTCACCAATCGTAAGCCTTATAATTATTGTTTATTTATGCAAGTATGGACTCGAAAATTAAAAGATGTATAATTATGAAAAACATGGACGCTAACAGGGCAAAACATGCACAAAATAAAAGTAGCTCAGAGAGCCATGGAGCGTACCATGCTAGGCATATCACTAGTGGACCGAGTACCTAATGTCGAAATTCGACGAAGAACTAAGGTCAAAGACGTGGGTAAGCGGATCACAAAGTTGAAGTGGAGATGGGCAGGACACTTGGCTAGACGGGAAAACGGCCGGTGGACCAAGGCAATATCAGAGTGGTGACCAAAAGAGGGACGGAGGTCAGTGGGCAGACCACCAGCACGTTTGTCTGATGACATTGTGAGGGTGACGGGTTCGCATCGGATCAGATTAGCACAGGACCGTGAAGAATGTCGCAATAAAAGGGAGGCCTATGCCCAGCAGTGGGTTGATATTATGTGGTCTGATTTGATTGATTGGTTGATAAATATGACATCCTTAGGTTGAAAGTACTGCTAAGTTTTCCTAAAATAAATTCAGCGGTAAATAAGAACGTCCTGAAGAAAACCTACACGTGCCTACACACTTCGATTTGTATTGTATTGTGTTCTTAGAAGGTTTTTACTAATTTTTTTCACAAGGCTGAGTGCTAGAGAGTGCTCAAAATATGTGTTTAGCGCACACTTATGTACATAAAAATAAACTGCGTACTTGGCTGCTTCTACATTATTATAAAACAGTAACAGCGGCCGTAGTATGACGAACGCGATAAACCTATTATTGTTTATTATTGTTGTTTGAGGGCCTTAACAGATATGTGCCTGTGCCACTACGACCATCGCTGGTCTTTCGTGAACGCTCCTTTTTATAGTTCCCTACTGATCCCTACTGCAGTCAAGAACTGCAGCAGATTTCCAACAGGGAGATTTTTGTATTTGATCTGGTGCCAAAAACTGTCTACCTAGATGGATACTTCGTTTGTACGCACGGCGACAGATCGACCTACCCATAGTTCGACCTTATGTCCATGAACATAGAGTTCAACTATGGGTAGGTTGATCCGTCGCCGTGTGTACATGAGTGGGCCACATTCACATAGCAGATGCAAGGGAGTTTCCATCTCCTCCTTGCAGAATCTGCAGGTATAACAATAAAATAGATAAACAATGGGTGGTTCAATTATATTGCGTCCGCGGGAGCTCAAGTGTTAATAAGCAGTCTATCTTATTTGATTGATAGCCTTTGTAAATCTACGAAACACTTAATGTTTTTGATTACTTTGTCTAGACTTGCTTATGACTTTCACAATATTCTGTCTACCTAAGATCTCAACTGCCATATAACTTTTCTTGTAGATTGATACTTACTTCAACTATAAATCTACTAGTAAATCATTCATGAGTACTGCTGGAAACGACTCATTAATCAACTCAGACGCGATTCTTGGTGATATTGACAGTTGCTTTTTATTCGTACTTATAAAAATCTATACAGGGTGCGAACTTAAATTTTTAACATACTTTAGGGGGTTCTGCAGACCATCAAGATGAGCAACTTTTATTATGTGACTAACATTCTACTTCTTTCGTGCCAACATCGCGCGACAATTTACTCATTAGATATCGCAAGAAAAAATCTGCTGTTCTATAGACAACACCAATGGTGATTCAATCCAAAATGTGTGGAATAGTTTTTTTTTTCAAAAACTGTATAGTGAAAGTTGTTCAGTTTGATAGTCTAACTACTAAACTAAAGCACCCCATAAAGTATTTACATACTTAAGGGGGTACTTTAGACCATCAAATTAAATGTACACTCTGTATAAGAACTACATTGCGTTATAATAGTTTAGATTAGATTCCGTCGGGGGAAACCTAAAGAAAAAATAAATGAATGTTTTTACGCAGTTCATTTAATAAACCGCCCGCTGCAATCTAGGGATTTAATAGAAAACTCTAGATAACACAGGTTTGCTGCTGACAGGCTCCAGTGACAATCGAGTTCGATTACACCGAGATTAATCTACCTACTTTTATTTTTTCAATAACAAAATATGACTTTTCTGATTATTTTCTAGCAGTCATTTAGAACCTATCCACTTCCACTTGAGCAATTTTTTGGCTGTCGGTAACTTTCGGCCTCAAGCATGAAAAACAGTTTTAAGGAGCAAATTGGTAGCCGACCGCATGAGGCGTGCGGTCGCGACGTGTCGCGGCGACACGTCGCTGCGGTCGTGAATGGGAAGCCGACCGCACGCCGCAACTGCACGCTGCAGCTACAGACAGTATTGCCAACTTAGGGTATTTTTTGGGGTACTAATTTTCAGTAGGGTTTTAAGATTTAGGATGATGCTTTATATCTACTATGCCGTAACTTGAGCTCTAATAAAGGGTTTATAGAAAAGATTTTCGTAAAAACGAATAAGTAGAAAACATTTCCGTAAAAAGTAAAAACATGTTTTTTTTATTTGTTTCCCAAAACTATCATCTCGTATTTATTATATCTAGTAATATTTAAACACTGTTTTACCAAATACCAAACGCCAATATGATTTATTGTTGGAATTTAACGGAAAATGTGGTTGAGAATAGAAATTTCATTAAATTAAAGAAATATCGTGGAATTTGTATGAATTATCGTGTTATACCCGACTTTTATGTTCTATCGCATGCCATTCAAAAATATCGTGAATCTAAGATAATTATCGCATGCTGGCAGCACTCGGCGACACTACTGGTCTGCGGTCGAGCGTCAGTGAAGCTCGACCGCACCGCAGTGAAGTCGAGCAGCGTGTCGCCGGCTACGCAGGCTATTTCATAGAATTACATACAAACCAGTAGTGTCGTCGCGACATGCGGTTGCGGCGTGCGGCGTGCGGTCGCCTGTCAACCGCCACCTTTAAGTGCTTAAAATGTTTGGTTAAATCACACAAAATCAAGCAATAGTAGTTTTTTTTTTGTCGATTCGATGGAAACATTCGTCAATATTTAGATCAGTTAGATAAAATGTGTGAAAGAGTACCTCCCAAATGTGTTCCAAGCGAAATGTGTCATTTACCATCACAACCCGACCTACGTTATGAGAACACACGGTGCTATGTTTCGTTTAAAATTGCTAGGGAATAAATAAAGCTCACAGACAAGCTATTGCTCTGAAATGAAACAGAAGCTTGTTCTTTGTTGTCGCTTCAGGTGTGCTCTTCTATAAAGCATAGCCTCGAAAAGAAATTAACAAGGCTTTGACATCTCTCTTTCTAGTTTCGAGTACAGTCGGTGTCCTAACTGAATGAAATTACGCCTCTATTCTCTCTCTTTTATATTTAGTCGCTAGTTACCTTCATTACCATGTCCATAGTATAAGAGCTCATCTTCTAACGCACTGTGGCTCATTACATGAGCCTCTCCCTTCCTTCTCATTACATGAGTGAAAGCCAGTTATCTATCACATAATATTCATTCCATACTGAACGCCAAATAATTATCAAAGAGACTCGTTCTACCTTCTTGCTTCTAATAATAGATCGTCATCATCATCATCAGCCTTACTTACGTCCCACTACAAACAGGGTACAGGCCTTCCCTCAGGGAGGGTGTATGTGCATCTGTCCACCACGCGTGCCCAACGCGTATTGATTGATGGACTAATCAAATAAGCATCAGAATTTCTTCTTAAGCGTATACAAGTTTCCTCTAATCATCAAATAATTGATGGTTTTCGTAATAATCACAAAGTTACTGAACGCTTCAAAAGGGAAACATGGCCAAAAGACTACATTAATACAAAATAACGGTAAATGCCTTTATTTCGACCAAAATATTCTTCCCAGATTCAAACCCCGTTTTAGCTACTGGTATCTCCTTTTTCTACGCAATGAACCACTCGGCACATTACCACAGACATTACTTTGCCGTTCACGTACGTAAAACTAGACCGTATATCACAAAAGCTGAGCCAAGGATATGACAAACGATTCATCTTTCACTTGGTTTGTTGAAGGAAATTCAGTGGAAATATTGGATGCCTTTTCATCTGTCTATATGTCGGCGGCGCATGAGTAGTTTCCTTTATGTTATTGGTGATCGATTTTTCATTTGTCTTTTACCATTTCGTAAAAGCTATCTCTTTTTGGGTTGATGAATTAGTAGACGATAAATAATCGTGCAATATCTTTACTTCCTATGAGAAAAAAACCAGCTTTCCCATACTGAGAGTAGCCATTGTTTTCTAAGGAACAAATAATGTTTTTTCGCGATTTCAATATTGGTCCAATATCACTGTGTTTGAAATTCATATTTAATAATTGAAATAGAATATGAACGTTTAAATAATTAATCAGTCAATTATACTTTATTACAAAAAAAACACGTCACAGCATGCTGCCCAATAAGAAGAAACTCATCAAAACTTAAAATACAGAAAACTGTAAGATATGAAAAAACATGTTTAAAATTAATCATTTACATGCGTGCACTTGTAATATGGTAGTAGCATAGGAAGAAAAAAGTATTATCGATAGAAGATTATTGTTTTAGCCAAATAACAAGATCTTTTCCTTGAACACTAATTTCAGCCAAACCACAGAATAGGTAATAGTATATAGTTCTAGCCAAATGTCCAGCTCTTTTCCTTGAACACTAATTTTAGCCAAACGTCAAGCTGTCGAGGTCTTTTCCTTGAGCACTGTGTTCAAGGCATGTTCAAGGATAGACCTTGACGTTTGGCTAAAACAATAATCTTTGTCTAAAAGATTCAACCAGTTTTATGTACGAAGAACTATCAAAGCAAAATTAATATTATAATATATTATTAAAGCTTCCATCAGCACCGTCGTGAACGTTAATTAAAGACGGTATTTATTGGAAATACTTAATCATTTCCCAATTAACTATGGTTTTCAATTTTGCGTTATTGATCTGAGCCTCTACCCACACATTCGAACTTCGCAATTGTGTGAACGTTTTCGTTCCAATGTCAACTCTATTACAATGAAGAGCGGACCAAAACAGTGGCGATATATCGAACATCGAAAGTCCGGGTACAGGGCCTGTGAAGAGCTTCTCATCGACGAATATATTTCTAATTAAGGACGAACCCTTTTTGATTGGTGCCGATATAATTAATGCGAAATCAAAACCTGAGAACCATTTGTTAAGAATCCTGACCAATGATATTAATGGTATTTGTAAGCTCACTGATCCTGACCAAAATTTGATTTATAAATATCATACTGCAAGAAAAGAGATGGCTGGTAGCTGAGGAATTAACATATAAAATCATGGTTACGGTTGTAACAAATAATATAATTGGCTTAGGATTACCAAAGAAAAGATGGATGGGTTATCTAATAGATGCTACAATAGATGAAATTTATGTGTGTATGAAACACATAGGCGTAGTGTCTGAAATATGGCTAACAGAGATAAATAGAAGATGACATATTGCACCGAGCCCAATTACCTATAATAATGGGATAAACTACAAAACAAATGTCGCTCATTAGCAGATCCTGGCCATGTATTTGGACTTTGGACTTTAGGTTTTCGATATATCATGATCGTTCTTGACCTACTTCTTGACGGAACTTCATTGGGTGGGATAGAGTTGACATTTGAACTAAAATGTTTATGAAATATCGAAAGTCTAAAGTCCGAACAGACGGTTCTAAACGGTTTGGTCATACTTTGTGTTCATATTCTAATCCACTGTAGAATCCTTCAGATATACTAAATTATGATCTAGAAATATATCATTGAGTATGATGGATCGTGTGATAGTACTATGAGTATGTAACTATGATTTACTAACTGTTTTGGTTTCTAATTAAAACTGGCACCCAATTAAATATGTGTATGTAAAGTAAACGACAAGGGTTCAGTCTAGAAATAAGCCTAACAGCTAACTAACAGCATATCAAATTAACTTTGCAAAACATCTTGAATATTAAAACTGATTTGAGCTGGTTATCGAACTAACTAAATTAAGTTCTGAAACCTTCTAGATGACTATGATTGAGTTTTCTAATTATCTATTAATCTGAAAAAATATCTTTTTTATATTAGGCCTTTTAAACGGGGGGATGGAACCGAATCTCAGCCAATCTCACATAATCAGTGTAAAATTGCGAAAAAGTACAGGGTTAAATTAAGTAAAACATGTTTCTCCACTAAATAATGATGGCTAATAATATTCATCGCGGTTATGCCAACGCAAATAGATTAACGTATAAACACTAAAAAAAAAAAAACAAATTTAAAAAAAATCTGTCGTGAGATTAGGTGGGGACAGAGGGTCGAAAAATCCCCAAAATCATCTCAAGTAATTAATAGACCTTAATGGCATACAACATAGAGTAACGAATGCAATCTTGTCTCTTCCCAGTTCTCCAGACCATGAAGAGCAACCAGGACCAGAGTTCGTGTCAGCAGGGGTGTCCCTGTTCGTAGGAGGTGGCGCGTGCGGCGGTGGCGTCCTCTACCGTCAACGTACTGCGCCCACGCCACATGCTCCCGCGCACCTCGTGCCTCCAGCGAGCCATGATCGGCTGTGGATGTGGAAGTGCTTCAATTATACGTAAGTATGAGTTTACCTAACCTAATTTCTTTGCTTTCTTTTAAGAACAGTGCACAAAGTCGTCAGAAGACATGCTACAACTAACCAACTATCTTTTTAAATTTATAGCATGGAGTTCCTTAAGCATAATAATATTTAAATATATTAAATATAACACATTTATTAGAATATGGTTATTTATCATCATCATTGTCAGTCACAAGATAGAGAGTGGGTGTCTAGCCGTTAGTCCACCACGCGTGCCCAATGCGGATTAGTAGCTTTCACATAAGCATCAGAATTTCTTTTATGCAGGTTTCCTCACGACATTTTTCTTCACCGATTTTAGAGAGCAATCAGTATTATACCCAGTTAGAAAAACTCATTGGCTATACATGGATTTGAAACCATACCCAGGGGGAAAATCCATACGAAATCGTAATCGACTAATTAACGTAATTGACGACCCGCTTGGTCTAATGGTTGCCGCGCGGCGCCGGACTGCCAAACCAAGGTCCTGGGTTTGAATCCCGTGCCGTTGTTGTATGATTCCCATAAAAAAAACCTAAGGCTTACTTGGGATCATTACAATGTATGTGCTTGGGAGCGTTTTTTATTTATTTATTTATAATCCGGAATTCCGTACGTATGTGGCGGAGCGGACCTAATATTCTGTGTTGGTGACGCGTTGCGATGAGGTATTGGTACTCAATCATGAGGGTGTGGTTTCGATTCCATGTATAACGAATGAGTTTTTCTGACCTTATTATAAGCAATCAAGACATTCCTTCACATTAAACTTGTAGTGGTGACATTTTTTAAAACTATACAGGGTCCAACTTAATATGCTGACACCTTTTTTAAGGTGATGATCAGACCACCAAACTGAACAACTTTCTCTATGGCACCAACATCGAAATCGCGTAAAAAAATCAGCTGTCCCATACATTTGGCTCGAGTACCTACATTTGCAGTTTTGTATGGAAGAGCTGAATTTTTTTTCGCGATTTCGATGTTGGTGCCATAGAGAAAGTTGTTCAGTTTGACGGTCAGATCATCCCGTTAAAAAAGTGTCAGCATATTAAGAAGAACCCTATATGTATGTATTTGGATTAGTTGCTGTTAATAACCCTCACAAGTAACGAATTAAATAACTGGAGCGTAAGTTTAGTGAGTTAAAATGTCACTATGTCACCATGTCAGTACATCGCAGCTTAATTTAAATTGTGTTCACTCAACGGGGGAAAACGGCGTGTTTACTAATTTCACAGAGACAAGGTTTTCAGTGCTTCCAGAGTAATTAATAAACCAGTGACATTCCAGCACGTGCTAATTAAATACCTGCATATGCCTTTACTTCGCCTTGTTACGTAGGTGTATTGAAATAAGTGATAAAATGCATTACTATTAGCTACCAATTTTATTTTCATACGAACAGCCGCAGCAATTATCACATTTAGCATATTGAAAGAGACTAGTATTGTTTCTAATCACCTTGAAATTGATTATAGTCGTGTGTTAAAGAAAATAACTGTGTGCTAGATATTCTACTTGTGAGTCCTATAAAATTAATGAATATTTAAATAAATAAATAACGCTCACAGGCACATACATTGTAATGATCCCAAGTTAAACACTAGGCTTTTTAATATGGAAACCATACAACAACGGCACGAACATTTATAACATCCATGACCGATCCGGGATTCGAACCCAGGACCCTGGTTTGGCAGTCCGGCGTGGTAACGATTACACCAACCGGGTCGTCAAAATTATGTAACTTTTTTGCCAAAATATCCATTCGAATCATCCTATTTAGACCTGTACTCCTTATTAAATTTCGTTATAATTTATGATGCAATTGCACATTATTGCAACAAATAACAGTCCTTTGTTCTTCTTCAATTATCACCTTTACATAATCGTTTCGTTTTCATTATTAACTTTGAAGCAGGCACTTGCCGCTGAAGATTAATGAATTTTAGAATCTTACCAAAGACCCGAAACTTTTCAATGATTCTATGAAAATTCATAATTTTACAAAGTTCGTAAGGACGTAACAGGATTTATGTCATTATATTCAAAGGCTTTAATTTTGATACAAGTTAAACTCCTCAAAATCTGAAATCTAATAATATAACTGTGTTTCAAAGTTGGTCGCGCAAATTTTAGGAAGGTGTCATTTTGGAGGGTTTCAAATAATATACCTAGGGAATAAAATTGTGAACAGCACAAAAATTAATCACATAAATCACAAATAACACTGACCCAAATGATTTCATTCAAAACCAAAATCTTGTCTACTAAATTATCAAGGGAGTTGGCCATCCAATACCATCTAATTATTTATTGTCGCTAAGACGACATTGGTTGGTTGTCATGCTCCAGCTCATCTATTTCTACAAGTCTTTTTCTCTTCTATCTATCTGTCTATAACGTCACGCCTCTTTCCCAGTGAGGTAGACAGAGACCAGTAGTGCGATTTTTGAAACTCATTCGGTGAGTTCAGCCGTTGTAAATGTCAAAATAACTACGGAGATACGCATCTTTCTATTTCTGATTTGACTTTCAAAAATCGCACTCCTGAAGTATGATTTTTGAAAGTCAAATCAGAATTAGAAAGATGCATATCTCCAAAGTTATTTTGACATTTACAACTGCTGAACTCAGCGAATGAGATTCAAAAATCGCACTCCAGGGCGCGCCACTTACGACGATCCTTACATACCTCTTTTGCCTAATGCACATCCATACATCTCTCTCTTCATACATGCCCGTCCGTCGGTTTCGAGTACTCCGTACCTCCCCTTTTTGTAGGACGCAACTGATTTGATCAGCATACATCCTACGAGGGCGCCCTCTGCTGACACTTCCACTCACATTAGCAACACAATTATATCTCTTTTGTACATCTGCTGTCACTCATCCTCTCCTCATGACCAAACCAACGAAGCATACCTTTCTCTATTCTTGTCACAACATCTTCTTTATCGTCCTAGTTCAATTTACGTCGATCTCTTATTACACAATTTCTCACTCTATCTCTCAGCGTGACACCACACATACTTCGCAAGGAACGCATTTCAACAGCATTAATTTTACTTGGATGCTTTTTCTCCCATACCCAGCACTCACTGCCATACATAAGTGTAGGCACCAACACACCACTGTGTATAGCAAGTCGCACCTTTTTGGACACTTCTTGGCTGGCCACAATGGTATGCAGAGCACCGAGCACCGTATTTTGTTTCCCGCTGTTATGCCTATGCACATCACCCTCACATTTCCCATCTCTAGTAAACATGCATCCTAAATATACAAACTCATTCACTTGTTGCACTTTTTTGTTCTCAATCATTATACAACAATCTTTTTATCTTACAATCAATAATATCGTGACATCCTGTATAATTGGCTACTTGACAACTAGTCAAATCAGCTACTCTTTATCGGACGTCAAAACATGCGCTTTGTATGAAGATTTGTACTAAATATTGAGTTGTGACGTCATCAACATTTTTATTACTTTTTATAGTTTATCTTGTTATTAAAAATAGTATTCAAGCTAAAAACTCAATGAAAATGGGAGTTTAGCGTTATTTTCTAACCCTTTTTTTATTGAGTAGATAAAAATAAAATATATTGAATGTAGTCAAATACCCAATTGTTTTCAATTGGAATCTATAACAATTCCGATCTCAATTAAAAGCACAGAATAGATAATATAGTATATAGTTCTACGTACTAAAAGTATATTTTTAATTTGTTCAAAAAGTGATCGACAAATTCCTTGGCCGTCTTACATTGCCACGCCACTCGTAATCAATTTAAAAAATATTTTGCCTACCATCGTTGTACCCTACCCAAAATTTTTCTACCATCACAAATTCATCATGTCCGAACCCGTAAATTGAATTCTGATGCTTGCAAAACACTGATAATACTAGGGTCATAAACAAGTCAGAAAGTAAACTCCATAAATTGCGAATCCGCTGATTCATCTGTCACAGGCCATAAGTTATGCTCTATCGGGATGATAAACTATCCCTTGGTATTCATAGTAGCCAAACTGGTAGCTACTGGTAGGTAGGTAAATCTTTTGGATCGTGAAATCGTTTGAAACGTCTTCGAATTTGAAAATGTATTAAGATTTATACTTCTTTAGTGAAAAATTTATATTTTAAGTATATTATTAAAAATATACCCGAAACCAACGGGCTTTATTATGAACCGGTTTACATAGATATTGAAGATGCAAATGAAGTGTGTAATATTATCAGGTAGCAGGTAAATGCAATAATAATAACATTTTAGTAGTTAACAGAATGTCCATAGTAGCTATAGTTCATCATCATTGGCATTTATATCTATTGTAAATGATTTAAGCAGTGTTATAGGAGAAACACTTTTTCTATAGGTACGAAAGTGGCACACACATACGCAGCCTCAAAAACAGAACTGTATACTGGTAGATGATTGTGGGATTTTGGAAGCATTATTCCTTCTGTCACGTTTTTCTGCTAGATATGCGAACCAGGCTTCGTCATTAGTAGTGCGACCGTCTTTTATTTTCTTTATCCACCTATCTAAGCTTATCATCTTGCATCATCGATTTGAAGAGGACATAAATCAGTATGTTCCACTTACTGATAAAAGAACCACAAATGACCGTTTATACTCTACGAATAAGATTCTTGTTCTTATTCGTAGTTTATACTTTAGCAGGCTAATAACATATTCTTAAGAACACAATTTATAAATTGAAGACAGTTTAATCTGGTAGCCGACACAATTCGCACCTAGGACTATCCCATCGAGAACTTGAGTTTCAAACTCATGGGGTACAATCCAGAATACAATCCAATTGCACTTTCTGTTTTAAACTAGATCTCAAAAACAATTAAAAGAGTACCTACGTACGTAGTGAGCAAGATGACGAACTGTGAGCATCCGGTACAAACGACAAAGACAAAACGATCCCGTAATAGATGGAGATCCGACCGTAAAATTATGCACCTATTCCTTAGGCGAACGAAATGTAATTCTAGTATATGTTTATACAGGGGTTAATTCAACGCCGCCAAGTTGCCTAGAAAAATCTTGCCGCAAGTGCCTTTTCCATTAAAATTTTTGGTATAACTTTTTCCACGTGTTTGTTAGGGAAGTGATTGAGGTGCCATCGGAAGGAGACTGGTCAAAAGTACTTTAAAAATTAGGGTTGCCACCTCTCAATCTGCCGCAAGACTAGGGTTGCCAGATTCAAAAATTTCATATTTGGACCTGGCAACCCTATAGTTGCGGCAGATTGAGAGGTGGCAACCCTAGTTTTTAAAGTACTTTAGACCAGTCTCCTTCCGATGGCACCTCATTCACTTCCCTAACAAACACATGGAAAAAGTTATACCAAAAATTTTAATGGAAAAGGCACTTGCGGCTAGATTTTTCTAGGCAACTTGGCGGCGTTGAATTAACCCCTGTATAAACATATACTAGAATTACATTTCGTTCGCCTAAGAAATAAGTAGGTGCATAATTTTACGGTCGGATCTCGGACTATAATAAATCTCATGTAACTTTACGCTTCGGTTTGTGACATTGCGGATATGGGGTGGATGCGTGATTGGGTAAAGAAAGGGTTCATTGAGGAAGGATTCTACTTCCAGGGTTTTTACTATAGTTTTATTAGGATTTGTACTGTAGTTATTTACTGTAAAGACTATTTCGCCCGTTTCTTTTTCTCATAAATTCTTCAAGTTTAGATCGAGACATACCTTTAGATCGAGTACGTAATTTCTTGTTCTACTTATCAACTTTTAGTAATTTCCTTTACAAGTCCTTTGTCACGAAAGAAAATATCACGTTTATATAGAACATACCTACGTTACTCTATTTAAACCTAAATTTAATTTACGTAGAGCGGAAAATAATTTGGGCAAATCCCCCGGATTCGTGCCTAAGCGTTATTTTATTAAGATATCCTGCAAGAGGGTTGTATGGTATCTGATTTAGAAGGCAGTTATTTAAAATTGAGATATATTTGTAATGGAGAAATGTTTTAATTGCCTTGTTTATTTTATATATTGTAAGGGGTCGAGTAGGTACGAACGATATGCATGGATGCAAACGCCCCAGAGCGAATTTTGTTTTTTGAGTGGTACCTACAAGCTACGCCAGAAAACTTTATTATAAGCTGTGATGCGGTATTTTTTGTTACCTTATGCCGTTTTCCCTGTCACATTTATACGTGTTTGCGCGGTAAAGTAGGTTCATTGCAATCATCATTGAAACTATAAAATAAAGTCATAAATGAACATCAAATAATGCAGGTACATGACAACTGGAAGAAGGTTTTACAATAATTAACAGAAATCAATCATTTGGATATGTCTGGGAAAGATTTGATATCCAAACCGAGTTTAGCAACAAAAACGATGAAATCTTCGGTACTATTAATGAAAAAAATATGTAAATATACAGGGTGTACAATAAAATGGGACAGCTACTCAAAGGGGTGCTTCAGACCATCAAACTGAACAACTTTCTCTATGGGACCAATATCGAAATCGCGAAAAAAAAATCCGCTCTCCCATACAAAACTGCAAACATAACTCGACTGAAATGTATGGGACAGCAATTTTTTTTTCGCGATTTCGATATTGGTCCCATAGCGAAAGTTGTTCAGTTTGATGGTCTGAAGCACCCCCTTAAGTAGCTGTCCCATTTTATTGTACACCCTGTATACTACCTACTACTTAATATATCGCTCCGTCGTAGTATATGATATTCTCATTTATCTTGACTATTATAAAACTGTAAATTTTTGAAAAAAGAATTTAGTTTGTTTGTTTGGGTGTTTGTTTGTTCGAGTATCACGCAAAAACTACTGAACCGATTTTGATGAAACTTTTTTTGTTTGGTAGCGTAACATCTGACTTAAAATCTGGTATATAATTTATGCGGACGAAGTCGCGGGTAAAAGCTCGTATTTTTATATTCTTCTTTTCTTGTCAATGCATATTTATTATTTAACTCGTTTTATTTAAGACTGACATCTTTCATCGATTTGTAAGAACTCTACCATAGTTCCACCAATGAAGAGACAAACTAATTTATTGTAATTAATTGATCCAAAATTCAATTAGACGTAAATTTATTAGCAAACTACATTGGATAATCTTGTTTGCGTTAGTGCCTCAGGGACCTACCAAGAAATACCGGTTATTGTACTAACTTAGGTACTGGAAATGTTCTAGTTAGCCTGTTGTTGTTTATTCTAGTACTCGCTGTTGCCCGAGACTCCGTCTGCGTGGACCTTAAAAAGTATCCTATGACTGAGTTAATTCAAAACATATTCTGTCTTTATGCGTGATTGAGTGACAAACATCCAAACTTTGACATTTAAAATATTAGTAAGATAATAGAACTTCCAGAAAGTTAACTGTTTTTAGCCGACTGTGCCAGAAGGAGGTTTATTTAACTATTTCCGAACTTTTTCTTAATACTTGAATACTATGCGATTCTAGGCGCGCTGAAAAAATGATCTGCATACTGTTTTGTAGCACATAAACAAACTTTTAGTTATTAATTCTGTTAGTTTGGAAGTCACAAAAGTTTGGTTAAACTTAACAAAATACTTCCTGTGCGAAAGCCTTCATTCTTGAAGCACATTCAAATGCATAATTTTTAGGGTTCCGTACCCAAAGGGTGAAAACGGGACCCTATTACTAAGCCTACGTTGTCCGTCCGTCCGTCCGTCCGTCCGTCTGTCCGTCTGTCCGTCTGTCCGTCCGTCCGTCCATCTGTCCTACCTATTTAGGGCTTTAACTTTTGAACTGTAATAGCTAGATAGTTGAAATTTTCTCAGATTATGCGTTATTGCGGCGGATTTGTTAACAAATAATAAAAATGGCAGAAAGTTAAAAATTAAGGGGGGTTTTCAACAAGAAACTAGTTTTTATCAACGTTTTTTCTTCACGCTCTATAGAGCGTGAAGAAAAAACGTTGATAAACGTTACTATAGTAAAAACGGTAATACATACAAGCGTCAAACTTAGTGTGATTATAGAGCAAACTCTACAGAATAACAACAAATACTAAAAACCGGCCAAGTGTGAGTCGGTCTCGCGCTAAAGGTCCCGAACAAAAAAAGTTTTTTTTCTAAGTTAATAATGTTGTGTTCTGTGGTGGTGTGGTACGGAACCCTCGATGCGCGAGTAGCCCGACTCGCACTTGACCGGTTTTATTATAAAACTATTTGAAATGTCATTTTCGTTCAACACATAATGTAGAATTCATTTTCTACTATATTTCTAGCTACAGAAATTACTCACAAACAAACAAAACAACAATATTGTCGTATTTTTTACGTGGATAATAAAACAACGGGTTGCACTCCGGTAGTGCCGGCAGAAATGAAAACTAAGAGATCTTACATCTTACGAATGTCACGTGATCTTACGTCATCATCTTACCAATTTTGTCTTACGAATTTTCGATCAGGATCAGGGTGACGTCACGGTCCTGCCGCAAGTTTAACATTTTTTACCCATCCCAAAAAGTGCACAACGCCGCTAAAGAAGATTTCACTTTAAAAAAAATCAAGCGTGCCCTTGGCTGGTTTAAACAATAATTTGCAGAGGACTTTCAGCAGTAGTGAAAACCAGTCATAAATAACTTCAATTAATTTTAATTACTAGATCTATAAACCAAAAACTTTAGCTTGATTTCTGAAACTTATAATAGTAGGTTATCAGTTTACGTTCTTGAAATTTTTGCCTTTGTTTAGGCCACAAAGTACTGAATAATATCGAAGTTTTGATTTCACTTGTAAAACTTTACGAATAACTTATTAGACACAAAGAAAAACATTATCACCATTAGTTTCGCCGAAAAACGTCGAAATCGACATTCGACATACATACCTACATACATAACTCCATACACCTGGTCTACCTCTTAAACTGCCGTAAGTCGCTTCGACGATTCTCATCGGTTTATGCAACGATATATTCAAGGGGTTTATGGTACTTTTCATATGGCTTTTTATTTGTTTCAACTACCATCCGTTTCCTAAAGTGTGCAAAATTTAAGTCACGTTCAAGATCTCGGAATCGAAAGACGTGTCAAATGGTATGACCCTAACCAGTCGCCCACAAAATTGCTAGTTTGGTTCATTTTAAGCCGGAACTAAACTGTTACTTCTTTAAAAATTATAATGTATCTCTTTTATAGTACTAATCTATTTATATCTTCTACATCCAGGACTCAACTATCAACCGACGGCGTCACCATTTCAGCACCTTCAGAAGCTGGCCGGTGGTCGCTCTGGGCCTTGTCGCTCTCCAACCGTGGCCTACGCTTCTCCGCCCCTCGGACCATCAACGTCTTCCGACCGATCCAGCTGGACTTCTCATTACCACCAGCTCTGAAGGTCGGGGAAACCGTCGAAGTGGATATTAAGATTACTAACAACATCAATAATTGTATGGATGTAAGTATTACGTTTATTAATAAGATTTAGATAACTTTGAACCGTAATTAATTATGTTCCTTTTTGACTTGCGTGAATTGATGACAATCCACGAGTTTCCAACACTAATTGGAAGTTTGATTTGATTACAAATCAGCAACTCTTTATCAAACGTCAAAACACGAGCTTTGTATGAAAAGTGACGTCATGAAGTGAAATCATGAACAGTGACGTCATTGTTTTTCGTCGTCGTTTCGATACTTTTTATAGTTTATCCTTGTAATAAAAATAGTATTCAAGCAACAGAATCACTGAAAATGTAAGTTTAGCATTATTTTCAAACGTATTTTTTAGAAGACAAAACAAAAATATTTTTGATGGAGTCAACTCCCCAATTATGTCTCTTGACGGACGACGGCCGGCTTAACAAGTTTACCAGTTTTATTAACTTGTGTAGATCTTGAATTTAGGTAAAATTGATTTTGTGTATAAATAAAGCGAATAGGTTTTGTTATGTATATGTTCGGACGAAGGGAGTGTACCGGGCACGGACGACCATCAAACAAGCTGACTAATTACACACAGATTTATTCGCAGAATAGATCGGTGGTGGTCGCAGCGACTGTGGTTACTCCACAACATTGTTGAACAGATACTCGCATACACAACAGGTTTCAAGTGACTAGGATCCAAAATGTGTTTAGAATGGTGATAGAAAAACGACGAAAAGTCTTTGTACTCCACTCCACTTAGACCATCTGAACTAGTCCGTCTGAAACTGGTAAAAACGCTGGCCGCAACCTCCACTGATACGAGTTTGAACTGCTTTGAGCCGGTTAGAACCGCTTAAACTCGGATAGATTGCCTAATCGCCCCATTTGCCGGGATTCGCGCCGAAATCGCCGGGATCATCCCCGGAATCCCTAATCGGGATTCGATGAGAGACGCAGATCGCAAACAAATAGCTATCACATGTGACGATCCGGGTTGAATAGAGTTTGAATAGGATGTTATTTACTGGCAACTGTTTGTGTTGGTCCGTTATTTTTGGAAGTGCTGCGTTGTTAAGGCTTAGAAATTTCGATATTGCTACAAGGTTGGAATTAATTATAATTTTTAACACGATAGTAATTGTCCATGATTTTAATACGTATGTTTCAATCATGTGGGTAAAACAGGTATCTTACAAACTAGTAAATGAACCGAACCGTAAAAATACTAAAGATTATTTATATTAAGATAGGCTAGTTTAACATTTTGTTGTCGTATTTTTGGAGGAAGATAATAATTAAGTCCTATTAGCTAACATTTGACTTTGAATAATACAAAAATATAACGTTCTATAAATAAACTGCCTCCGTGGTCTAATTGTTAAGAGCTTTGGCTCTCGACACGGAGGTCGTGGGTTCGATTCCCACGGGGGACACCTAGTGATATGTCACTTTGTGCGTTCTTCCCCAGTTGGTTAGGACATTGCAGGGTGAATCACCTGATTGTCTGAAAAGAAAAATGATTCCGTGCTTCGGATGGCACGTTAAGCCGTTGGTCCCGGCTACTATCTCTAGTGGTAGTAGTCGTTACATAAAAACCACGTCAGAGGCCGTAAGGCGGTCTGAAAAAACTCTGACACCAGGGCTCTGCCCACACGATAAGAAGAATAAACTTATAAGAACTTCAGTTAGATTAGAGAAAAGATTTCCTCCACTTCATCTAAATCTGATAAAAAACGAATGCAAATATGAACTGAATCTAATCAAAATTAAAAGGATGTGCAAAGAACGCAAACCGAACATAAAATGGGATTATGATATTTTATTTTATTTCTATTTTTCTTAGTTGCTAACAGCCGGTAAAACTGGGCAAAACGATTCATCTTCCATCCAAACATGTAGACAATTACGTATAAAACAAATATGAACGATAAATGTGTAAAGGATGAGCCCTAAACAAATATCATTTAATATGCCATGTTATTGGACCGCGAATTTACATGTCCTCATATAAATGTTTACGTTTACTACATACTTGTTTATTTTGACTTTTTCATTTCATAAAAATTCTGTTCATATATAAAGTACGAGGGCCTACTTTAATAAGGATGAAGCTCGAGGCTACGCGGATGTTTGTTTTTTATATATTGAATTTATGAAGTTAAATTAAATTTTTTACGTCGGGGTCGGAGATTTTCTCCCTTTTGTGCATGGACGTTAGTTTATATTTAAACCTTTGTTCATAAGAAAGTTAAAATTTTCTAGTAATTAAAATGCCATGCGAACGAAGTGCCTAGAAGATTGAAACCAAATACCAAACCAAAATGAAAATAATCATAGTATATCGTGTTTTCTCACCGTCACTGGCTTTTTGAAAATTTTGTCATTTTTGGCGATTCTTAAAAGTCACCCTTTATAGGTTTAAGCTTTATGGCTTTCAATTCCAAGAAAAATAAATATAGCTATTATTATTTAAGGCACTAACAATATTTTTAAAAGCCTTAGAAAGCCTTTCAACGCACCCAAATTTTAATTTGAAACATTTAATAAAATAAATTCGAACCAATTACTACATCAAAGAACACTATAAGTAAGAAATAAACAAAAGGAAATGAATTTAAACATAAGCCTCGAAACAGGGACATAAATAAATATAGCCAATAACCCCAGAAGGCCCGGGCGGGATCTATTCAGGGGTTATAATTGCACCCCCCTAGCTTCCCATCACCCCCTCTCCTATTGGCCCAAATATCAGGCGAATCAACACTACTGGATAGCACCTCTCAGGTATTCGTAGGGTGTCCATGATTTAATACAAATCAGAATACGGAAGTAAAATATTGCTTTTGTGCTTGATACTGGCGCAATAAGTAAGCACTTTGCTTATACATAATTATGTCCCCGAAATATACGACAAAACTGTGAAATAAAAAAAACGATATAAAATATTGGATAAACTTTCATCATTATGTTGGCATTACTACCAGTACTTACTTGAAAACTTTTTATCTGTTCTTGATCATCTACTCAGATTATCCCAGAAATCATAACTATTGTTAATAAGCTCCATACCCCACTGCTGGGTCACAGACCAACACCCGTATGATAAAGATTTATATCTATATAGATGTTAGTTCACGAATATTTCTTCTCCAACTTATTAAAATATGGACAGTGACCGGCTGTAGCAGTGATAACAATAAAAGTTCTATTGTGTCTTGTTCACTTTTCGCGAATGTGTTAAGATATCGTTACGATATCTTGCAATATGCTTGCAGTATTCTTGCAAATCGTAGTTCTTAAAAGTTCTGAACCTTTCTAGGAATATCCGAACTAAGCCCAAAAGTGTGTTACCCCAATCATAACAAACAGTTGTCTGTGAACATTATTGACTTAGTACTCCAGGGAGCTACCCTCGTTGACACCTGGCGAAATACTGCCTTCCAACTAATATCTCATCAAGATTGCATTGGAATGATAGTGGATATAGGTACTTTATACATCTTCTATCCATACTTATAAAATAGTTCCGTTACCGGGGAATGCTGCTAGTGTGATGGTTCCTTTGGGCCGGGTGCGTTCCGAGGTGCGGAGAGTTTTTGATTTAGTTATTATTTTGTTATTGACGAAGCTTGTTGCGGATCTCTGACTGTTTTTCTAGGGTTTTGACGAATAATGTTGCTGATTACTGGCTGTTGTGTTTTTATTGACGAAGCTTGTGCTGACTGCTAGTTTTGTGTAGACTGTATCGAATTATTTCTATTATAAATAAATTTCTTTAGTTGACAGTGTATTTATTCTACAACACCAATAAAAAAAAAACTAAATCTACCCCTAAAAGGGATACAACGGGGTTTCGAAGTTTATCGAAATACACGCGGACGAAGTCGCGGGTAAACTATTAACTATCGTACTTTCTGTCTGCACAATAGAAAATTTTATCAATTTTCAACTCAATTCAATTACTGTAGTCTGTCGTACTTCAATGCCTCAATAACGATTATGATTATCTATAAACATAAAAACAAAATCTTCCAATACAACACACCAAGCAACTTTATAGCGTAAACCCCTCATCATAGCGCTCAATTTCATTCCATTTCTTCTAACACCATGTTGTATTGGTCGAAGCAACACTGCTGTATAGACCTCTGATCATAAAATTAAAACCGCCTTCAAAAAACTAAAAAGTTAAAAAATAATATTGCAGCCGATAACTTTTTCGTTCGCATCATAAGAACATTAATTTGTTTTATTGAAGTCGCTGTCAAGCCGGTACGATTCGCGACAGGCCTTGCATTTTTTGGCTTGGCTTGACACCGACTTCTATAAAACAAATTAATGTTCTTATGATGCGAACGAAAAAGTTATCGGCTGCAATATTATTTTTTAACTTTTTAGTTTTTTGAAGGCGGTTTTAATTTTTTTTGTTAAAATTTTGTTTATTTCACAATTTTCAGTGGTAAATTCATTAGTTCGATTTAATAGTAGTGCTTTAAATTAACAAACGCACTAGTCGGCACTACGATTTTCGAAGGTTCCCCTCGATATCTCTGGGATCCATCATCAGATCCTGGTTTCCTTATCATGGGACCTCTCTTGGGATATCTCCTTTCCAACAAAAAAAGAATCATCGAAATCGGTTCATAAACGACGAAGTTATCCGCGAACACACATAAAAAAAAAAAAAAAAAATATATACGGTCGAATTGAGAAACCTCCTCCTTTTTTTGAAGTCGGTTAAAAACTCAGTGTCACCCTTCTTCTAGGTGACAGCCCTGCTAGCGCTCAGTGCTGGGGCCGCCTTCGCGAGTACTGGAGCCCTGTACGTGACCGAGCGACTCAGGCTTGGACCTCGTGGGGGCACGCAGCTGGTCGTCAGGGTCGCCGTCAATACTCCTGGCAGGAAGAATATTACTGGTAAGCATATTTTTTAGGTTTCCGTGCTCAAATGGTGTTAAGGGGACACTGTTACTAACGCAAGCAAAAGTTAAAAATAATCAATCATATGCAACGTGTTAATGAATTAACGCAAAACTAAAAAGTAGTTTGTTTAGAATCGAGAGCAGAATCGAATTATCATGGTTTTAACATAGGATTTTTTTTTCAAAATATTAAATATTTTTTTTGCTAAATTTAAAATTTACTGAACCCGATGACAACCCACCGCACGGGTACACTCACCCTACTTACTACCAAAACAAGATTATAAAAATGTATCCATGAGTACGTTAGCGCTTTCTTTCAGTGCTGAAATGATAACAAATCATTTTTGCCTCAAAACTTAAAATGCGAATAACTTTAAATTTTAATTATCAAAATAATGAAATTATTGTTGCAATCTAATTATTTTGTTATAAATCAGTTGGGGTGTATGAGGTTTTGCGCTAATTCATTAACACGTTGTATACCTACATCAACAATGTTTATTATTATGAAATGTATTTGTTTTTCGGTTTCTCCTTCTTGAGATTTAGATACTATTTATTTTTATAGCACCGACCAGTTTTTTCTTTGTTTAAATTTCCTCTACCCTAAAGTTGTCTGGAAGAAATCGCTTTTTAGCGATAAGACCACCTTGTACTGACGATAATGGTACAAACATTATCGTTTTTTTCTTGTTTCTTTTTCTAATCTGTGTTTTTTTGGTGTAAATAAAAGTATATTTCATTCATACATTCATACATCAATCATTAATATTAATCTTTATTTTTTAACCTGTTTTGTCCCACTGTTGGACAAAGGTCTCCCCCAGACCCTATTAATCATTATCCGTTTTTTTTATTACGTTACTTTAATGCCAAAACAACTTCAAATGCAAGGAAACATCGTAAATACGTGAAGAAATCTAAATTAAGTACTTACGTAACACTTACAATTTATGGAAAATATTGTGGCAGAAAATCGACGAATTTTGGTTATAACGAATTCGTAGCGTATTCGTGATTATTTACTTATTTTTTACATGTAATGTAGAGACAATCTCGTTGTATTTCATTGTATCGTAAACGATAGAGCCGTCTCTAATTAAAATCCAAACAAAGAAAGCACCGAAATTTTGAAATCCCCATTTAAGTAATCTGTCGTGCAAAATATTTTAACGAACTTGGTAAGCCGAATTCTTAACCTCTCTCGCCCCGACCGGCATAACTGTAAAATTAAAAGCACCCGAAAGTTGGTAGCGTTAACAAGTGGGGGATAAGCAGTCAGCCGTCGAGTTTGGTACTTGTTTCTCTAGTCCATTGTAATAAAGTTCACATTGGAATGAATTTGGAGAATAAAATATGGAGCACTGACTGCACAGGCCTGTTTAAGAGATCAGAATGGACGGCAGCTTTTTTTTACGAAATAAGTACCTTATCACGGTAGCTGGTTTTGAATAGTCGATGTTTATTTTTGTATTATGGCATGTCAAGTACAGAGTTCAGGTTATTAACGAGCGAATTTTCGTCAAAGTGAAGTATACCTACGTTTGGCCTTGGACTGAAACTTGGAGAAATAAGGTACCTCTTGTTTCAGATTAGATTGTGGTACCTTATTGGCCCGACCACATCAACGTTCTAGCTGAAAAATTATAAATTATGAGGACTAGGTATATCACCTGTATTTTATAGTATACGAGCTTTTACCCGCGACTTCGTCCGCATAAATTATATACCAGATTTTAAGTCAGATGATAAGCTATCAAACAAAAAAAGTTTCATCAAAATCGGTTCAGTAGTTTTTGCGTGATACTCGAACAAACAAACACCCAAACAAACAAACAAACATACAAACAAACAAACAAACAGACAGACAAAAAATCCAAAAATTGGTGATTCGGAATCAGGGACAGGTAAAAACCATGTCGTAATTTTTTTTTTGTAAATATATTCAATGTACAGACACACTTCTGTTACAGTTTTATAATAGTTTAGACTACCTCACGATTCCAAGGCAGCCAGCTTCTTCGATAACTGTCGGAGCGGCAACAATATACAGGGTGTAAACTAAAATGTGTTACATGCTTTATGGAGTGCTTCAGACCATCATCCGACTGAACAAGTTTTACTTTGGGACCAATATTGCAATCGCGAAAAAAAAAATCTGCGTATCGCATATTTTGGTCGAGTAGCTAAATATTGCAATTTTTTATTTATTTAGCAGATTTTTTTATCGCAATTTTGGTATTGGCTCCATAGTGAATGTAGTCCAGTTTAATGATCTGAAGCATCCTGTTCGATATGTAATTCATTGAACTTTTCACCCTATATAGCACCTTCAACAGGTGTAAGGACATAAAAACGCGTCTAAAATCATAAAACGCGTATAAATAAATAAAAAATTCGATAAATCTCACATGTTCCACAAAATAACAGAATCAACTACGCTCCATCATAAACATAAAGTTCCAACTACAAGCAATTTTGTCCCTTATCGTGTAAGAGTCCGCAAACTCGTACGAAAGATTTTTGCTTGTAATATTTTTCTTGGAAAATTTCATCTTGGCTCGTTCCAGTTTGCCTTGTCAACAATCTGAAGTAAACTTGGGACACTTGAAGGATCTACTCTGGATATTCTTACATTATGCCCTTTGGTTTTCGGTATTCTATTTGAATACTGAAAGATCAAGCACTCCATAATATTATTATGCTCTCCTAAAATTATATTTTTAAACGACTTCAAAAAAAGGAGGTTTTCAATTCGATGCGTACGTATGTAATATTATTGGAATTGCAAAAAATTCATATAATTATGATTATATGAATATTTTATGATTTATGATTATAATTATAATTAAGGCTTCTAAACAGATACATATACAAAATTTCATTGGTTTCATATGTATGTATGTTCTGTATGTATAATATATCTATGATGTATGTATCTTATCTATATAATGTATGTTTGTCCACGCATTTCTCCGAAACTTCTAATCGGATTGTGACCATTCTTTTTTTATTGGCATACATTTACTCCAACTTAGGGCAGACTTAGGGGGCTTATTTATAGATGCGAACGAAAAAGTCATCAGCTGCAATATTATTTTTTACTTTTTTAGTTTTTTTGTAGGCGGTTTTTTCCAAATTAATTATACCTCTTTTGGTGCGTTAGGAATACAGATAAGGAGAGCTATTTCAACATTATGATGACGTGATGCATAATCTGCATAGTTATTTAGACATTTTCTATTGCTGATTTGAACGTATTTTTAAAGTACGAGTGAATAGGCTTCTTCTGGGTAAACTCGCTACATCTTCGACCCCATCTTCGTCCTGAGGACTGGATTGAGGTCAAGAGCAAACCCATCCTTAATAATAATAAAAAAAGTGTGACTTTCAAAAATTATACTCCAGAGTGTATGTTCTATACAATGTTCTAGGTTCTTTTTTCAGCTTGAGACAGAAGTTGCGCGCGCCGAGTAACACACCATGTCCTACCTAGTGTCCTAGAAGTTAGTTTTTAATGACAGTTTTTTTTATAACTTCTTATGCGTAAATACTCAAGGAACACGCAAGCTATATAGCAGCAGCACAGTAGCTGCATAAAGGAAATTTCCTTTATGCGGCTACTGTACAGCTGCTATATAGCTTACGTGTTCCTTGGGTAAGTACGCACAGTTTTTCATTATCACCAACCTAGGTATAACATTTCTTTCTAGAATATGGATGCGTAGAAAAACGGAAAATTCAAATCAACGTTTTTTCATGGAGGTAAATGTGTAACATCAATCAAGTCACATAATGACAATGACTTCATTGAATGGCCTAACCGGTCAACAATTTTGATGCTAAAACTCCAGTTTTTTTTTAAAGATCTGGGACGGCTGCTAAAATTTAGATTCTGAACTCTGGAAGAAATATGCAAATGCAAATCAGTAGAGCAATTTCCAAGATTACGTCGATCAGAAAACTAAAGATTTTAGTTTTTAATTAAACTTTAATCTGTGTTTCATGAATACGCTAATTCAGTTTGTGAAGCGCATACCATTAACAATATTCAAATGTTTAGATTGGTTCGACAATCTGGCTAACGGGTCAATTTGAGGGCTTGTCCACATTAACATCTAAATTAAACCCGAATTCGGTGTACTTTATTAAAAACAAATGTCTTATTTATAACCAATGAAGAAGAATTAAGAAGTATTTATTTCCAGAATTAAGAAGTATTTATTTCCAATGCTGTTACTCAACGGAGAAAGGAATATTTTCTTTTCGTATTCGTCCTTGTATCTGTTAAATGCGACAAAAAAAAATTATATATGCATTCAACCTTAGATCAAAGTACTGTAAAAATTAATTTAGAGCGCGCTCCATACAAACGAAGTCTAGTTATATTTTCAATACTAACCAATTTTTCAGAAACAATCTAGAAACTAATATCTATGCTTGTACGTAGGGCCCACTGAAAGTTTCAGGAACGGACCAGTTAGTGACAATGCCAATGAAAAATTTATTTTAATTACGAATAAGAAACTCTTTATCAACCTATAGCCGAAAATTTTATTCGATTGTCATTTGTTTTAACGATTTGGCGGCAATTTGAAAAGAGTGTGTCGCGAGGCAAAACTAATTTAGCAAGAAAAAATGTTTTCTCTCCAATTTATTACGATTTTCGTCGTGGTCCTAGTCCATAACAAAGTTAATGATAAACTTCGATAGGTATTTCATGATGAAGCCCTTTCTCTTGACACTTGTTTACAACTGGTTAAATGAGTTTTGGCATGATCGGAGCAATCTCAGTGATGATCTACCTGGGAGATGTCGTTCAACGGCGACAACTGAAGAAAACGCCAATGCTGTGCAGCTCATGAGAGAGGCTGATAAGAGAGTGACCTACCAGCAGATTCAGGCAAGCTTCAGCATTGATATGAGTCAAGTGCAAAACATCCTACACGAATATTAAGGCGTAGGGAAGCTTTGTACTAGATGAATACCCCATAATTTAACCGATTTCAATAATTTCATAGTAAAGCAGAGGGGGTCCACTGCTTCTCACAGAGGTTCCATTGAACGGGACGATACATAAAATGGAATGGAGGCCACTTCTAAAAATATTAAAAGGATTCCCAACCTCCTACTTCTATACACTTTTTATTGTCTTGGAACTTTCAGTTTGCCCCACGTATTGTTGTATTGTGTCTTATTTGCGTTAAAATATGCTAGGATCTAGGAACAAGCTAGTATTAATTTAAGATTTGTATGGAAATCTTTTAGGCACTGTAACATTAAAACTAAAAATTTTAAGGAAAATCTGACACAATAATAAGCATAGAGATTAATTTCTAAATTGTTTCTGAAAAATATCATTGACTTTAATTGCGCGCTCCGAATTATATCCCCTTAACAGACAACCGGACGCACCCCAAAGTGGTTTTACTAACTGCACAGTTTTTCTTATTCTGCTACGGAACACTAAAAACGTCATTAGTACCCCTCCATTCCTACGAACGACTGCAATATAGCAACTAACGATAAAAACAACTCCAATTGCTTTCAGAGTGTTTCGTACTGCCTGTCTTGGCAATAAACCTAGTGGATTCTATTACCTTAGCATCGCTAGTAGTTCTGAAGAGGCCATTTATGATCTCTTGGGTTTAGTCTAAGTTATGAGCTGTGGCGTTTCAACAGACACGAGTTAAAGTATTATTTTCTTACATGGATTTCTTAGCAATAAACCTTGTGACTTATAATTTCCTTCACATTGCTGGAAGTTCTGATGAAGCCATTCGCGACTCTTGGTTTTAGTCTAGATTGTGAGTGGTGGCGGGTAAACAGACACAAGTTAAAATATTATTTTCTTACTTTCCTTTCTTTGCAATAAACCTTGTGAATTATATTTCCTTCGCATTGTTAGAAGTTCTGATGAAGCCATTTGAGATCTCTTGGTTTTAATCTTAATTATGAGTTGTGGCGGTTAAATAGACACAAGTTAAAATATTATTTTCATACTTGCCTTTCTTAGCAATAAACCTTGTGAATTATATTTCCTTCGCATTGCTAAAAGTTCTGATGAGTTATTTAGGATCTCTTAGGTTTAGTCTTAGTTATGAGCTGTGGCGGTTAAATAGACACAAGTTAAAATATTATTTTCTTCTTGCCTTTCTTAGAAATAAGCCTTGTGAATTATAATGTCCTTCACATTGCTAGAAGTTCTCTTAGGTTTAGTCAAATAGAGTCATGGCAATAAATGCTCTTACAGAGCTCTAAGAAATTGATGATTTTATACGAATCAATAAATTATACGAATTGATCACAAATGGATATGCTTTGAACTATTTTCAGTGATTGTACAAATTGCAGATTTTGTACAAATCAATAAATTGTACGAATTTCATTGATAAAGCAACTCACCTCATTTTTATACGAATTGATAAAATGTCAAACAAAATTTTGTACAAACTGCTAATAAGTCAGGAATTGTACAAATCGCGAAATTGTACCGATGGCGATGCTTCCAAATTATAATTATTATTACCTTATCATTGCTAGAAGTTATAAAGTGGTCAATTTATTATCATTTTAGTTTGGCATAAGCTGTGTTGATAAATAGACACAAATCAGAGGCCATTTATGACCTCGTCTGGGTGTCTTAAAACAAAAGCCTTAAATTACAGACCGGGTAGCACATGACTCTTGGTTTCATGCTTCCATCAAGTTGTGAGTATGAGTACACTGAAAAAAAAATATGTTTACTTCAACCAAGATCTTGTTTATGATAATCATACATCATGAATCCATATGAGCCTGTCAACATCATGACTTCTCTGACTAAGAGAACTTTGTTAAACGAATTCGGCTTGCTGTTACAACTACCTACCATCTTTTGTTTTTAGTAAACAATAATAACGTCATTTCAATTATTTTGGTGCTAATTAAGAGAAAATACTTCTTAGTTGGCTCGAAATTTTTACAGTGTAGTGGTTGCTGTTTACACGATTATTTCCACATACGCACATCACAGAAATATTTATAAGGTTGAGCCAATAATCGCGACCGCTTACGTTTTAAACTGAAGCATCACGTACTGTCATAATCATAAAGAATAGAGATAAAAATGTTGTGTCGAGAATGGTCTCGTATGGGCTGGCAGAACGAAATGAAATACGACTATTTTTATGTAGGTCTGCATTATGAGAACACAAGATTTCAGAGGCTGAATGTCATTTTTCATCCAGAGTATTCTTATGACAAGATTCACAACATAAACAAATATAAAATGTAGCGAGTTTTTTATCCAACTACACACTCCTCGACAATCATAACTCTGACCAACTCATAAAAACCGGTCAAGTGCGAGTCGGGCTACTGGCGCACCGAGGGTTCCGTACCACACCACCACACCAAAGTTTTGTTTTCTCCGGGACCTTTAGCGCGAGACCTACTCACACTGGACCGGTTTTTATTAATTAAACATAAACATAAACATTTATTTCCAAAAACGCATGCATATACAGAATGAGTAGATCAGCAGTCTGTAGTGGAATTGCTGTTAAATTATAGAATTTGCTCTCTAATCACACAAAGTTTGACGCTTGTATGTATTACCGTTTTTTTTACGATAGAGCGAGACGAAAAAATATTGATAAAAACTAGTTTCTTGTATTGAGGGCTCCTTAATTTTTAACTTTTTGCCATTTTTATTATTTTGTTAACAAATCCGCCGTAATCTACACTAATATTATAAAGAGGAAAGATTTGTACCTATTTTTGTATGTTTGTATGTTTGTAATGAATAGGCTCAAAAAGTACTGGGCCGATTTAAAAAATTCTTTCACCATTAGAAAGCTGCATTCACCCTGAGTAACATAGGCTATATTTATTGCTAGAAAAGATTAGACATCCACCCGTGCGAAGCCGGGACGGGCCGCTAGTAAAGCATATTTTGTGAAAATGTTTACCGTCTAACTATTATGGTTCAAAAGTTACAGCCCTAAATATGTAGCACGGCCGGACCGGACGGCCGGACGGACAACACCACACCGCGCGGGCATAAACCCTCCACAACTGCTAAACGCACCCGCTATTATTATAAAAAATTACGCCTAAACTTCCTATTCTAACCCAGCACAATGTTATTTCCAGTTGAAGTGACCGGGTACAGCGCTGACAACTGTTCAGTATCCTACACGTCTTTCAACAACGAGACCCTGGTGGGGTCCGTGATCAGGTCTGCCAGCGTTTTGGTGCTGCCTGAAGGACTGCACAGGAGTGACACGCAGAGCGCTTACTTCTGCGCTAATGGTGAGCGTATAAAGCTATTATCTGTTTAGCCTTCTATACATCCGATGACGAGACCGCAGGGCGCTTTCTTCTATGCGAAATTAATGGTATCTGATCAAAATCTAAATTGGTAAAGCAATCAAAGATTGTTGTGGTTCTTATCTCCAAAAAATTAAGGAGGAAAAGTTTTAGTTTGATAATGGTATATATTGGAACAGTCCCTTGTCCAACATCCCATATAGTAACTATATGGGATGTTGGACTGTTGGATGTTCTCAACTGTTGAGAGCATCGTAAAATTAAGAAGAAAGTCCTGAGTGTAATTGGGTGCAAAAAAGATTGAATGGCATAATTATGAATGGAAGTGGAATTTACCCATTAGGACACAAATGCTTTATTAAATAACGAGCTTTTACCCGCGACTTCGTCCGCATAAATTATATACCAGATTTTAAGTCAGATCATAAGCTATTAAACAAAAAAAGTTTCATCAAAATCGGTTCAGTAGTTTTTGCGTGATGCTCGATCAAACAAACACACAAACAAACAAACAAACAAACAAACAAACAAACAAACAAACAAACAGACAGACAAAAAGTCCAAAAATTTGTGATTTGGAATCAGGGAAGCCTGAAAACCATATCGTAATATTTTTTTTTGTATATATCTTCAATGTACAGACACGCTTCTGTTACAGTTTTATAATAGTTTAGATCTAACCATGCTTCAGGTAGAATAAACATCTTCTGACAAAAAACATTTTTGAACGTATCTTAAAAATACTCTTCTTTTATTTTCCAGAACACCTAGCAGTATCATCCCGCGGCTCCTGGGAATGGCAATGGGTAGCAGCACCGAGGAACCGTGCTGGCTTGGTTCTGGAACTAAAAGCTCAAGGGGCAGCCCACGTCGCACTATCAGCTATACGAGAACCTTCCGATGACATGTACCGAGTTGTTTTCGAGAGAAGCAGGGTGTGGATTGCTAAAGGGAAGCATGGTAAGTAGGTTATTTCTTTCTAGCTTGCTTCTAGCTAACTCTCTTCTAGCTTTTATTTGTCTTATAGGAAAATAATAAACAAATCTAACGTTATTTAATTATTGAAAAAAACAAATTAAAGATTGAAAAATTTAGTCTCAGGCGGGACTTGAACCTCCTCTTGAAACTCTTCCAAACCGGGGCAGTGCGTTATCCAATTTCGCTACCGAGTCCACTAGCCAGAGAACGAAATTTTCAATCTGTTGCGTCTTGAGGGGACGTGTGAATTTCGTTCTCTGGCTAGTGGACTCGGTAGCGAAATTGGATAACGCACTTCCCCGGTTTGGAAGAGTGCGGGTTCAAGTCTCGCCCGAGACTTAATTTTTCAATCTTTAATTTGATTCGAAATAGCACAACATGGCTGTAACATGTTTAAAAATCCATAATATTTGAAATTGAAAAAACAATCTGGTAGCAATGATCTGATTTTGTTTATGGTATACCTAATACTTGTCTGAGCGTCCTTGGGCACCTATGAGAGAAGGTAGGATCATTGGGTTGTCCAAGTCAAAATGTATTAAAATAGTACCTAGAATTTTATACTCTGCATACTTTTTGTAATGTTTCAAGACAGAATTTAAATTTTTATGAGAATCATCTTTGCAAATACAAATTTTTTCTTTACCTTGACTTTAGTTTAAGGTCCTGTTTCACCACTTCTGGATAAATTCTTAATATCTTATCTGGCAAAACGTTTGACATAACTATTTCGCATGAAAGATACATCAAACGATCTGTGACAAGCTATTAGGAACTTATTGAGAAGAGGAGAAACGCATTTAAGCTCAAAATCTTCTTCAAAATTCCAGGTTACGACGTCCACCTAGCAAGCGCAGAACAGACTGAGAGTGACGAGGAGTGTTCGGGGGCGGACTCTTGGTGCGCGTGGTGGGTGTGGTGGGAGGGGGGCAGGCTGTCGGTCGGGAGAGGAGCCGCTCCGTCCGAGAGGAGGCTGCTGGTCTGGCCTCTCACCTCCGACATGAGGATCAAATACGTCGGCTTCAGCGCTCTGTGGGGAGAGAAGGCTGACTTTAGGTTAGTTGGACTTCGATACTTACTACTAACAACTTGAGAAGAGAGGTCATTTGGTTTACATTGATATTATATTTTTTCTGGTAGATGATGACGACTCGTACGCTATTGTTCTCAGTACAGCATAACTGCTTCGAATTTGAAAAAACAAAGAATGGAGAAAAGCGTAATTTTAGATAGCGGCAAGTTGAACGTGTTGTTTGTCATATTATAAGATTTTAAGTAGCAGATTGGCATTCAAGATTTTCTTATTGTGAAAAAGCTAATAAGACGAACCAAACGAGCAGAGATTTTCTTGCCAAACGAACTTACTATAGGGTTCTACTGTACCTACTTGTTCTTGAAGCTAAAATAGTTATTTGCAACTTTACGCAGTATAATAAGTAGTAATTTCACTTTAGCTCTACAATTCAATCTGTAATCCTGAGAACAAAATATAAGTATTTTACAGAATCTGGAACTTCAACGAAGAAGCTGGCTTCTCTCAAGTCCTAGAACTGGGTCTTCCTCACGGCGTAGTTCCAGGCTCAGCGAGCGGAACCCTCCTAGTCTCTGGTGGTCTCCATCTTCCTCTGTATAGTCTCCAAACGGACTTCACAGATCAATGGGCTGAAGTATGGAGGGATTCTCAACTGTCCGCCGCTTCGGCCAGTTTGGCACCTCTGTTGGCTTTGGAGTTTATACCGCATTTGGTAGACGAGGCTGAGAGGGAGAGGATTTTGAAGAAGTTGCCTGAACAGGTTAGTTTTTGTTCTTTTATTTCCAACGCATTTACTTCAAGAAGTATAATCATGAGTATAAACGTTCTACTGCAAGGTACCAGGCCTCTTCTAAAACAATTTAGTTACAGTGTTAAGGAAATAATTATTGAGTAAGTATATCATAATTCATGATAAGGCTAGATATTATTCTGGAAACAAGGAATATTACTACCTAAGTACATTCTACCGAGAGATCACAAAACCAAAAGCAAAAATGAGTTGCGCTGTAACACACATGACTGGCTCACCTTAAGAGAACCTAGTAGTCACAATGACCTCATTTTAAAATCAATAATGCCTATTGAGTAAGGACGTAAACTAAATGTCGTACTTTCTTTAATTCCAGGTCCAAATTCTTCTATCATTCCGCAAAAGCGACAACTCGTTCAGCGATCATCCTGGAATGAGTAGTCACTTATCCACCATCAAAATCCTAGAGATCCTTACAAAAATACAATCTTACTATCCTGTTGACCCCGAGCTACTACAATCCATCAAGAAATGGATTCAAACGCGACAGAATTTTGATGGTTCGTTCACACCTTTGGCAGCTGATAAAGAAGTCGATTATTATCCAGTTGAAATGAAGAAACTGAATGGAACTGAGAAAGAGGTTGATGTAAACGAGTATTATTATTATGATAAAGATGGCAATATGACTCAAGAGGAGATTGACTGGGAGAGGAGAGTCGAAGTGACGGCTGAAACGTTGGTGGCGTTGCTTGAAGTTGGTGTGGAGAGTGTTGTAAGTGTTATTACTGTTACTATTATTTTTCCATGCAGCCATTTGGAATACTGTAACCATTATCATCGTAAACTTTAAACACTATATACTTCGGTACCTTATCATAATTATTACCGATGACAATGTCAGATTGATAAGGCAGTATTAAAATGTAACTGGTACCTGCTCTTTTCCTTACTTACATACGTGTTGGCTATTAAGTGCATCGTTATTTTGGACATTATTATTATGCTGTTGATCATACGTTGTTTACAGAGGGACGTTGATGTTGCGACAAAAGCTCAGATGTATTTGGAGAAAAACCTTCACAATTTGACATCTCCAGCTGCTCTCGCTGCAACTGTGTTAGCACTTGTTCTTGCAAGGTAAGACAAATCTATGTAATATTAATTTACTTTGTTAAACAAGCCAATTAAGTTTGATATAGATAGCATGTCGTGGCAAAGGACATCATTCAGGGTCCATAAATTTTTAGGTTAAAACCTTAAGTGCCGGCCAAACAAAAATAATATTATATTCTCTTAAAATATGTAATAGAATTATATCCATAACAGTTATCTAATTTTTTTTTTCTAATTATTATCATTTAGCAATTTTAGCATTAAAAAGCATAATCTGACATTAATAGAAAATTATTTTCAAATTAATGGGAAGAATAAGAATCGATGCCCATTGTTGGTATTTAATTAACACTCAAAAAGTATAAGGCCAGAAACTTTGCGATGGCTATTAGTAGTCTACAAAAATTTCACTTTACAGGAGTCCAATAGTGCCAGAAGCTCTGGTAATATTGAGGAATGCTTCAACGACTGAAGAAGGCGAATTTGGGTGGCCGGCGCCGAGGAAAGACGCTGCTGATTGGCTGCTGGAAGAAACATCGAGGAATATCAAGACTACTTCTTACGGTAAACTATTTTTATTATTAAAAATAAAATATCTTAAGAAAATTAGTAACATTTTTCAGTTATATGAATTCGGTCATTCAGTAATATGGGTGGAAATAATTTGAGGAGATTCAATGATAATAATAAAAATAGAGCAAGAGAGGCAGAGAAAGACATAGACAAAGTTATCTGGCTCAAGTGAAAGAATAGGTTGATGTTGCGTCGTATCAACAACTCCAGGCAATTGCGGAAAAGAGACAAAATTACGAAACACTCTACCGACAAGAGAAATATTTAATGGACGTCATTTGAGTAAAATAATTATAGGTACTTATCCATGATGAATATGATAATGATGTAGTTAACTCTGATGGTAACGGAAGCTTTACGATAAACAAAATTACCTAGTCCAATGCAGATTATGTGTTTCGATAAAAACAGCAGAGGGGGGAAGTAGTTCTTCCTAAAAGCACAGAGAACTATAATAAAATTACCTAAAAGCTTAGATAAAACGTTATGGATGGAAGGTCCGTCATTTTTATATCCAGACCTAGAGTATTCAACATTTATATTAGCAGTTTTTAAATAATTGCAAAATGCATTTACCAAAACCATTTTGAATTCCACAGAAGCAGTAACAATGGAACAATACGTAGCAGGTGTACGAGTCCTTTTAGCAGCTTGCGCTCGAGGCGCTTTAGCTGAAGGAGAAGCCGCTGCAAGATTCCTCTACTACCGAGCTTCGACGCTGCAGCGACATCCGAGTCTAGCGTATAGCGCTACTAAAGCAGCCGCTCAGTATGCTGCATTAGCTCATGATAGGTGAGTCTGATTATGGTTATGAATTGAGAGCATTCTTTTAGAATTACGATTCCTTTATTACATAATATCTTCGACACTGCAGTAGTAATCGACGAGACTGGTGTATGGTCTCACCCCTGACACTCCATACATCGGTCTCTCATTGCTTGAATAGTACTTGGACAAACAAGATAGCATCCAGCACCCGTGCCATCCCACTCGCGGTATCAGAAGTTAGTTAGAGGCAGGGAGTGATTATTCGTGATGGAAAAAATAAAGTATGGCATTGAAAGCTATCTTTTACGACAAATAATGAGATGACACTATTGATTAAAATTTACTTACTAACCCAGATACTTACGTGCAAACATAATATGAACTCTGCCATTAGTATCATCCGTATTGCATCCGTGATGACAATGCCATCAAGACGACATAAGTACATACTTTTTATCCGTAATTAATTATAATTAAATCTATAATTTTTTTCCAGACACCGAGCACTAACAGTATCTCTAGCAACAGCAGGCATGGAGCTCACAGACACGTTGGAGCTAAGAGCTAAAACTCCTCCGCGGCCGTTGCAACTGCCCGGACTACCGACTAAAGTATTTGTGTATGCCACTGGTGCTGGATGCGCTACTGTACAGGTATTTCTCTCTTCTTATTTTGATATATTAGATCAATTGAAGCAAGTGCGTTAACGGTACAAGGGCATAACATCATCTCAATCAAAAGACCTCAACTGCTAGACCTAGGGAGTTGCGTATTATTATTATTTGTGGTTGGGCTATTGCAAACAAGTGTCGTTATATAACACTGACACCATCGCTGGTCTTTTGTATTCGCCCTAAGCTCACCCATATTTTACACATACCTCCGAAGTTATGGCATTTTCTTTTCATTCTCGGGAAAGCAGGTTTCCTCAGTTTTACTTCACAGCGGAGGTAGTAAATGATAAATACAACTGTACATAAATTCCGAAGAACTTAGTGGTACAGGCCAGGTATCGAACCGCCGCGCCGCCTCATGATTGGGGCGCTAGCTCTCTTACGTATGGGCTATCGTCGCTTTTGGGAAGTGCGTAGGTTTACCTTTCATATTTCGGAAACTATTGAATATTTAAATAAGCTCACTAGCACATACATTGTTCTGATCCCAAACTGGAGCGACAAAGCTTTTTACCTTGGAAACCAGACAACAAAGACACAAACATAATTATAACACAGAAATATATAAATAGGGAAATAACTTAGGCGGATATTTAAGGTTCATAAACTAGATCTCCTTGTCATGTTTAAAGGTTATTCGTTCTATTATTGTGAGGTAAGCGATTCATATTAGTTGTCTGTCTAATTTCCAGGGAACTATAAGCTACTCAACCTACACTCCGAAGCCAGAGAACGCATTGCTAAACATCCAAGCCGCTATCATCGAGGAGATCAGACCAGAGAGGAGCAGCATCGAGGACCTGCAAGGAAACCTGCCTACATTGATCATCAAGACTTGTTTCAAGTTCGTAATTCTGGTCACCACAATATAATTTTTATGTTCTGTTGTTCTAAAATAAGTAAACGTCATTTGAATTTGTTGAGAAGGATTAAATAAAAGGCCCTCAATATTCAGCAACATCTTGATGTTGCTGTTGTTACTTTTTGTCAAAGTTTTACTTCAGTCATTATTCTAACGCCCATACACACTCAAGGAGGGTAAGCCTATGATGATGATGATGACTTTTATTTTGGGTTTTACCAATATCAAGGTAAAAATGTAGACTACCTGGTCAATAAAAGTCAATCTTTTCACACTTTGGTCATTTATAACATTGATATATTGACAGGTTTATTGGGTGAATTGGAAAGTCATATTTTAACGGTTATTGTTTGTAAATTGTGACACAGATTTTCTGCAATAATAATGGTCTTTTTGCAACATCTTGATGTTGCAAAAAGTTACAACTTTCTTTCCTTTTGGAAAGGAAAGAAAAAGGAATAAATAATTCATCATTGTACTAATTCATTATGGCATCTCAGCTGATACATAAACATTAGCTTAAACCTAACCAAAACATAATTTCAATAATTTCAATCTTTCTTCTTCAGGTGGAAAGGCAAAGAGCGTTCCGGCATCCTCCGTCTGGAATCCTCCCTGTTCTCCGGCTATGAACTTCATTCTGTTAATCCCGTAGTATTGGATGGAGCAACATTTGCCGATTTGCACTGCGGGTCCAGAGGAGAATCAGTTTGGTTCGTGTTTGCTAATGTAAGTATTTTCTACCAAATTGATTATTTTATTTCCATGCCGTACCTACATAACCGACAACTTATAAAACAAGAACATAAAAATACTTTATTTAATTCAACAACCTAACTAAACTAGTCTAATCTGAAGGTCCTGAGCCAATTCCTTTTTAAGCGAGAATTATTTGATTGTAATTTAATGATCTTTTGTTTACAGATCAGCTCAACCTGCCCAGTCTGCGTGACATACGAAGCCAGGTCCAAATTCATCATAACAAGCCTTCGTCCAGCATTCGCTAAGATCTACCCTTCAACACGACCAGATCTTGCCGTAGAGACTTTCTTCCACGCAAGACCTGGAAGCCCATTACTAAGAGGGATCACTGACGATGACTTCATCACATGGTTTGATAAGACAGAACTTGCCAGTCTCAAAACTACAGCAAACATTGATAATATTTGTGAATGTGGACGTATTTGTAGCCGTGATTATGAGTTTAGAAAGGCAAAGGAAACTAAAGTTGAGACCACCACGGCTGAAGTTGATGAAAAAACTACTAAGAAAGTTGATGAAGTTATAAAAGCCGTAACAAAAAGCACACCGACTACTACTTCAGAACCCAAAACAACAGAAAATTATATAACGACGGCTAAACCCACAACTCTTCATACAGAAACTACAAAATTAGCCAAAACATTGATTGAAGAAACTACAAAAGCTATCTTGTCAATGAATGAAAATGCGTTCAAAACCAAATCAAAACATATTGATGATCCTATAATAGTTCCAACTGTCACTTACGTTAAACCCTCAAATAATACGAATGTAGACAACAATATCGTTGCTTTACCGCCAAAAATAAACGGAGAGTTGATTGTCCAAAAATTACCAGCATCCAAAACTTTGAAGAAAGAAGATTATAAGAAGAAGCCTCTTCCTCGCAGAAAAGGTACTCTTAAAGCTACGTACGGTGACAAACATGAGAAATTTTTCGCCAAGATAAAAGCAGCTACTACCACTATTACATCTACTAATGAAACAATAAAACAATTATCAAGCAAAGTAAGTATTAACAAGACTAAAAAGCTAGACATTTCTCAAACTTTACAAAAGATTAATAATGAAAATGAACTACATACAAAGATTAACATCACCGAAACGAAATTGGATATTGAACCAAAGATTCCGAAAGATACAAAGCCATTCAAATTTATTAAAGAGCATAGACAAAATCCTATTGAACACATTGTGGCAAAGAATGTGTCGAAAGTAACAACACAGCCCCATATTTTACATTCTGAAACAGCGCACACTATTGCTGCTATTACTAACAGTAATATCAAAACAATTCACTACAGAACCAAAAAACCAAAAGCTATGAATCAAATTAAGAAACCACTAATAGAACACAACGAAACAAAAACTGAAAAGAATAAAACGCACGACACTGAAGTAAAAATCAATAATACAAAAGTAAAAACAGTTTCTCAAGAAAAGTACGTCGCCAAAACGTTGAAATCTATAAACAAAGAGATCCACAAAATACCACCTACTCCCATATCTGAAACATCAAAGACACTTGGTGAAAATCCAAAAACTGATATAGCACCAGAAAATAAAGGTGGTTTCGAAATACTGGACAAGAGTCATCTTTGGGAACTCCTCAAAGAAGGATCAGATGCTGATCCAAAAATAGATGATAAGTTACAAGTGCACAACAGAATAATTCAAGCACAAAACGTGTCGGACAACCGATCTTTATAAACTTTACTTGTTAAATAATGTGTAAGATGCAAAGACTTCAGTAAATATTTTTGTAACACTCCAATGCCACTTGAACCTGTACTGATTGTTAATACTTGACCTGAACACAATGCTATTCCTAAAGCACATTTAATTGTTGATTGTTAGAACGATGTATTTGCACGAAAATATTTAAAGATTATTGAAGAATGTTGTCTTGAGTGACTCATCAGCCAGAATGAACCTGTAGACCTAACAATTTCAAATTACTCTCAGATAGAAGCTATTCTGTAAGAGCATTCTTGGATATTTGGTGGCTCCAGAATCTATTATGAAAAACCTTGACAGATCTTTACTAAAATGCATGAAAGACGACCATGGAATTGGGAGTTATCATGACTCATTCTTTCAAAGATGATCATTTAGATTCTTGAGCCCCTACCTACAAACAAAATATACAAATTTCCGGAGGTTAACTTCTTGCAAACGCAAAAGGCATTCTGAGAGATTACAATTGTCTATGAAAACTCGACTGACTTTCAACAATACACGGTACGTAGCATAGTAATGTATGCACCACAATCATATTCGCGACGCCGACGGCCCGGTAGCTTCAATTGGTAGTGAACTTGCCCGCTGTGCGGTTCGAATCCCGCAAATATTTGTATGGTGAATACGAATGTTTGTACCCAAGTCTGTGTTTATATATATAAAGGTATTGTATACTATAGTCTATCATAATAATATAAAGTCTGGGCTACATTCTAATACTTTACATGGGACTAGATGATTTATGCGACAACGCCCAAATACATTAAAAATAAATTATTTATGAAATTAACCTTCCAGTAATGCTGTATATTTTGTATCGCCAAGAAATTTTCTTAAAAGGACAATGGGTATATGTCGCTGGCGTGACGCTAGTTGTTCATATAATTTACAGTAAGTATAATTGTGTGTGCTGTAAATAATTAAATGTAAACTATAATTAATTTAAATTTTAATTAAAATTAAGATGCGCGCTGTGACTACAATGATTATGATTGGCTATGCCAATTTGCTCAAAGCCAAAGGTATGTTTCAACTCAAATATTAGAAAATAGTGTCTCGACAAATTAATCACTGTAGACTAACTATCTAGTGACTAAACGATTTGTGAATGCGATTAAAGAGTAACTTTTTTGCAGCCTTGTTGAAAAATAAATACATACTTAAAGTGACAGATATTTCATAAAATAATTATGTTTAATGTATATACAATTGTAAAGTATTAACTAGCTTTTTTCACCGCGACTTCATCTGCGTATATTTTTTTAAAGTTATCTTTTAGCTCTGAACCATCGTCTTGACAAAGCAAATATATTGTATGAATACGTGCCAATAATACAGATATTCAAATTTGGTATAAATCTGCGTGATTTCTCTTTATCATCTACTAGAAATATGAATCACTGTGATTTCGTGAAAAGTGTTCTATAATATGTAAGATAGAGAAGACTTAAAATACTCTTTGATCACATTTACTAGGTACTCTTAAATCTTCAGTAGAGTTATGAACTTACAAAAAACTATTCCATAAATTATGCGGAAATACATTTTCTGAAAAGAACATAGACAAGCTAGCAATACTAAAATTGTAGCTGGCAAAATACTAGTTCCACCTAAACCATTGTGTTTACTCTTGTAGTATTTTAATAGTAGTCTTTAATTTCTGTAGAATAAAGTTGAGCTTTGTACATAACCCCCGAATGTTGCCAAAGCTAAGATTATAAGTAACATTGCTAAGGCTACGTTTTCTTAGATTGTATTTACCTTTGTGGCCCACTTGCAGGAAACACAAGCAACTGTTTAAGCTAAACAAAAGTTAGCTCCTAGCTTACTGATACTAACTTAGAGTAGTTAAATTTGTACGGTCGAAACCCTTTTCTCCAAAAGATACGTTGAGCAATGCTAATGGTTTGTAATAATACCACTAGATGGCAGTATTTGTCAGACTATTAAAAAAAGCCCGGTCGGTGAAAATGCTCCTGCATTTTTTTTAGGAATCTACCTATCGTACATTAAATAGGTAGTCATACTAAATAAATTATAATATATACCTGTGTGAAAGGATTGAATTAAAACAATCAAAGCAGGTTTTGTTAGGCTACTAGGTTCATTCACAAAACCTTACTGATAATCGCCCGTACATTTTGGACGACTCAACTAATTTTAATTCTATGACAGTTTTCTATGTCTTTACCTAATCTTCATTGCCTAGAGTTGTGAATGTTTACCGCTGCTTATCCTAGTTATTGGCATGGCATTGCAGACATTGAAAAAATTTTTAGGCTGATTATCATACAGAAATTAAATAGTTGAATGGTTTATGTCAAAAACGCAGTAGGTACAGTAAGTCTTACTTATTGAATATTACTGCAAGTGGGCTCATCTAGTAACATCTAGTATTTTAGATGTAATGTTAATGCTAATGCCCCAGAATTTCCATCCGTCTAATCTATCTTCTGTATCTATTGTATGTAAATCGTAGTTTACCTTTAGACTGTCTAGGTGTTTTGTGTTCTTTTTTGGGAATTGTAAATCAATGCTTAGATACAATGAACGGAAAAATACCCTTGTCAGAGGTAAACATTTTCTGAACTCAAGTCGAAAACTAACTTGCCTCCACCAATCTGCACACTCCCTCCTTCTCTCCCTTATACGTGAGAGGAAGTATTTGCCCAACAGTGAAATCCTATAGAGTATAAAAACATTTTTCTTTCATTTACGAATTAATTAATTAACATTTTTATAGGCTTTTTAACTATTTAGTGCTCAGACTCTGTCTAGTGTGACAGATATTTATCCCTTCTTTCTGATATTTGACACTTCCCTCTGATTTCTCACACAAATGTGAAAAACTGACAAGAAGAGGAAAGCATGTGCGATACCGAGCGAGAGAGGATTACACTATTGTCTAAACTGTTTTCTGCCACCCGTCTGCCAGAACGGGGGTGAGGTTAAAATTGGTGGGGAGCAGGGAGCGTCCGTACTTATGCAGTAAGTACTATACTCTTTCTTACACTGTGGCATGACTATTTAACGTTTGAAAAGATTACCTTTTTCGGACTTTCTGGATTTTCTGGACTTTATTGTTTAATGTTGTGAGTAGTCGCCGGTGTTGACATTAAGTAATCCTGGTTTACAGTTACAGGAGCTACATGTGGTAGAGCTATGCCCGAAATTCGCATTTATTGATTTACAATTTTCAACTTTAAGTGAATTTTTGATAGAGTTGTCTTTAAATTTATTCGAATGTTTGTTAATTCTGAAACTAACTGTAGTTGTTGTCACTAAGATCTATACAGTAGATAATTCATTACTTATTATCTTCCCCTTCTTTTTTAGAAATTTTAGCACATTATTTTTGCTTTCATTTCTAAAAATTTTGTAAATATTAAAAAATTGTATTAAAAATTACGTGTAAATGTACGGTTGTATGAAACTAGGTGCTTGTGCGGAGGATCTCGTCAATTTCAAATGTATAAAAGGAACTTTTTGTGACGGTTTTAAGGTATAGTTTTAAATGAATTAATGTTTGTGCTTAAAGAATAAGCTAGTCACTTATGATACCTCGATGTACTGACACAGATTTATTAAATAGGAAAGATAAAATAAACGGTAATACCTTATAATGTCTTTACTTTCCAATCAATACGGTTTCGGCCATGGACCACCCCGGTGGGTATTGTACAAGGCTACTAAGGGATAAAGTTTCTATTGAAATGTGTTTGTGAACAAAAAGGGTCGTCACCCTTTTACTACCTGACACGTCATCTTGAAACCTTCTATTCGCAAAAGGAAAGCATTACATCAACTGTAGATAGGTACGCTTAAAAAAAGTTGGTATTTGGAGCAAATAACCTACCTTCAAGCTATTGATTTTAGCTTCACAGAACTTTAGGCCTCGTTCAAGGAGACGATGCACTTCACGCGACACTTCACGCGGCACGTCACGCGGCACTTCAAGCGTATTCTCCGTTCATGGTTCCGTCCGCGGCAGCTGCCGCTACACGCGCCGCGGCAGCTGCCGCTACACACGCCGCGGCAGCCGCCGCTACACCCGCCGCGTCGCCCGCCGCGGCTACCGCAGCTTTTTTTGAATCCTGTCAGTCTTTATACAACGTGTTAATGAATTAACGCAAAACCTCATACACCCCAACTGATTTATAACAAAATAATTAGATAGAAACAATAATTTCATTATTTTGATAGTAAAATTAAAAGTTATTCGCATTTTAAGTTTTGAGGCAAAAATGATTTGTTATCATTTCAGCAATGAATGAAAGCGTTAACGTACTCATGGATACATTTTAATAATCTTGTTTTGGTAGTAAGTCGGGTGAGTGTGCCTGTGCGGAGGGTTGGCGTTGGGTTCATTAAATTTAAAATTTTAGACACAAATGAATTAATATTTTGAAAAAAATTACCTATGTTGAAACCATGATAATTCGATTCTGCTCTCGATTCTAAACAAACTACTTTCTAGTTTTGCGTTAATTCATTAACACGTTGTATAAGCTACTTGGTCTTATCCGTAGGAATTCGTTTTAAACCGCCCGTTTCGTTTTAAACCGGTTTAAAACCGCCCGTTTACAACTATAGCCGTGTTGCCCGCCGCTACACCCGCCGCGTCAGCTGCCGCGTCAGCCGCCGCGTCAGCTGCCGCGTCAGCCGCCGCGTCAGCCGCCGCGTCACCTGCCGCGGCTGCCGCCACATGCGACGCCTCAAATCAAACAAAAGCATGCAAAAACGCTTCTCCGTGAACGCTCTCATACATCTTCATATGTTTGTTTTTCCGGCAGGCAGCGCCGCGTGAAGTGACGCGTGAAGTGCATCGTCTCCTTGAACGAGGCCTTAGAGGGTAAATTAGACCATCAAACTGAACAACTTTCATTATGGAGCTATATTCGAAATCGCGAAAATAAAATCGAATGTTTCATATATTTAAGTTGGGTTGCGGGACAGCAGTTTTATATGGAACACCTGATTTTTAGGGTTCCGTAGTCAAATAAGGAACCCTTACACTTTCATCTATTCTGTCTAGTTGTTTGTCTGTATGCCCAGGCTTACTCTCTCATTTTTTATAAGATAAACAGGTTTATAACCTTTCATGGGCGATTCCGACACGCTCTTGGCCGTATTTTTTCAAGATTTCCTAGTTGGCTCCATTGTGAAAATTGTTCAGTTTGATTCTCTATCCACCCTCTAAAGTTTTTCCAAGCTATAAATGAACGGCTTGTATATTAACCACCCGAAAACGGATTATGGCTATGAGTTTGTGTGTGTGTGTGTGTATGTATCTAATACTTTGCAAGCCATCATATTTTCTGATCGTAATATTCAAATTTTACCCTTACCCTTTTTATTGTGTCAAGACAAAATAGCTCCGCCTATGTCAACGTATTGGATTGGAAAAGGCACTTGTTTGATTAAAGACACAATATCAATGTTTAGCTTTTTGACTTCGTTCATACAATTTGATAGTAAACCTCAGCTGTTTATTATTCAGATGCATAAATGGTATGATAATGACAGTATTTTAACGCATTACATAGGCACCTCCATGATAAGATAAGATAAATATTCTTTATATCCAAAAAATAAATTCTATTCTATTTTATTCTATTTTTTTTTCTTTTATTGTCTTTTTATCTTTTTTTTCTTTTTTATTCTTTCTTTGGATTTTAAACCAATGGATACCAATCCTCCTTAAAGGCATGGAAACTCGAAAATAGACCATGGCGGTCCGTTCTCTGCAGACAATTCTGTTTCCAGCTTCCAGTGCACCTCCATCAATCCGTTTTTGGGGCAAACGCCATTAATGCAACTCCATCACTCTACTGTCAATCCGCTTTCCAAATCCCAATAACACGGAACGTGTTCTTCATTCTCACGTTTATTCATTAAAAGATTATATGCCTTGCAGTGGTGGGATGTTTAAACAGGGTGTAAAGGATAACCCTCCGAATATTGAAACGGTGAATTGAACAACTTTCACAATGGAGCCTACCACAGGAAACGCGAAAAAAGATCAGCTTGAGTCGGGTAGGAAGGTTTTGTATGAAACAGTTGATTTCTTTTCGCGTTTCCTGAGGTAGGCTTCATAGTGAAAGTTGTTCAGTTTGATGGTCTGAGTTCACCGTTTCAGTATTTGGAGGGCTGTCCCTTACACCTATATAGTCTGGTGACGATAATCCTAGTCATAAATTATATGTACGAGTATATTAAAGAAAGTCAATCTTACTTTAAATCATAATGAAAGACTTATTAGATATAAACAATACGTCTTGAACTGTGAATTATTGGGCTTTGTGTCAGAGTGCAAGAAGAATGCCATTCCTACGACAATTGCACAGGGACCTATATACCTAATTCAAGGATCACCAGGTACTTTCCTATCTTAGACAATTTAATAGGGACGAGTTACGAGTGTCATTCTACTAAGAAACATTTCTGCCACTTTTTGCGGAGGGCGAGGTGACATGAAATTCGCTACTTTGGATTTTATTCCCCATAAGTTTAGATTCTAATTTTGAATGTTAAAAATCATGAAAAGTAGTCTCGTGTGAACCCCAAACGTTCTAAGATCAAAATTATTGTTTCGCTATAGGCTGTCTCGTTTAGTGATAAGGTATAAAATTGGGTATAAATGCGCAAGATTAATTGATCTAATACCGTGGCAGAGGGGAAATGCTACCGCAAGGCGAGTCCCTATTAAATTGTCTAAGTTTCCTATTCACTATCATTGCCAACGGCACATTTTCGCTTCAACTACCACTCAAAAGAACCTTTAGACAATACAACTAGAAATGATTGAGTAAACATCCAAATTATACAAAAGATTTTAAGGATGAATGGGTACAAATCCTGTGATGTTACAAGTTGATTGCTAAAAGTGTTTCATTCCTTTTATGTCATTATGATTTGTTTATTCATGTCTTTTGTAGTTTACTTGGCCCTTTTTAGGTGAACAAATCGGCAATAACTTAAATATGACGAATCGTTTATACAACGTGTTAATGAATTAGCGCAAAACCTCATACACCCCAACTGATTTATAACAAAATAATTAGATTGAAACAATAATTTCATTATTTTGATACTTAAAATTTAAAGTTATTCGCATTTTAAGTTTTGAGGCAAAAATTATTTGTTATTGTAGTGTCTGTGCGAACGCGTAGTGGGGGCAGTTGCCTGCCAGCATTTGTCGGGTGCGGACGTGCGCGCTCCGCATATACTACCTGCCTAGTGAGCAACAGTAAATGGACTCGACTTAACAGTCGACGCCGTCTGAGGATCTTACAAAATCCTTTCTTACGAAATCCCAGAATACATAAAATCGTAAGAGTGTCGTAATCGTGACTCTGTCTATGTTACCTACCTACACATAACTCGACGGAGTAGCGATAGGTGCCTTATGGCACTCGCGTACCGTTAAAGGTTAAGCTGAAGGTCAGATACGGTCGGTCGGTCCGTCTGTCAGTCGATCGATCGGTCGGTCAGTCGGTCGGTCAGGCGGTCGGTCGGTCGGTCGGTTGGTCGGTCGGTTACAGTTTCCGTTAAGGTTAAGGTTAAACAGACAGATACATATTTACGAAGACTACTAATTGTCTGGTTACAATGATTAATACTATAAATTGTAGAAAACAGGCGTATAATAACATCTTGAATATTATAGTGTTATTTATTATAAATATTATGTAACGCTGCGTACGTATAGATACGAGTGAGTAAATCGGTGCAAAACAGTAGCCAATGCTCATAAAATTTAACACAAATACCTACCGGATTACATAAGGTTTCTGCATAGGTATGTCAGTGTAAAACTATTTTGATATTCAATCACAATCAATATTGTTTGTACCTAGTTATCCCTAAGGACTTGTGATAAGGGAATGACTTGCAAAGTTGCAACTATTTAACAACGGGGCAAAAAAGGGATTTCTTGCAAATTTCCGTTACATCTATACCATACGTCTAACTTTGCGATTCAAGATGAATTCAATTCTAAATACAATGTTGAATATGCTATATCGTTTGCACCGATAGTTACTGACTTGACTACGTATCAGCATAATACACTTTATACATACCTACCGAATATTAGGTTCCAAGCGCGAGTCACGCGAACTAAAAGGCGATAAGTATAAAGTGCGAAGTAGGTAAAACTACAGTAGTTAAAGGACCATGCAGTGATTAAACTGTTAGTAAAAACTAAAAGGTCAAGCAGATGCATCATACATGCAGGGATATGCAGGGCCATGCAAAGTCATGCAAAAATATGAAACTGCAATAGTAAAAGGACTATTCAATAACTAAGTTGTTAGTAAAATCGGGAAAGTCATGCAGTTACATACAATGCCATGCAAGGCCATGCAGAGCCATGCAAATATATGCAACTACAATAGTTAAAGGACTATTCAGTAACTAAGTTCTTAGTAAAAACAAAAAGGTCATGCAGTTACATACAAGGCCATGCAAGGCCATGCAAACCCATGCAAATGCAATGGTGACAGGATCATGCAGTTATTAAACTGTTAGCAAAAGCTAAAGGGTCATGCAATTATAAAATGATATTGGTTAGAGAACCATGCAACTATCAGGTCATTAGCGAAAGCTAAAGTATCATGCAACTATTAAATGATAATAATTATGTGTTATAGAACCATGCAACTATCAAGTTGTTAGCGAAAGCTAAAGGGTCATGCAAATATACAATGATATGGGTTACAGAACCATGCAACTATCAAGTTGTTAGCGAAAGCTAAATATCATGCAACTATAAAATCATATGGGTTAAAGAACCATGCAACTATCAAGTTGTTAGCGAAAGCTAAAGTATCATGCAACTATAAAATGATATCATCATCTTATCATCATCGTGTTATAAAACCATGCAACTATCAAGTTGTTAGCAAAAGCTAAAGTATCATGCAACTATAAAATGATATGGGTTACAGAACCAAGCAACTATCAAGTTGTTAGCGAAAGCTAAAGTGTCATACAACTTTACTATAAAATCATATGGGTTATAACCTATATAATCATGCAACTATCAAGTTGTTAGCAAAAGCTAAAGGGTCATGAAAATAAAATAGTTACTGCACTCATATTATATAATTGTACATGAACTATAACAGCAGTTAAATTAAAAGTCCTTAATTGGAGTGGCTGGCGGTTACGCTGAATATTTTAAGTGCCTAAGTGTATGTGCTTATCACAGACTTACTCTCTTGTCCTTACTTCCTTAATATTATAAATCGTAAATTGATACGATCCTGAAGCAGGTAACTCTGACCAGTAGTTATCTGAATGAAATGAATAAAAAAAAGGAATGGAAAGGATAGGAAAGGAATGAGATGAGATGAGAGGAGATCAAATAGAATCAAATAAATTCGAGTGAAATTAAATGAAATCAAATCAATTCGAGTTAAATCAAATGAAATGTTAAAATCTTTTCATTGAAAGAATAATGGTCAATTTATAGTCCAAAAGTAATTTTGGGTCGTCATATTGCGTGCATATATTAATGTGACATTAAAACATTATTCGAGCATCCGGTGCACATCCGAGATATTGACAAAGCCTGAGGGGATTGCTTAGTCTCCTTTTACGACATTAATATTATGTTTGGTGCTATTCTAAGCCGGACATTACACGACCATTCATACCTACTTAAAAGTGTCATCATGATACACGAAATGCAAAGGACCAAATAAAAATAAAAAAACTATGTTTATAGTATCGAAACTAATACAGGCCATGAAAATTAGTCAAAACTGGACAATTAACAAGCAGAAACTTTCGGGTTCAAATAATCCTAAATGAGCCATAGGCAAAAAACTCAATGTAAAACTAAAACTATGGGCTATTAAATGTCTAGAATAAATATATATTGGACATAAATATAAAATAAATAAATAAGAAATGATAAAGATCTATGGAATGTTAGCAAATACTAGAGCTATATTTTATGCTGTCAAATGGAACATATGTACCAATTTAAGTAACGTGACCCAATAGTCACAGTCTTTATGTACTAAAATGCAATGATAAACAGCGAAAACATAGACTAAACACTTAATTCTAAATTTGCAAAGAAATTGAACACACAAGACATACAATTATATGCAATAGTCCTGTACCTATACTAGGTTTCTTTTGAACACCTTTTGTTTATTATTCCATAAAGTTCATTGCAGAAACTGGAAACATGAAGCAAGCATTATAGCTATCTAGCCAATAATAATATACTACTCGAAATCTGTCCACAGGTACAAGGAGCGTATCACACTGAAATTGATTTTGACGCTAAGTGCCATGGACAACGATATTTTACGAAGACATAATCAAAGTTTGTTTGAGTAACAAATTATTTTCGAATGGCCACTCTTTTCAATTTAAGAGCACCACCAATATTGTCCAAAAGAAAATGTTTATATTTTAGCCAGAGAGTAAATCAAGGTATAAGTGATACTTAATGAAAATGTTTTGTGATCAAATCCAATTACCTATTGAAGTAAAAATTGAATAAGGCATATGCCTAATTAGAAATTACGAGTAGTCTTGCTAATACTTTTGTAGTTCAACAGTACACCTTTTCTAGTAACAATGTGCAATCTCACGTTGGTTTAATAAAACCTAAAAAATTATATTTTTAAATTGTTCTACGTACGGTTAAACTTAGATGGATTTTATATAAGTACCTAACAAAAGTAAACTTAAATCCAAACTTAACAAACGTGACAAAAGTATATAAACTGTACTATCCTACCACAAAGTTTTAAAATTACTTGGAATGGAAGTTGATCGCGATTTGTCAATCTTATCTTGCTGTTTGCTTAACCAACCCTCACTCCTGAAATAACGATCACAGTTCACAGGTCAAGAGGAAAAATAAATTAAGGTTTATTAATTTAATGTAATTAGGTTACAAAATTAATAGTGTGTCATATAAAGTGGGACTAGACTTTAAATTTTACACAATAAAACTAAATGTTGTACAAATAATACAAATTGTAGTTAAAATCTTGAAATATTATAAAAAGGAAAGGGATAGTCTAGACTCTAGAGTAGTAAGCTAAAGTTGAATATACTATATATATATAATGCCTACTGGGCTCAGTATTGGCACAGAGTACTATGGGTACTGGAAAGCTTTTATTAACTATTAATGAAATGAAATTAAGCAGTAAGAAACGTAACCTTTAATAATCAAAGATTATCAATCATAACACATTATATTGTTATGTTATAGCGATGTGCATAGTGGAGTTTCTTGCGCCGTTTCTTCTCCCAAGCGAAGCACCTTCCGAAGCGGTGGTAGATTCATATAGAAATATATAAAATATTAAGAAAATATAAAATAAATGCAAGCTGTAGTACTACTGACTTTATAATAATAATTATATTCATATGTACCTGTATTGCTTATAGTTTTGATATTAAGTGTACTGTTACAAAATACATCTTAAATTAAATTAAAATAAAGAAGGGATGTAGTGTCTGTGCGAACGCGTAGTGGGGGCAGTTGCCTGCCAGCATTTGTCGGGTGCGGACGTGCGCGCTCCGCATATACTACCTGCCTAGTGAGCAACAGTAAATGTGTACGTATTTAGCAAACCCTACAGTTATCATTTCAGCACGAAAAGAAAGCGCTAACGTACTCATGGATACATTTTTATAATCTTGTTTTGGTAGTAAGTAGGGTGAGTGTGCCCGTGCGGTGGGCTGACATCCAGTTCAGAAAATTTTAAATTTTGGAAACAAATTATTTAATATTTTGAAAAAAATTACCTATGTTGAAACTATGATAATTCGATTCTGCTCTCGATTCTAAACAAACTACTTTCTAGTTTTGCGTTAATTCATTAACACGTTGTATACAGGTTCCAACTTAATACGCCAACGGTTTTTAAAAATATGATCAAACCATCAAACTGAACAACTTTCTCTATGGGACCAAAATCGAAATGGCGATAAAGGATATCAGCTATCCCGTACATTTTTTGTGCAGAGTAGGACTGCAGTTTTGTTTGGAACAGCTGTATTTTTTCTCGGTTTCGGTATTTATCTCATTGAAAAAGTTGTTCAGTTTAATGGTCTGATCATCTTCTTAAAAAACCGTCACATTAACATTTAAGAAGGTGCTACAAAACAACAAATAAACATTTAATAGGGCGGTTTAGACCATCGCATCAAACTGAACAACTTTCACTATGGAGCGGACATGGAAATCGCGAAACGCATAATAAATATTTTTATCGTACAACCTATGCCTTATAGTCATCATCATCATCTTAGCCGATGGAAGTCCACTGCTGGACATAGGCCTCCCCCAAGGATCGCCATAACGACCGGTCCTGCGCTGCCCTCATCCAACAGGTTCCTACCGCCTTCACCGGGTCGTCGGTCCACGTATAACCTACCCACGCTGCGCTTTCCTGTAAGCAGTCTGTCTTGCCTTATAGTAGTGCCCCTTAATCCTATTAGGGGAGGTCAGAAGCGATGCTACAACTACCATATTTAAGCTTGCTGTTGTAGCAAGGCTCACCTCTTGCATATTGTGGTTTTAGGATATGACTTGTAGTGATAGGTGGCTAGCCTTACGTCCACAAAAACACTGCATACGAAAATTTATCCCAACACACATTACAAGTGGTCCATTCTAAGCAGGAATCACGAGACAACATAACAAATACAGAGCAAATAATAGCAAATATACAAAGGTGTATAAATGTTAAATAAGACCATTATTGCATTGAAAACAACATGCTAGGTACTTTGGTGTTCTGAGTTCCATAAAAAATTTATGACTTTGCTAATAAGATTAAAAAGTACCTTTCTTTCAACATTTTAGAATTAAAATTATAAATTATTTTAATTTTATATCCTATGTAAACATTATAATGCTCATAATAAATTAAGCCAAAATTTTATGCCATCGTGTTTTTATATCGTAGTAGATCTGTAGCAGGCTCGTAGTACTCGTAGCTATTTCCGTAGCACTTCGTAGTCAACGTATTTCAACAAAAGGGTAGTAATAATGAAACCAACAATTTAATATTACGTTTTCTCAATTGCTTGTATTCATAACATTACAATGATATTTTATCCTTAAAGTTACAAGTTTATTTCGAATTATGTCTTATATTTAACACTTAGAAACAAAATGATTCAATGAGTCTATGATTTCTTTTTAAATGTAGGCATCGCTTGAGACAGAGAAGTATACAATTTTTAAGTTATAAAAATATAGAATAACATTGTATTATGAATATAGATAAAATAAAAGCACCAAAAAAAGAATAACGACGATAGAAATCTTAAGTTGTAATAATTTTTTGAAAATATTTCGAAAAAAACAGCCTCACAGGAAATATGAATCTACAACATCCAGTCTAATTTCAGATGCCAATACTTAAATAAAATCGTTTTCAGCTCACGCTAAAAACTACTTTATTTATGGCAAGTTAATGAATATATTAGTTTGAGTCCGGTACATTATGTTCAGTAAGGTCTTGATCGAACACTCAGCTTAGATACTTCGGAATGGGTCTTGTGATTACTGCGCTCATCTCCTTCTAGCGTAGGATAACCAAGTCGGTAAGTCCGGCTTCTGTGAACAAAGGAAAATATCAGAACACATTTAGTTACTTTCACTTCCATCCACTTGGTGAAAATGGTAGAGGACGAGGCGAAAGACGTATTTCAGAATCGTAGTGTGTGGCGAGCCGTAGTCTCTGCCTACCCCTATGGGATAGTAGCGTGAGTATTTATGTATGTAATGTATGAAAGAAAGAAAGAAAGTATTTTTATTTGCATGCACAACAAAACACTGGTAATTATAATTACCTATACGGTAAACCTAAACTAAAATACACAATTTAAAAATTAAATAATTAGGACCAGTGTGTGCCGCAGCAGCAAATAGGGTTACGACTCAGCATTATGCTGAGCTCAACGAGCTCAGCGCTGATTTTCTGTCGCACCCAAATACAGAAGTGCCATTTCTGAAGCTCGCACCCCCAAAGTCAGGATCGAATGATGCTATGGAGTAATAATAATTTGAAAGTGCAACTCCCAAAAATACCACTCCAGACGAAAGACGTACCGCAAAATTTAAATAAATATAATATAGATTAATAAACTTTAGGTACTTATAATTTTTTTTTTTTTGTAGTAAGAATAAAAACTAGATACTGTTGTGGATAACTGCTTGGTGTTAAGTAGGCGCGTATGATGTTTTGTATGTTTAGTTACCGTTAGGTCCAATTGCACTTTTATACAGGGGATTTAATACTTAAGGGGGTGCTTCAGACCATCAAACTGAACAACTTTCACTATGGAGCCAAGATTGAAATCGCGAAAACAAATCCGCATTCATACAAAACTGCAGTACCGTCTCGACTCAAATCTATGGGACGGCGACGGATCAAACGATTTAAATTTCACCATGTTCATTTAGGTATGTAGTAGTGTAGCACAAGATGTGTGCAGTAGATGCAGCGAAAACGCAAAGCGCATCCTATTGTGTAGTCATTCAGTGAACAAACTGAACAAACGTGTATAATTTACAAAGCACTATCAAAATTACGAAGTGAAGATTAATCCGTCTTAAGTCAAGAAATCCTTCAAGTGAAAGTTAAGCTTTGAAGATGAATTAGTAAGTTCATTTAAACAATATTATTATACACTAGCTGTGCCCGCGACTTCGTACGCGCAGACCACTGAAATAACATAAAGAGAAAGAAAAAAGAGTAAAAATTATAAAGAAAGAAAAAAGAAAGGAATAAAGAACTTACTTTACAATTTAGATGTAGTTTTGAGAAATGTATAGATAGATAGATAGATAGATTCTACTTTCCAATTTGATGGCAATATTATACGAATATTTTTTTTAAGTATCTGTAGTTCAACAATCAATAAGATCGGTTTCCCATCTGCAGTCAGTCCAAGTGCAGTCCCCAAATGTATGTAAATTATCCCACAGGAACACATTACCAGGATAAAAAGTATCCTATACAGGGTCCTTCTTAATATGCTGACACTTTTTTAAGGGGATGATCAGACCGTCAAACTGAACAACTTTCTATATGGCACCAACATCGAAATCAGGAAAAAAAGACAGCTGTTTCAAACAAAACTGCAAACCTACTCGAGCCAAATGTATGGGACAGCTATTTTTTTTCGCGATTTCAATGTTGCTGCCATAGAGAAAGTTGTTCAGTATGATGGTCTGGTCATCCCCTTAAAAAAATGTCAGCATATTAAGAAGGACCCAAAATAAAGCTTATATGGTAATTCAAACCAAAACCTATACTATTGTGAAAACCACATTAAAATAGGTCTAATAGGTTTTAAGTGATGCGTACATTAAATTCATTGACGCTCGCGACTGTCTTTAAATAATCATAACTTTTGATTGAATGAACCGATTGCGATGAAATATAGCCTATAACTTGACCAAAACTAAGTCCTATACTTTTGTGAAAACCCCATCCAAATTGATTGAGCCGTTTTCAAGTGATGCGCGAACATACAAACAGACAAACAGATAAACAGATAAACAGCTAAACAGCTAAGACAAACAGACAAACAGACAAAAATTCTAAAAATGGTCTTAATGTATTCCATTACGTATCCTGAATACCCCCAATTAATTTTTTTGCAAATATCTTCAATGTACATCATCACCAAGTTTAGAATTTTATTATATGTATAGATTTTACATAGTATCTGCCTGACAACGTTACACCTGCCAAGTTTAAGTTTAACGCAGGTTAGCGTTACTTTGTAATATAATTTTTTAATTCCATTATAGACTTAGATCCTCACCCACATGTTTACGCAATGATAACATATTATAACAATAGAAAGAGGATCCTCAATAATAGTATGGGAAAAGGCTAACAAAAAAAAATTAGCGTATTAGTTGACGTATAGTTATGGAAGTCATGTCGATTTGTTTCTCATAATCTCTAGATTATAGTGTCAACATTAACTATACCTCATCTAACCGGAGTGTTGCGTAATCGCAGTTGGCGCACATCGTGTCTTGGTAAAATATGTTGGGTATTTTATTTTTATTTTCGTATGAACATCTAAGATCTCCTACACACGCATCAGATCCTATACACGCATTGCTTTACATGTGCTTTTTTAACCGTATAAATGAACCTTAGCATAAAAGTCAAAACTGCGCATTTTTTACATTGATTTCATAATTCGGTTTGCATTTTTACCAAATCTATCGTCTGATTACTATAATAAATTAAATTATGTATTAAGAGTGTAATACCATCAATAAACATTACCGTTTGGTGGCAAAGATAAGGCACACTGCTCTGAAACTGAACAGTGAGCTTGAAAGAGGGTTCAACATGATCGGTGACACAATGCCGAGCATACGAATCTTCAAGAGAAATTACAAAATACATGTCCCTACAAGGGATGAATAGAAGCGTGGGCTGCGTACCCCGGACGCGAACACTCTTGTTTGGTACACTGATGGTTCAAAAACCGAGTCGGGTACGGGAGCAGGCATACACTCCAAAGACTACAACGAGAGTATCAGTCTAGGAGAGTTTGCAACTGTTTTTCAAACAGAGGCGTACATTACAGTACATGCTATCATAGCTTGCGCGCAGGAGAATATATATAGGAAGGTGACCAACAAGACTATTTATATCCTTAGCGATAGCCAGGCAGCTCTCAAAGCCTTGGACTCCTATTATGTGGGCTCCAAGCTAATCCTAAACGGAGTAAAGACCCTCAACAAGCTTGGTCTTCACAATACCGTAAGATTAGTTTGGGTTCCGGGACATACCGGCGTCCGGGGTATGCCATGTATTTGAAGGGTGAAGAAAGTAAAAAGTATTGGGGCTAACACAAAAGATCCCACTGGGTCGAAGTGTTGCTGGCTTGCCAGCCCCCACAACAAGATAAGATAAGATACCGTTTGGTGGGCCTACAAAAATTGACTCCTTTCGTACTATAAGGATCGTAAAAAATAGGGCTAGCAGCATTCTGAAGCCTATCTCAACCCATTTATAAAGCCGATTGCAAAAATATTGTTCTTGTTGCTACTATTTTATTACATAACAAAACCTTTCCAGAAAAGATGAAATTTCATGTGTGAAAGAATCAACAAAATCAGTCCATTAGTTTTTGAGTCAATCTTCTCCATGCGTACGATCGAAAATAATATGGCAACCCTACCAGTTCTTATCTTATTTTTTCGAGTAGCTGTGATATGTTTTAGCTTAAATTTTGTATAGAATTTATTGCTTATACAAATTAAGGTATAGAAAATCAACAGGGAAAATATCCGGCTACCAGGGGGTTGCGACAGGCTTTAGGGTTACGACTAGGGACTTTTAAACTACGACCTTTCCACCGGAACATTATGTATAATTGCCTAAACAAAGTGTGCAGAAAAATTGCACTGGGATCTTGGAGTATAATATATCCTTATTCGAGGTCCCTTCAAAGTACTTACATACGTACTTACAATACTTACATACATAAGTAATTACATACCGACGGGGAAGTGCTAACAACTCCTAACTTACTTTTTTTTACGAAAACGACCTGATATCAATCAATCAATCAATTATACTTTATTTCACATCAAACAGAAAAAACAGTATACAGAGAGCAAACAATCAGGAAATACAAAAGGCACAAAAACAGGCGGTCAACGACCTGATATCTTACATTATCTCGCTAAATACTTATTAGTTATTACAAACAAATTTTGATTATTAATTACCTTACAAACGGGTCCATTTAAGTATAAAATTGCCATTTACACATTTTTCTTAAACTTCTGGGAAAATAAAAAACGTTTTTTTTCGTCTCCTGTAAAATTTGGTTTTTGTAAGTTAGGAGTTGTTAGCACTTCCCCGTCGATACATAACAATATAATATTGTTAATAAGACAGTAGATAGTCTGATTCAAGTGGTGATTGGTAGCTAGTTCACTGACTAAAACACCGCATTAGAAACCGCATTATTCATACACATATATAAACTCACGACGATAATAATTTGCGGGGTAATCAGAAACCTTTCTATAAAAACAACTTCCATAAGTCTTTTGAAGCTTGCAGTTGTAGCAACGCTCACATTTAGCATATTAAAGATTTCAGTACAGAATGACATGCCAAGTAAGTGATAGGTGCCTAGCTTTTGCCCACGCAAACACTTTATAAGAAAACCCTTATCTCTTTGTCGCCTCGAAGACCCAAGGAAAGAAAATTGGTGGTTGTCCATTCTAAGTCGAACCACACGGCTAATAATCCTGTATGGGTTATGCGATTGGAGGTCATGTTCTGGTTTAGTCATGTTTTGGTACATTATAGAAATATTGCCATACGTTTTCATAAATAATAGAAGGCTGTTACTATTATAATATTAGTCATACTTTCGCCTCGTTATGGAGTAGCCCTTATTGAGTCTTAGATACGTAATTCACAAAGAATTTTTTTTTGTCTTAGACCTTGTCTTTAGTTATGTTAACGTCAATAATTAATAATGAACATTGCTAAACTGCACGTTGTCAAATAAAATTGGTAGTTGTATTCAATGTGTCTTACCACCCCGAAATGGATATGAAGTCTATACAACGTCAATTTGCATTGAAATGTGCTTCAACCAATGCAATATTTTATAATAGTATTAGCTTTTCCCAGATAAACCAATAAATGACATGACATGAGTAAATCCTAAGGGATATGAGACCGCTTGCAAGATGCAATATTGCCTTTATTTATCTTTCATATTCTATTTAAATACGCCATATTGGCTTTGACATTTAAATCCGTAGATTTGAATAATATTGGATTCAATTGTAAACTGGCGATATTTTATTAAACTACCTACTTCTAAAATGATGGGTTTTATTATTATTTGGTTTCTACGGCTTCGACACTGACCAATAGATACCGCGTCCTGGACAGATCTATTCTAGCTGTAACCCTTGACCAAAAGGTCATTTCCCAGGTCCACGGGTGTTATGCTTTTGGATGGGAGAGCCCTAATATCTATGGATGTCTACCTATATATTCACCCAGATGGCGACTCCTGCTGTGAATGAGCACTTTGCATTCGCAGATGTGTATGGGCGTTTCCTCTGGTACTTCACAGCAGAATTTGCAAATGGGTGAATCTAAAAGCCCCATTCTGTGTAGATGCTTGTCTAGGTTGCTGTGACCTGTTAAGGCTCGTACCTTAACTCGCTGTAGTTTCAATTGATGGCATTAAAGTATGTCTACTAATAATTATGGATTGGTACGATTAGTTGTAGTATGGGTTCTAAAGTTAACACACGTACGTGAGTTAAATATAATTGACACACGAGGACTTTTATCTCTTTTTACCTCTTGACTCAAAAATAGAAGTTTTGTAATTTTGAAGTCGTGGTGGTCCAGTGGCGAGTAACCTTGCCTGCCCTGCAGGAGGCGATGGTTCGATCCCCGTCCAGGCCGACTCGTACCAATGAGTTTTTCGAAATTTATGTACGATTTGTTATGACTTTTCGGTGAAGGAAAACATCGTGAGGAAACCTGCATGCTTCAATTTCGAGGCATGTATTGTACCCACTGTCCATTACACGGGCTCACTCCCCGTCACACTGGACAGAGTTTCGGTACTACTGGTGAAACATGGATGTTCTGAAGTTTCGGAATATCTCTGACTACCCCCTCGGGGAATATAGTCGTGAGCATATGCATGCTAATTTTGAAGCCTCTGTCTGGGTGTTTGGTGGAAATCTGTCCAGCTTTTTTTATATTTCTAAGAGATCTTAACCAATATCACACCTAGATAGTTTGGGTTCAAATATTAAAACATTCTGGGGATTTCATATCCACGATCATCAATAAGAATGGGCAAAGTCGTGAGCGTAAAAATTCATTTCTTTTTATTTTTCCTGTATTAATTAGACCAGCATGTCTAGCATGATTTCTCTACACGCGCGCGACGCGCCTTCCTTTGCTGCATACAAAATAACCTGTTCCCTGACCTGTCCTGAAAATAGCCGAGTCGCGCGCAAGTAGAGAAATCATGCTAGCCCGCTAGCATGATTTCTCTACTTGCGCGCGAGATCTCTGGTATGTTTTAAGACATACTTTAACTTACAGTCTACAGAAAGAAAAACACTTCTACAAGTTGGTTTTATATTAAGATTGATTCTAAGTCTTAACGAAAGATAACAAGAAAATGTTATCTCTCCCCGATAGAATAGATTTTCTTACATACGCGAAGCAGAGATAAACTTAAAAAAACAACGATCTTTTGTAATTCTTAGCCCTTTTTCTCCGATTCATGTTTTATTTCTGTAAGTCAACGATTTTTGTTTTGTATCGTATTATTTGAATAAGGTATTTAGGTATCGTCAAATATTAGTAATGCCTACACGGTAAGAGAAACTGCATCAATCGTAGTATAGTGGTGACCCGTTCCATCCAATCCTGCTTGTGTAATCAACTTAGACAATTTAATAGGGACGAGTTACGCGTGTCATTCTACTAAGAAACATTTCTGCCACTTTTTGCGGGGGGCGAGGTAACATGAAATCCGCAACATTGGATTTTATTCCCCATAAGTTTAGATTCTAATTTTGAATGTTAAAAATCATGAAAAGTAGTCTCGTATGAACCCCAAACGTTTTAAGTTTAAAATTATTGTTTCGCTATTATAGGCTGTCTCGTTTAGTGATAAGGTATAAAACTGGGTGTAAATGCGCAAGATTACTTGATCTTATACCGTGGCAGAGGGGAAATGCTACCGCAAGGCGAGTCCCTATTAAATTGTCTAAGGTAATCAAACAGTTTATTATAGACATACATCAGACATAGACATCCCTCAAGGACCGCCGCATCAACTGATCCTGCGCTGCCCTCATCCAATGGGTTTCTGTCGCCTTCACCAGGTTGTCAGTCCACCATGTGGTGGACCTACCCTAGGCCTGTACCTTCCGGTACGCGGACAGTAGGTACCTATAGTATATCAGTTAGTATACCTATCCCACATAGATTAGAACTTTAGTGGTTAATTAATACTTAGTTTTAATTATTTATATTAAAACTAAGTATTAACTTTTTAACTTTAACGTTAATACTTAGTTTTAATAGACACCAACAATACTTTGACCGATGAACAAAAATGTTAATTGAAAATAATTAAATAATAGAGGAGCGGACTACATAAAATATATTTTAGTTTTATATTTTTAGTTTTTTTTAGCCAGAATATTTTTTATAACATAATGAACTACTTACATATTTTTATATAGAAATATAATAAAAGCTTTTTAACAAAAAAATTCAACCGCCGAAAAAACTGAAAAGCAAAAAATAATAATTAATTTTACCTTAATAACTAAATTCTTAAACTAATGTAAGTAAGTATATCAAAGTATATAATATTATTTTGCAATTATTTTGAGTTTTTAATTAACCTTAATAACTAAGTTCTTAAACGAATGCAAGTATACCTAAGTAATTTTGAGTCGGCGCCAAACAAGAAAATTAATTAATTGCGTGATGCGCGCCAGCAACCCGAACGGGCACACACCACGTAACGTAACCAATATAACATCACTATCCACACAGGCCCTGTGGACTTTCGATTTTCGATATATCGCGACTGTTTCGGTCCGGACTTCATTGTAATAGAGTTGACATTGGAACGAAAACGTTCACGTAATCGTGAAGTTCGAATGTCCGAGTAGAGGCCCAGGTGCATACGTCCCGTCTCGTTGCTAGTGGTCGTGCGGAGAGCTTGCATTGTTAATTTCATTTTGGTTATTTCTTTAAATATAAGGTTATTTAGTGATCTTTGTTCATGGATTGTTTGGCGCCGACTCAAAATTACTTAGGTATACTTGCATTCGTTTAAGAACTTAGTTATTAAGGTTAATTAAAAACTCAAAATAATTGCAAAATAATATTATATACTTTGATATACTTACTTACATTAGTTTAAGAATTTAGTTATTAAGGTAAAATTAATTATTATTTTTTGCTTTTCAGTTTTTTCGGCGGTTGAATTTTTTTGTTAAAAAGCTTTTATTTTATAATTTTTTGTGGCTGTAATCTTCTAATTACTACATGCATAATTTTCGATTACTTTTAAAATAGCTACCTACCTTTTAACCACAGTATAAGAAAGAGTATATATTACTACATACAGTATTGTCCATAGCCTCCCTGCCTCCCACCAACTTTTTACCTCACCGCCTCTGGTTACCTCGGCAATTACCTGTGTTTTGTTACAACCTCTTTTTTTTTTAACGCTGGGAAAAAATGCTTTATGTATCCCCTCCCGTTGGGGGATGGGAGGGGTATGTGGGACTCCCCGGTGCGTGTCACCGGTATACCCACTAAAATAACCCAGCGGCACTCCATCTTCGCCCGGATGGCAGGGGACTGGGAGACCAGCAGAGCCTTTACGTCCTGTCCCCCGCCGGCGAGTTTTGTTACACCCTGTGTTGAGGCCTGATGAGCTAGAAAATATAAGTCTGGCAGAATTTGCTGTGTGATACGAAACGATTCCAAATAGTATGTGGAGTGAGGAAGATGGTGATATCGAACTGAGAGAACCTGATGATGAGCCTATAAGAATAAGATATATACGATTGAGGGACGGTTCACGCATGCGAGTAAGAAGTTTAGTTGAATATTTTTCCTCCTATCCTCCACTTGTGATCCACTTATCCATGTGCTTATAAAGTGATCCCAAGACGTAAGTCGTAGGGCTGGATAAGTGGGTGCACATAAACATTTTATTATAATTATTTTGTCACACGTATTCATCCAACCCCTGCCTACACACACCCACAAACACACACACACACTCACACACACCCCCACACACACAAACACAAACACATCCAAACACACCAACACATGAGCGCGCTTTAGCGTGCACTGTGCACTCATATGCAGCAGATCTCAGCGTACCCTCTGGCCTTATGGCAAAGTATGTAACTATATAAGGAAGCTGATGCTTTAATCACAGTTTTACTTTTTAAGCATCAGCAGCTGAGTAAGATTGAGTAAAATTAAAATACAAAACCAAAAATTGTTTTGTTAACTTGTAAGAACAAAATGTATTAATGCAACTTTATTAGCAAATTATAAAAAAACACACCAACACACGAGCGCGCTTTAGCGTGCACTGTGCACTCATATGCAACAAATCTCTGCGTACCCTCTGGCCTTATGGCAAATTATGTAATTATATAAGGAAGTTGTTTTGTTAACTTGTAAGAACAAAATGTATTAATGTAACTTTATTAGCAAATTATAAAAATTCTGTAATTTACGTGTAAAATTTGGTAGCCTACCTACCAAATAAAACAATAAAATTTCGTAAAAAATATGTTTTTTCTTTAAAAATTACAGTAATTTATTGTTTTAGAATCCAAAAAACAAATTAATGTTCTGATAGATGCGAATTTAAAATACGCTGGTTATATTATTATTTAGTAGGTACTTTTTAGTTTTGAAGTAAATTTTTTATTTCAAAATTTTCAGTGTTGGTGTTATATTGGGTTAACATATTCATTGTAAATGTAAAGGGAGCATGAACACGAATCATTATGGTATCAAGATTATACAACAGACCAAAAACGAAGATTATTTAAAGTACATTAGAGCGATTTTTGAAACTCATTCTTTGAACTCAGCAGTTGAAAATTTGAATATTACTATGATGATAATGTTGATTTGACATTAACAAATCATACTCCAGGAATGCGATTTTTGAAAGTCAAATCAGCAGTAGAATGATGATGATAGTCATTTTCAACTGCTGAGCTCAGCGAATGAGTTTCAAAAATCGCACTCCAGGCATGGAAAAACCTGTAGACATTGTAAAGTCCTCATCTTTTTGAGGTTGACTGTACCTTATAAAAATAAAATATGATATCATCTAAAATTTCGTATCAGACTGTACAATAAATGTGGTGATTATAAATTATGAATTGTCTGCTATTATGAATGCTAATGTATCAAGTAATAGTACACTCTACTGGGTCATACATTAGATTTATTATTCCAATAATTCAGTACCTATTTATTCCAGGCTATATTACTTTAACGCTCAATTTAATGTTATTAACTTACTAAATATTTATGAGAATATTCCTAAATGTTTGTTACTAGTACACTTACTTAGTACGTACGTACTTTATTATGAATTAATTTGTATGAGTCTTGGGCATTAATTTTAGAATTATCTCTATGACTAGTATCCTCAAGTTCCATGCCTGGGGCGTAGGTTCATTCCCTGCCTAAGCCAACTCGTTCCGATGAGTTTTTAAAAGATTATGTACGATTTTTAATAGGAAAGGCAATTTGAAGGATATGTTTAACTGATCTATATTGCTGTCGCGCTGCACCCTACCAACCGAGCTTCCAGTGCAAAAGTGACAACTGCAGCTCGGATTGATTTTACCTACATAAAATAGACGAAAACACAATCTCTTATTCCTCTGTTTTCTCCTCCAAAACTAGACCGATTTAAGACCGAATATGTTTTTCAAGAATAATATGAGAAAGTCTGGCTAGGTATGGCTGTATAATTATTAAATAATTTTTATTTTCTTTTTACCCGACTGCGCCAGAAGGAGGGTTATGTTTTTCGAGCGTATGTATGTATGTATGTTTGTATGTCTATTCCTTTGGCACGGCCTACAGCCTAAACGGCTTGATAGATTTTGACGTATGAGGTGTCGTTAGATTTGTAAACATAGGCAATATTATTTTAATAAGGCGTAAAAGAGGGGGAATAATAATTTTTTTTTGTAAAAAAATTACAATACTTATGGGTATCAAATGAAAGCTTGTAATTATTGTTTACATATATCAAATTTGTTTGCTGGATGTCTGAAAATCTAGCGCCGTAGGAATTTTATCCTCGTCTTGACCCTAGAATGATTATTCAAAAGACACAGTAAGCAAACATTTTTTCCTTCTAAGGTAAAAAATTAAAGACGTCTCCGAAAATTGAAAAAAAAATCGCTACACAAGAGTACCAACTTCATTATTTTCTTAGGTTTCCACTCATGTGATAAACACGAAAAACGTTTAACACGTAATTCACGTAGGAGTGTTTTTTTTTTATCTTTTTTCTCACATTACGAGTAAGACTAGGATTTACAGGGATTTATCGTCTTTTAGGTTCAACGTAATACTTAAATGTTAGGTCAGGCAAATAGCTAGTTGTCTATCATCTCATTCCTCAGTTGTTATTAGGTAATCACTAAATCACATATTATAATTTAATGAAGGATTTGTAAATTTTTTGGAATTATATTGTAACTTGTAGCACTTACGCGCACGCAATAGTATTCATAGTTGGATATTATTATGACTGTGATACATAAATAAAAGTGCCTGAACTGTGATAGATATCCGTGTCGTTCCTTACATTGAACCCATTTGCTCGTGTGGATATCGTATGAGGCGACTAAGAGATAACGGTTTCCCAGAGTATTTGTTCGCGAAATCATCTTAATAGTTTGTTTATGTAGATAAACGAGTCATCATCATCATCTCAGCCGATGGACGTCCACTGCTGGACATAGGCCTCCTCCAAGGATCGACACAACGACCGGTCCTGCGCAGCCCTCATCCACTGGGTCTTCGCCGTCTCACGCTGCGTATTTCCACCACTCGAGAACTCTTCAATGAGTAAATAATAAATAAAAATGTCTTACTTCTTCCTTAGCCCAGTTCGTGAAAGCCTCGGAGCGTTTGCCGAACCTGTGAACAAAGATTTATGACATTTAGACATTGCTTTACAACACATAGGTAGGTAGTTGTATAACAAAGGTACATAAATTTGATTGTTGTCATGCATGCTCACAACTACAGGGTGTAAATTAAAATAGGACAGCTACTTAAAGAGGTGCTTCAGACCATCAAACTGAACAACTTTCTCTATGGGACCAATATCGAAATCGCGAAAAAAAAATCTGCTGTCCCATACATTTCAGTCGAGTTATGTTTGCAGTTTTGTATGGGAGAGCGGAATTTTTTTTCGCGATTTCGATATTGGTCCCATAGAGAAAGTTGTTCAGTTTGATGGTCTGAAGCACCCCTTTAAGTAGCTGTCCCATTTTATTGTACACCCTGTATATTCCCCGAGGCGAGAGGCCTCAGAGCATTCAGAGATTTCAGAAAACTCAGGGCATCCATGTATTTCACTAGTAGCACCTAAGTAGTACCGAAACTCTGTCCGGTATGATGGGGACTGAGCCCATCGCCACTTATAATGGATAGTAGGTACAATACATGCCTCGAAATTGAAGCATGTCGGTTTACTCCCGATGACGGCCTTCACCGAATAGCCAGTGGTAATGTGGCATTGTGTTTATGTACAAATCGTACATAAATTCCGAAAAAACTCATTGGTATGAGTCAACTTGAACGGGGATAGAACCATCGCCTCCTGCGCGGCAGGCATGGCACAACCCGCTAGACCACCACGGTTTTTATTGTGGGCAAAATATCTTCATTTGTTGCCATCTATCATAATTATAACCATTAATAGAGCTCATCGGCGCCGGCGCGGCTTGCTTATAAAGAAACTAATGTCCACTGGTTTGGCGAGCTGATGATGATGATAGTGGCAATAATGTAATTGAAGGAAGATAGATCTTCGAGTTGTTTATGTAGTATCAATGGATTCATAATCATTTGTCTTTCAAACACTACATTAGGGAAATACCTACATATTGACAATATGACAATATTTGGTTCAGACCGATCGGCGAACATTGATGATTTGCCTACCTAAGTGACGTGGCACGGACATTTCGCGGGCGGCGGTGTGCGGCAATATAAACGTTATAGTACGTAGCATAGAGTCGTTTGGAGAATTACGCCCGCGCCTCCAGGCGACGTCGCCTGGTGGCGCGGGCGCGATTTTTCTTTACGTCAAAAAACGACGCTATGCTACGTAATATAAGGTTTATATTGGTGTTACTTTGACTACCCGCCACCGCCACGCGTCTCTTCTGTATAAACCCTACCTAAGATTACATTTTTTTAATCTATTTTTTTAAAGGGATTTTGTAGTAAAACTCATTTATTTCCGTATTATTAAGCTGAAACGAAATCAAAACCTAAAAGTTCCACGGACTGTATTGACTCTTGTTCTATGGGCAAAATTGAAATCAAACTAAGTATCAATTTATTTAAATGTTTTTAAAATAATAACAACGACCCAAAATTGCGTCAGACCATATTATCGAGTCAAGTCATAGATATAATAATAAGAAAATAAGTCAACAAATTGGTCTAGATACACGGGCCGTTAGTAATCGTTACAGTAGGGTTACCATGAGTTTGCACGGTAGTAAACTAAAATAGTTTCACTTCACTCCCATTTTCGTATTGAATTTCATACTGTGCTCCTATTTTGACATGCAAAATGCGCACCGCAACTACCGTATTACAGGGTGTAACGAAACACCCTAGTAATACTTAAGGGGGTACTTAAGACCATCAAATTGAACAATTTTCTCTATGGGGCCAACATTGAATTCGCGAAAAAAAATCTGCTGTCCCATACATTTGGCTCTAGTAGTTTTGCAGTTTTGTATGGGACAGCAAATTTTTTTCGCGATTTCGATGTTGGCCTCATAGAGAATGTTGTTCAGTTTGATGGTCTGAAGCACCCCCTTAACACTAGGGTGTTAGCCCTACTAGTGTAGGAAATGAAGGTAGTGGACCCCCGCAGTAATTCATCAGTCGGAAAAAACTTCATAGCATGATAAAGTATCAATAAATTAAAAGTATTGTATAAATTTCCAAAAAATAATAATAATAGAAGTTAGGTATTTTTAACAAAACTCTTATTTAATTGATATCTTTTTTAGGAAAAGTTCTCAGTTTAAACATTCTTCACCGGACATATTCACGTAACGTTTAAAAACAACATATGAAATTTCCAAAAAAATATCCTAGCAGAAATACCAAAATTTTAGGAAAATATGTATTTTTGGTGTCACTTGGACCGGAAAAGTTCTCTCTCGAATTTTTTTACGGGAATGCCATTTTATTGAAGTTTTATAACCACAAAATGAAATTCCAAAACATAAACCATGTAACAATACTATTTTTTAAAATTGTCTTTCTACTCGCAGTGGAAAATTTCTCTATCTGTTTTATTTATTGATTTAAGTACACAGTTAATTTTCTTTTTAAGTAGAAAAATGTCCAAAAAATATATCAAGCGTATAAAAAACTAAAAACATTTTACATCGACAGATTTGAATCTAGCAATCGGGAGCTGTGAGTAGCGGGGCAGCGGGGTGTAGAAGCGGGGCGCGGGAGCGGTACTGGATGCAAACCGGCCGCCGCCGCCCGCGTGACACATCATTCACGTATCAATCATTGATACTAATATAGTCCGAGATCCGACCGTAAAATTATGCACCTATTCCTTAGGCGAACGAAATGTCATTCACGTATCAATCATTGATACTAATATAGTCCGAGATCCGACCGTATAATTATGCACCTATTCCTTAGGCGAACGAAATGTAATTCTAGTGTATGTTTATACAGGGGTTGATTCAACGCCGCCAAGTTGCATAAAAAAATCTTGCCGCAAGTGCCTTTTCCATTATAATTTTTGGTATAACTTTTTCCACGTGTTTGTTAGGGAAGTGAATGAGGTGCCATCGGAAGGAGACTGGTCTAAAATACTTTAAAAACTAGGGTTGCCACCTCTCAATCTGCCGCGACTATAGGGTTGCCAGGTCCAAATATGTCATTTTTTAATCTGGCAACCCTAGTCTTGCGGCAGATTGAGAGGTGGCAACCCTAGTTTTTAAAGTACTTTAGACCAGTCTCCTTCCGATGGCACCTCATTCTATTCCTAACAAACACGTGGAAAAAGTTATACCAAAAATTATAATGGAAAAGGCACTTGCGGCAAGATTTTTTTAGGCAACTTGGCGGCGTTGAATTAACCCCTGTATAAACATACACTAGAATTACATTTCGTTCGCCTAAGGAATAGGTGCATAATTTTACGGTCGGATCTCCGCCTAATAGTTGTTTTCACAATATATCGACGGGTTCCGGGCTATTTGTTTTAAGCGACATTTTTGGAACTTTATAGGAGAGCGATTCAAAGTTTCAGTTTCATGTTTCAAAAAAAAACATAACTTATAAATTATCAGGCTTTTACTAAAAAAAAAGAAGCTAATACTGATTTCTGTATTTAAGTCCGCTTAATTTAGTTAGGATATTTTTTTTTATAGCTTTTATTATCACTTATCAAAATGTTTAATACAAAATGCCCTCTACGGTCTTTTATTTAGAAACAGGCTAAATGATTCAAGCGCCCTAGATTGTAAATTATAACCCAGTAAAATTAAGCTGAAATATACCATTCAGGAGAAGTAATTTCCGGAGTTTTGAAACTTTTTTTAAACGTTCCTTTGGTACGTAATATTGAAAAAAAAATAGTCCTGGTGACGGGGGGGTGAGCTCGAGGAAGGGGGGAGCTCTAAAGGTGACTTTTTTCAGTTTTTCGCTTATATCTCGAAATCTGCAAGTTGTATCGAAATGTTTTGTATGGACAAATTAAACCTGACAAAAACAGAAAACTTGTATCTGGGGGTTTTCGGGGCTGCTGATTAAGAATATGAAATCATTTTGTTTTTATCTTCAACTTTCATGAGGGTCGCCATACAAATTTCATAATTTTTGAAATGCTGTTACTTTCTCGGCCCCGTAGCCCTCAAAGGTTAAGTCCTATGACAAAAATGCATACTATTTGTTTTATAGGAAATTTTGTCAGGTTTAATTTGTCCATACAAAATATTTCGATACGACTTTCAGATTTCGAGAAATAAGCGAAAAACTGAAAAAAGTCAACTTTAGTGCCCCCCCTTCCTCGAGCTCACCCCCCCCCCCTCACCAGTTAGTTTCAAGAAAAATTATTTAAGTGGACACAGGTATTTTTTTTCAGTGTCAGGCTAAATGTATTAACTACCGTTCTAGTAGAAATATAGAATCAGGCTAATTACTTTAAGTGTCTGAAGTATTAAAAAGTAGCTAGCTCCAGAACAAAATGATTCATGTCGTAGATCGAACTTGGAAGTGAGTTGTTTGAAATTACCATAAATTCCTTTGTTAAGTAAAGATTGGCGGTTATGCCCACAATTATAGTATGCTGTGTTTTGAAATCTGTCAGAATGAAATATTTTGAATGGAGTAAAAAATAAACTGCCCCGCGCCCAAGAAACTCGAGTTTTTATTTTTCGCTTAAAACATTTACGCTGCATCTGATTTTAACACAGATTACAGATAGGCGTTTAAAACATTTTGATCTTCAATTCATATTGTCTATGTATGTCGGTTAAACCATTTTTCCTTATCAGATTTTATCAAAACATGTCGCATGAGACTAACTGAATCTGTGAATTGTGGAAGTTTAGGTTTCTTTACAACTTTTTTTTTTTATAGCCCAGAATTATTTGTTTTAATTATTTGTGACATCATCACGCATATTTTGTGCAGGAACGCACCGCAATCCTCGCTAGTTTGCGGTCGCTCGTTTGAATTAGTATGAGTTTCTACACTGATATGGCCACGTACTAAATGTTGTGGGTCATCATCATCATCTCAGCCGATGGACGTCCACTGCTCGAAGTAGGCCTCCCCCAAGGTTCGCCATAACGACCGGTCCTGCGCTGCCCTCATCCAACGTTTTCCCGCCGCCTTCACCAGGTCGTCGGTCCACCGTGTGAGGGGCCTACCCACACTGCGCTTTCCGGTACGCGATCGCCACTCGAGAACTTTTCAGCCCCACCGGCCATCGGTTCTGCGAGCAATGTGCCCCGCCCACTGCCACTTAAGTTTAGCAATTCTGTGGGTCTTTTACCACTTTATTTGTTTTATAGCCCAGAATTATTAGTTTTTAATTATGCGTGACTTTATCATGCATATTTTTTGCAGGAACGCACCGCAATTCTCGATAGTTTGCGGTCGCTCGTTTGAACTATTATGAAGCTGAAGCTAGCGGCCAGAGTACGCAGCGGCCGAGACAAAACCAGGGCCGTAACGAGCGTTCAGTGCCCCGTCCCTAAAACATTTATGAATTCATAAAAAATTTTGTTACCGGCAATGGAGGATGCCAATTAATTCCTTAGAGAAGAGAAAACATTCTGACCCAATGGGCAGCAAGAAACAGTAAGCCCAAAATAAATAAAAATAGGAATATTAAAAAAAACGAAAAACAAAACAAAAAAAAATGCTCCAAATAAATTGTTCGGTAGGTACCTATCAGTTTTGATCCAACTCTGGATCTCAGGAGATCTAGGTGCCTCTGAGGGAAATGAGGAAATTTTTTGGAAACGGTTAAGCCCGTAGGCTGGGCCCAATGTCATAAAAAATTTTGAGATTTTTCGGTGAAAAACAATTCTTTGGTGTCAGTTCCAACCCAAGTCCGGGTCTCAAGAGGTTCCAGTGCCGCTATGGGACCTAGAAAATTTTTTCCGAAAGGGTTAAGCACGTAGACTGGGCCCAATTTCATAAAAACCCAGAATTTTGAGATTTTTCGCTCGAAAAAAATTCCGAATTTTTATAACATTGGGCCCAGTCTTCTTAACCCTCTCCAAAAAAATTCCTCAAATCCCTAGAAGCACTTGAACCTCTTGAGACCCGGATTTAGATCGAAGCTGACACCAAAGATTTTTTTTTGAGCGAAAGTTTTCACCTGATCACACCACATCACCACAAAAATTGTAGACGGACTAATAGCAGATGCAGTTTTGATATTTTCTAAGTGTTGAAAATTCAGATTACACAGGAATGTTGGGCTAACATCAAGAGGTATGTAGGTATCAGGGTTGTGATCTTGCAGTGCATAAGAGTACAACTTAGGAATGTCTTGCGCAACATCCTCGTTTTCGATTTGTTCAGTTTGAAATGGGAATCAGCGGTTTTCACAACTTAAAAATAGAAGCATTGCTGGTATTTTCTGCAGGTGCATTGTAAAAAATATTTTCCCTTTTTGAATGAAACCGTTTTATTTTCTTCTTTACTTCATATCTGTCATCTGCAGCTGATCGTTTCAGTTGTCTCATCCATAATCCTCTCCTTAACACATTCGCGGACACTGAACAAGACACAATAGAACTTTTATTGTTATCACCGCTATAGCCGGTCAGTGTCCGAGTTAAACAATAAATAAGCACAAATATGGATATAGTATATGGATATGGATATAACCAAACTTATAATAGTATTACAGTACTATAGCCCCGAGACTTTTTTAAATTTTTTGTACGGCTACGGCACAGGCGTGCATTACCACCAGGCACAAGTAGGCAAACAGAACTGAAAAAAAACCTATACGGTGTTTTCAGCATAATTGTGCCCACGACTGTACCCCGACTGCTATCAAAGATATTTTTAGTACTATACCTACCATATTTACAATCCCCATTTCGCTGAGAGTGCCTGAATTCTGTCCAGCACCAGCACCAGAGTGGCAAGTAGGTAGATAGTGAGCATGTTGGTCACCAACTTGCCACTGGTTTGTATACTGTTTCACGTTTAACTTCTTACCTATTTCTTCATAACACTGCTCTCTTTTTTGACGATCAATCTTCGCTAGTTGATGAATATTATTAACCACGACAAATCAAATGAAAACTGCGCGAAAATATTTGAACTGCACGTAATTTATCGAAACACATTTGATCTTTCACTACAAACCTTACTTTATTTATAATTTGTTAATATTAACAAAATACACTGCTAGAAACAAAATATTCAGCTAATTTCTACCAAAACACATAAAAAACAATTGAAACAATTGAACACGCTCGGAATTCAACAAACTGTCAAAGTCAAACAAAACAAAATCGGCCAAGGGCTGCGTTCCGAACCTACGCCCCAGGTGCACCCCGAGTGCAATTTTTCGCACTAAACGCCGTTCAAGAGTGCTATTTTTGAAATTCACACATCTTGATTCGTATACGAATAATGCATAAATTCCATAGAGTTTGGTATCACTTTCGTATACGAATTAGGATGTGTGACTTACAAAACCAGAGCCTCGGTGAAAACGTTCTTACCAGCGAGTTGAAAAAACAACCGCACCCAAAGGTCCTGAACGCAGCCAAATGAACAACGTCAAGAGCGCGCATGCAACCAAATAGCGAAGATGCAATCTATCAATGAGATGCCAAGCGCTTCGTTGTTTTCACACGAGGTTGGTTAATACATTACGCATGCTTATTTTGTGACAGTAAATAGCGAAGGTCAAACGTCACGTATTATCGCGTGGTTAATTTGTACTTTGCATTTTTATCGTATAGTTTTTAACAAGTGTAAATGCATAGGTAGCCATAGATCGTTTGTATTGCGTGAGCTTGTGCCGTTTGAAAACTGTCTATTGCGCGCTGCGTGCGTGCGTTTGGGGCTCACCCGAACTTCGGACAGTTCTTGCGCGCCATATTTGAATGTGGAATTAAGCTTTTGGATGCTTTATTTGTTTGTGTTTATAGAGTATGAGTGTAAATTGTTAGTTGATTAATAATTAATGAGGAGACAGGTAGGCACTGCCTAATTGCCTATATGCACTGCACGCGCATGGGCTACGGTTCATAACTTCATAGTCTTACCGTGGGATGTTCGTTTCATATTTTGTTATACATAAAATCGTGGCGATATTCGCCGTTTAACTTCGACCAAATATTCCAAGCTTCGACATAATTTCTGAAGATGATATAAATTAAGGGCGAATGTGACATAATAGTCCTTTTTGAGAAACAAGTAGTTGATATTCGCCATTACACCAATTGAATATCACCCTGTTCCCTTAGTCTTATAGGTATTCCGAATACACAAATCGAGAGAAAAACCGTTTTAAATAAACCAAAAAATGTTTTTCCGAAAAATGGCTTATTCGCCTTTTCTACAAACCACCGACGAAGTAATCTTTAACGAGCTTTGTCGAGTATTTTTTAACTTTAAAATTAAATATCTCCGTAACTTTACACCGTTGGACAGTTTCTTTGCATTATAATGTAAGGTAATAATAGCCCTAAAATACCCACAACATTTGGTACCAGGCCGTATCAACGTAGAAACTCATACTAATACAAACGAGCGACCGCAAACTGCCGAGGATCGCGGTGCGTTCCTGCACAAAATATGCGTGATGATGTCACAAATAATTAAAACAAATAATTATGGGCTATAAAAAAAAAGTAGTAAAGAAACCTAAACTTCCACAATTCGCAGATTCAGTTAGTCTCATGCGACATGTTTTGATAAAATCTGATAAGGAAAAATGGTTTAACCGACATACATAGACAATATAAATTGAAGATCAAAATGTTTTAAACGCCTATCTGTAATCTGTGTTAAAATCAGATGCAGCGTAAATGTTTTAAGTGACATTGAGTATTGATTGCCGATGCAGGCTAAATGTTTTAAGCGACATTCCTATATATTTTTGAGATCAGGCAAAACGCTTTAATGAGTATCACCTATAAAATGTAGAGGCAGGAAAAATAATTCAAACGACTTATGCTGTTAAATCTATGACCGGAAAAAAGCTTAAATACAAATTTGTAAAAAAAAAATATGGTATGAAGTCCATTTTGTCTGAAATTGATCAAAAATTATGTCGCATCAAACAAAGCGAATTCGAACTACCCATAAATTGCCATTGTTTCAAGTGCCACAAAAGTGCTCAGATCGCCACGAAACCGAGCTCAAACGACGCAGAAAAATCCGCTGATTCCGAATATGTATATAACTCAATATCGGCCAGGATGTCGCTTAAAACAAATAGCCCAGACCCCGTCGATATTATTATTGTTTTGCGTTTGTATGACACTACGGTCTTACGGCGTTATGGAACTTTGTATTCTGTGCAATTTAATTTTAACTTTTTGTCATTTTTATAATTTTTTATCAAATCCGCCGTAATAACGCATATTCTGTGAAAATGACAACTATCTAGCTATACCGGTTCAAAAGTTACAGCCCTAAATAGGTAGGACGGACGGACAACGAAGGCTTAGTATTAGTAATAGGGGCCCGTTTCACCCTTTGGGCAGGCCTGGCTCACTCGGCACTTTAGGTATAAAAATGTACCTTCGCGGCCGGGCCCCGACTGCGAGGCCTAATTCAGTCGAGTGCCACTCGCTCATTGTATCGCACCGACCTTAATACTTGTTTTTCGTTTCTAAAATTAAATTAGTATCCTACAGATCGTCGGATGTATAAAATAATATAATAATATTCATAATCGAAAGATTGTAAAAAAATACTCCATCGTAATCGGTTCTTTGGCCCGAATTTTATCTATTTTTGACTTAGATGAATCAAAACCGTTGGCTGTGGTTAACGACCCCCGGCCCCGATCGTAGATTTCTTCCTCGGTCGAGCTTAACATTCGTTCGTTCGGAATCGGAACGCACTACTAACATCCCTTGCACCAGAGTCCATGTGTTCGTTAGATAGTGAACCTTCTGTTGTAAACTCTTATATATTCCGTGCTTTGGGTACGGAACCCTAAAAATGCAATAAACGTAATGTAAAGAATCACACACCAGTACGTGACCCTCCGGTGCGGGTCACGCGATCAAGGTCGTACAATTAGCACGATCACGCTAATCTGCACCCAACTGTTAAAGCAAGACGGTACATTATTGCGTAAACGCGGGAAATATTTATCTTTGCTTCCAAAATTTCTGTGTTCTGGATGATATTTCTTTTGGATATTTTGGATTTGTGGGTGGTATATGTGACTCCCTAAAATAATTTTAAAAAGAAATAATGCTGAGAAGTTTTCCATACTGAGTTATTACTAGTTTAAAATAAATGTATATTGGTAAGTATTATTTTTTGGAATTTTTTACTCGTAACGCTAAATTAGATTCTAAGGTCTTATAAGAAAAAAAAAATTACTGAGCAATTTTCCGATGAAAATGAGGGTCAGAAAAAGGAATTATCGTAGAAAAGCAATACTAATGTTTGAAAAAAAGTTTTGGATTGTTATCAAGTATCACATACTGGTATAAGTAACTCATTTGGTAAAATAAATTTGGACTGAAAACTTACTCGGTTCATTATATAAACAGATTTGTATGTTTAGGTATAAATACCTAAAATGGGTGGTTATTTTTTTTGGAAAATTACTGTAGTATTACAGTGTAAATTCATTGTAGGCCTACAGGTCTCCAATTACGCAACATCATGAATATTATTAAAACAAATTATACTGATAATAATTTGATGAAAAGTAAACATCTCTTTATGAATCTAATAAAAAACAGTGTACACACAACCTAAATATGTTTAAAGTAAATATAATTAACTGCATCCTTCTCTAAAATTCCTAAAAATTAATTTTTCCTAATATTAAGTAATTTAAAAGTAAACAGCCTACGTAACGTTAATCAAATGAGTTTAATATTTAGGAATATAATATTTTATAATCCAAGTTAAGGGTAATAAGGTTAAGTTGATTATGCTCGTCTCATAATTAATTAATCGAATTCGTTGACTACCTACTCACTTCAACTTTTTTATGTTTTTTTGGTAGGTAATACTACCTATAGCTGCTTGTCATAAATTCGGAAAACTGTGGGTACCTTCTGAATAGGGCCGTTTACATAGATATGGGAGGTCCAATAGGCTATTTGCCAATTAGTCAAATCAGCAACATATCGAAAGTTAAAACGTACTCTTTGTTTGAACTATTTTTACTAGGTAAATATACAGTATTTTCACAAAATTTTAATTTCTCTTAGTTTATCAGGTTATTTAAATAAAATAAAGCTAATGAATTACTAAAAATGTGAGTTGCATTTAATTTTTGAAGTGAAATCTTCTTTAGCGTCGTTGTGCACTTTTTGGGATGGGTAAAAAATGTTAACCTCGCATCAGGACCTTGACGTCACGTAACCTGATTGAAAATTCGTAAGCATAGATATAGTCAGACCGTGACGTCACGTAAGACGTAAGATCTCAAAAAAAAAGAGTTAAAGATTTTTCTTTCTTTCTTTCTTTCTTTCTTTCTTTGAGATCTCTTAGTTTTCACTTCTGAGTGCAACCCGTTGTTTTTTTTTAATGAGATAGGTATTACAGGAAGGCAAAGCTACTGTTTTCCTAACCATCATTTCTATCTTGAACCGAAATCGCCGCAAACTGCGAACAAACACAACATAGCTATTTGAGATAGATCTATTGTCTATTGTATAATGCAGCAGTACACTGATAGTTCAGTAACGGCAGTACCTATTATAACTTTCTTGTTTTGTTTATCAAACCAAACTTTTCCCATTATAATCATTTCCTACAAGCCTACGGCTATGTTGTGCTTCACCTACGATTAAAAGAACATAAATTAAAATCTGACGATGACGCGTACTATATTATCTTCTTTTTGAAAAATATACCCGAAACAAAAATCGCCAAATGGGTCTTTGTTTGCATTAATAATTTAAATTTTCGAGACTAATATTTGTGGCCCTCACAAATATTGTTTTGACTAGGTACATGAAAGTAAACGTCTAAGCTCTAACATAGACTTAGGCCTAATAAAAAATTGCATATCTGCAAATGTCACTTGGACATCTTTTGTCCATACTACTTGACACCACACACTCAAACACAAACCTTGAAAAAGTGAACATTCTGGCAATGGTATGGCTCTATGACTCTATGCCTTTAGGTATAATCTCTTTGGTATGGATGTTTGTTACTCTTTCACGCTAAACTGGCTGAAGCGATTTCGATGAAACTTGGCATATAGATAGTTCTTATCCCAGAATAAACACATAGGCTACACTAGTCCACACATAGTCCTAGTAGTATGTCTACGCAGACTGAGTCGCGGGCAAAAGCTAGTTGAAAATAAAGTTATTTCTGCATAAGTTCGAGTGTAATTTTACGTATCGAGTAGGTACGTCAATAAACTAATATTTATTATTGTTATATAGATCCTAATAAACAAAGATTTTTTTTGGTCTATACGACCAAAAAAAATCTTTGCTAATTACGTTGTTGCGGTCCAGAACAAAAACGTAAAATCAATGTTTTGAATAAAATTCATTGAAAAATACAATCGTGGTTATACATAGTTATAATTAAGTACCTACATAAAAAAAGTTTTCTAATTCACACTGACCCTAATTTGTGACAGAAGGTAAGTTCAACGCATGCAATAGTGTTGTACGGTCTATCGATAACGTTCAAACATCGACTATCGTACCTTGGTCGGGTGTGGTAGGAGTAAATGCGGTCAAGGGTCTGCAGCTGGAGGAGCCGCACGGCACGGTTTAACAAATCTGGATCGACGCGGTCCCCATCCGCGACGTCGCGGCGGTCAATCCTGCCAATATATCGATATCGATGTATCAATTAACCTACAACACTATTTTAACAATTGTAGGGAATGTTTGTTCACTCGACCAAGATACGATTTTAGAGAAATTGGAAATAGACTTTAATTTCACATTGATAGTTTAGGTCTTCAGTTAAAAAACCTTTATCTCTATAATAGCCTGTATCATATTACCAAAAAAACGATAGCCACCATCTATTTCCTACTCCATACTTCCATACTCTATCTAGGTACAAGTATCTTTTCACGAATTAAAAGAAAAGGAGCGGGAATACGAAATTCAGTCAAAATTCAAAAATTCAAAATTTTATTATTCAAAATAATATCATATAGATAGCTTTTTGACGTCATTTTTTGACTCTACCACCGCGTCGGAAGGTGTTCCGTTGAGAGAAGATGCGGCCAGAAACTCTACAACACACATCTTTTAAACAAAACAAAATGTACAAAGTACAATTAAAATACAATATTGCATTAAATAGTGTAAAATTGTCAAGACCAGACATTTTGGTCATTTAAATAATCATCGAGTTTATAGTAACCTTTTTTACAGAGGACTTGTTTAACATGGGACTTAAACTTTTTGTCTGGTAAGTTTAGAATATCCTCTGGTATCTTATTATAAAAGCGTATATAAGCAGTGGTAAACTAGCTGTTAAAACATTTTCATACCGCTCTAGAAAAAACATAACATATGAGATTGACACCCATCCAAAGACAAGTATCAGTAGATCCATCCAAAGACGCTTATTCAGACTACATTTTCGCAGAGCAGTCCCCGTCAAAACCCGAAGTCATTCAGTAATTAAAAATCAATCATACTTTGTAATCAAAGGATGCAAACAAGTGTGCTACATAATCGTTCTCTATTTCGCTGTAAGTCGATGGCGGAGTCGCGGCGAAACGATCGCAAAAACAATCAGCCAATACGCCAACAAGGAATTTCAGGTGTATGAAGGTGGAACAACCCTTATTGTATTGGTTAATATAATTTCTCGTGCTAATGGAATTAAAATCGTGTTACTGTAACTTCCAATGATTCACTAAAACACCAAAGCGCCAATACGGAAGGAGTTTCTTAATTGCAAACCCCCCAATAAATTATTGGTGTATATTTTATAAGAGAAACTCACTCATTGCGAAAGGAATAAGGTTTATTTCTGGATGACATAATGCATCATGTTATTAAGTAGGCCTATGAGTACTTGCTAGAAAAGACTTAAATCAAAGTATCTCATCTCTTTGAAGGTTAATTTCAAATTTAACGAAACCGAAACTTTAGTAGTCACAAAACGATAATTTAATTTCGTGATTTTCCTACTCAAGTTCTCTCCTTTCCTAGGTATGTCCAAACCTTTATAAATAAAGCTGTCCTTTAAAATTAGTTTAACAAGTTAATCTAATCTTAAAACTAAGTCAACTTAGCGTATATTGACACTGATAAGCTCACAACTGTTCCAATTCTAACGGATTGTTCCACGTCTCCCACTTCCCCTTATGGAGTGGCTGTAGGGCTGCCAGATGGTCGGAATTCGTCTGGATTGTCCCGACATTTCACATGATGTCCAGAATCCCGACAAAGTACAAAATGTCCCGACAAACAGCTGTTAAAATCATAGTGCGGTTTCAAATCACTTCAGTCAAGCAGAGTTAATAATTAGACTGAACTAAGATGTAGCCAGTTTGAAATTTTTAATTCTAAAACTTTTCTGAGTACTTCTTAAGGATAAAAATTGGTGGATTCAGTGAAATTAAATGCCAAGTTAGTGCATGTGGCAAAGTAAACAATTAATAATGTGCTTAAACATAGATAAGTTACCTATGATGTCATGCAAATGCATGATTCTCTTAATTTACCAAAAAAGTTATGTTTCTTTGTCATCATTTTAACTTTAAAATATAATAGTACTTTAATAGTAAAATTTTGATTTAGGTAGCTTAATATTTGTTTGTCCCGAAAGTAATCCCAAAATCCCGACCTTTTGAAATTTTGCTCAGATATTTTAATATTCCCATCTGGCAACCCTAAGTGGCTGCCGTGACAGTACTTTAGCCTCGCTTTCCACTAGACTTGTACGAGGTAGCTAGGCGATGAGTATGGAAAAACTCTGCCAATAGAGTAGCTGCAATCTTCTTATGTCGAGCGAGGGAGTTGTTAGAACATTTTTTCTTCGCGCACAGCCTCGATACCCCGCTTAGGCTGCCTATCCATTGAAGCTGTGCGAGCTGTGTAGCTGTGTTTTTTTTAACCAATCAGGAGCTCGGGCGAGATCTGCCGCGCCTCGCCCGAGCTCCTGATTGGTTAAAAAAACACAGCTACACAGCTCGCACAGCTTCAATGCACAGGCAGCCTATACGGGGTTCTTCTTAATATTATTATGCTGACACTTTTTTTAAGGGTTTTGCGATTTCGACGTTGGTGCCACAGAGAAATTTTTTCAGTTTGATGGTATAATCATCCTCTTAAAAAAGTGGCAGCATATTAAGAAGGACCCTATATTATTTAATGTATCTTTTCAATGAATCGTGGCTCACTACCTATGACGTAACTATTAAATAATCTGTGCTATGACCATGGAGCGTGTGAATTCTCTATGGCTATGACGCTGGATAGTTCGAGCATTTGTAGTGAAATGTAAATAACACTGAATGTGTCATATTTAGAATACCTCAGACCACCTCGGGGAATATAGTTGAAAGCATAATCTTATGCTTTAGTAAAATTCACACATTGTTGGAGCAATGCAGTTCATATTGAATAGAATCAGATCATAGTATTGTTGAGAGTGTTCCAAAACATAGTTTCTGGGTTCGAAGGAGCTTTTAGACCTTGTTATATAGAACCATACACTTTCTTACACTCGTGCTTAAGGGGCGTCGGAAAGGTTTTGAGTGACTTTGTAACCATTTTATACATTAACTATGGCACTTTTTAAGCAGAAAACACAACTGAACAATCTACAGGATGTGAGAAGTGATGTGGTTTTTCTCGAAATCTATTTTAATTAATAAAACTGTAGAAAAACGAATCCAAAGTCACCCCTTTGTTTCCAGTTGTAACCGTTTTACTCTTGCATTGTTGATCAGAAGAATATGAAAATTTAAAATATTCTTCACAATACAATTCGGAATAAACTGTTTTCTTAATTTTTGAAAATTCATAAAAAATTATACAGGTTTAAAAAAAACGGAAAATTCTGACCGGAGCCACGCAATTGAAGCGGGATGGCCAATTGCAAAAGTTTTCTTGTTAGAAAGAGAGCCTTGCACTAGGGAGGAGTGACCATAAGCACGACGTACTTGAACAGTTGAAACATTTTCATTCAAAATAAAGATTATATTACAGCCTCCCACGTTTGTCATCTACCTGGCTATGTACTTTGAGTACTTCCATTGATCAATATTTTAGGTCTACTTCTATTTAAAACAAAATATATTTAATCGGCTCTCTCATTATAATATCATTCAGGCCTATCCATATGCCAATGCGCGGCCAAGTTCTCCTCACCACCCCATTTCTCCCTCTATGCAACTCATTACAGTAAAGCTATCACTGGTTGTCATGCAGTAACAACATTACGATATCAACACGCAATTAGCATGACACTTCAACAACTCATTTTCCGACCTATCAGAGCGTTAATATCGACGAGTTATAAGTTTACAATGGGTTTATAGGTGCGAGCGTTTACTCTAATACAATTGACAAGACTAATAATAGTGGGTAAACAGTGGGTGAAGTGAAGCACCTACTTTGGGGATATGGGGAATAGGGCTGCCTCATGCCACAATAGTTGGTTCCAGAAATGTTTGAATACAGTAGATTAGACAAGGCTTTTTTCTAGACGAGTTCGGTAGTACACACTAAATATTTCGACAGGAAACGGATAAAGCGTGACTATTTTCAATTATTAATTTAAGTTAGCCCAAAATGGAACTAAAATTTTAATAAAAAATAGTATATCTAAACTATTATAAAACTGTAAAAGAAATTTTTCTGTACATTGAAGATATTTACAAAAAAAAATTACGATATGGTTTTTAGATGTCCCTGATTCCAAATCACCAATTTTTGGATTTTTTGTCTGTCTGTTTGTTTGTTTGTTCGTTTGTTCGTTTGTTTGTTTGTTTGTTTGGGTGTTTGTTTGTTCGAGTATCACGCAAAAACTACTGAACCGATTTTGATGAAACTTTTTTTGTTTGATAGCTTATCATCTGACTTAAAATCTGGTATATAATTTATGCGGACGAAGTCGCGGGTAAAAGCTCGTCTAATATATTTTTGATGCAGTCGGTCACGGACCTGAAAAAAAGACGGACGTAATGTCACACTAAACAGGGGTGAAGCATGCAAGGTCCTACAATTTCGTTTGTTCTACAAGCGACCTACACTCACACAGACGCACCAGTTCTGTATTTTACTCTTTATGTCTTGGTGTAAAATAAAGTATATTTGATTTGATTTGATTTTGATTTGATTCTAGGCACAGGTCCGACAACCCGCAGCCATTATGTACCGCGCGACAGGGCGACAGCACGCCATAAAGATATTATACCTTACGGAATAGAGTAAGTGACATGAGTTGTCAAATGAAACCGTTTTTGGACGTTTTTTGGAGTCCTCGGCAGGGTAAAAATTCGATTTCTGTGTATTAATTCTCAATCTAACGTGAAATGGTGAATAATTTAATGAAACAGTGTTAGTATATTTTACAAAATTATCTACGATTTCACTTTAGGTTCACGATTATTGACAGAAACTGAATTTTTACCAGGACTCCAAATCCCCAAAAACGGTTCTATTGCCTCGCGTCACGTATCTCTTTCTATTATACAGGCATGCCGCTAGGTACATCTCGCTCTCTCAGCTGTCACCGTCTCTCTTACGTAGTATAATACCTTTATGCAGCACGCACACTCAAATATATGGGTGCTTCACTTTTGATTAGACGAGATTCCGTCCGTCTTTTTTTCAGCTCCGTGGCAGTCGGTATTTTTACTCAAAGACCTTCATTTTGCTTTGATCGAAGTCCAGTCAAGCACATTTTAGAGTAGACAAAAGCAGTGAAGTCTTACGAGAAACCTAAAATGTTTCGAACCTCGTTTTTCTTTCTCTCTCTTCCTCCAAATGTTTAGTATTTAGACGTTTTTTGTCGCTTGCATTTATTGAATTTTGTGAATAATGGCATGTTGAACATAAGAAGTCAGAACATAAAGCTGATAAATAATTCGTTGCAAATTCGTGTGTAAACACAATAAGACACCGCAGCTTCCTCTTTTTTGGTTTAATGTATGTGATTCAATTTTTCTCCACAAGTTTTGAAACCTTCAACCAAAATGACTGTAAAAAGTTAAGGAAGTAAAATTGTTGTTAAAAAAGAAGTTTGCTAAGAATTTAAGACAGTTATACTTCAGCTACGAGCTAAGAGCAGCAATCCTTTGAGAATTGAGAGAATGTCAAACAAATCTCCGAGGAATTGCTAAGTTATAAATATTTTTTATTGTTGGGTACGAAGATTTAGAAAAAAAATACTCAACAACTTCTGTGTAGAGGTGCATACAAAAATATGGCCATTTAAGTAACGTCATCATCAACATCAGCCTATAAACGTCCCACTGCAGAGCACAGGTCTACCCTCAGGGATGGTGTATGGGCGTTAGTCCACCACGCCCAATGCGGGTTGTTAGACTTCTATACGCTTTAGAATTTCTTCTAAGTAAGTATTATGACAATGTTTGTCAGGGTGATGATCGAATGAAGATTTTCACGTATGTATTATGTTTGATAGTTTCATTCGTAGAACAATAACAAACTTTGTATAGTTGCCGCCACGTTGTCTCGACCCCGAATTTAAACTGCGATGAACTTACGTACAAGGCACTACGAGCTATTTCCTATTGACTGCTAGCTCAAAATATGTGCCGTGCAGTCTACATGGACCAGGTTGTTTTAATTAAAACTTTAATCATTTACCTATACATCTTTGTAACTATTGTAAATAGTGTGGAGCGTGGACTGTAAGTAGGGGTTTCTTTCTTCTCAATAAAAATGCCGATGAAATCTTCCGAATGTGAGCCAGGCTGGAGAGTGGGGCAGAGAGGGCTAGTGGTCGCAGAGAGTTTTCTTTCTTCAAGATGTTTTCTTCTCGAGTGCTGGATCCGGACTGAATCTGCGCCGAATCGGCGCTTCTTTTATACGATTTTCGAGCGACCACTCCCCTTCACCCCGCACTCTACCCCTTGACTAAAATCTCTTTATTTCTATCTCAATCTTACATTCTACAGCAAAGAAACAATCTTCATTATTTACATACCTATTTTTCGATATCTAAACATATCATTTTCATCATCTGCCGGCGCAAAACAGAGTGAGGAGCGCGCGCGAAAGATTTCAATATTTATATGACCCCGTCCCCCGCTTCCTCATACCGCGGATTCGCGGGAGTCGGGGCCCCCCTCGCTCGCCTGTATGCGCCGACAGGGACAGTTGCACTGTCTCTTTCTATTGTTGATTTCTCTCAAGTTCCTACCTTTTAATGAGATACTAAGTCTAATCAGGGTAAATTCTAACTGGAATTATGTAAGCTAATCGTGTTATTTACTTTAAAATCTGATGAATCTATGTGCTAATTTAACTAGGGAAATGTGTACCTATCTAACTGGGGTAGGAATCTCAAGGGAAATCACTTAAACAATGAAATACAAGCCCTATTCTAACTACCCAACGAGCACCAGAGTGGAAATTGCAGCCTGTCATTGCAACTTCAAGATGCATAGCAACGCCATAAGGGTTCAAGATAAAGTTTTAAGAGCTATAACATCTTCCGCAAACTCCTATAGCTGCACGGGGAGCTTATAGTTGCAGTAAGGAAATAGAATACAGCTTATGCCTACATATAAGTTCATTCTTGAACCTATTTACCACTTAAGCCTATAGTGAGATCCAGAAAGTGCATTTTGACACTAATAGCTGTGTATGGTATATACTTGGAACTCTAAAGCGCCTTATACCTGTAAAGAGGATATATTTTTAGACTATTTAAAGCAGTTGCTTAAGAGTTCAAATAGGCACTACTTTGTTACTAGCAGTTGCATTAAAGAGATAATAAAATAATCAGTGCAGCCTTTAGTTGCTTATGAGTTATAATCAGTGATCGGAACGATGGGATTTAAACTTGTCGTGTGGGGGTTTATCATGGAGTTGTTAAAACCACAAAATTTGAATCCCGTGATACCGGGAACTGTCGCATTAGTCAGCAGTACATTGTATCGAAGTAGTTATATCAATTTTAATGATCTAAATCAAAATTAAGGTAATATTATTTTTTTTCCGAATCCCGGGATTTTTTTTTCTTTCCAAATTTTCATAAGTTGTCCAGTTTGATGGTCTGAACCAACTATGGAAATTTGGAAAGAAAAAAATCCCGGGATTCGGAAAAAAATTATATTACCGTAATATGAATAATAATTAAATTAAACTTTTATCGATGGATTTCCCAACGAGCACCAGAGTGAAAATTGCAGCCTGTCTTGCAACTTTAAGTTGCATAGCAACGCTATAAGGGTTCAAGATAAAGAAATCCCGGGATTCGGAAAAAAATTATTTTACCATAATTTTTTTTGAGATCATTAAAATTGATATAAATAGCTTCTTCGATCCAATATACTGCTGACTAATACGACAGTTCCCGGGATCACGGGATTCAAATTAAATAAAACAAAAAATTTTGTGGTTTTAACAACTATGTTATACCCACGGCAAGTTTAGGTATTTGCAATCCCATTGTTCCGATCACTGGTTATAAGATATGAATATCTAAAAAAAATAATTCAAAGAGTAAAATTATAACTAGATCAAACATCGTTTATGTTAAATCAATAACAATGATTTTAACACACAGTAAAATAGAATAGGATAAGATTATACAGGGTGTAATATAAAATAGGACAGTCACTTAAAGGGGTGCTTCAGACCATCAAACTGAACAACTTTTTCTATGGGACCAATATTGAAATCGCGAAAAAAAATCGGCTGTAACATACATTTCAGTCGAGTTAAGTTTGCAGTTTTGTATGGGATAGCCGATTTTTTTTTCGCGATTTCAATATTGGTGCCATAGCGAAAGTTGTTCAGTTTGATGGTCTGAAGCACCCCTTTAAGTAACTGTCCTATTTTATGTTACACCCTGTATAGTAACACAATCTATGAAAATATGAATAATAATTAAATTAAACTTTAATCGATGATTATCAATTATTCAAGTCTTTGCTGTATTTATAGAAATTCTTTTCCTCGCCCTGTCCTATATCTCTGACTACCACCTCGGGGACTATAGTTGTGAGCATATACTATACTGTATTTCCACGCCGATTATTTTTTCAATATTTATATTGGATTTTTTCAATATTTATATTGGATTTATTTCAATATAAATATTGAAAAAAATAATCGGCGTGGAAATACATAGCATATGCTCACGACTATAGTCCCCGAGGGGGTAGTCAGAGGTATAGGACAGGGCGTGGAAAAGAATTTCTATAAATACAGCAAAGACTTGAATCATTGATAATCCATCGATAAAAGTTTAATTTAATTATTATTGATATTTTCAATGATTGTGTTACTACAAAATCTTATCCTATTCTATTTTACTGTGCGTCAAAACAATTGTTATTGATTTTACATAAACGATGTTTGATCTAGTTATAATTTTTCTCTTTGAATAATTTTTTTTAGATATTCATAACCAGTGATCGGAACGATGGGATTGTAAATACCTAAACTTGCCGTGTGGGTATAACATAGAGTAAAGTTGTTAAAACCACAAAATGTATTGTGTAACGAAGTGCCCCTGTGGCGGGATGGCCAGAGGGCCTCGTTGTAAAAATATATAAATCCCTTTAGAAGAGTTGACCTATCTTTAGGTAAGATGTCTGTAGTTCTGAGGTTGCTAATAAAAAGATAGAATTATAAAAAAACATACAAGTTTTATTACTGAATAACCTAATCTCGTTTACAGGTTGTTTCCCTAGCTAACTTAATTCCTATTCACTACCACTTTTTACTTACAACCCAAGCCGAGCTGAAAAGAGGGAATAAGGACCCGGCACGAGGGGGGACGTATCGTGAAGGGTTATTTCCTTCAGGAGAATTGGCTCAAACTGTAAGACCTGACAACACTACCCGAGGAACCTCGAGCCACGCCTGGTCAGATCTTCAGGAGCTACCTGCGTCCTGGTTGATCTAGGACACAGCTGCGTCCACGACCCCTCAGGTCGAGGTGTTCAAAAATGAGGGGAGGTTGGGGAGAGGAGGAGGGGAGGGACACCCGATAGTAGACCTCTGTGGTTGAGCTTCTGCCCAGTCGCCTAATACCTCAAGCCACCGTGCTTCCACTCTCGGACGCCAACTATCGAGTCCCGGCCTAATCAATCAATCAGTCTCGCGGCAACGGCCTCTTTACTATGGTTTCTAGCGCCAGCTGCTGAAGCAGCCGGGTCATTGGGGTTGGCACCTGGTGGTGCCTCGTAGTTGTCCAGGTGTCTGCCGGCGCGGTCTAGCCCACCGAGTGAGACCCCGTTGGGGGAGGCCCGGTGAGCGAACTGCGGTCGGCAGTGTGGCCAATCAGGGGGGTTTTGTGCTGCGGAGTAGCCTACAGTCCGGCGGTTCACCCTCGGTCCGCCCCACGGTCCAAGGGGATCTACGGCCGTTAGCAGTTTCCGCAGCGGGGTGAGTCCTTAAAAGGGCTCAGGCATCAGGGGGTCAATTTCCGGGAGGGGATCGTCTGTGGAGAGCTCCATAGCGAGGGTGCAGCTGCCGAGGTCAGTTCGGCAGTGACGTCAGTCCGGGGGGTGCTGCGGAGAGCACACGAACCTGGCGGCATGCCAGGGTGTGTGCAGGCTCCAATGCGGTGGTATTTCTTGAGGTGCTGCCGGTGAGGTCAAGCCCACCGAGTGGGACCCCGTTGGGGGTGGTCCGGTGAGCGACCTACACGCCGGCAGTGTGGTTATCCGGGGTGCTTGAGGAGGGGCCCACGGTCCTGACGACTCGCTGAGGAGTCGAGGACGTGGGCGGGCTCCGAAGCGGTGTGTGGGCGCGACACAGATAATCGCGGGAGGCGGGTGCGCTGCTGGTCGCACCTACGCGAGGCAAGCTTATGTTGGTTTTGTATTGCTTGATGTGTCGCTGTGTGTACATTGGATCGAAATAGTTATATCAATTTTAATGATCTGAAACAAAATTACGGTAATATAATTTTTTTTTCAAATCCCGGGATTTTTTCGTTCCAAATTTACATAGGTGGTTCAGACCATCAAATTGGACAACTTATGAAAATTTGGAAAGAAAAAAAAATCCCGGGATTCGGAAAAAAAAATTATATTACCTTAATTTTGATTTAGATCATTAAAATTGATATAACTATTTCGATCCAATGTACACACAGCGACACATCAAGCTATACAAAACCAACATAAGCTGGCCTCGCGTAGGTGCGACCAGCAGCGCACCCGCCTCCCGCGACCATCTGTGTCGCGCCCACACACCGCTTCGGAGCCCGGATAACCGGATAACTACTTCGATACAATGTACTGCTGACTAATGCGACAGTTCCCGGTATCACGGGATTCAAATTTTGTGGTTTTTACAACTCCATGATAAACACCGGCGATGGCACCGTTCAGTTCAGTTGTTACTATATTTGTGTAGGCGAACCATCGAAATCTTTTTAAAATGTGAAATGCGCAGGCGGACATTATCAAATTAAATAAGTAAGTAATTAATTCATGGTTTCTTGTTATTCAGTACAGTACATGAAAATAATAAACGGCGTGGAAATACATAGCATATGCTCACGACTATAGTCCCGAGGGGGTAGTCATAGATATAGGACAGGGCGTGGAAAAGAATTTCTATAAATACAGCAAAGACTTGAATCATTGATAATCCATCGATAAAAGTTTAATTTAATTATTATTCATATTCACAAAGATTGTGTTACTACATAATCTTATCCTATTCTATTATATTGTGCGTCAAAATCATTGTTATTGATTTTACATAAACGATATTTGATCTCTCTCTGGGGGTAGGCCCCTCACACGGTGGACCGATGTCCTGGTGAAGGCGGCGGAAAAACGTTGGATGAGGGCGGCGCAGGAACGGTCGTTATGGCGATCCTCGGGGGAGGCCTATGTCCAGCAGTGGACGTCCATTGGCTGAGATGATGATGATGATGATGATGATGATGTTTTCTCTAGTTATAATTTTACTCTTTGAATAATTTTTTTTAGATATTCATATGTAACCAGTGATCGGAACGATGGGATTGTTAGGGTTGTTAAAACCACAAAATTTAGTGTTTTATTTTATTTGAATCCCGTGATCCCCGGAACTGTCGTATTAGTCAGCAGTACATTGGATCGAAGTAGTTATTATCAATTTAAATGATCTTAAACAAAATTACGGTAGTATAATTTTTTTCCGAATCCCGGGATTCCCGGGAACTGAACTGGACGGTGCCAAATTTTCATAAGTTGTCCAATTTGATGGTCTGAACCACCTATGAAAATTTGGGATGAAAAAAAAATCCCGGGATTCGGAAAAAAAATATATTACTGTAAAAAAATATTCAAAGAGTAAAAATTTTAACTAGAGAAAACATCATCATCATCATCATCATCATCATCATCATCATCATCATCATCATCATCATCATCATCATCATCATCATCATCATCATCATCATCATCATCATCATCATCATCTCAGCCGATGGACGTCCACTGCTGGACATAGGCATCCCCCGAGGATCGGGATCAGATCAGATTAATCTGCACTATGAAATCCCTATGAAATCCAAACAATTCGACATATTGTAACCTTGAACTTATGCCTGCATAAAGAATGAAATTGGAGCCTATTAGCAGTTATGAACTGCAATTACAGTAATAAAAATCACTCTGAGGTCTACAAAAGTTAAAATAAGCGCCTAAAGCCGCTTACGGGAAGCATTGAGGAAGATACTACGGCTATAGGCTGCCCACGAGCAAGCGCCATGTTTATGATCTTTTTAGGTTATCCAAGCAAATATTTGTCAACAAATAACGTAAACAGAACTTAATTTTTAAGGATTGGGACGTTGTCTCCAAACCAGTGTATCATTAAATCGACCTCAAATGATTTTATTACATAAAAAGTTGAAAAGACTGTATTCTAATACACATAATTAATTGCTTATTTGGATTATATCAAGAGCGCATCAAAATTACTCCAATAAGTGATATTTACATTATCAGTAAACTAATATGCGTTTTTAATTGCATGTACTGTACTGAATAACAAGAAACCATGAATTAATTACTTACTTATTTAATTTGATGATGGCCGCCACCGCACTTCACATTTTAATAAAAAGATTTCGATATTTTGATGGTTCGCCTACACAAATATAGGAACAACTGAACTGAACGGTGTGCTGTCAAAACAAGATTCATTCATTTCAATCGGTCATTCGTTCACGAATGTAGTGCTATATGAGTGAATCTTATTACTTAATCTTCCATTGCAGCTACTATGGCGCTCTTAAGCAGCTACTATTATAGCTCTTCTGAAGCTTAAGGCCGCATAAAATTGTGCCTATTTGGCTATAGTGCTGCTGCATAAGGCCTGCTGAGCGCGCTCTATAGCTTACGCCTAGCAGCTTAAAGGAATAATTGCATTGGCTCTAAAGCCTGTATGCAGCAATTTTGTGCCCGTTGGGTATTTACATAACTTATGTACTAGGCCCTAATCCTAATAAGAAATTACGACTTTATTAAAATAGAAACTTATCCTATAACTAAAACAATACAAAACAATGCAAAGTAAAGTAAATTGAGACAAAAAAACTATGTACAAATGGTCGATTCATATTCTGTCGTGCACATTTCTCCCGCCGTCGCAGCTCTGCGATCCAACAGGTAGCACGACGATCCTCTTGGTCGGTCTTCGGAGGACGTGCCCGTTGCTGGTCTCGACGTCCACGATCCTCACCTCGCCGTCTCGCCCTGGGTAGACTGCGATGATGCGTCCTCTCGGCCATGTGTTGCGCGGCAGGTTGGGGTCGCAGATGAGCACCAGGTCGCCGACAGCGGGTGGCGCGCCGGTCGTGCGAGGCTCCCGCCGGTGTTGGAGTAGCGGCTGGTACTCCTTGACCCAGCGGCTCCAGAAGACGTCTGCCAGGCGTTGTGCGCGCCGCCAGTGCTTGCGCGCGGTGAGGTCATCTGCGGTGAACTCGCCAGGTGGTGGGACGTGCGAGTTGGGTCCCAGCAGGATGTGGTTGGGTGTGAGCGCCTCCGGTTCACCGCCCCGTGTGTCAGTGGGCGGAGGTTTACTGCGTTTGCCTCGGCGGCGTGCGTGGTGAGATGCACGCGCCAGAGGCAGGTTACCGGTGGCCCGGGAGGCGGGCTTCGCTCTACTCGGCTTGCATCGTCGACAGCGCTTGATGACGTCACGCACTGTCGGTCGTATCTTCACTATCCATGTTCTTTCTCGTAGCTCGTTCACTACGGTCTCGATACCGCCGTGGTGTAGCCGCTCGTGTACGTGTTGTATGTACAGTCGCGTAAAAAGATGTTTCCCGTCGAGTACAGCCGGGCTCGTAGTCTCTTCGTCGATGTCAGGCGAAGCGTGGATTCTTCCCCTGAGGCGCAGAACTCCATCTTCGCCGACCACTACTGATAGCGCCGATAGCCTGTCTCCAGGTTGAGGCGCCGCGCCACTCTTCACTCGACGTAAATCTTCGAAAAAACAATCTTCTTGTACCGCTTTCCACCACAGTTTTTCGGCGCGAATGAGATAGTGCGCTTCGATTCCGACGATATTGCCATCTCTTTTCTTCGCGTGTGTCGTCTCGTTCTTGCGTGTTTTCTTATCAGTCTTCTTATCAGTTTTCCAATCGGAGTCGTTTTTCTTGTTTTCTCGCGTTCGTTTTCGCTTCGTAGCCAACACTGTTTCATTTTTCTTACGCCTACATAGGTCTACGAACTGTAGCACGCGTGCCGTAGCTCGTAGCAAGCGTGTGAACGAGGAAAAACGCTCGACTTGAGGAAGGTGAGCGTGGTCAGGTCGCTGATGGGTGACGCTGACATGACCTGTCTCCCTTTCTTCTGTCTTCTGTACTTCTTTCTTGGTCTCTTCGGTGTTTCGAGTGTTCGACTTGAGATCGATGCAGTCCGTCTTCGCGTCGCGTAAGATTTCGTGTGTTTTCTCTGTTTCTCTCCCGCCGATAGCGACGGTGGCGACACGCGGGTTGGCGGCGAACTGCTGTACTGTCGATCTTGTCTCGAAGCGTCCGTCGGGCAGGCGGCGGCTTGTTTCTTCTGACATTTTCAATACCAGCTGCTCGGGATCGCTCTTCTCTGTCGGTTTTTCTACTCCAATCGGTTCCAACTTGAAATAGTTCGTAATTTTCTCCACGTTGTCTTCACTGTTTCGTACGACGGTTAGGTGACCGCAGAAGGTTTCTGGATACGTCATGGATGAGCGGCAGCCGTGAAGGACCCATCCCAGCTTCGTGTACGATGCGACGGGTTTGTCTTTCCGTCCCGCTCGCACCGCGCCTGAGATAATTAAATCCCAGTTGTCTTGCCCGATGAGTAGCTTCGGATGCGCCTCTTCGTACACGAGCTCGTCTCGAATTTGATTCAGGTGCGGGCAATCTACGATGTCTCTTCTGCCGACCCTCTGTGTAGCGAAGTCGAGCCCTCGCACGGTGCGCGCCCCGCGTAGATCGCAAGTTTCGTCTGCGTATTTCCCGCGGATTTTCAGGTCGACGCGCTTGCTTTTCTGGAACTGTAGCTCTGTCCCGCTCACACCACGGACGCGCATTGGATCTGTGGGCCCGTCGACGTTGAGTTCTTGCGTAATTTTCTCGTCGATGATGGTGATTGTAGAGCCCTCGTCGAGTAGCGCGAACTTTTCAACTTCATTTCCGTTGGCTGCGGTGAGAACTACAGGAACAATTTTCAAATAGGCGCGCCGTGCGGTGCCGTTGCTCGCTGTGTTATTCGTGTCTTCGTACGTAGAGCCGACTTTTTCGCGATGCGGCGGCTCTTGTGTGCGACGCGGTGGTTCTTCGCTACGTGGTTCTTCGATCTTCGGTCTTGACTGATGAAGAAGCTTGTGATGCGATATGGTGCAACCCTGATGACCACATACCTTGGCTCTGCAGTCGGCGTGGCGGTGGTTGTTGCGCAGGCAGCGGAAACAAACACGACTTTTCTTCACTATCTCCCACCGCTCGTCCGTGCTGGCAGCTACGAATTTCTTGCAGTCAGGTAGGTTGTGTGGTCCGTTGCAGGCTGGGCAGCGTAGCGTGTTCACATTGAATGTTCTTTCTTGTCTTTTCTTCGATTTTTCCTCTGTGACGGTCTCAAGTGAAGCGTAGGCGCCGCATTTGTCTGCTTCTTCGTTCAGGAAGGTGGCCAGTCGCTTCAGCTCAGGAACGTCTTCTTTGTTTCGGGCGGCGAAGTCGAACCATTTGCTTCTGATGATCGGAGACAATTTTTCAATCACGTTTCGCGCCATTTCGGGATTGTACAGGTAATGGATTTTCTTCAGTGCTTCTACGGTCGCGACGATGTTCGCTATCTTATTAGCGAACACGATGAGATCGCGTGGGTTGTCTCCTACCTTCTGAAGTGTTCTGATCTTCTCCATTTCGCCCATGACGATAGCTTCAGGGCGACCGAATCTTCTCTCGAGCGTGGCGATGATGACGCTCGGCTCCGGGTTGGATAGGAGCAGGCTCTGGACCGCTTCTAGCGCGATGCCCCGGAGACTCTTTCTTAATCTTGCTATGTTCTCGGTGTCGGAGAATCCTCTTGCCGTGTCTTCGTACGCCGCTTTGAATGGCAGCCACGCGTTCGATTGTCCGTTGAAGATGGGTAATTCTTGAATGTACTTCGGCGCCTCCCTCGTAACAGATCTCATGGCCTGGGTGATGGCCGCCGCCAGTTCAGAGATGTCTTGACGCGCAGGCCGGGGCTCTTCGTTGCCCTGGTGATCACCGCGGTGATCGCCCTGTCCTCGTCCATCCTTCCGTGGCGCTTCCCGCTGCGTGCGGGGCGGGGGTGACGTCGCTCTTCTTTCTTCTTCTTGTTTCTTCAACCATTCTTCGACTCGAACGGAGGATTCTTCTTTTTCTTGGTTCTCTTCTTCTTCTTCGTCCGACGATTCAGCTTCTGCATGGATCTTCGCTAGACGAAGCTTCGCGATTTCAGTAGCGACGCGTAGTTGCTCTTGTTCTAGCTCCGCCACGCGCTCCTTAGCCTCCAGCTCCGCGAAGAGCCTCCTGCGGGAGGCGGCAGAGCGACGTGACGGCGCTCTCGACGCTGCTTTCGACGGCGGCTTCATGGTCTCTTGCGACGTCGCAGCGGTGCCCGACGACGTAGCGGCGGTGCCCGACGACGTCGTGTTCGTTGCCGTCGTGGTGGTTCCGGACCCGGTGGCGCTTGACTCGGCGCTCGTGGTGGGGTTTGACGCGTTCCGCGACGTGGTCTGCGACCCGTCGCCCTCTCTACCAGACTGGCTGCGTGTGGTAATCGGCATCTTCGATTCTTCAAAAATCTCTTCAAATTTCTTCAATATCTCTTCAATATCTTCGCAGGTTCTTCTTGATTCGGCTCCTGAAGGACCAAATGTGGAGCGTGGACTGTAAGTAGGGGTTTCTTTCTTCTCAATAAAAATGCCGATGAAATCTTCCGAATGTGAGCCAGGCTGGAGGGTGGGGCAGAGAGGGCTAGTGGTCGCAGAGAGTTTTCTTTCTTCAAGATGTTTTCTTCTCGAGTGCTGGATCCGGACTGAATCTGCGCCGAATCGGCGCTTCTTTTATACGATTTTCGAGCGACCACTCCCCTTCACCCCGCACTCTTCCCCTTGACTAAAATCTCTTTATTTCTATCTCAATCTTACATTCTACAGCAAAGAAACAATCTTCATTATTTACATACCTATTTTTCGATATCTAAACATATCATTTTCATCATCTGCCGGCGCAAAACAGAGTGAGGAGCGCGCGCGAAAGATTTCAATATTTATATGACCCCGTCCCCCGCTTCCTCATACCGCGGATTCACGGGAGTCGGGGCCCCCCTCGCTCGCCTGTATGCGCCGACAGGGACAGTTGCACTGTCTCTTTCTATTGTTGATTTCTCTCAAGTTCCTACCTTTTAATGAGATACTAAGTCTAATCAGGGTAAATTCTAACTGGAATTATGTAAGCTAATCGTGTTATTTACTTTAAAATCTGATGAATCTATGTGCTAATTTAACTAGGGAAATGTGTACCTATCTAACTGGGGTAGGAATCTCAAGGGAAATCACTTAAACAATGAAATACAAGCCCTATTCTAACTATTTACATAACTTATGTACTAGGCCCTAATCCTAATAAGAAATTACGACTTTATTAAAATAGAAACTTATCCTATAACTAAAACAATACAAAACAATGCAAAGTAAAGTAAATTGAGACAAAAAAACTATGTACAAATGGTCGATTCATATTCTGTCGTGCACAAATAGTGTTGCAACACATCGCACATCTTGCAAGTATATGTCTTGTAAATGGAGACTGGCATTATTATAAATATAAAAGCTCAAAATAAGAAGGATTAAAAACAAAACTTGTGAAAACCGGTAGGCAGACCTATAGGTAAGGTTGGATTAGATCAAATTATGTAGGTATGTTTCCGATCATAATAGGCTACTTGACAACTAGTCAATTCAGCTACTCTTTATCAGACGTCAAAACGTGCGCTTTGTATGAAAATTGGTACTAAATATAGAATTGTGATGTCATCAACATTTCATTACTTTTTTATGTTTATCTATTTTAGTTATTAAAAATAGTATTCAAGCTGAATACTCAATGAAAATTGGAGTTTAGCGTTATTTTCTAACCTTTTTTTTAATGAGAAGATAAAAATAAAATATATTGTATGTAGTCAAGTACCCAATTATAGTTTACAAAATTGGTAACGTATTATGACTGTACATGACTGTTAAGCAATTTTTAATTAATATTTATTTAGTTTTTTGGATTATCTGAGATAAATTAACTTAATATTAAGAAGCAAAATTGCAAAGAACTGCCAAAAAAAACCATGTCGATTTGATACCGATTGAATCGGGTAAATAAATTGGTTAAGACCCCAGATCACCAAAGACCTAAGGAAGTAGGAGGTGCTCAATTGGACTGAGATGGCACAGAAAAGAGATGTATGGCGTGTTTTGTTTTCAGAGGTCAATCAAGACCCACTTCTTAGGGTCCCTGAGGCAGCGCAGTTAGTAAGTTAGTAATTAAACTTAAAAACTATTTTTGAATTTTTTTATATATAAATTAATGGAGTCTTGCTTGTGCGTCAACACTGCATTTCCGCCAGTGTCAAGTAGTTTATTTGGGAGAATCTATCCCAATATCTGGGACTGTTTGTGCACAAGAACAAGAAGAGATTGAGGAATGCGGAGCCTCGTGGCAGGCAAAAACCCGACGCGCGAAACTACGCGAGACGAGTGCTCGGGTCAGTTCCTGTAACGTCAAATTGTATATTCGAAAACTCTTTTTAGACTTTACTTTCGGAACTACCTAATAAAATTAATAAACTTGCTACATAAGATGTCATACCTATATTTCGCATATATCTGTCACTGAAAACTCTCACAAACGCTCTGATGAATTTGTACAAAGAATTCGTTTAGTTTTTGTAAAAAAAATATACTTCGTTATTGAACTGGAATTTATTGGACACAATACATTCGAGCCAAAGGTAAAAAAAAGAATGCTAAAAAAATGTTGTTTCGGCAATTTGAAATTTTTGATTTCAAGTTTATTGCGAGCATGAATTTTTTTGCGAATCACCAAAGTAAATCCGTGATGGTCTAGTAGTTAGTACAAACCTGCTTTAACAGAGGATGACTTTTCGAGTCCAGTCTAGATCAGATACTAATCTGCTGAGATCATTATACCAAGCTAAACATAAGTCTATAAAAATGGATGTTGGTATAATTATGGTATGTCTGTTTGACCGATTGTGAATGAATCTTTGGAAAGTTGTGCCCGCGAAGGTTTATCAAAACAACAAAATTTGACGTACACCATACAACGCATGTCCGGCGAGTTATGTATAATTTACAAATTTGCTGGCTTTTGAAGGAAGACATCATGAGGAAACCTACCTTTTGTTTCCTGCTCCATTTTGTTTATAAATGAATATCTTGAACATTATCACTCAAATGCACTGTAGGCACAAGCCTACCCGCAAAATGGGTGTATGGGCGTCAGTATTTTTATGAAAATAGTTTATTTTAATTCTATAAATAAATTATTCAGTATTAAAAAGATCCGACATCTGAGATACATAAAATATTATATTGATGCATGTTAATCCCAATGCAATCTCTTTCTATGCTCATGTCTCTGGAGTTTTAACTGCACGTAAATATAATATTGCTACAAAATAAGACCTTTGTATCTCGAATAAAACATGTATCAAAGTAAAAACTAATATAAATCAATGGTTTGCAACTTTGATGATGCGATTAGGCAATGTTGTAGTGAATTTCGACTATGCATATGCTCACGACTATATTCCCCGAGGGGGTAATCAGAGATATTCTGAAACTTCAGAACATCCACGTTTCACTAGTAGTACCGAAACTCTGTCCAGTGTGACGGGGAGTGAGCCCGTCGCCACTTGTAATGGACAGTAAGTACGATACATGCCTCGAAATTGAAGCATGCAGGTTTCCTCACGATGTTTTCCTTCACCGAAAAGCCAGTGGTGTTACAAATCGTACATAAATTCCGAAAAACTCATTGGTACGAGTCGGCCTGGACGGGGATCGAACCATCACCTCCTGCACGGCAGGCAAGGCTACTCGCCACTGGACCACCACGGCTATTTCGACTAAGGCAAAGAAAATATACACTACCTACACTAAGTTGAGATTAATCCGATGTCTGTAAGTTTTGTCATCCAAACACACTTTTCGTAAGTTCGTTCGTACGCACGCAAACAAGCAATTAGCTTAAAAGACCGGTCCTACCCGTCGTAGTCATGGGAATTTACCTTTCTTTAATTACCGAAAAGCTTTAGTTTGTTTTGTCTAGTGATCTATTTTTATCTCGACATGTGTATTTATTAATAAAATCATTGATTTGATGGAAAAGTTTAAGATGTTTAAGATTTCGGATTTACTAAAAATTTGCATAAATTATATTCCAAAATGTTTTTTTTTTTTTTTTTTTTTTATTAACTATGGGTTTGCTCTTGACCTCAATCCAGTCCTCAGGACGAAGATGGGGTCGTAGATGTAGCGAGCTTACCCAGAAGATGCCTATTCACTCGTACTTTAAAGGAATTCGGGTTGTAAGTACTCGGAAATACTGACGCAGGTAAGGCATTCCACTCCTTGGCTGTGCGCATTATAAAAGATTCAGAAAGGCGCTTGGTGCGGATATGTGGGATGTCAACCAAGAAGGGGTGATATCCCGCGGTGCGTCTGGAAGTCCGATAGTAGAAAGGGGAAGGTGGGATGAGCTCATGCAGCTCTAGGGCACACTCACCGAAGTACAATCTGTAGAAGACCGACAAGCAGGCCACTCTGCGGCGGTGGGCTAGGCTATGAAGCTTGGCCTCCACCAGCTTACTATCGCCAATGAGCCTCCTGGCTCTGCGTTCAACCGAGTCGAGTGCGGCAAGTTGATACTTGGCTGAGCCATCCCACAGGTGGCAGCAGTACTCCATACATGATCGGACCTGAGCTTTATACAATACTAAGAGCTGTCCAGGAGTGAAGTACCGCTTCACCTTGTTTAAGATGCCCAGCTTTTTGGCCGCAGTTTGAGCCTTAGACTCGATGTCAGCGCCGAAGTTGAGTTTTGTGGTCAAGCTTATACCCAGAAGCCCAAGACTGTCGGAAACAGGGACAGATGTACCCCGGAAAGTAGGAGTCAGATTAAACGGACTCCTTTTTGCGGTGAACAGACAAGCCTGTGTTTTGGTGGCGTTGAAGTTGACTAAATTATTGTCACCCCACTGGGAGACAACACTTAAAGTCAAGTTTGTCCGCTCAACCATGGCCTCCCTCTGCGAGCGTATTTTATCCCCGCTGGCCCCTGCGCCAGATACATATCTCTCCATGACAGTACTGTCATCTGCATACCCAACAATACCTGACACAAGGAGGTCATTGATGTGCAGCAGGAAAAGTGTCGCGGAGAGAACAGACCCTTGAGGAACTCCAGCATCAATTGCCATAAGGTCAGAAGAGCAGCTGTCAATGACAACTCTAATCGACCGTTCTCTCAAGAAATCAGATATCCAGCTGCAAAGATCAGCGGGGATGCCATAAGCGGGAAGCTTGCTCAGCAAACTAGCGTGCCATACCCTGTCAAAGGCCTTCGAGATGTCAAGTGATACAGCCAGTGCTTCACCGTGCTTCTCGATGGCCTCGCCCCAGCAGTGCGTCACATACACAAGAAGATCCCCAGTCGATCGCCCCCGGCGGAAGCCATATTGGCGTGAAATGTGATAGAACATAAGTGGTATACCTGTGCTTAAAGTTTATTACTCTAAATATGATGATCATCATCAGCTTATACAACGTGTTAATGAATTAGCGCAAAACCTCATACACCCTAACAGATTTATAACAAAATAATTAGATTGAAACAATAATTTCATTATTTTGATACATAAAATTTAAAGTTATTCGCATTTAAAGTTTTGAGGCAAAAATGATTTGTTATCATTTCAGCAATGAATGAAAGCGCTAACGTACTCATGGATACATTTTATAACCTTGTTTTGGTTGTGAGTAGAGTGAATGTGCCCGTGCGGTGGGTTGACATCGGGTTCAGAAAATTTTAAATTTAGCAAAAATATTAATTAATATTTTGAAAAAATTACCTATGTTTAAACCATGATAATTCGCTTCTGCTCTCGATTCTAAACAAACTACTTTCTAGTTTTGCGTTAATTCATTAACACGTTGTATAATCCTTGATTTGATGGAAAAGAAAAGAAGATTTAAGATTTTGGATTTATAAAAAATTGGCATCAATTATATTCCATAATATGATAGAGCATAAATATAGGTGCCTACCTATGCTTAAAGTTTATTACCTTTTTCTAGGGCATCACATCTGAAATTGCAAAAAAACTTCAACTAATTTTGCAACCTCAACTGAAATGTATGGACATTTGGGTTGAGGTTGCAAAATAAGTGTGGAACTGCTGATTTTATTTAGCGATTTCGATGTTAATTCCCTAGAAGGTCTTTAGTTTGATACGAAATAAATGTAGCCCAACAAAATGCTAACAATAAATGATATTAGGGTATTATGTCCAACATATCAGATTGTCCCAAAAATAATTTCTCAATAACAACAAGGAAGTTACAAACGAAAATTACGAACATAATATGTTTTTTCTCAAACATGCTTGGAAATGTGAGCATTATTTTGACAACCTTCTTCGAGATAAATCGAAATTGCTGTACTGGCCAAATACATGCGCGCAGCGGCCGGCAATGTTTGTATGAAAATCCATATCTGTCGTGTTTAGCGGCCAAATAAATTACATAGTAAACTCATATCTGTCGTGTAATTTAAAAATGGAACGATCTTTTTCTCCGAAACATGGCGACCAAGGAGGTATCTCATCAAAGGTTTTATTTAAATTTCGAACTGGCTTACAAATAGAAAGCTGTTTATTGAAAAAAAAAACAAATTGTTGTTCGTTGTTCGTCATTGATTTTGAAAAGAGTTTTAATTTCTGCGAATTATTTGAGAAAATTTACTGTTTTAATTTCCGCGCATTGTTTGAGAAAAGTACTATACAAGCCTTGGCCACAACTAGGCATTGACGGACTTACGTATGTGTGCCTCGGCTTCGCCTCGGCCCACATTTACACGTTCGTCCATCAATGCCTCTGTTGCTGGCCGCTGCAGTAATGTACTATTATTTTTATACCATCCTTAAGAAAATGAATTTAGTAAAACCTGCCGCTATTTCGTCAATACCTTACTTTTATTTTTCTAATCCTTATTGTTTCATTGTCTTTGTTATTTTCTAAGTTTCTTCTTCATAAAAAAATCATGTCTATATTTTTATAAAACAGTAAGGAAAGAATAAGAGCTTTGTTTCTTTTGATAAATAACATTCGTAAATGGAAATGTCAGATGGATAGCTTTCAGACAGTGGCAAGGCTGAGAGAGATATTTTATTTTACTGAAAGTTTTGTAACAGCTTACTTTATAGAATAGAATAGAATAGAATAGAATAGAATAGAATAGAATAGAATTATTTATTTCATATTATCAAATTCATAATTACATGTAAGTGCGTTACATAAAAATAAAAATGTCAAAGGATAATATGATCGTCAAGAATAAAAAATAAAAAATAAAATAGAACAATAAAATGTCAACATCACTAATATAGAGAGTAACAATGTCAAATAAATAATGTAATACATAAGAAAATACAATTCAATTTAAATAAAATGTCGCTACAATTACTTATTGTAGTCTACTTAAAGTCAAACAAAAGAAATTCGTTTACAGAATAAAATTCACCATCCAGCAAAAGACTTTTTAGTTGGCGATAAAATGATTCGTCATTGGTTACATTCCTCAGATGTTCAGGAAGTCGCTCATAATAAGTCGGACTTTAAGTAATTCGTGGGTTTTTAGAAGCCATTTCTGTACGACGGGACACGCTAGCCAGTCTTCCCGCGTTGCGTAGTGAATGGCCTCCACCTACACGACGATTGAAATGGGTAATATTCCGACGGACATATGAAATAATTTCAAATAAATATAGACTGGGCATAGTCAAGATATGCTTTTCTGCAAAGTGAGTCCTACAAGTTTGACGGGGCTTAATACTTTCCATTATACGTAGTGCCCGTTTTTGTAATATAAATATTCTATTTGAGTCCGTTGAATCCCCCCATAATAGGATGCCATAGGTCATAAGCGAGTGGAAATGCGCAAAGTACGTTTGTCTAAGTACGGCACTGGAAACAACTGGTCGAAGTTTTCTTAGTGCGTAAGTTGCACTGCTAAGTTTGTCACATAGGGACTGTATATGCGATTTCCAGTTAACGTTGGCATCTAGAGTGAACCCAAGAAACTTGCATGAATAGCAAAGAGGTTAATATACTTAAGGTTTAGATCTCAAAACAGCTTGGCCTTATATATAATTTGTCATTCACATCTGACCGTTATCCGGTTTGAAGTATTTAATACTTAACTATAATTATGTATAATTAGCGATTAAGTTTTGGTTTGCTTTTTATTGTACAAAGGTACGTGGAGATCGGTGGCTAGTCTTTCGTCATTCATTACGGAAACTGCATAATCTATCAAATAATTTATTTTATTTTATTTGCCTTCCTTCGTTCTCTCCAAGGCCTGTTTTTAAGGAAACCATCAAATTGAACTTAAAAAGTAAAATTATGCGAATGCAACAAAATAATTGACTGTTTTCTGCAGGAGAGTAAATTAACTTATAATCCATTCATTTCATCCTTAATGTTTCGTCAAACCAAATTGACTTTCACATATCTTTCAAGCTGAGTTAATGGTTACACATAAGACATAATTCGCATGCAAGCTTCGTCAAACTATAACTAAACTATAGCCCAGCGCAGTTTGTGTTTATATCTACAGACATTCAGAGATCGGAATCTGGGTGCGATTTTAGAGCGCTTACAGACGAGCAACACTTTGCGGTCGCCGTGTGTCGCGGAGGGTCCCGCGACCCTCAAGTCTATAGAGCGCAACCCTCTGCGACCCACGGCGACAGCAAAGTGTCGCTCGTCTGTAAGAGCCCTTAGGCGTTATCACTAACAAGGATATGACTTGGAAATCCTGGGATTCCAGGAAGTCAAGGAATTTTTACTACCTAATTTGAGTTTAAATAAAAGCTGTTATATTTTCTTATGTTTAAATCGAGAAAAATATACCCTGAATATCATATTATTGTTGTATTTACTTAGTTTAGTAACCAATTTCCTGTTATTCATTTATAAATTGTGTACTAAAAGCAGTAGAATGTACCGAACCCCGGGATTTTTTGGTCATATCCATACTTTTGATAGTAATCGCACCCGTAGTTCCGATCTCTAGACATAATATACGAAACAACCTATTACGTACCTAAATATAGTTAACCTTAATATAAAGGTACTCGTACCAGTTTGCCCCAAAAACCAAGGAGCTATAAAATTAATAAGAACACAGGAAGAAAATTAAACTCACGTAGTCCAATTTGCAAATTCAAATAAATATGTTGTTTAACATGTTACACCTTCTGCATCATGATTAGGATTACTTTTATAATACGCTTTAGATTAAGTTATAATTGTTCACTCCTCTTGAAGATGGGGATGTGAAATCAAGATGTAAATTGCGATAGCGTTATACAGGGTGTAAAATTAAATGGGACAGTTACTTAAAGGGGTGCTTCAGACAATCCAACTGAACAACTTTTACTGTGGGACCAACATTGAAACCGCGAAAAAAAAATCCGCTGTCCCATACAAAACTGCAAACATAACTCGACCGAAATTTATGGGACAGCAGTTTTTTTTCGCAATTTCGATATTGGTCCCTTAGAGAAAGTTGTTCAGTTTGATGGTCTGAATCATCCCTTTAAGTAACTGTCCCATTTAATTTAACACCCTGTATATGAAATAGTTTGATAATAATTTTATTCAATTACAAGGTGTAACAAAACACCCGAATGTGATTAGACTATCACGAGTGCGATTTTTGAATCTCATTCGCTGAGTTCAGCAGTTGAAAATGTCAAAATTACTATGGAGATATGGAGATACGCATCTTTCTACTTTTGATTTGACTTTCAAAAATCTTACTCCTGAAGTATGATTTTTGAATGCATATATCTCCAAAGTAATTTTGACATTATCAACTGCTGCTGAACTCATGGGATTCAAAAATCGCACTCCTGACCAAAATTCAAAAATTCTACTTCAAAATTTTTTATTCAAAATAATATCATACAGATAGCTTTTTGACGTCATTTTTTGACTCTACCACCGCGTCGGAAGGTGTTCCGTTGAGAGAACATGCGGCCAGAAACTCTACAACACACATCTTTTAAACAAAACAAAATGTACAAATTACAATTAAAATACAATATTGCATTACATAGTGTAAAATTGTCAAGACCAGACATTTTGGTCATTCAAATAATCATCGAGTTTATAGTAACCTTTTTTACAGAGGACTTGTTTAACATGGGACTTACAGTACGACCGTAAAGTCTAGAAATTAAATAAATCGGAACTAAACTTTTTCATTATCATGACAACATTATGGAAAAAGTCAAACTGTCAATCACCAAAATTTCAAATGCAGTTTTATGCATTTCAAATAAAAATTTACCGTAAAATATTTGAATTTGTCCTAATTATTATTACTAATGGATAAAGTAACAAAAAGTGGTGCAAGTTTAGTAATTTACTACGTTATTTTCTGTTATGTTTGGAGGTATATCAAGCGGGGAAAATGGGAATAGATTGGATGTTGTTTACAAGCGATTTGCTGATATGGTAGGTATTTATTTACTCTCATGTTGCTTTTTAACAATAGTTTTCAGCGTAATTATATCAATTATCGTCAGTTATCATCTGAAAAATAATCATTTAGGGCATTTTCTTTCGAGTTTGGTTCGTTTGGGGTTATGATCGTTTGTTGATAAAACTGACGTTATTGTATGCGTGGACCGCATAATTTTGATCCTTGCATGTCATTCCTGCATGTTTAGTTTATCTTCACTGCGACTAGTTAATATTTTATCGATAACCTACTTTTTTTTGTTTTCAGGAAAACATTTATATCGCAAAATTTTTCTGTCCGGAATCCGGAATGCATCGATAAAAAAACTGCCATGCCTAGAAATAGAAATCTCAAATAGAAAGAATGTAAATATCAGATCTACGAAAATACGAAAATAGTAAACAACGTATTCAAAAACAAATAATTTGAAAGTACAATATAAAGTAATATGCGTTTTCATTATTTTCTTCTAGAACTAGAATACAGGAGGCGTACGTAGCATGTTACATGTGATATGGCTATATCATGCCTTTTATTTCGTTCGTTCGCGCGCAAATAGAAAGATAGCGAAGGTGTGATAGCGCTATATCACGCTGCCATGCTAGCCATGTAGTTGCCAAAATTTAAAATGTATATTGGGTGTAAAATGTAGCTGCTGTCAGTTAGCTAAACATAGATAACGTTTTACATAAACTTCCGGAGTAAATACAGCAAGTATCAAAATAGTTTAGGTCGTAGTGTAGTGTTGCCGTGTAAAGCGACAGTGGCACCCTCATTTAATTTCTACTCTTTCTGGTCGGGCTGTACAGTACGACCGTAAAGTCTAGAAATTAAATAAATCGGAACTAAACTTTTTCATTATCATGACAACATTATGGAAAACGTCAAACTGTCAATCACCAAAATTTCAAATGCAGTTTTATGCATTTCAAATAAAAATTTACCGTAAAATATTTGAATTTGTCCTAATTATTATTACTAATGGATAAAGTAACAAAAAGTGGTGCAAGTTTAGTAATTTACTACGTTATTTTCTGTTATGTTTGGAGGTATATCAAGCGGGGAAAATTGGAATAGATTGGATGTTGTTTACAAGCGATTTGCTGATATGGTAGGTATTTATTTACTCTCATGTTGCATTTTAACAATAGTTTTCAGCGTAATTATATCAATTATCGTCAGTTATCATCTGAAAAATAATCATTTAGGACATTTTCTTTCGAGTTTGGTTCGTTTGGGGTTATGATCGTTTGTTGATAAAACTGACGTTATTGTATGCGTGGACCGCATAATTTTGATCCTTGCATGTCATTCCTGCATGTTTAGTTTATCTTCACTGCGACTAGTTAATATTTTATCGATTTCCTACTTTTTTTTATCGTTTTCAGGAAAACATTTATATCGCAAAATTTTTCTGTCCGGAATGCAACGATAAAAAAACTGCCATGCCTAGAAATAGAAATCTTAAATAGAAGGAATGTAAATATCAGATCTACGAAAATAATAAACATCGTATTCAAAAACAAATAATTTGAAAGTACAATATAAAGTAATATGCGTTTTCATTATTTTGATTATCGTATTTTTCCTGATTGTTTGCTCTCTGTATACTATGTTTTTTTTCTTTTTGGTGTGAAATAAAGTATAATTGATTGATTGATTATTTTCTTCTAGACCTAGAATACAGTAGGCGTACGTAGCATGTTACACGTGATATGGCTATATCATGCCTTTTATTTCGTTCGTTCCCGCGCAAATAGAAAGAGAGCGAAGGTGTGATAGCGCTATTTCACGCTGCCATGCTAGCCATGTAGTTGCCGAAATTTAAAATGTATATTGGGTGTAAAATTTAGCTGCTGTCAGAGCCAAATTTAGCTAAACATAGATAACGTTTTGCATAAACTTTCGGAGTAAATACAGCAAGTATCAAAATAGTTTAGGTCGTAGTGTAGTGTTGCCGTGTAAAGCGACAGTGGTGCCCTCATTTAATTTCTACTCTTTCTGGTCGGGCTGTAAACTTTTTGTCTGGTAAGTTTAGAATATTCTCTGGTATCTTATTATAAAAGCGTATACAGTGCCCCATGAAAGATGTGTTGACTTTACTGAGTCGAAAATGTGGGAATACTAATTTATTTTTATTTCTTGTATTATAAACAACTTTCACTATGAAGACTGTCGAATATAATGTTAGGTAGGATTGAATCAACTAAAAGACGAAGCACTTATATGATTCAGTAAAAAGCGATCAAGTGCGAGTCGGGACTCGGACAATTAGTGTTCCGTACTACCAGTTGTTTAACATGGGTCATTGATATTAACCACTATAAATTGACGCTTACTTAGTATGTGATCACATAGTATCTGAAGATCATTTTACACTGGTCTCACTAGTGTTAGTTTTTTGGGTATAGAAAAAAAAACTATCTAAGTTAGAGCCACCTTGATAATTTTCCCGCCATTTACACGTTATTTCTGATGTGCATAATTTTTTTCAGATCTTATTCGTCTATATTGCTACATCTGTACCGAGTTTCAACTTCCTATGTCTTACGGTCTCTGAGAAAAATGCCTGTGACAGACGGACGGACGGACAGACACCGAGCTGATTCCATAAGTGTTCCGTTTTTCGAATTTTGGTACGGAACACTAAAAATAACCAAGTAGATAGGTAATCAAGTTGGTTAGTTTTCTATAAAACTGCTAGCTTTATGCTGATATATGAGACAGAGACTTTATGAAATAAGTTTACTATTTAATATACTTTACAGTGGGCATTTAACGGCTTAACGGTAGCTTCAGAAAAACTTTCCTTAATAACTTAACATTAGTAGAAAGAAAATGTTTTGCTTATTTTTGTAAAATGCAATTCAAGCTTTGTGGATATGCGTTTATGAAAAAAGTAGGCGATGTGCTACGGACGTAGCGTTGCATTCTACGCCGTAGTAAAAGTCTACACGCGTTGCCACAAAGTAAAATGAATTATTTTTATGTCTTTAATAATAGGTAAATGTTAGTTATCCTATAGAATCAGGTGCAATACACTTCATTGCTTAAGGAATTTGCTATTTCATAAACGTGAGAATTTGAAGAATGCTTTAATTTTATCGATGATAATAGTGATTATACATATACATATACAATACAGCCAGAAAATACAGTAGTAGTAGCTAGTGAGCTATAAGACCACCATTTTGAAACTACTGTATTTTCTGGCTGTATTTACTCTCTGCATGCTATGTGTTTGGTGTGAAATAAAGTATTATTGATTAAGAGGGCTCGTCACAATAATAAAGATTTCTCAATAAAGAAAGCCTAAATTAAAAAAAATTCCACTTGACAAACTACAAAAGCCTTCAAGCTATTTTCATAGAATACTTGTATAGGTTTTTTAAAGGTCTAAACATACAAATTTTGAAAAAAGAAAAAAAACAGCCGCTTTTCTTTTTATTCGAAATTGTCTAAAAGTGGAATGTTTAGAACCTATAAGGGTGATTCTACGAACGTGTGATTTTTTTGTTCGCACGAAATAACTCTACAAATATGAGTCTTACACCAACTATGTATTGTTACATGCAAGTAGATATCTTCTTCTACAGGTGACTTAGAAAATTACACGCATAAATACATAATTTATTCGAATTTCTTAGCCGACAGTACGTGATCTGTCACGCTCTGTCGACTGTTCGCGAACGCCTTCCGATGTTTAATGAAGGACAAAAAATGTTTGTTCAGTAAACAGATGAACGTTTCCTGATTGCATATAACATGCACATTCTCAACTCCTTATTTACGAAGTTTCGTCATTTTGAACACAAAAAATAGGAAATTACAGATGATTCTACAATGTTACAAAATTTTCATCACATCTGTCGACGTGTAAGGTTTGGAGTGGAATATATTAAAAAAGTTGTGGCGACTATATGTTTTTTGCTTATTTGGCAACACTCATGTGTACCTGTCATCACCCAAAGACAATATTTTATATAACATGAACATTGCGCTCGTTATTCTAAATTCAAAAGTGGTTCCACAGCGTGTAAAAGTTGCCGCGTCACTTCTTGAAGAAACATAAAAAAGGTTTGTAACATATTTTCAACCAATTTTATCATGTGGCCTTGTCCAAAAGAGGGATCTCATGACTCGGACTAAAGTGTCTTAAACGTAGACTCAAAAACATAATTGCTAAGCCATATTTATTAAATTTTGCCACTTCTGTCGACGTCACTCTTGTCAATGGTTTGTCGACAGAAATGATGATTTTGTCCAGAAAAGGTGGTTTTGCCGCGAATTTCAACGCGTTTTGAAGTGCATTGCTGCAAGTATCGTGCGCGGTCACATTGCGGTGTTCTGGGACCAAGCAACTATCTTCGAAACGCAAGTAATACGCGCTTTGTCTGCACAGGGTCTTATTTAATAAAATAATACTTAACATGGTTTGTTTTGATAAAGCCTTACGTTTTTTTAGATGCCATTAAAGAAATTAATAGACAGATAAAAAAAGGAACGGTATAAGCAGCAAACAGGAAGAAATAGAAGGCGAAAGGCGGTGGAGTGGATTAGAAAAAGAGATCCTAATTACCTGAAGCTAAAATAGAAGAAAGAAGGCAGAAATATAAGGAAGAAAATTATAGGAAGAAAAAGTTAGGATTAGTAAAGGGATAACGTAAACAATGTTACCTCACCACCTACTGATTCAAGAAGCTCACATGACAATGGAAATAAAGATGAAGGCGTAGAAAATGGTTCCGATATGATGGAAACTCTACAGATCACGACATGTAAGACTCTAGTGACGTTTTTCCTATACGTGCAAGCCCAAAATGTATCCGTTTACAACCGTATTCAAGTGACGACACATTTTTTTAATCAATCGACACAAGTGATGTCACTTCTGTTGACACTTTTATTGTATTTTTTATTGCTATTTTTAAAAGTTTAGCATACAGTAAAACATGATAATGGGACTTATAACTTTGTGTTTTTATTGTTAAGAGTTAATTTATTACAAATTTTCGAATACATTTAGTTTTATAACCAAAAATGTCATTCCTGTTGACTTTATGGTCACTTCTGTCTGGTGACGAAAATGAAAAAAGTGGTTTTTTTCGATTAAATTATTAATATTGATCTCTGTTGCTATTTTTAGAATGTTCCTTTATATCTTATTAAAACTTTAACACGGAATAATAAAAGAAAAGTTGATATTTACTTTTATTTTATTAAATCGGCTCCATCGTAGAATTGCCCATAAAAGTATTGTATAACAATGGCTTGAAGGCTTTTGTAGTTTGTCAAGTGGGCACTTTTTTAATTTAGGCTTTCTTTACTGAGAAATCTTTATTATTGTGACGAGGGCGCCACTGGACTCCGATAGCCTTCTTAATAATTATTGATAATAGTGTTAATTGGAATACCCCCTTTTTGATGTAGGTATAATTATGTTTATATTTAGTTAGTAGGTAAAAATTTATTAGATACGAGCTTTTACCCGCGACTTCGTCCGCATAAATTATATACCAGATTTTAAGTCAGATGATAAGCTATCAAACAAAAAAAGTTTCATCAAAATCGGTTCAGTAGTTTTTGCGTGATACTCGAACAAACAAACACCCAAACAAACAAACAAACAGACAGACAAAAAATCAAAAAATTGGTGATTTGGAATCAGGGACAGGTAAAAACCATGTCGTAATTTTTTTTGTAAATATCTTCAATGTACAGACACACTTCTGTAACAGTTTTATAATAGTTTAGACTAGAGTTTTCCCGCGACTTGGTTCGTACGGGCTCCTGTCATTGTAGCCAGATAAATTTATGATATACTTACCAGTCAAATCATAAGCTTTCAAACACAAAAAGTTTCAACAAAATCGCTTCAGTAGTTTTCGCGTGATTCGCGAACGAACAAACAAACAAACAGACGGATAAAAATCCAAAAATTTGTACTTTTAACATACATGGGTGGTGTTGGAGTTTACATATTAATTACATCGGGGACACCTAAAAACCATATCGTAACTTTTTTTATCTTCAATGTAAAGACACACATCTGTTTCCGTTTTATAATAGTAGAGATAAGATTTAAGTAACATTACATGCGCCAGAAAACATCGTGAGGAAACAGGCATGCTTTAATTTCGAGGCATGTATTTTACCCACTATCAATTAGAAGTGGCGACGCGCTCACTCCCCGTCACAGAGTTGTGGAAGGTACTACTAGTGAAAATTCAATGTTCTTGGTTTCAAGAATATGTCTGACTCCCCTCGAAAAATAAAGTCCTCATAATTTTATGATGATGATGATAAAATTATGCCAGAAAACTTTTACTCGACTGTAATAAAGTTCAAATTAATTTATCAACTTTAGTCCATTAGCTAATTTTATACAATTTGTACCAACTCTTAACACAAAAGCATTTAAAAAAATCTGTCACGTAACCGGCATTCAGAACAACCATGTTGTGCCATTAGTTAGCTATACGACATGAATGAATTATAACTTACGACATAGTTTTTAATCCCACTTTGCTATTTAAAACGTTTTTTAAAACCGATTGCTTCGAAAAAATAATACCTTTGCGAACATAAGGTAAGCGCATATTGCGACGCGCCGCATCGGGTCGGGCCGCAGCGCAAAAATCAGCCCAAATCGCGATAGTGACCCAATAAATTGAAAATCAGAAATGACTACAAGGTGACATTCTTGTTTTTTTGGAAATATTGATTAACTGTTAAGGGGGCATTATATTGGGGGCAGCACAATAAGCTCGGTGCAGCCTTAATCAGCTAAAATCCAGAGTGAAAATTGAAAAAAAAATGTGTAAAAGTAATCAGTGTAGCAAAGTAAAAGTTAGTCCCGTCTAGTCTATTTCTAGACTTAGCGCATTATACAGAGGTTTGATGTTAACGGGTGAGGAACAGAACTTTTGCTATTTGGCGTTCCGAACAAGTAGTTACTTATTTGTAGAGAAAAAGTTAGTCCTTTAAGAGAGATTGGAAGAAATAGTTAATGGGATCAAGATTATCTTCTAGTATTTAGTTGGTAGTAATGAGGTGCTAATATAAAAAAAAAATGTTCAAAGAAGTGAATTTTTTTTGTCAGTTTTTAGGGAGTAATTTCATAGGTAATTTTTTTAGGGTTCCGTACCCAAAGGGTGAAAACGGGACCCTATTACTAAGCCAACGTTGTACGTCTGTCCGTCCGTCCATCCGTCCGTCTGTCCTTCCTATTTAGGGCTGTAACTTTTGAACCGTGACAGCTAGATAGTTCAAATTTTCTCAGATTTTGCGTTATTATGGCAGATTTGTTAACAAATAATAAAAATGTCAAAAAGTTAAAAATTAAGGGGGGTTCTCAACAAGAAACTAGTTTTTATCAACGTTTTTTCTTCACGCTCTATCGTAAAAACGGTAATACATACAAGCGTCAAACTTAGTGTGATTATAGAGCAAACTCTACAAAATAACAACAAATACTAAAAACTGACCAAGTGTGAGTCGGTCTCGCGCTAAAGGACCCGGAAAAAAAGTTTTTTTTCTAAGTTAATAATGTTGTGTTCTGTGCTGGTGTGGTACGGAATACGGAACCCTTAGGTTCCAGGTATTATGTGGCTGCTGTTTAGTTTCCAAAATAAAGGCCGTCGCCGGTATACCTAGTAGTCTCAGATTTGGGTCAGAAAAATACTGGTAGGGATATTATTTGCTCGAAACCTTTTACATTTGGATATTTCAGATGTAGGTATTGTACCTAAAGGTTTAAACACCAAATTCGCCGCCATATCGCCGGGTTGCCTGCAATATTGGTGACATTGTCAACAAGTCGTCGACTTTTGGCAGAGAACTTTTGGTGTGTAGACAAGCATTTGTTTCGTTTAATTGAAATTAAGTGAAAAGACATGAAACGTAATTTTTTATTTAAGTATTTCTTAATCTTTAAGAAAGAACGTTCATGTTAATTAACACAATGTTTGTTTTTGTATACTTTATTAAATTTTAATGACACTTAAAAAGTTAAAAGGAAATCTTGTTTAAAAACAATAGATATTATGTTATGTTAATTATTTGTTATATCTAGAAAATTAAAAATAAAAAGTTTTGAGAAAAATTAAAATACTTGTTTACGTTCTTTTGTACAAAACTCAGGGTAAAAGTTAAAGAGCGCCTTCACAAACTTTTTCGAACATTTCAGCTTTTTTTTATATTCTATTAAGGAAATAAAACTGATTAAGTTCTACAGGTTTTTAATTTTATTGTACAGGTAAATGTACAAACCAGAGTTTTAATTTTTCGACATACTGAATGACTTAAGTATACAACGTGTTAATGAATTAACGCAAAACTAGAAAGTAGTTTGTTTAGAATCGAGAGCAGAATCGAATTATCATGGTTTCAACATAGGTAGGTAATTTTTTTCCAAAAAATTTAGTAATTTGTCTGCATAATTTTAAATTTACTGAACCCGATGTCAACCCACCGCACGGGCATACTCACCCTACTTACTACCAAAACAAGATTATAAAAATGTATCAATGAGTATGTTAGCGGTTTCTTTCAGTGTTGAAATGATAACAAATCATTTTTGCCTCAAAACTTAAAATGCGAATAACTTTAAATTTTAACTACAAAAATATTTAAATTATTGTTTCAATTTAATTATTTTGTTATAAATCAGTTGGGGTATATGAGGTTTTGCGCTAATTCATTAACACGTTGTATTAAGGGTATTTTTTTTTTTAATGTTATAGATGGTCTTTCAATGTGAATTGAACATTTTAAAAGGACTGTGAAGCTTGCAGTTTCCTTACAAAAAGCGAAAACGTTTTTACCTCACTAAAAGTGAATAAATGGGGTAATAATTAAGATGGATTAGAATGTCAAATGGGGATAAGTAAAGTAGCTTTTCGCTAAATACTATTAAAAGAGCTAGGGTATAGATATGTACAATAGATCTATTCAGGTCGCAGTAGCTATTGGTCATTGACCAAGCCCTTACAACCAAAGTAATAGGGTATAGATAATTCTAAGTGACAGTAATGCCTCATTATTAAAAGGATATTCGAGCGAAGAACGAATACCAATGAAGTTTGATTCTATTTTCTATATTAATTAAAATCTATTAATTTTTTTTAAATACTATCTAGTAACGGTTTGGTGTCGTTAATCTTGCCGTTAATGACGAACTCTGATCAGCATCCTTAAATACGTTTATTCAGGAAATACAACAATGATAAAATTATCTCTTAGGATTCGTCCGTCACAAGGAATAACAAAAACAAGATCATACTAAATATGACAGAAGTAACTATAGAGCAAAACTCCAATAGACAAGACGAAGTAGGTCCTAACCGAACGCCACACCACCCCCCCACGGAGAAGGAGGAACCGGGGAAAAGATAAATGAGGACCTAGGTGGTTTACATATCGATCACCTGCTTGAACCGTACTCTGCGGCCTGACCTGGTCACTACGGGAGCAGGCTCTGGAATGGGTTTTAATGGGATGGATGAGGGATGGGAATGAGGCTGCGACACGTCTGGAGAGGCAGGAGATGTAGTTGCCGACGGTGTGGTTGACTCAAGATGTGCTGGTTTAACTCGGTCAATGCTTACTGCTACGTCCTTGCCTTTGATCTTCAGAGTGACCGTCTTGTCTGTCCTACATACGATCCTGTGCGGGCCGCTGTAAGGTGACTGCAATGACCGACGTACCGTATCGTCCCTTAAAAAGGCATGCGTCGCCGAAGGCCAGTCCTTAAAAATAAAGGCGCTAGGATTGGTGTGCCGTGACCCAGACGTTGGTCTCAATTTAGCCATTTTTGAGCGAAACCGGGTAACAAAGTCGGAGGGGTCTTCTAATTGAAGCGAACCCGGCCCCGTGAAAAATTCGCCTGGAAGACGCAGCGGCTCACCGTAAATCATCTCCGCGGCGGATGCCTTAATATCTTCTTTTAACGATGTCCGAATACCCAGAAGAACAATCGGCAAAGCGCTGATCCACGAATTGCCATGGCACATCAATGCTGCCTTTAAATGGCGATGTAATCGTTCTACCATGCCATTAGCCGCCGGGTGATAGCTGGTAGTTCGAATTCTTTGAGTGCCGCAGATCGACATTAAGCGACCGAAAAGGTTGGACTCAAACTGACGGCCCTGATCGGTTGTAACGGTTAATGGAACGCCAAATCGAGCGATCCATCCGTTGACAAATGTGTCCGCCACATCATCTGCTGTAGCTGAAGACATAGGCCACACCTCTGGCCACCTCGAGAAACGGTCAACGGCGGTCAGGCAAAAATTGTAACCTTTGTCCGTAGGGAGCGGACCGATAATGTCAATGTGCACGTGATGAAATCTTGCAGATGGATTTGCGAAATGCCCGAGCGGAGCATTAATGTGTCTGGTGACTTTGTTGCGTTGGCAAGGAATACACGTGCTTGCCCACATCTGGCAATCCTTCCTCATGCCAGGCCAGACGAAGCGATCTGACACCAGGCGAAGAGTAGCACGCACTCCAGGATGGCTAAGATTATGCAATTTTTCAAATACGGATTTTCTAAAGGGTGGTGTCAAATAGGGACGTGGCTTGCCCGTAGAGGTGTCGCAAATAACAGTGACGGTGGATCCTGGCACTGCAACCTTTTTGAGCGCCAAGGCCGTACCGTTAGAATCAGCCATTAGCAGGACCAGCTCATCATCCAGTTGTTGGGATCGTGCCAGCTCCTCAAAGTCCTCATAGAGCTGTATTGCTTCGACCCTGGACATCGTGTCTGCAACCACGTTATCGATCCCTTTTATGTGAACAATATCTGTTGTGAACTGTGAAATGAAGGATAGCTGATTAAGCTGAGAAGGGGGAAGCTTTTCACGCCGCTGGGAGAAAGCATAAATAAGAGGCTTATGATCCGTATATATGGTGGCATGTTGTGCCTCCAATATATGCCGGAAATGCTGGACCGCCTCGTATACTCCCAACAGCTCCCTATAATATGCTGGCCATAACGTCTGACGAGCGGGCAGTTTCTTGCTAAAAAAGGCTAATGGTTGCCAACCGCCAGATACTTTCTGCTGTAGGGCTGCTCCGATATGTGTGCTGGATGCGTCAGTGAAAAGGCCCAGTGGTGCATCAGGTACCGGACAAGTACAAGTAAAGTGACTTGCGAAAGACTCTCTTTACATCGGACGAATGCTTGTTCTAACTCCGGCGTCCATGGTACTGGTTTGGCTCCTTTTAGCTGTGCGTTTGCAAGGACGTCGATCAAGGGAGCTTGGTGTTCGGCAGCCCTGGGTAAGAAACGTCTATAATAGTTTATCATCCCCATAAACCGACGAAGTCCTTGTGCTGTTTTAGGTTGTGGGAAATCCCTGATCGCCTCAATACGCTCTGATGGTGGTTTGGTTCCTGCCGCAGAGATGCGATATCCCAAAAATGTAACTTCTTCCACGCCAAACACGCACTTTTTGCGGTTCACCACAATGCCGTACTCCGATAGGCGTTTAAAAAGTTTTCGTAAGTGCTCTGCGTGTTGCGTGGCGTCCCGTGAGTAGACGAGGATGTCATCAACGTATGGGAAACAAAAATTCAAACCTCGCGTGACCTCATCTATAAACCGTTGGAAGGTCTGGCCGGCGTTTCGAAGCCCAAAGGTCATAAATGGGAATTCGAAGAGGCCAAACGGGGTGGTTATAGCTGTCTTACAAACGTCGTCCGGAAAAACTGGGATTTGCTGATAAGCTTTGACGAGGTCAATTGTACTAAAAATGGTAGCACCAACAAGGCTATGAGCAAAATCTCCGATATGTCTCACTGGATAACGATCCGGAATGGTACGAGCATTTAACGCGCGATAATCGCCACATGGTCTCCAGGTTAAGTCTTTCTTCGGAACTAGGTGCAACGGCGATGACCAAGGGCTGTCGGAAGGTCGAGCTGTACCTGCAAGTAGCATATCGGAAAATTCCTGCTGTGCGATGCGAAGCTTCTCAGGGGCAAGGCGACGTGGCCGAGATATAACCGGCGGTCCACTCGTTGTTTTTATGAAATGGAGTGTATCGTGTTTAACTACGCGTGGTAGCCCGGGGGGTCGAGTGATCTCCGGAAATTCCAACAGAATTTTGGTAAACGGAGAATCGTATTCCGGGTTTAATACTGCCTTGACGCTAGGCTGTTCAGAAGGAGCTGCCTCTGCATGATTGACTAGACCCGTCTTCCCATCTACTAACCGACTGCGTGCACAGTCGGGTAGCAGATTGTAATGGGCCAAAAAATCTGATCCTATGATTGGAACACTGACATCTGCTATAGTGAAATTCCAGCGAAAGTCTCGGCGGAGACCTAAATTTAAGGCAAGGCATAGCGTGCCGTACGTTTGAATATCACTCCCGTTAGCTGCCTTGAGGCTAAAATCTGCCGATTTGGGAAGGCCAGACACGGCGCTCTTCGGATAACAACATATGTCAGATCCGGTGTCTATTAAAAAACGTCGCTTGGTATTGACGTCGGTTACGAATATGCGGCGACCAGCTGTGTTATGTGGGGAACAGTCAGAGGTCGCCGTTACTGACTCCCCGCTGGGTTTTCCGGTTTCTTTCCGGTCCATTTGCAAGGCGACGTGCAATGCTGAGCCTTTTCCCCAAATTTCCGGTGGTACCAGCAGAGGTCAGAGCGGGACTCGGAGCGGGAACGAGATCGCGAACGATAGGCCTCACGGTCGTTATGCCTACCACGGCTACTCTGCAGTGCAGCTACCTGACAAGATAGCTCTTCTAAACGGCGAGTGATGGCTTGAAAGGAGGCATCCGAGGAAGATGTGCCGGCGGCGCAAATAGAAGGCTGGCCTGGTGAGACTTCGATGATGCGGTCCGCTAATGCGGCGACGCTATCTAAAGGTAGTTCTGACTGGACAGTAAGTATGGCTTGTATGTGCTGTGGTATTCTCCGCATCCATAATTGTCGCAAAATAACTTCGCTGCGAAGACTAGGACCGGCCAAAGAACGCAGGTGACGCAGGAACTGCGACGGCTTACGTTCTCCCAGTTCTTCGTCACCCAATAATTTGTTTAGCCGCTGCTCCTCCGATACGGAGAGCCTGCGGATCAATTCGGCCTTCAGGAAATCGTACATTTTGTCCTTTGGAGGGTTGGCTAGAATGTCCTCTATGTTTGCTGCCTGATCGTCGGTAAGGTTACTTACGATGTAATTATATTTGGTACGGTCAGCAGTAATGTTAGCTATTTCGAAATTTGCCTCTACTTGGGCGAACCACACCGCCGGACGGTCAGACCAAAATGGAGGAAGTTTGACAGCGACCCCATGAACCATGCCCGTCGGTGCCAAATGATAGGCTGCAGGGGTGTTCCCAGCGCTTGTCTGTGGGGGAGTGGCATCTTTGAATTCATCCATTTTGATAAAAAAGTCTTATGATAATAACAAGGTAATTAAAAAAAAAAACTACAGCCAATGATATAGTACGACACAAGTTAGAGCTACAACAAATATTGTTATAAAAACAAACAGGGTATTTGGCTACGTACTTAAAAAGAGAAATAAGGAAAATGTTCATAATATAAAAACTTTCACTTCGACTCACGCACTCACTCCGGGTTAGTGTAGGTAATGCTCATAAGGCGGCTTCGACAACCCGCACTCGCTGTGTCGGTGTGTGAGAGTTCGCGTTGTTCGCGGCCCGGCGAGTTTTAGCAAAGTTTGTTTCAGCCCCGGACGTTTCTTGGTTAAATTTCGTCGTAGGTGCAGCCGCACTAGATCAGTGAATCAGGACAGTCCAGATGTAATGGCGGTCAGTGGGTCATTTTCGGGCTGCGAAAGAGAGCCAGGGACTCGACCTGGTCGAGAACGGCCGGGCCCGGTACTAGGAGTGGGTGCTCTACCCTACCGCTGTTTGGAAGCTGCTATGTTCTATGTCGAGGGTCACCACTTTGGTGTCGTTAATCTTGCCGTTAATGACGAACTCTGATCAGCATCCTTAAATACGTTTATTCAGGAAATACAACAATGATAAAATTATCTCTTAGGATTCGTCCGTCACAAGGAATAACAAAAACAAGATCATACTAAATATGACAGAAGTAACTATAGAGCAAAACTCCAATAGACAAGACGAAGTAGGTCCTAACCGAACGCCACAACGGGATATGTCATATACTTACTCGTAACTTTGAAACTAGACAATTTAACAGAAATCCGACAACACACAATACAGAAACGGATATGAGAGGGAGGTTACACGTTCAGTATTTCGTCATTCTGGTCCATCAGTCTGGTCATGTTTATTTGATTTGAAGGGAAACTGATATACTGAAGCACCATGTTAGTCGGGTCAATCTCGAGTCAGTTTCCCTTCAAATCAAATAAACATGACCAAACTGATGGACCAGAATGACGAAATACTGACCGTCTAACCTCCCTCTTAGATTTTAGATCAAATTCAAAGGTTCGAATCCGCACGGATGACATGCCATGTATGGATGAGTTTTTCTAAGTCGTGTACGTAATACTGACTGCTCTCAAACGGTGAAGGAAAACATCGTGAGAAAATCTGTATACGCTGAAGAAGATGTCTACCAATCCGCATTGAGCACGTGTGGTGGACTAACGCCCATACACCCTGAAGGTAGGCCTGTGCCCTCCAGTGGGACATAAAAATTCTGTAATAATGATGATGAAAAGTTGAATTAAGTTGCTTACTAAAATAAAATAAAACTGCGTTTGTATTATGTTGTGCGCGCTCGCGGGAATAGGTATATGGAGGTGCTACTTGGGAATGTTCCTCTATTGAAAAGGGAAGATCTTCCACCAGGCTATGTGTGAAGCCTGGGGACCGGCCGTGGTCCAACAGTTCTTAGTTGGACCTTGTATATATATCGAATCTCTGTGATTATTTCTCTTGCGCGATTTATGTCTTACATTCGATTGTGAACCTTATTTGTAGTAGGTTACGAGTTACGTATTTACGATGAGCGTTGTCTTTGTATGGAGCATATTTCCGCGAGCGACGGTATCGCCATCTGTTGGCATCTTTGCTATAACTTGTGGGTGCTGATCTGTAGCAAGTCCCCACATGACTCCCCCCTCAGACCGGAGGTCGTTGAGTAGTTCGAAGTGTGCAGTCTTTATCCATGTAGTGTAGGTGCAGGGCTCCAGTCAAGTGAGTCTGACGAGCGATGTGCTGCGGTGTGTGCATCTGTCAGGGAGACCAGTCCTGATGTGATGCGGGCGAGTGACAGGCGTGGAGAAGGCGAGCAGAACTGCCACGTGGAGGTGAGCTCAGCACGTGGGCTGCGGGAGATCCTTCTATGCAGACGCTGACTGTCGTTGAGGAAGCTGCAGGCCCAGGAAGCGGTGTGAAGATAGCTGCGATGGACCTGGTGCGGGCATCGGGTTGATGGCGTGACTGCTGCTTGTTTGACCTGGTCGAGGGGTGAAGGGTTGGGTGAAGGTGGTTGCTGCTCTGTGCTGGTGTTGCTCTGCGGTGTTCAGGTTGCGATGTTCTTTGTCGAGGGTCACCAATATGGAGGTGCTACTTGGGAATGTTCCTCCATTGAAAAGGGAAGATCTTCCACCAGGCTATGTGTGAAGCCTGGGGACCGGCCGTGGTCCAACAGTTCTTAGTTGGACCTTGTATATATATATCGAATCTCTGTGATTATTTCTCTTGCGCGATTTATGTCTTACATTCGATTGTGAACCTTATTTGTAGTAGGTTACGAGTTACGTATTTACGATGAACGTTGTCTTTGTATGGAGCATATTTCCGCGAGCGACGGTATCGCCATCTGTTGGCATCTTTGCTATAACTTGTGGGTGCTGATCTGTAGCAAGTCCCCACAGGTATTTTATAATGCAATCCACCCAGAAAGTCGCTATGTTTAGTAATATTAACTAACTTTCAAACAGATAGTAAATTGTGTTGTTGCGTACAAAACATTGACAATACGCTTGAACTCGTACTGTAGGTACTCTAATTACGCCCACATTTACTCGAACAAATGTAAATTCCTGTGACGTTGAGCTAGCCCACAGGCAAAGGTTTATTCAGGGTACTGTAATTTTCTCGTGACAGCAGGCCTTATCTCGTCCCATTGCAATGTGCAATGACAAGCCCAGTCAGTTAGAAAGGAAACGACCCACAATTCTGCGTCAGCCTTTGAAACTTCGCACTTTCAGTAAGGACATTCTACATAAAAATTTTTGGTTAAAAAAAAGGAAGTTATGAGACTTTGTAAGCTTTTGTGTTGCAGAGTGTTGATGTATTATTATTGAAAGATATACAACGTGTTAATGAATTAACGCAAAACTAGAAAGTAGTTTGTTTAGAATCGAGAGCAGAATCGAATTATCATGGTTTGAACATAGGTATTTTATTTCAAAATATTAAATAATTTGTTGGTAGAATTTAAAATTTACTGAACCCTATGTCAAGCCCCCCCCCCCACCGCACAGGCAAACTCACCCTACTTACTACCAAAACAAGATTATTAAAATGTATCCATCAGTACGTTAGCGCTTTCATTCATTGCTGAAATGATGACAAAACATTTTTTCCTCAAAACTTGAAATGCGAATAACTTTAAATTTTAACTATCAAAATAATGAAATTATTGTTTCAATCTAATTAATTTGTTATAAATCAGTTGGGGTGTATAAGGTTTTGCGCTAATTTATTAACACGTTGTATAGCATGTTTATTTCCCAAAGATATTTTTTGGTTCGCGAGCGCAGCGAAGACCAAAAATCTTTTTTATTTTCATTACCCCGGACGGACGACCCGGTTGGTGTAATGGTTACCACGCCGGACTGCCAAACCAGGGTCCTGGGTTCGAATCCCGGTTCGGTCATGGATGTTATATGTTTATGCCGTTGTTGTATGGTACCCATAACAAAAAGCCTATGGCTTACTTGGGATCATTACAATGTATGTGCCTGTGAGCGTCATTTATTTATTTATTAAAAAGATTTGAAATACTTAACTGCAACTGCAAATGATGCTTAAAATTTAATTAATGACAAAATTCATAAATAAATGTTCTTCCTCGAGCAGGTAGTCAGCTGTATGCCAAATATAGCGTGCACTTTATATCTTGACATCATTTTGAAAACAATAATATTCCTAATATTTTGCAGCATCTTGCTCTTTGCTCTCAGAGTGTTGACACATTATGACTCTTAACTCCTTTGTGTACCGCTCGAATTAGAATAACGCTTGGACTTCGTCGAAGTCGCTCCGTTACTCTTCTTGACAACTGTCAAAGTATCGTCATACATCATACGCGTACCTACGTACACGTACCTACATAATTATTCTAATATCTCTTATGTAGAACACACAACACGCCGCACTGCTTAGCTAAAAGTGTATACGATTTCACTAAGCTTACACCACAAACAATAACAGTACCACAGATTATTTAATAGTTATTTAATAGTTACTACCGTAACAGATAGTTCACTCAACCCGATTTTTAATTTTGAACTTTGCGCTTCAGGAACGCGAACTAAAATGAGCCTTATGCTACCATTGACCCCACAGTGTGGGGTCCAGCTGTAAAACGTAACTGAGCTGTGAAGTGAGACAGGCCAACCCGATTTTTCAAATTTCGAACTTTGCTCTTCAGGAACGCAAACTAAAACGAGCCTTATGTCAATGAGCTACCATTGACCCAACAGTGGAGTCAGGCTGTCAAACGTAACTGAGCTGTGGAGTGAGACAGGCCTGACAGTACTTAGGTACTCTCAGGTCAGATTCCGCGATACTTGCACTGAGTCTCATTCAAAAATGCAAAAATCTACTAAGTATAAAGAAATTGAACGAGTACTCGTAGTTACTTCTTTCTGGTTATCAATTCATGAAACTGTTTTTATGAGAGTTCAGTGACATGAACCCTAGGCTTGAAGATTCGATTTTCAATAAATCGCGATATGAGATTTGAACGAAACGTTCACGATACATCGAAAATAGAAGGTTGTCGAGTAGACCTTGTATACCTATTATTTATTTGTATTGTACTATACAGGCTGTAACAAAACACCCTAGTAATACTTAAGGGGGTGCTGCAGACCAAACTGAACAATTTTCACTATGGAGCCATCCTCGAAATCGCGAAAAGAAATCCGCTCTTTCATACAAAACTGCAGTACTGTCTCGACTCAAATGTATGGGACGGCACATTTTTTTAATTTTTTCGCGTCGTGGGCTCCGTAGTGAAACTTGTTCAGATTGATAGTCTGAAGCTCCCCCTTGAGTATAACTAGAGTGTTTTATTACACCCTGTAGATAGGTACAATGGTTAGGAACAAAACCAAGATTAGAATACAATTATTAACATTTTCGCTTTAGATATTTGCTTTTAAACTAAAGCAATACAAGGAAAACCGAAGCGTGGAAATAAGCCAAAGAAAAACGAATTCGCTTCGACGTGTGTTTCTTTAATAAACTTAGGAAAGAATCGATTCCAATTTAAAAGTTCAAGTCAAGTAAGTAAGTACAGTTCAGGTGTTACAAACAGCTATGTACAGGATGAATGATGGGACTTTGTTAACACTATGTGAATGTACAGTTTGAACAGTCAAAATGTTTATTATGGCGTTTACGTTTCCTAGGTATTCAACATTATGAACTCATTATATCCATTAGGTGCCTATCTAAGCATTTTAATTTCCCCAATGTATAAAACTGACAAATAAAAATCATTCATTTGCCAACAAACAGGGTAGGTACAGTAAATGGATGTTGTTAAATATGGTATAATTTTTGAGGACTTCTATTTAGTCATCATTATGCCAATATTCAAGAATTCCTACAATTAATTCATCAAAGGTTATCACAGTCATTTCCTATGTATCCAGATTACTAAAAACATTTAAATAGAAATAAGAACAATGTCAAAGAAAAATACAATACAAAAAACAAAGAGTTGTATATTATTTGTAATGTTTGCGTTTAGTTTTTGTATTATTTTTGTCTATTTAAGATGTTAACTTGAACTGAAATTTTTTTTATAATGAAAGTTGTTCAGTTTGATGGTCTGAATTCACCGTCTCAGTTTTCCAAGCTGTCCATTAAACCCTGTGCACATAATATCAGGGGTAAAATAATAATTATATTGATACTTACATCCTGTATAGTGTCCAGTTTGAATAGAGTCAATACATCGAATCTCTCCGAGAAGAGTTTACGACAGTTTATCGAGTTTGACTATTCGGTGAAATATTGTATTTTTAGGTGTAGTGAGGAGAGCCTCACCATAAAATTTATATTATCTGTTTTTCGGAATTCAACTGAACATAAAATTTGTCAAAATTCTATTGGTAATTAATTTAACTACTGATTTTCTTTACTTCGTTCAAATAAAAAAGAAAACAATGATATTTCAATTCCTAGTTAGCTTTCTGGCCAATTCTGGTTTTACCTGTTATTTATTTTACAGATAGATAAATAAAAGGACTATTCGACAAAACTTGGAAATTACTACCGCTGTCCTAAAAAATATTTATCTGTTTCAATTTTTTTTTTCAGCAGCGTGCTGCCCCACAACGATTTCCGAAACTGTATAAATTTTTTTCGGTACTACTAGTGAAACGTGGATGTTCTGAAGTTTCAGAATATCTCTGACTACCCCCTCGGGGAATATAGTCGTGAGCATATGCTTATGCTTATAATTTATTTTTGTAATTCGAGACTGTAGTAAGTAACTAAAAAGTACTAAATAACAATGGATATTTTCCCTAAATCAGTAGGATTTATATTTTTTCCGTACTTGACTGACACATTATCATTTGTCTCGATTACTTATAACAGCGAATAGGTCTATAAAATATGTGGGGTTCCAGTCGACATCCAAATTCTAATGCTTGCGTGGAGAAATTGAGAACGAAATTATATGAAATGGTTATTTTATTATGTTTTATAAGGTTATTGATATAACCATTCACTAGTAATAAAGTAAGATAGTATCTTGATTTTGTAATTATGTAGAATTGGTTTCACGGAAAGGGCTGGAACGATTTGATTTAAATTTTATATTTAAGGTAATGTTTTACTTTCCAAGTTAATCTTTAGAGTCTTTAGAGTATTTTTAGTTTTGGTTTCATTCCTGACAAAATCAGTTTTCGCACAATAAAATACTTTCTTCCAATTTTGTATCCAAAATGCAAAGTCCGATAACATGGACATTTCTGTTCACTGCTATTTCAACATTGAAGGCGTTGGGAAAACAATATTTTTTGTATGAAAACAAATTTTCTCTGAGATGAAACCTATCTATAGGTAGATTACCTTCCGAGCAAAACTCGATTCAACTAGGATAATTTATAGGATAATCATTAGGAAAACTATGTAGGTTTAATCTTGACTATACAGGGTTTAACAAAACACTCTAGTTATACTTGGGGGTGCTATCCAGATCCATAGACCATCAAACTGAACAACTTTCAGTATGGAGCCAACTTCGAGAAAAAATGAAAAAATCAGCTGTCCCATACAATACAAAACAGCAGTAGGTACTGACTCGACTAAAATGTATGGGACAGCAGATTTTTTTTTTTTTTCTCGAAGTTGGCTCCATTCTAAAAGTTGTTTAGCTTCATGGTCAGAAGCACTCCCTTAAGTATTACTATGGTATTTTGTCTAAATAAATAGCGCATTTTGAAGTCAGGAAAGGTAGCATCTTCTCACTTTTGCACCGATATCGATAGTTCGATACATGAATGTCTGATTTTTATTCGATACACGACACGATTTCGCTGTTTTCCGGAATAATATGAAATCAAATTTATTTGCCACTTGAATATGCTGCTGTAGCTCGAATATGTATGAGTTTCCCAGCCGTTTGTTACCCTATATCATATTATCATGCTCTTGAAATGATCCCTTTTAGATCTAAAGGACTTTTTATTTATAGTATAAGTTTTGTTTCTCTTTTTTTTTCGTTGAAATGAATAAATATGCCACTTATCTAACAAATTAATGTTTTGACATTGTCACACAGATTATCTAGATCTGGCCAAAACTTGTATAAAATTATTAGACAAATAATTATACAATACGTTATACAGGATGTAAACTTTAATGCGAAACAATTATTTATACGAGGTGCTTCAGACCATCAAACTGAACACTTTCCTAAGGGACCAATATATTATTGAAATAGCCAAAAAAAACATCTGTTCTATTTACAGTGGAATAAAGGTTTTTTTTCGCGGCTTCAATATTGGCCTCATAGTAAAATTTATTCATTTTGATGTTCTTAAGCACCCCCTAAAGTAAAGTAAGTAAAGTATGTGTTGCGAGTAATATGGCAACATAAAAATATAAAGTCGCTGCCCTATTATTGCTCTGTACCAACTCCACTCACCTTAGTTTCGAGCTATCGGAATCCAAAGTTTTGAAAAATCATACATCCTATATGTAATACTAATCTGAAGTTTAATGTGCTACATTGGCTAGACAGGTTTTTGAAGAGTTATTCCATGTAAATTACACTTGTTTTTGAACATATTTTATAATAGTAATGAAATATAATTAAAATTAATATTGTACTATGTAGTCCAAAATTAGCAAACTTATGACATTATTGTTTTGTACTTATACGTTTTTACTATTGTTCTGTTCTATATCCTTACTTAGAACAAATCAATATTAAAAATATAAATTAAAGGACTGATTGAAAAAAAATCAATTAAACACGTTATAAATGAAATGAGACATGTTTTTATTTAAAAAAAAGAGAAAATAATTTTGTCGTTATTACCTAAGTATAATTCTGTCAAAGAATTACAAAAAAAATTTACAAAACATGATAGTTATAAAAAGTAACAGGGTACAAGATCAAAAGGCGACCATTAAAATTTTAAAAATAAACAAAAATAAAATTAAACACATAATCAAAATATAAAATATTCTGTCAAAAAATTAGCATACATAATTATAAAAAGTAACAGGGTCCATGACCCAAAAGTTGACCATTAAAATTAACAAAATATTTCTGAATAAGATTGTTATTTTAAATCACGACGAAACCACAGTATAAGAAAGAGTATCTATTGCTAGATAACGAAACCGGATCAGCTATGCTGACTTAAAATATGTCTATCGAAATTATAAAATAATAGCTGTTATTGGCTCAATTCAAGTGAGCGTCAGGTTGTCAGGACCAAGTCGGCGGCGATTCTATTTTTAAGCTATGCACGATTTAGTACCTGTTTAGTACTATTTGGTACTTATCATAAAATATTTAGTTCCTCACTACATACATTGTTTGTTTACATGTTGTAAAATTTCAATAGGATTTTTTTTATGTTTTTTATGTTATGTTTACTACAAATACAAACGGAGAAAATTTTAAAAACAGTCTGTCATCCAGTCATCCTGACGGTCAGGTTGTCTTGACCTTTTTTTTTACCTTGTTATAGTCTTCCTACGTTTTTTTACATGATGATGATGATTTAGTACCTAATTAGTACAGGTACATATATATTTTTTCCAGATTCATTAAAAGCACAAAAAAAAATTGCATCTTAAAATCAAGGTCATGAGAGATATTTATCTTTAAACAATACTAAGTTTTAGTACGTATTAGGTCCTAAATCGTACTTACCTTCAAATATTTAGTATCTCGCTGTAATCCGAGGAAAAGAATAAAAACAGTGGTCTAGTCATTGTGGCGATCAGGTTGTCTGGACCATTTCATTTGACCAAGTTTTAGTCTTCCTAGTCTGCCTACCCTTTTTATCTTTCCATTGCGATTTAGTACCTAATTTGTACAGGTACAATTTTATTTTTTCCAGATTCATTAGAAGCACCAAAAAAAGGGTAGAATCTGAAAATCAAGGTCATGAGAGATATTTAACTTTAAACAATACTAAGTTTTAATACGTATCCCTAATACGTACTAAATAGTACTTACCTTCAGATATTTAGTACCTCGCTGTAATCAGAGAAAAAGAATAAGTAAATACAGTTTTATTTTTGTAACAACTTGTAAAAGGTTATTTAAAAATAGTTGGCGAAACTGAACTAGGGCACCTTGTTAATGATAAGTGATAACAGATTGCATTATAAATGTTTATAATTGGTATTGATGATTAACAGAATTATTATTCTTAAATAAAATATTACTAACTCACACACGCACACACTGTATCATAGGTACGTAAGGAAGGTTGAAATGCGCAGGGCGCGAGCGGACCAAGCAGAGGTCAAAAACCCTAGGCCTTTGAGGCACGTCGCCGCCACCGGCGCCACCCTTGTCGTTTCGTGCGTATGTGTTTGTAATGATTGTTATTACAAGTAATAAATATTATCACGATATCGTACTTAGTAATAGATACCAAATGCGATTGTTAAGTTTCGCCAACTAATTAGATTTAAAAGAAAGGCTAGATCACTGCTTTTATTATTTTTCTCGGATTCCTGTGTGGTACTTAACTTTTGAAGGTAAAAGAACGATTTAGTATCTAATACGTATTAAAGCGTAGTATTGATTAAAGTTCAAATATCTCGCATGGACTAGATTTTCAGATGCTACCATTTTTTTGGTGCAACTTATGAATCTGGAAAAAATAAAATTGTACCTGTTGTACCTTTGTCCTTGAGTTGACTACAACTTGGTCAAAAAAATTGTCCAGACAACCTGACTATCACGATGACTGACCACTCTCGGATTACAGCGAGATACTATCTGAAGGTATATACGATTTAGTACATAATACGTATTAATACTTAGTATTACTTAAAGTTAAATATCTCTCATGACTTTGATCTTCAGGAGCTACCCTTTTTTTGGAGCTTCTAATGAATCTGGAAAAAAATATATGTATGTATATACCTGTACAGTGTACAAATTAGGTACTAAATCGTAATGGAAAAATAAAAAAGGTAGGAAGACTAGAACTTGGTCAAACGAAATGGTCCAGACAATCGATCGTCAGGATGACTGGACCACTGATTTTATTCTTTTTCTCGGATAACAGCGAGGTAGTAAATTATGGAAGGTAAGCACGATTTAGTACCTAATACGTACTATAACTTAGTATTGTTTAAAGTTAGATATCTCTCATAACCTTGATTTTCAGATGCTAGGTACTTGTTTTGGTACTTCTAAGAAATCTGGAAAAAATATATTACATTTGTAGGTACTTACCTTTCTGTCTGTACTAATTAGGTACTAAATAATCACATATAAATAAAATAAAAGTAGGAGGACTACAACTAGGTAGGTAAAAAAATTTTTTCAGACAACCTGACCGTCAGGAAGACTGGACCACTGTTTTTCTATTTTTCTCCGTTTGTAGCGAGGTATTAAATATTTGATGATAAGTACCAAATAGAACTAAATGTGTACTAAATCGTGCATAGCTTAAAAATCGAATCGCCGGCTTGGTCCAGCCAGACAACCTCACGCCATCACCCTCACCCCTACGCCACCACGCATGTTACTTCGTCCATTCTACTAAAGAGTACGAGGAGTAGTTTAATACGTAAAAAATTATAATATAATTACAATAATTATAATCTACGCATCAATCAGTCAGTCAGTCATCTTTAATTGGCATGTAGGTACCTTCCTCATAAAATTTACATGAGATATAGAACAAAGCAAGGTGCAAAGTTTCTTAATATAGCTTTGTACCATCAGATTCAAAATAAACTGCTTATGGATATGGTACATTTCAATAATTTTTATTTCGTTCATATCATCACTGATAAATTGTACTTTAAAATGTGTTTCGGATATAGAACAAAACAATACTTATCACATCTCGTCAATACCTGGACATAGTACAATCTTATATTGCATATCTCAGTGATTATACAAATATTAGACGATCCGATCGGTGGAGATAGTACAGAAAAATTGCTACATTAACATGGTACAAAAAATACAAAATACCTAAAAAGTGGAGTTAGTACAAAGCAATAATAGGGCAGCGAAGTGTTAATTTTAAGATTAGATGTTGCAACACTTTTTTGTCTCTGCCTTCTTCTTCCGGCGATCCCGGACCAATTACACCTGTATTGAAGATTTCCTGGATTTTATTTATTATCAGCGCATCGCGGACTCCAGCCCCTATCAAACCACCATACAGTCCACCCAACATTTGGTCCTACGAACCTCCAATAGGAATGGTTTCGTGGCGCGCAGCGAAGACAGAAATCTGAAGCAGAAAAAATTGGCCGCAAAATACAGATTCGCCATTTTGGACATCGGTTTGCAGTAAGTGCGTCGCTGCAATTTTCGACGCATGAAACGCACCGGAAACATCGTTGCCGTTCAGTGCTGCCAACAAAATTCCATCGTACGAACGAAAGAGAAGATCATCGCTGGCAACGCGCAAGTTAAAGCGAGAAGACGCAACGGCAATCGAGAAACAGGAAGAAGCGTTCAACCCATGAAGTCATAGTGGGTAAGCAAGACGCAAGAGTAAACGTCACTCGCCTCCGACGGCAACGGGTGCGAGCAAGATAGCGTCTAGTTCATCGTCGCCTAGAGTGAGCAAGAGAGAAAGTGACGCCGACATCGATTTGAATTTCGATCGCTGCGCTGCGGGCGGAAGTCACAAGGTGGCAACATCGTCGTTTCTCACAGCTTCACGCAGGCTTCACGTCACGTCACGACGAAATTCGAGTTTTTTATTATTGAAAAATTAGGCATTAAAGGCCATAGTTGGTCTAATTATAAGTTCAGTGCCGACATTTATCGTAATAGTAGTCAGTTTTTGTTGTGTAAAGAAATCGTGGTTGGCGAATTTTGTTTGGTTACAAGTTTATAATGGCCGCTTCAGAGGATAGAATGGAGAAGCTAAAGGAAAAAAACGTGGCCAGAGGCCACATCAAAGGCACATTGACGCGGTTAATACGGTTTGTTGGCGATGGCTTGCAGCCGCATTCTATTGAACACCTCACCAACAAACGTGAGAGATTAGTTACCTCATTTACCGAGTATGAAAAGCTGTGCCATCAAATTCTTTACCTAAATCCAAACGATGCGGAGGATTTCGAAACGGTGGAAACCAATTATTTTTCAATTCTGTCAGTCCTCGACCAGGAGTTAAAGAGTCGAGCCGCGATTGGTACGCCACCAAAACCGAATCCGCCAGCCACGATAACTAAGAAGCTACCACCTATTGCAATCAAAGCCTTCGATGGTAAGTTTACCGAATATATTCCATTCATAAATTTATTCAATTCCATTATTGATAAGGATGTGCATTTAGATGGAACTCAAAAACTGTATTATTTGCGTTCATACCTTAAAGATGAGCCTTTAGATTTAATAAAAAACCTTCCTTTAACCTCAGAAAGTTATGATGAAGCCTTGCAGTTACTAAAGGCCCGATACTACAATAAATATAGGATAACGGCTGAGCACGTAGGTAACTTAATAGATATCAAGCCTCTAGGCAAGTCAACTGCGGAAAGCTTAAGAGCATTTGTATCAACAACAAAACAGCAGTTAGCGGCTATTAAGAACCTTGAGCCTCATGTCCAATATTGGGACACTATCTTATTGTGTATTTTGTCCCGTAAATTAGATACGTTCACTGCTCGAGCCTATCAGCTTGAGCGTGATCACGACACAGCGCCAAAGCTTGAGGAGTTTCTAAACTTCTTGGAGAAGCGGGCGCTCGCCATGGAAAGCTCTGAGCAAGGGCACGGCCACCAGCAGGGGCATTCAAGCATCAGTAAGGTAGCGCACGTCGTGGCAGAGGCAACATGCAGTTACTGTAAGTATAATCATAAGTTATTCAGTTGTAAAAAGTTTCAAATGCTGCCAGCGATTGACAGAGTCAAGTTTATTAAAGATAATAAGAGGTGTGAAGTATGTTTGGGTATGCATTCAGGAAAGTGTAGGTACAATTTCAGGTGCTCAGAGTGCAAAGAGAAGCACAACACGCTGTTGCACTGTCTTAAGGCTATCACTGCACCTCCGACTCCACCTCCGGCTCCGACTCCGCCGTCGAATCCACCTCCGACTGCACCTCCTGTCACACTGGCAGGATCTTCGGACAACAATGTGCTTCTGCCTACAGCTAGAGTCAAAGTTGTTGGCAGGGATGGTACCGAGTACAATATCAAAGCGCTGTTGGACAGTGGCTCACAGGTTTCTTTCGTTACCACAAAAGTGGCGGAGCTTTTAGGTCTTAAGTCCAAGCAGAGTGATATAAATATCATTGGTATAGCCAATGCGAAGAGAAATGTAAAGGCTTGTGTTTTAATAAAAATACATTCTCTACGATCGACGTTTCAGACCACAATCAATTGTCATATTGTGGACGAAATTACTTGCAGTTTACCGCAACATAAAATCGATATTTCAGGAATAGAAATACCAAAGAACATTGTGTTGGCTGACGAGCAATTCAATGAGCCAGGTGAAATAAATATGCTTATCGGTTCTGATGTGTTTTTCCAGTCGTTACTGCCGACCGCCCAGCCGACGCAGCTGGACCTGCCAGCCCGACCAACGAGTTCCACGGAATCGCTAGCCGACCAACCCAACGCCTGCTCTGTGTCGCAGCATAAGCTGCATATAGTCAATACGGTATTTGGCCACATCATTGGAGGTAACCTGCCTTCTTATTTAACTCAGCCCAGCTGCAACAAAGTAGTCTTAAAATGTGAGTTAGCGATCAATGAAACATTGGCCCAATTTTGGACAAATGAAAGGGTTCCTGAAATATTTAATGAGAAAACTTCAGAACAGGAACTTTGCGAGCAGATTTTTCAAAGTACTGTCAAATTAAATGAAAATAGATTTGAAGTTAGCTTACCTTTGAAGTTACCTTTATCAGAGGTCAATGATTCTCTTGGAGAATCCTTTCATTTTGCTCTAAAACGATTTCTAAACTTAGAAAAGAAGTTGCATTTAAATCAAGATTTATTCATGCAATATCAGAGCTTTATCCATGAATATTTGTCACTCAATCATGGTCATTATTTTGACATTGAGTCATACGATTTAAATAAGCAAGCGGTTTATTTTCTTCCCCATCATGGGGTGCTTAATGAAAACAGTAAAACGACAAGGCTTCGCACCGTTTTCGATGGCTCAATGCGAACAAACAAAAAGATTTCCTTGAATGATTTAATGTTAAATGGGCCAGTGATTCAAAGAGACTTGTTTGACATTATTTTGCAGTTTCGTTTGGGGAAATACACCTTCACCGCTGACGTTAGGCGTATGTTTAGGAATATTAGGGTTGACCCAGCGTTCACTTCATTGCAGAATATACTTTGGAGGGACAACCCTAGCGAACCGGTCAAATGTATAAGACTAGACACGGTTACATATGGATTAAAATCATCTAGTTTTTTGGCAACACGTTGTTTATATGAGCTGGCAATTAGGTTCGACAAATTGTATCCGCTGGCCTCATCTGTTGTCAGAGACAACGTGTACGTTGATGACGTCATTTATTCTAATAATGACTTAGAGACCGCTCTCAAGGCAAAGGACCAGTTGTGCGATTTATTTAAGCTAGGTAGCTTTTACTTGCACAAATGGGCTTCAAATGATGAACGAATTTTGGTGGATGTCCCATTAGATAAGCAACATTTCGGTAGTCTAGATTTGCAGAGCGATAACTTTAACATGAAAGCTCTAGGGTTACAAATAAATATAAAGGATGATCATTTTATTATCTCAGCCCCGAGGCCATTTGGTTCAGAAAAAGTCACAAAAAGAAGTATTCTTAGTTATATAGGTAGGATTTATGACCCGATGGGTTTCATCGGGCCCATTGTTGTCACAGCAAAAGCTATCATGCAGAAGTTGTGGATATCAAAAACTGATTGGAATGACAGTCCACCCCCTAATGTTAAGGAGGAGTGGCTCCAGTTTACAACTAATTTAAATAAAATGGAACCTATCTTGTTGCCAAGAAATATAAATATCACTGACACACAGACTGCAGAGTTAATAGGTTTCGCAGATGCCTCGAGTAACACAGCCTACGGATGTTGCCTCTACCTGCGACTCGTCGATGCTTCAGGTACAAAAGCAGGTACATATTTACTCTGTTCCAAAAGCCGCATAAACCCCGTGCAAATGAAAGGTATGACGGTACCCAGGCTTGAGCTAAATGCCGCGCTCTTACTTTCGAAGCTGGCCGTAAAAACATACGATGTATTAAAGCTTAAGGTTGACATAAAGCATGTGTACCTATTCAGTGATTCGCAGATTGTCCTTGCATGGCTAAATACCGAAATAACAAAACTGCAGGCTTATGTAGGGAACAGGGTAAATGTAATTCGTCGAAATACTGCTGGATGGGCCTGGCGGTACGTCAACACGAGCGACAACCCTGCCGATCTAATAAGCAGAGGGGTCCTGCCGAGTGAACTGAGAAACAAAGAGCTATGGTGGAACGGCCCGCATTTTCTGCAGAATAGTAAGTATGATTTTAATAGCTGCGAGGCGAGTTTGCTGACAGAGGTGCCAGAGGTGAAACCCTGCTTAGAGCTTTCCAGTAGCATGGTGTGTCAGGATCCGCTCGAGTATGTCTACAAGCGCTTGTATGACTGCTTTGATATTAACAAAATTATCAGGCTTTTTGCATACATACTTAGATTTTTAAATAACATAAATAATAAGAAAGAAAAATTTAATACTTTTTATTTAAGTAGCTCAGAACGAAATCGGGCCCTAATGTTATTGATTAAATATGAACAAAGTAAATATTATCAGTCTGAATTTGAATCTTTAGGTAGGGGTAAAAGTTTAAAGGGAAATTTACTAAACCTTAATCCCTTTGTTGACGAGCTCGGGCTTTTGCGTGTAGGTGGAAGGCTTCATCATGCCGACATTGCTTATTCTCATAAGCACCCGGTCATTTTGCCTAAAGGTTCCATTATCACTACTTTGCTTATAAGACGTGAGCACGAAAGGTTGCTGCACGCAGGACCGAGACTTTTGCTTGCAAATTTAAATCAGAGGTTTTGGATAGTTAATGGCTTGTTAGAAGTTAAGAAAGTCACTCACAAATGTGTAACTTGTTTCAGACAGAAAGCAACTGTAGCGAAACAACTGATGGGTTCCTTGCCAGCTAGTCGTGTCATGGTATCTAACCGGGCTTATGAGAGAATCGGCATAGATTTTGCCGGACCAGTGCAGGTTAAACTCTCTCGCGTTAGACGTTCGGTAATTGGTAAAGGTTACATTTTAGTTTGCGTTTGTTTCGCGACGAAGGCAGTTCACCTAGAACTTGCTTCCGATCTAAGCACAGAGACCTTTCTGGCGTGTCTTAGAAGGCTAATCTCGAGGCGAGGGCTGCCCACAGAAATTCACTGCGATAATGCTAGTACATTTAAATGTGCAAGGAGCCAGTTAGTTGAGCTCTATTCACTGCAATCTTCACAGAGTCACCAGGCGCAAGTCTATGAGTTTTCTTCCCAGAGAGGAATAGATTTTCATTTTGTGCCCTGTTACTCGCCTACTTTCGGTGGACTCTGGGAGGCTGCAGTGAAGAGCACGAAGTATCATTTAAAAAGAATATTACAAAATAATACCCTAACATATGAACAGTTAGTAACTGTACTTACCGAAATAGAAGCTGTTCTTAACAGTCGGCCACTGTTACCGTTATCTTCAGACCCTAATGATTTTTGTTACCTTACGCCTGGCCATTTTATCATAGGTAGTACACTGACAATGTATCCAGAGAAAGATGTAAGTAACATTCCACAGAATAGACTGAAGTTCTGGCAACTTTGTACTAATTTGAAACAATTGTTTTGGAAACAGTGGCACAAATATTACTTGAATATATTGCAAAATAGACCTAAATGGTTGAAAGGTTCATGTAATGTAAAGTTAGATAGTTTAGTTATTCTAAAGGAAAATAATATTCCGCCCATGTGCTGGCCCATGGCAAGAATTGTAAAGGTAATTATGGGTCATGATGGAAAAGTCAGGGCTGTGGAAGTCAAGACTTCTAATAATAAGGTTCATGTTCGAGGTATACATAAAATATGTGTGCTGCCAATAGATGATAATAATTAGTTTTGTGTAAGAATGTAGCTCCTAAGGGTGCCAATTCATGTACTTTGAAAACAGAAGGGTTTCATTATAGTTTTTAAGTTTGCAATTAAGCATTTTTTTATGTCCTTGTTCCTTGACTAGCAAGGCTGTTATTTTAATTGTAAGTAGATAGCGCTTATGGGTGCAATTTATAAGATGTTTGCTTTTGCATAAGAGATAAGTGTTGAACTTTTGTCATAGCTGTTTGGTTTTGCTTTGTGAATATGCATATATAAGCTCGTATACTTGTCTCTTGTGTGGCCGCAGCATGTTGCGAGTAATATGGCAACATAAAAATATAAAGTGTTAATTTTAAGATTAGATGTTGCAACACTTTTTTGTCTCTGCCTTCTTCTTCCGGCGATCCCGGACCAATTACACCTGTATTGAAGATTTCCTGGATTTTATTTATTATCAGCGCATCGCGGACTCCAGCCCCTATCAAACCACCATACAGTCCACCCAACATTTGACGACGTATGTGACGTATTTAATTTAACACCCTGTACAAAACATCCATGACGCGGGTACATATTCATATTCCTCATGCAAATATTTGCCCCTCGCTGGATTTGAGCCCGCAACCCTCGGATCAGCAGGCAGCTCTAACAACGGAGCTAACAGCCTATGTAGGTACGTGATAATGAGCGTGAGCAAATTTTGTAAAAATTCTTTTCATTTCAAAATTGTTATCTAGAATTTGCTTTAAAATGTCCATGATTGACAAACATTTATGCAAAAATATAGACGGTTGAATATTGCTCTTGAATATTCGCGCTGACAATCTGGACGATTTTTATTTTGGTACTAACTGAACGAGATACACTTTTCGTTGTTCATGCATACGGTTCGTACTCGATTAGACGCGATCTGCAGGTACTCTATATTCTTACCTCGGTCTAGACGCTTGTGTATAGTAGCGGTCCAGCTCTTGCAGCATTCGAAGTGCCTCGGCCATGTCGTGAGGGCCTTCAGCCCTCGCCTCGGCCAGGCAGACGAGAGCGATAACTACAGCGATGGAGAACGCAATCTTCTTGCTCAGCATTTTGGTTTCTGAGGATGGAAAACTATGGTTAGTGGGAATTTGGAAAGTTCAAGAAAGATCAGTTTATTTCAATATGAGCGTAACAATTACTATAGGATAGGGTTAAGGATCACTCTAGCTTTATGTGGATAGTCCTTTCACCGCGCTCCATACAAACGAAGTTTGATTATATTTTCAAATAACTAATTAAAGTTAATGAAATGTTTATGCATGATCTAGAAACTAATCTCTGTGCCTGTGGTTCATCACATTTTTGGCTATACTTTCAAAGTTACATTCAGTGGCTCAAATATTTCCATAAAAATCTTAAATTAATCGTAGAATTAAAATATGTTTAAAAAAATGTCATTCGCTGTAATGGGATAGTATTAGAAATTTATAATAAAACTTAATTTGTATGGAACTCGCTGCAAGGACTATGCCCACATCAACCCAATGCTGGGCAATCTGGGCATGGGCCTAGCTCCCTTTTATTGCGCCTTTCTTCATAATCAATCAATCATTAATCTGACTCAATGCGAATCCGTCACCTTCACAATGTCATCCGAACAACGTTCTGGTGGTCTGCCTACGGGAATATAGGCATGAATATATTATCCGACGCCAGAAATAGGTCGAAGTTGAGAGAAAAAACGTGAATAAAAAACTGACCCCACTATCCTATGGGATTAACTGGCCAGTAGGTAATTGAGAGAGAAATTTTTTTATCTTTACTAGCCCATACACAATCATTTTTTGATAACTAAAAATAAAAATAAATCGGGGACTGATCTAATAAAACTGCCAAAATAAAATTTAGGACGAGAATATATTAATTAGTTGGATATATTAGTTTTTGTACTTTAGTACTTTCTTTCTTTTCATGTCAATCAATAGTTCTTCAGTGGTGTTTTTATATTGTTACGAGCTACGGGTTCCGGGATTGGAGTGAAACGCTAAGTCCAATTTTACAGAGTTTATTTGGGATACACTTACAAACGGTCCACCTCGCGGAGGTTCCCCTAAACGGTTCACTTCACCGGGTCCTCCTCGCAGGGATTTCCCGTGCACCACTTACTGTCACTGTTCACAGTCCACTACGTCACTACTGTGACGACACGACACGCGTCACGGCTATGACGTCACGACGTACGACACTATGACGTCAAGACGTTCGACACTATGACGTTACGCACTACACTGACACTATGACGTCACGTACTACACCGACACTATGACGTCACGCACTACACTGACACTAGTCTACTCACTGTTCCACTCTTAGCACTTTTCTCTTCACTAGTACTTTTACACTTTTACTTTTCTTCCTTTTGTTTCGCACTGTTCACTGTTAAATCAAATACTGCCGCCAGTCGAAATTCGCCGCCTTTTTATATCCCGCAGAACATTCCGGAATACCCTTTTTTCGATCTTCTTTTCTTTACTCGATTGTTTTCCTCCAGATAGTTCTAACCCCGCGTTCCTTTTTCGAAACCGACCGAAGACACGCCCACTTTTCTGGTTCTTTTCAAATATTCGTAATTTCGCCTCCTTTCTCGAAGTTCCTAGACACGTTCACCTTTTGTCCCTTTCTAAATATTCCTTCTCTCTCTTCCTTCTAGAACATTTCTAAAAACACAAAAATCTAGAAATATTTTTGGCGCGGATCGGATTCGAACCGTCACCCCCTAGCATGGGAGGCGGAACCTTAGACCGTAGGACCACGGCGATTGTTAATGAGCCGGCCGAATTTTCGAATGCCTTCTTTACGTTTGACGTTTGACAGCGGCCGTAACAATATTTTACTGTCCCGGTATTTAAATCCTCTCTCGTACAGATGTTTGGGCACAACGGATAGGTATTCTAGCAGATGACCCATCGACAGGATAGGTTCGCCGCAATCACATCGTGGGCCACTTTAGTACTTTTATTTGTATAATAACTATAATAAGCTTGATAATGCTGATTATTTTTATACTAGCAATAAGCTTGATAATATATATGGTTAAATGGGTTAGGTTAGGGGTAAATCTTCAGATTGTTAGAATGCCCAAAATCGGGCCAAACAGTTTCATCTTGTTTATAAGAAAAGGCATACAATTCCAAAGCACTGTTATAAATCTCCTGGACATTTATAACAGCGCTATAAAATTGCATGCCTTTTCTTCACTGAATGTTTGAAAACAGTTGCAAATATGGTTAAAGCCGCAAACGGACTCGCACTGACAAGAAGAGGCTAGCACATTTGTATGCTGAGTGAGTGCGAGTGAGAGAGGAATACACCACTGCTTACTGTCGTCCACCTGTACCACCGAGAGGGGGTGAGGTCAAAATCTGTGGGGGAAAGGGAGTGTCCGTACTGTTCACATGGTGATAGATTAACCTAACCATTATTGAACTCTATGTCCATGAAAATAGAGTACTATGGGTAGGTTGATCTGTCGCTCTGTGTACGTAGGTATTATCATATGAATAGACAATAGTAGTACACTATAGAAACGAAACTCCCGCGTTAAATGTCAAGATACGCCTACCAATCTCGAGTTGGTTAAAAAAAAGTTTCGCTTCTATAGTATACTATTATTACTTTACTTTAATAGTACTCTTTCTTATACTGTGACCACAATGGTCCAATTACATATTCAAATCAAACAAATTAACAAATGCATCAACCCAATAAACCACATGGAAAACATCCTAAAGGAAACCAGGAAAATATCTCATCATATCCATTCAAGATGACAGAGACACAGAAATTCTGACACGTCATACGATGCGACAACATCCAATTTATTATCAGCTCGTATCGCTTCCCATGCATATGTTTATTTCATATAACCCTAAAATTATATACGAGATGCGAACCTGGATTTGCACGTGTAAAACTTGCTTTGAATGAGTAGGTACTGATGATGGCTTGTTTAAAATTAACTAAGAAGAACTAATGATTAATTCATTATTTTATTTCTTGAATAATTCATCATCATCATCATCAGCCTATCATCGTCCACTGCTGAACATAGGCCTCTCCCAAGGCGCGCCACAAAACTCTATCCTCGGCCTTCCTCATCCAGTCGCTCTCCGCTACTTTCTTTAGGTCGTCTCTCCAGCGGGCAGCAGGGCGTCCGACACTACGCCTACCAGTTCGCGGTCTCCACTCTAGAACTCTGACACCCCACCGGTTGGATTTCTTGAATAATTAGTATAAAATATTATGTGGAATAACGCCCATATAACATGGATTTGATTGTTAAAATTCACATACGCATATATCAGAATTTCTTCTTTAGTGTCTGTATGTTTTCTCACGATATTTTCCGTCACTGTTTCAGAGAAGTATTTTGTAAGTTAAAATATCTCGTGTATTGATAATCCTCATTAATGTTGTATTTTCATATAAACCAATCAGTTCTGTAAATAAAATAGCAACGTTCGTAATATTGTTAATTATCGGCCGCCACAAGTTTATTTTTGCCAGGTATTCCCTGACCCGGACGATCTGTATTTAATTAATTAATCAAATTGCGAACGGCTAGTATTTTCGTTTTCGGGAAAGGTTAATGTTTCATTCCGTTATATTTCCTAACATTTTAATATGGCGCTACTTGAGAACATTATACCTACGTAACTTTAAAACTCATAAGCCAATATTGTATATTCCAGTTGTTTTCTCTTCCAGCTCCATGTATTATGGGGAATCAGGCGTGATAGTCAGCCTACTGATACATTAATTAATTAGGGTTCTAAAGATGCAACGACTATAACAGTAGAACTACGATGTGGGCATCAAAGATGTTGAGGATGACTGAGAAGATGACCTTTTACGACACTCTAGCTTGGTGTTTTTCTAAGCCGTATCATCATTATCATCAGCCTATAAACTTCCAACTGCAGTACACAGGCCTACCCTCAATGTGGGTGTATAGGCGTTAATCCACCACACCTGCCCAATGTGGTATAGAAGACTTCACATACGCATCAGAATTTCTTCTTCGGGTTTACTCACGATGTTTTTTATCGATCCATTGTGAGTGGAACAGCCGAGAGAGGACGTCCGAGGAGTACTTACCACGACCAAATAAATGGTCTTCTCCGGAAAGGACAAGTAGCACCCTCAATCGACGGAAGTGCATGAAGAGATATTGTATGAAAGTGGATGAGGCGAGAATCGTAGTGCGAGCCTTAGTCTCTGCGTACCCTTGTGGGATAATGGCGCGAGTATAATGTATGTTGCCCTTCACCGTTTTTTAGAACAGATGGTATTACATGTTAGAGAACTCATTGGTACATGGCATATGATCCGTGCGGATTCGAACTCGGGCCCTCATAGCCGAGTGTCCACACCGCAACGCGATACCGATGCTCAAATAGCCAGCTGATACACGACAACTAAATCAATGCCCTCAATGCGCGAATTCAATATCTCGCACAAAATGCCCTAAAATAATTAAAGTTCATTAGACCCGTAAATAGGTATGAATGAATGAATGAATTAAATATAAATTAAAATAAAGTCCCTATTTAAAGTACATTCCATTCATTTGCGATAATATGTAAATATCCTATATGACTATTTTAAACAGCGATACAGAGACCGACAGAGTTCATTGAATAATTCGTAGGTGTGTATTAATATCGCTTTGTATTTACAGATTAAATTTTCATAAACCAAACCTACAGCTAGTAAACATCATGAATTAGTGACAATGCCATTATGTAACGAAAACACATTTCTACCTTAAATGTTCAGGGAATAATATGAGGAATTGAATGAGTTTTATTACTCTTTAGGGAAATTTTATTTTGAATGTAAGAATATATTTTCTATTTAATAATATGACTATCGCTAATATTATAAATGTGAAAGTAAGTTTGTTTGTTACGCTTTCACGCAATGAAACTTTGTACACATATTCTTGCCTGATATTATAAATGTGAAAGTAAGTTTGTTTGTTAGGCTTTCACGCGAAAACTACTTAACCGATCATCATGAAACTTTGTACACATATTTTTGGAGGTATTAGAAGTAACATAGGATACTTGGGGTTTTCCAAACTCCACGCGGACGAAGTCGCGGGCAAAAGCTAGTTATTTATAAGTTGGTGGTGTCCGTGACTTCATACGGCTACATGAAAAATTTTGATTGAGGGAGCAATTGGCGATGAAATAAGAACTTTTTATCTCAAACTTAGCCCAATGATTTTCTGAAAATCGTATTAATTAATGAAGCGCTCAAGTACCTACTTTAAGGTTTGCAAACAAACAAACCAAAAAAAATATCATCAAAAATTCCAGATACGTATGCAATTGATTGTATCAATTTTTCTGACATGATGCACAGGGATTTTATTGAAGTAAAATAAAATGAAATGAATAAAAAATTTACATTTGTTTGATTATTATTATTATCAATCCAAAAACCACTTCAGAGGCCGTAAGGCGGTCTGAAAAAAAAGCTAACATCAGGGCTTGCTGCGCATACGATAAGAAGATCAACCCAATTATTTTTTCAGTAGTTCCTGTAGCCACTTGCTACAATTGTTATGTTTTCCAAAAGTTTGATCAAGACGTGTTGTTTCTAAGGTCGATATTAACATAATTTACATGGCTTACACAATGTTTTGGCCTCGAGCTCAAATTCGTACAAGATACTAGAGTTGTTACAAGAGAAAGATGGTCTCATTATAATTATTTGATAATAATCACACGGGAATAAGCAAGGTTATACCTATATTATTGTCGAAATAAAATAGGTACATTATTATACTACCTAATATTACTTCGCCTGGAATTTTATTTGGTATCTTAATTAGTAACACTATGTTTATTTGTAGGGTTAGAATTTTATACAGGGTGTAACAAAACACCCTAGTAATACTTAAGGGGGTGCTTCAGACCATAAAACTGAACACCTTTCACTATGGAGCCAACATCGAAATCGCGAAAAAAAATCCGCTCTTTCATACAAAACTGCAGTACCGTCTCGACTCAAATGTATGGGACGGCAGATCTTTTTTCTTTTTTCTCAACGTTGGCTGCATAGTGAAAGTTGTTCAGATTGATGGTCTGAAGCACCCCCTTAAGTATTACTAGGATGTTTTGTTACAACCTGTATGTATGTATATCGTTGTAAATAAAATTTCCCTTACACAATCACATTCTACATCAATTTAATATCTTCTACCTATCTATACCTAAATCTATACATCTTTTGTAAAACTAAATGGGAAACTTACACCATCAAACTGAACAACTTTCTCTATGGGACCAATACCGAAATCGCGAAAAAATAACTGTCGAGTTATGTTTGCAGTTTTGTATGGGACAGCGGATTTTTTTTTTCGCGATTTCAGTGTTGGTCCTGTAGTAAAAGTTGTTCAGTTTGATGGTCTGAAGCACCCCTTTAAGTAAGTGTCCCATTTAATATTACACCCTGTACCTACTTATAATTCAATTTTAAACTAGGCTTGGATATACCTTGAAGACTACGTAATTAAATGCATTTCGAATTGCTGCACTTAAAAACTACTGAATGGGGTTTTCACAAAAACAAAGCTGGGCTTAGCTATTTAGGCTTTATTTCATCAAAATCCGTTCTCTCAATCAAAAGTTGAGTATTTAAAGCCAGTGGTCGTGGGTGCCCCGCTAGTTATATTTAGTGTTGTAAAATAATTGTAAACCGAACTGATTGAAACAAGTTCTTCACCACGATAGCAAGTCGTACTTTAGAGCATGCAGTCAACTGTGCAGAAAATATTTAGTGCACAAATGGGCGCGCAACCACACGAGCACTCTCTCGTTCTTGAACCATTGGAATGCAGTCCGCTACGACAGGAGAACAAGACAAGTCACAAGGTTTTTTATAGGTCTAAACATACAAATTTGAAAAAAGAAAAAAAGACGGCGGCTTTTATTTTTATTTCGAAATTATCTATAAGTGGAATGTCTAGAACTTATAAAAGTATTGTATAACAATAGTTTGAAGGCTTTTGTAGTTTATACTACGTACTTAGCACTTTTTTACGCTGACCAAATCGGATGCGTACTGAAGAAGGGCCAAATAAAATTTACCCGGAACCGACGAGCTTGTATGAAGAGACTTATGGATGTTGAGGAGGCGAGAGATGTGTGTCAGAATCGTAGCATGTGGCGATCTGTTGTCTCTGCCTACCCCAGTAGTGGGACATAGGCGTGAGCATATGTATGTATGTATAGCACTTTTTTAATTTAGGCTTTCTTTATTGAGAAATCTTTATTAATGTGATGAGGGCGCCACTGAGCTTGTAATAGGCCTCTTAAGTCTTTCATTATCATCATCATCTTTAGTCTTTAAAGGGGTGATAGTGTGTTAGAACTTTAAAAGTCAGCCTTCCTGGCTAAACAGCAGGAAGTTCAAAAGGTAGTTTTATCAAAGTAAAACTTTGAAGAGAAAGGAAGGAAATTATGGTCATGAGTTTCTGTATTATGTACCGATGTATGTAATATGGCTTTTGCCTGTAAAGGATAAATCCTCCTGCCCTCTAATCTTCCAACCTTGTTCTGAGCAAGCCTACTAATGTTAATAAGAGAAGTCTATTCCGTATGCGTAAATACGCGCTGCATACAAACGAAGTCTGGTTATATTTTCAATACTAACCATTAAAAGTCAATAATTTTGAAACAATCTAGAAACAAATCTCTAAGTTTGTATGAAAATGTTTTCCTTGTTACAAGTCATAGATTAATTCCTTAAAACTGATTGGTACGAGTCTGCCTTGACGGGGATCGAACCATCGCCTCCTGCACGGCAGGCGTGCTTACTCGCCACTAGACCACCACGGCTTGACACAGAAAACGACGCAGTTAAGCAAAAAGAGAGAGACGGTCCACAATGTCCAGATTGTTTGAGTAACGGCTCCTACTTCGGGGATTACGAGCTTCGATGAGCCATTGGCGAACAGTTTTATACTTTTTTAAATTGAACGGCAAACAATTTGGCTCCTTTTATTGGAGTACCTACTATTAATAGAAGAGATGTCTACGGCGTATGCATAGACTGGCTTGTTTTCAGAATTTTGTACCACAAAAGGAAAAAACGTAACTCTCAATAGGTTCACTTTTTTGTCCCTCTATCTGTCAGTCTGTCTGTCAGGACCCTTTCTCTCAAAGGCGCGTTCTTGGGCGGTTTTTTTACTGACGAATAGAAAAAGAATTGCTATTTGATAGTTTTAATTTTATACAGGTCTTTAGAATGTAGAAAATTGTGTACTTATCTATGAAATATACTGTTCTTTCTAAAAATATAAATTACGAGAATTTACCCGCGACTTCGTCCGCATAAATTATATACCAGATTTTAAATCAGATCATAAGCTATCAAACAAAAAAAGTTTCATCAAAATCGGTTAAGTAGTTTTTGCGTGATGCTCGAACAAACAAACACACAAATAAACAAACAAACAAACAGACAGACAAAAAATAAAAAAATTGGTGATTTGGAATCAGGGACATCTAAAAACCATGTCGTAATATTTTTTTTGTAAATATCTTCAATGTACAGATACACTTCTAGCTTGTTGGTACCTTATATTAATATTAGGTGCAAAAGTGAAAAACTTACAAAATTCTAATTTTTAGATTTTACTTTCATTTTTAACAATTTCTGTCTTACCTAATTCTTTTTGTGATGTACAAAAAATAATGAATGTATTATTTCCGGCCACAGTAACCGGATATTTCCATTCTTTTTAATACGTTAAGTTTTTAAGTGTCTTCAATTTTATTAATTTTCTTTGTACAAGCAAAATTTTATTACTATTAAGAAATTTTTTGAAAACAATCTTATTATTCATTCAAAACTTTTTACAAAGAAAAAACTGAATGGGTTTCTAGGCCTTTTCGAATTATTTAGTGAAATCTCAACGTCAAAGTGTTCTTGTTTGCATATTTCATTATAACATCTTTTCAGTTATTTAAAACTTACTAGCTTTTAGCGTCGCATCGGGTTAATAATTTAAAATTGTATTAAGGCTTCAAATTATCGTACACAAACTTTTGGTTAAGTTTACTATGTATCGAAATAAATAAAAAATCAAATATACTTTATTTTACACCAAAACATAAACAGGAAAGTAATAGTATCATCAATTAAGTACCTACATAGGTACTTGTTTCTTTCAATTTGTTCCCTTCTGTTAACTTTTATCAAACACAAAAACAACCATACTACAGAGTGTAACAAAACACCCTAGTAATACCGGGGTGCTGCAGACCACCAAACTGAACAACTTTCACTATGGAGCCAACATCGAAATAGAGAAAAAAAAATCCGCTCTTTCATACAAAACTGCAGTACCGTCTCGACTCAAATGTATGGGACGGCAGATTTTTTTTATTTTTTCTCGACTTTGGCCCCATAGTGAAAGTTGATCAGATTGATGGTCTGAAGTGTTTTGTTACACCCTGTATATTGCACAGCAAAAAACGAAATATACACTTCAATAGAGATACAAAGAACAAAGAAGGCGGTATTATGGATTCATTGTCGTATTTAGGGTGGCGGGTTTAGTGGTGATGATGATGGCAAATCTTGGATGATGTTTGAAGTAATTAAAACAGAAACTTGAAGTGAGCGAAGCAAGCGCAACTGTTTTCCATAAAAAGAATCAGTTGTAGCCAGAACTAAAAAAATATACTGTAACCGTTACAGTGTAACTCAACAGAACTCTTTCGGAATAAAGATTGCCTACTTTATCACGTGGAATTTAATATATTGATTCCTCGGCTGTAGATTATTTATTTATTTCAAAGTACCTAGTTTGTCTGTGGTTTGAAATTATTTATGTGTCCACCAACATTTTGGATTTGGTAACCCAACATCCCGGGGTGGGCACCAGACAATTCTGGGTTTGGGAATAGTTTAGGAGAGTATAAACGTTCCTGCTTTTTGTATACCGACTGCTAGGTACACAATCAAAAATGTTATTCCACCTTTATTAGGAAATGGGGGAAGAACATTTTAAATTAAACAACAACAACGTCTGTTTAGTTCATAAATTAAGTCAAACATCGTTACCAATGTTGGCTTCTACCAAACAAGTATTGATAAAGTTATAATTTGAGAAATGTAACAAAATACCAAGACCCATCGGTGTTATAACTGAAATATAATATTAATTTAAAATGTTTGAACTAATTTGATGTTATAAATTTAATATTGCTGGTATTTATAGGTGGGGAGCTAACTCGAATAACTTACAACAAGTTGTTAATAATAACGAGCGAACTGAATGAATACAAACTGAGAGTTCAGTAATAAGTTTAAGGAAATTATATCTCATGGATAAGATTACCTAACTACTAATTCTGTGAATACATTGAAGTAAGACGTTATTTAAGACGTAAGGCTTAAGTATAAATATAAAAATTTGAACGAATTCTTAATAACCGCATAACTCTCAAAAACGGTAAAATTTATTTCGCCTATACAAGAGTTTTTTTTTTTTTTCATTTTATTTAGGGAGCTCACAGCTATAAAACAAATATTTTACAAAAGACGTCATAGGGGTTTCATATATTTTTGGTGAAATGGGAAAGTGCCAGCCAAATAGAAATATTGCTATATTCTATTTGAGCTTATCCACCTAAGCATGTACTCGTATTATCATGTTACATACCATAGCTGTAGGGTCACTTTCCGTTTAGTACTGTAGCCACGGAACTATCTAATTACAAAAAAGATTACCGATTGCCGTTATGATATTGTTGTAAATCGTGCCATTTGAGGTACAAAAACCTAAGTCTTGCGAATCACAACCCGCCGTAACTATATTTAAATGTTAGTTGAAAATGTAAATTTTTTCAAATTATTTACATTTAAAGGGTACCACTTTGTTTGTCTATTCTCATGTTCTACACCTTCAGCCAATACCAACGCGCAATGGTAAGACCATGGAAACTGGCCGTACACATTTTTAAGACCAGATGAAATTGGCCAATTTTGAAAATAATTTACATTTTTAGTTACCGCTTCAAATTTATACAGCAGCTAAGGGTATGCCTGTACAAACCACATACCGATTTTAAGACCGTTCCTGTAGCCGGTTTGGATTTTAAGACTACTTTTAGGAATAAAAAAATTATCGAAATTTTGTAATCGACTGTACTACAAAGAACAATTTATTATTATTAGGGCATGTTTCACCAATTTTGAATAAGTTCTTAAAGTTTATCTGACAGATCTGTCAGTTATGCTACCAAGAACTTATTCGGGATTGGTGAAACAGGTTGTTTCCTTGTGGCTTCCTTACTTGAGTCGTGTTTGCGTTTGAATTTGAATATAATTTTCATTTTTAGTTACCGCTTCAAATTATCATCATCATGGGCCTTGTTTCATCTAAATAGATGTTTCAAACAGCGTCTGTTTGCTTAAGACACCGACGTTCGTGGCTATATAAGCCGATTCGGGAGCGGCAATACCTGCCGCATTTACGGCATTTGTGCTGTGTGTCGGTTGGTGCAGGAGCTTGTTCATCCCTGTGCCTTTTTGCTCGCTTTACGGCCAGAGATTCGAACCAGATTTCATCGTGGGCTGTTCGACCGTCAGCTATTTCCTTCCTCCACTCGTTACTTAAAGTTTATCTGACATATCTGTCAGTTATGCTACCAAGAACTTATTCGGGAGTGGTGAAACAGGTTGTTTCCTTGTGGCTTCCTTACTTGAGTCGTGTTTGCGTTTGAATTTGAATATAATTTTCATTTTTAGTTACCGCTTCAAATTAATACAGCAGCTAATTGTCTCCTTACCTGTACAATCCAAATATCGATTTTAAGACCGTTCCTATGGCCGGTTTGGATTTAAAGACTTCTTGTAAGAATAAAAAATTATCGAAAGGGGTTTGTGTAACTTTATATGGACCAATGGCGTAAAAATTTTTTTTTTACAGCCACCGATAATTTCATTATTGTTTTGTAACATTCCCTCGATTAAACACGTATGACTAATAAAATTAGCTCTAAGTTATAGTTATATCGGAGCCGAGATATACAGGGTGAATGTTTTTGGACGGGGCAGTAGGGTAGGTACCTTAACCGTTGTAGCTACAGGAAAAGCCGTAGCATCCGACATCAGAAGCATGAAGTATACTTGCTAAATAAATATAAACCAATTTTTTTCGCTGTATATGGGTTCCCTATTTAGGGTTCCTGGATATTCTTGTCTTTGTGATGACAGAGACGATGGATGGGCAGGATGTGTCCATCTGATGAGACGGGCACATGAAGAGAACCTGATGAGGTTAGATATAAGTTTTTCACAGATTTCCATTACACCTCATAATGCTGGCTTGCACATAGTTGCAGCGAAGGCATTTGACATTTCCTTTATTTCAGCTTATATAATTATGATATTCTCATTGAGTTTAATTCTATTCTGAAGTCTATATCAGGGCCTCTCGTAGTATTAGGTGATATTAATTGCCGACATACATTGTGGAGTTCCCATCGTTCGGACCCCTTGTCCTCTTTTATCCTTGATTTGTTGGATGATAACAACCTTTGTATACTAAACGATGGCTCCCCTATACGGAGAGCACCACCTGATCAAAATGTTAGTGTTCCCGACATGTCTCTTGCTTCTCCTTCTCTGATTTCTTCACTAGCCTGGTCTGTCCTTCCAAACAAACAAAAGGCAGACCCAAAATCTTGGCAACTACGCCTCCATATTCCAGGCGCGGAGGCCTACGCCATCACAGCTTGCACTCAAATTAATTTGAGCAAGCGCTACGTCAACCAATAGATCACAATTAAATCCGATAGCGAACGGTCTCTTTGCCCTCAGCAAGGATTAAATTTATACAAAAGCAAGTTCACTTACAGGGCACTGCAAATTAAATAAACAAATGCATACACCGAATTTAAGTGACACGACCGGCTGCAGATTCTGCAAGGAGTAGATGAGTTTTGGCGGGAAGGTACAGTTTTAAAAGATCAAATTTAAAACACGGTACAGTTTTTTTATTGCCATTTTTTTGAGCTTGATTTACATTTCTATACATTCTTATTTGTAGCTCACAGCCAAGTCTAAACAGCTCTTATCAGGGCTCAACAAGAAATAGTAGTTATCAAGGTTTTTCAACGAAGGAAATCGGAACATCTGTCCGAATGTGCCAACTCAACATTGAGGGAAGTAGTCTCCAAAAGATTTTAAGCTAGCAGAAAGCAGATATAGTTAACTTACAGGATATTAAAAAGAGGGGGCACGTCCCAGGCCTTCACGTACATTTTGTAGAAAATGATGGTCCAACATACCTACTTTTATGCTAAGCGAGTGTGGCATCCCCTCACATGCGTCCGAATGCGAGTCTCATAGAAGGACGTAAGAAATCTGTCATTTTCGTACTGTACCCTCGGTTGGTCTGGTAAAGTTTTTTGATCCTTATAAGAAACAGGATCGATTGGCATCAAAAAAAGTTTTTTTTGTAAATGGACAATTTTCTTGCTGCCATTACATTTTTTTTTAAATCTTTGAATGCAGATCAAAAAGTAGCAAAAAGTTACGGATAGTATTCTAAGAACGTTTTCCTGTAGCTAGAACGGTTAAGGTACCTACCCTACTGCCCCGTCCAAAAACATTCACCCTGTATATCTCGGCTCCGATATAACTTAGAGCTAATTTTATTAGTCATACGTGTTTAATCGAGGGAATGTTACAAAACAATAATGAAATTATCGGTGGCTGCAAAAAAAAATATTTTACGCCATTGGTCCATAAAGTAGTCTTTAAATCCAAACCGGCCATAGGAACGGTCTTAAAATCGATATTTGGATTGTACAGGTAAGGAGACAATTAGCTGCTGTATTAATTTGAAGCGGTAACTAAAAATGAAAATTATATTCAAATTCAAACGCAAACACGACTCAAGTAAGGAAGCCACAAGGAAACAACCTGTTTCACCAATCCCGAATAAGTTCTTGGTAGCATAACTGACAGATCTGTCAGATAAACTTTAAGAACTTATTCAAAATTGGTGAAACATGCCCTAATAATAATAAATTGTTCTTTGCAGTACAGTCGATTACAAAATTTCGATAATTTTTTTATTCCTAAAAGTAGTCTTAAAATCCAAACCGGCCACAGGAACGGTCTTAAAATCGGTATGTGGTTTGTACAGGCATACCCTTAGCTGCTGTATAAATTTGAAGCGGTAACTAAAAATGTAAATTATTTTCAAAATTGGCCAATTTCATCTGGTCTTAAAAATGTGTACGGCCAGTTTCCATGGTCTTACCATTGCGCGTTGGTATTGGCTGAAGGTGTAGAACATGAGAATAGACAAACAAAGTGGTACCCTTTAAATGTAAATAATTTGAAAAAAATTACATTTTCAACTAACATTTAAATATAGTTACGGCGGGTTGTGATTCGCAAGACTTAGGTTTTTGTACCTCAAATGGCACGATTTACAACAATATCATAACGGCAATCGGTAATCTTTTTTGTAATTAGATAGTTCCGTGGCTACAGTACTAGTTGTTTTAATTGACTTCGAAAATTTGCCGCTTCATACATTTTCAATGAAATGAACAAATGAAATGCCCTGCATGACATGACATTTCAAACATCCTTTAGTTGGGCACAATTTGTTACATACCAATATTTAACAAGAAAATCATTTATTGTACAGAAAACAATCGTGCCCAACTAAAGGATGTTTAAAATGTCATGTTAGTGTAATTCAGGGCATTTCATTTGATTTTTTGTTAGTGAAATTGGCGTGAGGATGTTTTTCGTTCAGTACCTATTTTTCGAATAAGGATACCTAAAATGTTTTATAAGAATATAGTTGTTTCTGTATGTATTAATGTAATAATTATATTTTTCAAATATTATTGATTTGAAACATGTTAAAGCCATGTGCTATTTCGAATCAATTTAAAGATTGAAAAATTAAGTCCTTAAATTAAAAACTTCCAGTAGATGGCGCTTACGTCCCCTCAAGACGCAACAGATTGAAAATTTCGTTCTCTGCCTAGTGAACTCGGTAGCGAAATTGGATACCGCACTTCCCCGGTTTGGAAGAGTCCCAGAGTTTGGTTCAAGTCCCGCCCGAGATTTAATTTTTCAATCTTTAATTTAATTATATTTTTGTTGATATCAGTCTTTTCCATCTCACGATATTTTGTCCTTACTTTACCAAACATGTTTCAGAAATACCTAATAGGATGAGTAAAACAGCGGGTCACTCCTTATCAGTAACTCAATAAAGAATAAAATCAAGTAAATCCGACAAAACTATGTCGGCAATAATGACGTTATCTTATCTTGACGATGTATTACATAGGATTTTGTGGCTTATTATTTTTATTATTGAGCTTTTTGTTTACCCCAATAATATAAGCTGTCCATTTTGACATTATCTGCGTAATGTTATCGTAATGGGCGTAGTAACATTATTACTAAGATAAGGTTAAACCACATGAGTAAATACACCACAGAGACAACTTTATACGATCGCGCTACGATAGGTACACAGTAAATAATATTTACTGTGTATAGTTGTAGTAACAAGACGGGGATGTGTAAGCGTGGCCTTTCACGTCAAACTGGCCCAGTCAGTGGACAATTCGAATAATCGAATCGAATGGAATCGAATTCGAACAATCGACAATTCGAATGTATTGTAGAATCTGATAGTAATGTGTGTTGTTTTGTATAAATTGTATGAATATTAATTTCATGTAGGCTATGAGCTAATAGGTATCTAAATTATTTGTTTATTTTTATAATGTTCGTTTCCTCTTCAACAGCATAGATTATAGTAGTACTAGGTGTTTAATGAATAATATGTAGGAAATAACAAGCATCTTAAAATTTTACATGTACCTATACAAAACATTTGTGTTGAGGCTCCACCTGTTCATTTAGGAAATGTTGATGATCAATAGTGTTATTCCTTGTACCTTTTTCTAATGAATAAATATCTGTTTATTTATTTTATTTACGGGTCGTTACGTGATCGTTCAGAAATGTTGTCTTTGTGGGGTATTTATTCATGTAGTTAAACACTAACGTGGTTTGCGATTCCAGTTTACAAAAAATGTTTTAATTCCATTTTGAATCACATTTGTGTTTTTTGTGTATTTGTTTTTCTTTTTTTTGTGTTTACGCATTTGTTTTCTTTTTTGTGTTTTGGTTTGTGTTCGGCATAAATAAATAACGAAATAAATAAATAAAATTAATTGATTCATTAATAAAGTTTATAGGAATATAGGTAGGTACGCACGGCGACACACCAAGCTATACAAAAGCAACATAATCGCGCTACGTTATACGTTACTCGTCCTACGCTCGGCCAGCTTATGTTGGTTTTGTATAGCTTGATGTGTCACCGTGTGTACGTTGATCACTATTTTTATTTAGACATTGTAATGATTACGACTAGACAACGATATACAATACCTACGTACCTATGTGTATATAACTTTAGATACAAACATCCATGAATCGGATTATATAATTATTCTTATCGTGTTGCATATAAAATATATTTATTAAAAATTATTAACATATTTATTAAATTGATGTTCGTTTTAACGTGCAAAGCAAAAGCAAACAGGATCTCAGGCAGGCAGCTAGAACCTGATATGCAAGCTTTATAACGCTTTGCTCTCGGTCAGATATTCGTTTGTCAGCACGGAATGCTCTCGCTGTCGTAGCTGCTACGGCGTAGCTCGTAGGCAACGTAGTAATTTTAGTACTATGTGGCAGTACTACGGTTTATACTCATATTGATACAGAAATGTGGTTTCTGTTAAAGTGTGGACAAAAATATAGGATATAGATTACCGCGGCGAACTTCGTGCCGCCTTAGAATCATCCCGACACACACTTGGCCGTTATTTTGGCCTATGTTCATCACGGATAATGTAGCATTCTAATGGTGAAAAATTATTCAGATCGGACCAGTAGTTTCGGAGCCCATTCATTACATACAAACAATCAAACAAACAAAAAATCAAATCTTTCCTCTTAATGATATTAGTATAGATAGTATAGATACGATATAGATATAGACTACACTGCACTGATACTATAATAAATGTATTTCGATGACTATTTTGTATTTTATTACAATTTATGACGAAAAATCATACATACGTTTTATTATACGAATAATAAACTATTTCAAACTGTAATTTGACTGAATTATAATCATAATTGTGGAAACGATAGTCTTTGTATAAAAAAAATCAGCTGTCCCATACATTTTAGTCGAGTCGGTACTGCAGTTTTGTATAGGACAGCAGATTTTTTTTATTTTTCTCGATGTTGGCCCCATAGTGAAAGTTGTTCAGTTTGATGGTCTGAAGTACCCCCTTAAGTATTACTAGGGTGTTTTGTTACATCCTGTATAATACTCGTACATAATGTTTCTAATCTTTAATTTTTTTAGGGACCCGTACCTAAAGGGTGAAAACGGGATCCTATTCATAATCCGTCCATCTGTCCTACCTACGGGCTGTAACTCTTGAACCGTAATAGGTAGACAGTTAAAATTCATCACAGAATGTGGGTTATTATGGCGAATATGCTAACAAATAATAGAAATGTCAATAAGTTAAAAATCAATGGGGGTCCACACACAAGATTTTTTTGCAATTATCTCCAATTTACTTCCATGCCTTTACAATTTTGTTAATAATTGATAGATTCTCTTTATATTACTTATTTTCTACTTCAAAAAACTGTATGTCTGTTCGAGCATCACTCGAAAACTACTGGACCGATTTTTGATGAAAGTTTTGTATTTAAAAGCTTATTACTAGACGTAAAAACTAATATACAGGGTGTAATAAAACACCATATTATTATTTATTTAAAGGGATGGTTTAGATCATCACACTGAACAGGTTTCAATATGAAGACAACATCGTAATAACATTGAAAAATCTGCTTTAGGTATATATGGGATATTAATAGAGTCGAATAGGTAGTGCCTTAGACAATTTATATAGGGACTCGCCTTGCGGTAGCATTTCCCCTCTGCCACGGTATAAGAACAATTGATCTTGTGCCCATACCCAATTTTATACCTTATCATTAGGTAAACGAGACAGCCTATAATAGCGAAACAATAATTTTGAACTTAGAACGTTTGGGGTTCACACGAGACTACTTTCCATGATTTTTAACATTTAATATTAGAATCTAAACTTATGGGGAATAAAATCCAAAGTTGCGGATTTCATGTTACCTCACCCCCCGCAAAAAGTGGCAGAAATGTTTCTTTGTAGAATGACACGCATAACTCGTCCCTATATAAATAATCTAATGGTAGTGCAACTTTTGTATGAAACAGCCGATTTTTAAGAAAAGTTATTCAGTTTGATAGTTCACTCCTTAAAATATTACTCGGGTGTTTTGCTACAGCCTATATACATATTTTATCTCGCTACGTTAACGGAAACCGATGGTGCTGACAAATTCGCGGGCAAAAGCTCGTAAATAATACAGATGTTTTCTTCAAAATATACCTTAGGGCTGTAATTTTTTCATTATAATAATCATACTTCACAAACTATTAATTGCTCTTCAATGCTGAGCATTTAAGTACCGATACAGAAATTCAAACACAAAGACATGCTGGCGAATTTCAGCCTAGTCGTTTTTACGAAAACTAAAAGCCGAAAATCTTACTTCAGAAGTGAGATTTTTGAAAGTCAAATCGGCAGTAGAATGATGCGTATCTCCATAGTAATTTTGACATTTTCAACTGCTGAACTCAGCGAATGAGATTCAAAAATCGCACTCCTGGTCGACGTTCAAATTGCACATGTCAAAAAGTGTTACTAGACAAAGTCAGTCAAAAAGCAGTAGCAAAACGCAACTATGACAGCTATTTTCATCGAATAATGATCACTATTGTTGTTCGTTAAGGAATATTTTGGTTTGGTTCAACTTAGAGTGTCATTCTCATTAATTTCGTTTCCTGCAATTATCATAATTTTTTTTTTTATTTGTTTGAAAATGTTTATTACTAACGTAAAAGAATGAAATATTACAAGTAAAACTTACACTTACCGGTACTATTATCATAATAGTATGTAGAGTCAAAAGAGATATAAACGGCTTCGGGCAGCTTCTGCCAGAATTGGCTAAAGCGTTACAAAAAAATCTAGTCACAATCAAATCTGAAAATTTTTCCGCCTGAAAAAAGATTTGAGGACGAAGACTCAATGTTACCAGAATTTGGTATGAATAAAGAATTAGGAGAACAAACCGAACAAACAAATTATGATTATGAATACGAAACCAACGTAATGAAAATGGTTTAGAAGAACACCAAGATTGGACGTCAATTTTGAAGCAATTGAAATTAAAAAAATCATTTCCCAAAGAAGATTATGATGGCAACCCTAATCCTGATTTTAAAATAGTATTCCTATTAGGGTTGCCATCACAGGAAAATGATACTGATGTTCAAAGTAAGATAGAAGACGAGGTTATGTTATCGTGATTATTCGTTTAAATAGAAACTATGAATGTATGAAAGATTGAGTGGACTATCTACCTATAATGAGATAGATTATGAGGTTCACATACTTGATTCAAAAAAGTTATCATGAGGACCTTTTACAAGCAATTAACTTTTTTGTTAGTTTTCTTTCGCTACACGTATGGCTATGTTTTATGGATTTAGGGTCCCTCGGACCGAAATAATATTATGCCAATCCGCCACTCTTCTTTCGAAAACTACTAGGTAGGTCGTTTAGATAGAGAAATAATACATAATTAGGTATAAAGGGTTTGGATTGGACTAATAATGATACATCAATTAGCCGCTAACATAGATCATGCATTCGAATTCTAGTAATTGTATTTTGCGTATCATTCAGTTAATACTGCAGTTTCGAACTTTATTCCAATAAGTTAAAATCGAAAGTCCGAGTAATAGCCCAGTCATTTTACGGTTTGAGCCGGGACTAATTACTAATTGGTATTTTTTTTCTGTACAGTATTTAAGAGCCAATTTGAGCTTAAAAATATACCAAAATTAAAAAAGAATCTCGTCAGCAACAGTTCCAAATTTAAAATTTTGGTATTATCTCGTTATGAAAAAACATGATGGTAATTTTTTTTTTCCACATATTTAAGGCATTATTATTATACATACTACAAACATGGTGTAAATATGTTTTTCTACTCAGAAGGTTTTGAAAAATACATTCGTATTTTCTAATAAAAACCTATTTTTTTTAAATTTCAATGCCTATTTTACATTGTAAAATCTTATTCAAATGAGTGTATGGTATTAATATTATTAATTTAAAAGCCTTCTGGGACTCACTATTTTGATTTCTATGTTTCGTAGCGAATTTTTTTTTATTTGTTTTCCGATAGTCTTTTTGTCACTAAATAGTACCGGTTGCAGATTAAAAGTCCAATTAATAATTACTTCCCACCTCTCCTAACAAAAGTCCGTAAAATGACTGGGCTATAAGGAGTCAGGGTGTGAACTTAACTGTAGCTGCTTCAAACCAACCAACATAGAAATCGGGAAAAAACGTCATTATTTGTTGGCTTCATAGCGAAAGTTGTTCAGTTTGATGGTCTGAAGTACACCCTAATGCAATGAAACGAATTTAAGTTCTGTCCCCCGCCCAAGTTGTTCATCTATTTGCTACCGTTTTTATGGTTCCGTAGTTAAACAATGAACCCTTATACTTTCGTCCATTCTGTCTGTCTGTCTGTATCATCATCATCATCATATCAGCCGATAGACGTCCACTACTGGACATAGGCCTCCCCCGAAATGGGGGGGATTGGGGTATGTCTGTATGCCCCGGCTTAATTGCTCCCTCTTTTTTGAACCTATTCAATCGCAATTGGGTATGAATGTTATGAACATGAACAGAAATATTATAGTATTTATGAAGAAACAATTTTTTCCGACCATTCCCATACAACGAAAAAGGCGTTTTCAATTATTTTTTTTTAAATGTATTTCTTTTTAAATATATTCCTTCGTGTATTCAGACAGTATCTAACATTTATACTACGAGATAACCCATGTCATGCTTATTGTAATGAATTGTCAACAAAAGACGTTGACTTATAAGTTGACATGTGACATGGATTTTACTAGACACTATACCACAGTATAAGAAAGAGTATCTATTACTAGATAACTATACTATGTCACTTTTATTTTATCTATCCTTACTACAATCCAGTTGTATTTAGCCAACAAGCTGGGCAAGAGGGGGGTGACGTACCTAATACCACAGTTACAAATTAGTGAATAGCGTACCACAGCACAAATCTGGGGGCACGGTAGTGCCCAGCCAAGCCGACCCAAAAAAGAAGCGGCGCACTACCGTACCTTTTCTCGAAGAGATTCGGCGTATTTTTATTTTATTAACCTGTGACCTCTAATTTTTAAGATATCACTTTTTACTTCGTATCGTAATCGTACAGATAAAGCGCTTCCTTAGAAAACGAAAAATTCTTACGCTTTTATTACCTACTGCCGAAAGGTAAGCGCAAAGATGTACCTAGTGAAGCTTGTCACAGCGTTGTCATAACTGTTAAAGCGCGCAACATTATCTGGAGCGAGTGGCAGAAGTCTAGCAAGCCCATACGCCAAATTATAGCTACTTATATCGATATCTACGGCCGAGCGACGGAGGCTCGTTGGCGTTTCATGCAGCTTATAAATGTGGCGTCAATCATCAATAATCAAAAGGCCTCGCGTCGGCGGGGACCCGACAAACGCATAACAATAGAATAATTTATTTGAAGGTACAATGCACACAACGTTAAAACACAACACAATGTGTAAAGGTTTAATAGTCGAATTATTTATTACCTCTTTATAACTACCACGGAAGCGTTGCGAGCGGTTCAGGGAAAGTAAAATCAATCTGCCGTAGCAGCACTGCTAGCATGCCACGCACGACAAATTGTTAAACAAGTAAAACGTCATGCGCGCTCTTTCTGGCATACGTAAAATAATAAAGATGGAGGCACATCTCGATTTTTGTCGTTTTCTCGGGGGTGGCATGCTAGGCCTACAGGTGACAATCAATTGTTTCTGCCTACCCCAATTGGGCAAATGCGTGACTATATCATCATCATCAGCCTATAAACGTCTCACTGCAGGGCACAGGTCTATATATACGTATGTAATTATAGCTTGTCCGTTCATTCTTTGAAATAAAAGGTCTAAAAAACTAATTTAAGAAGATGACCGAACAACTTTCTCTATGGGACCAATATCGAAATCGCGAAAAAAAATCAGCTGTCCCATACAAAACTGCAAACGTAACTCGATTCAAATGTATGGGACAGCTGATATTTTTTTCGTGATTTCGGTGTTGGTCCAAAAAATTGATAAAATAGTTTCAGCTAATTTTGTTAAACCTTATATAAACTTTTAGTCTCGGAAGGTACTTGAAACCACAACCTGCCAAACTGGAGCAGTCCTTTCGTCGAATTAAGCTACCGAACCACTACAATATTAAAATATTTCAATTTGATTCGAAATGGTACAATAGGGCTGTAATATGTTTTTTAACAATCAATAATATTTGAAATTTTTAATATTCTGCTTAAGTAATTGTGATGAAAATTTATTAAAATTGTAAACTTGGCGACATGTACATTTCAGATATTTTCAAAAATATTAATTTTTTGGAATTTTTGTTTGTTCGTTAATAATTACTGAATATAAATATAGGTTTTAAAAGCATAGTGCTTAGTTTGGATTAACATATTATTATCTCCCGATCGGTTCATTGGGAGCGTGTAAATTCTCTATGGTTCATTCAATCAAAAGTTATGTAAGTTGTTAGTGATCCGTAGCTCAATTTGAAAATTTATCTGATATCTGTCACTCTGTCTTTCCGTCTGTCAAATCAAGCACTCAAATTAATTTGACAAAGTGCCTACCTCTAGCTGCATTTTAAATTTGACGGACGTTTTTATAAAGTTCAAAAATAACCGTACCGATACCTAAAGCTCTCGTAATCATATCGAAAGAATGTCTCAGATCGATCATCATCAGCTTTTATAATAATGTCCTGCAGGTCAAAGTCCATCGTCTCGGTTCAGAATACACTTTCCTAAATGTCTACTTCCTAAACAGTCCACTCCCCAAAACTTCTAGTGCCTTGACTTCCCATAACGTCCATTTCCCAAAACGTCTACTCCACTCTTAATTCCGCGTGAACCCAGTGCGCATGGTGGAGACAAATTTAGTGGGCATATTGCTGTCCTCTAACGAATACTGGGCCATCTAAGAGAAATATTTCGGCTTCGAGATAAAATACCATTATGATCTTCTATCTAAGGGCTAACTCGTTTTCAATACCAAAATTCTAACACGCTAACGAAATTCACAAAATTTGTGGAGGTATCGAACCCAACCTTAATTGAATAAAAATAAATTGGATCAAAAAATAAACTGCAACGGCCTAGGCGATGAAAATTTTATCAACTTTACAGGTTCAAATGTTTCGACATGAATTCCGGAATCGAAAAGCAACGTAAATTTTCTAATGTTCAAAAATATTTTGTGGATACAATTTTTATGGAAGCACTATTATTACGTATCAGAAAATTTAGCTAGCCTACAAACCTAGCCTAGCCTTGAAATAAATTAAAATCCCAATATTTCGAAATCAAAAAGCAGCGTAAAAGACGATGCCCAAAACCGAATGCATTTTTTATTTATGACTACTTTAACCTAATTTGTAACAGCTTTACTTTTGTCAATGTTCCGGAAATAGAGATACATTATAGGTACAGAATCTATTAATAAAATATAAGTCGCTTGTTACACGGTATCATTAACATAACAAAGGTGCTTCTGAAGATGTCACAAGAAATTCTCACTTCCATTCCCGCATCTATTTTCTACTTCAAAGTATTATAGTGACTGAGTCAACAATAATTGGGCTTTTAAAAGCAGCCCCTCATTTCTCGGCATCTTCATTCTTATTCAAGTAGTAAGAATAAAGTGAATAAAACCGGTCAAGTGCGAGTCGGGCTACTCGCGCACCGAGGGTTCCGTACCACACCACCACAGAACACAACATTATTAACTTAGAAAAAAAACTTTTATTGTCCGGGACCTTTAGCGCGAGACCGACTCACACTTGGCCGGTTTTTAGTATTTGTTGTTATTCTGTAGAGTTTGCTCTATAATCACACTAAGTTTGACGCTTGTATGTATTACCGTTTTGACTATAGAGCGTGAAGAAAAAAACGTTGATAAAAACTAGTTTCTTGTTGAAAACCCCCCTTAATTTTTAACTTTCTGCCATTTTTATTATTTGTTAACAAATCTGCCACAATAACGCATAATCTGAGAAAATTTCAACTATCTAGCTATTACGGTTCAAAAGTTACAGCCCTAAATAGGTAGGACAGACGGACGGACGGACAGACAGACGGACGGACGGACGGACGGACGGACGGACGGACGGACGGACGAACGGACGGACGGACGGACGGACGGACGGACGGACGGACGGACAACGTAGGCTTAGTAATAGATTCCCGTTTTCACCCTTTGGGTACGGAACCCTAAAAATCACTCAAAACTCATTTTGAGTATACACTATTCTTAAACTAATTGTAGGTAAATACACATGATTAGTTGATCTTGTACGTTGGCAGAGGGAAAATGCTAACGCGAGGCGGGTCCATATATAAATGGTCTATGACACTACTAGATAAGTGGAATTTTTATTTTGTTTTGTGCAGTACAAAATCAGAAAAAGAAAATCGAAATAAAAATTCTACTTATGCAGTGGGCTGACAATATCCTTGTACCGGTTTTGGCCACCATAGCACCGTTTTTGGCCAGTGGACATTTGAATTAATTTTCCGTCTGTGCAGGATCTTCAAAAATAACAAACATAGGTAATGTAGGTTACTATCTGGGAAACAAAGTTGCAATTTGCAATTCAATTACATGGTGCATCCGCGTCAACAAACGCACAATATGTGCATCATTGTGTCTACCCACTTGATAACATGGGTATTGGTGTTGTTTACTAATTATCTGGTGATGTATGTATAATTGAGTATTTATCTCGTGGTCTGTTTTTTATGATGGTTATTCTAAAATGAGCATAAATAACTTTCACTATGATAAAGGGTTATTTCTAAAAAACTGCATTAACTTTCACTGTGGCACCGACTAAAAAACGAAAAGAAAAATATTGGTCCATAGAAAAACTCAAAAGCTACTCAACCCAAATGTATGGTAGGTATAGCAGTTTTTTCCTTCGCGATTTCACTGTTAGTTTTATATGTTTAGTTTGATGGTCTGAAGCACGTTATTAAGTATTTAAAACACCCTGTACCTATACAGATCTACGATGCGATGGTAAGCGTTTATTTTAGTTTGGATTGTATTCTTCCTTTTTAGGGTTCCGTACCCAAAGGGTAAAAATGGGATCTTATTACTAAGCCTATGTTGTCCGTCCGTCCGTCCGTCTGTCATACCTATTTAGGACTTTAACTTTTGATCCGTAAGAGCTAATAGTTGAAATTTTCACAGAATGTGCGTTATTACGGAGAAATTTCTAACAAATAATAATGTCAAAAAAAGTTAAAAATTAAGGGGGGTCCTCATACAAGGAACTAGTTTATATCAACGTTTTTTCTTCTCGTTCTATGGTAAAAACTGTAATACATACAAGCGTCAAACTTGGTGTGATTATAGAGCAAACTCTACAGTATAACAACACATAATAAAAACTCGCCAAGTGTGAGTCCGTCTATTGCTAAAGGTCCCGGAGAAAAAAAAATATTGTACGTTAATATGTTGTGTGGTACGGAACCCTCGGTGCGCGAGTAGCCAGATTCGCACTTGACTGATTTGTCTTTATAATTATTGCTTCCTGAAAAACGTGCATTTTAATGATACAGGTGTTTTTAGGGTTCCTTAGTCAAACAAGGAACCCTTATACCTACTTTCGTCTGATTGTGCTACAGAATTTAAGCTATGTTAGGATAAGCTTTTTATGTAATAACTACGGAACCCTATTTTGGGCTATTCCGACACGCTCTTGGCCGGTTTTTCTTACCCATCATCACCATATTTGCTTGTGCTCAACTTAATTTTCAAATTGATTATATCGAATAGTTACATACAAAGTGGTTAATAGGTATTTCTAACTGATTAACTATGCTAGCGTGGTTTATGATTGACGTCCACAGGATGTTTCTAATATAGTTTCAAATGTTACGTAATAAGTAACAACTTTCATGTTACTGTCATGATCATGACAACTAAATTCAGAGGACTGCTCGAACCCGGAGCAACACTAAATGTCAATGGTGTATAATGTCATTCCATATACAGGGTGTACAATAAAATGGGACAGCTACTTAAAGGGGTGCTTCAGACCATCAAACTGAACAACTTTCTCTATGGGACCAATATCGAAATCGGGAAAAAAAAATCTGCTGTCCCATACATTTCAGTCGAGTTATGTTTGCAGTTTTGTATGGGAGAGCGGATTTTTTTTCGCGATTTCGATATTGGTCCCATAGAGAAAGTTGTTCAGTTTGATGGTCTGAAGCACCCCTTTAAGTAGCTGTCCCATTTTATTGTACACCCTGTATTATGTGAATGCTTCCCACACATACAGGTTATAAAAAAAAAAAAAGTGGCGATTCAGACCGTCAAACTAAACAACTTTCACTATGATGCCAACAACGAGAGAACCAGGAAGCTGGCATAGGTATTGTTGTCTATGAGAACTTTAAATTAAAACCGGTCAAGTGCGAGTCGAGCTACTCGCGCACCGAGTGTTCCGTACCACACCACCACAGAACACAACATTATTAACTTAGAAAAAAAACTTTTTGGTCCGGGACCTTTAGCGCGAGAACGACTCACGTTTGGCCGGTTTTTAGTATTTGTTGTTATTCTGTAGAGTTTGTTCTATAATCACACTAAGTTTGACGCTTGTATCTATTACCGTTTTTACACCCTGTATAGAGCGTGAAGAAATTTTTTTGATAAAAACTAGTTTCTTGTTAAGAACCCCCTTAATTTTAAATTTTTTGACATTTTTATTATTTGTTAACCAATCCACCGTAATAACGCATAATCTGAGAAAATTTCAACTATCTAGCTATTACGGTTCGAAAATTACAGCCCTAAATAGGTAGGACAGACGGACAACGTAGGCTTAGTACCTAATAGGGTCCCGTTTTCACGCTTTGGGTACGGAACCCTAAAAAGAATCCTACGTGGTAATCCAATGCATAATTCTCGCCCCTTTAATGAATTAACGCAAAACTAGAAAGTAGTTTGTTTAGAACCGAATCGAATTATCATGGTTTCAACATAGGTAATTTTTTTCAAAATATTAAATAATTTGTTTACAAAATTTTTAATTTTCTGAACCCTATGTTAACCCACCGCACGGGCACACTCACCCTACTTACTACCAAAACAAGATTATAAAAATATATTCATGAGTACGTTAGCGCTTTCTTTCAGTGCTGAAATGATAACAAATCATTTTTGCCTCAAAACTTAAAATGAGATTAACTTTAAATTTTAACTATCAAAATAATGAAATTATTGTTTCAATCTAATTATTTTGTTATAAATCTGTTGGGGTGTATGCGGTTTTGCGCTTATTCATAAACACGTCGTATAGATGGTTTAAATTCTAATCTGAAACAACATAGTCCCTCGCGTGTACACCCAGAAAAGGATTTCAGTCGTGCATTTTTGTGTACCCATAAATTGAACTGCATGATCCAGATACCTAATGGTTATGCAAATGTATGAATATATAAATAAAGATTTTATTCATCGATCAAATAGTACACCCACCGCTTTTATGAATTGTACACTACATGCCTCTTTGCAAACGTTAACGTGTGTAAAATTGGGCGAATAAATGTTTCGATGCAGTGTCAAATACAAACAATGCCAAATTAAAACCGGACGAAATCGCGTACAAAGGGTCCGTACCATCATACAGGGTGTAATAAAACAACATAGTAATACTTAAGGGGTTGCTTCAGACCATCAAACTGAACAACTTTCACTATGGTGGCAACTTCAGCAAACAGCTGTCACATACATTTTAGTCGAGTCGGTACAGTAGTTTTGTATGGGACAGCACATTTTTTTTTCGCGATTTCGAAGTTGTCTCCATAGTGAAAGTTGTTCAATTTGATGGTCTGAAGCACTCCCTTAAGTATTACTAGGGTGTTTTGTTACACCCTGTATAGGTACAGAGTGTAAAATTAAATGGGAAACTTACTTAAAGGGGTGCTTCAGACCATCAAACTGAACAACTTTTACTATGGGACCAACACTGAAATCGCGAAACAAAAATCCGCTGTCCCATACAAAACTGCAAACATAAGCCGACTGAAATGTCCATAAAATTCAGTCGAGCTATGGTTTCAGTTTAGCAGATATTTTTTTCGCGATTTCGATATTGGTCCCATAGAGAAAGTTGTTCAGTTTGATGGTCTAAGGCACCCCTTTAAGTAAGTGTCCCATTTAATTTTAAACCCTGTATAACTATTTACAATAAAATATTCACAGGTATCCTTAGCAATGACCCCGACACATATTAATTGGCCGGTTTAAATTATTTATTGGTTGTTTTACGAGTTTAAAACTCAATCACACCTTCATAGGTAGTTTGTTTTATTACAATTTGTAAGGTAGAGTAAAAACCAAAACTTTGGAAAAAAAGCTTGTCTTGTATGGGGACCCCAACAAAAACAATAAAGAAGTTTGGCGGACGGTCATGTAATTTGAGACCCAGACTTTAGAGGTCCCATACGTGAATGAAACTTAGTAATACGTGTAGAGTGAAACAAAACTAACAAAAATTTAAATTGGTTGTAATCTGTAGAAGTTGGGGGAAAGGTATTTCTCCTTATGATACCTTTTGTATCAAGTATGTGAAACTCATAATCATTCTTATTGATAGTCCACTCAATCTTCTACGCATTCATTATGTTTATTTTAATGAAAATTTACGATAACCGTACAATATTATGATAATGGAAGAAAACGAAATCACACACACTATCAGATCAACCAAGCCAAATACGTTCCGTAACGTCCAAAAATACCTCAATGATAATATTAGATGAAAATAGCTGTCGTGGTTGCGTTTTGCTACTGCTTTTTGGATGATTTATCTATTTTACTAGTAATTTCTACTTTTGAATCCGGACTTCTGGAGATGTGGAAGTTTTTTAAAAAAATGCCTTAATTTTTTCTGTTTATAATAATTATGACCGCCGTTCTGAAGGGCTTTTAGTTTTCGTAAAAATGGCTGGGTCCAAATTCGCCAAATTTCTTTTTGTTTTCTTTATGATTTGTAATCAATCCAAAATAATAACACAATATTCTGTGAAAAAACACAGCCCAGCATGTCCAAAAGACATGAAAGGACGGTACCCTGCCCTGTTGGTACTTTTTGTAGTCGCTTCTTCTCGTGGGGCAGCAAGCCCTGGTGTCAGAGTTTTTTCAGACCGCCTTACGGCCTCTGACGTGGTTTTTATGTAACGACTACCACCAGAGATAACCAACGGCATAAATAACGTGCCGTAACGTGTACGAAATCATCTTTCTTTTCAGACAATCAGGTGATTCAGCGTGCAATGTGACTCTCTGTCAAGCCGCAATCGAGGGTAGGCCTGTGCCCTACAGTGGGATGTATATTCGCTGATGATCATGATGACGATGATGAGTAAACGGCTATTGATTTGATTTAGTATGAAAACTTTAACCCCTTACCGCATGGACTTTTGTAACTCTACGAATTTTTTTTAAAATGTATTTCTGAGTTTAAAGAACCCATAAAAAATATTTAAAAATTCTTCTTGATTTTTTTATTTACGAAATGATAAATGTGCATTAAGGCACTTTATGCATTACATATAAAATATGGGACGACATGTAATTGCCAGTTGCCATGTACCATGTGTTGCCATAACTCAAAACTTAAAAATAATCTAACTTTTTGTCAAAAAACTTTGGTGTTCAAATATGGGACGCAATGCGATAAGGGGTTAAGATGTTCATTTCCCATAATAAAAGAAGAAACTGACTGACTGAATGAATGTCTGAATGACTGACTGACTGACATATCAACGCACAGGCCAAACCGCTGGGTCTAGAGGTTCCAAATTTGGCACGTAGGTTCCTTATAAGGTCTAGGGGTGCACTAAGAAAGGATTTTTCAAAATTCATCCCCCATGGGGGTAAAACGGGGGTCCAAAGTTTGTATGGGGAAACAAGATTAGTTAGACTATTTTATTCGAAACTTCATAGGAGTACTCCTATTAATAAATGAGTAAACATGTGTTTCAGGTTTTTTGAGAATTCAACCCCTGAAAGGGGGAAATGGGGTGACTAAGTCTGAAAATCGAGATGGGTATGGTTTGTATGGTTAATCGGGTCGCTGATTATGAAAACAACAATGATTTTAAAATCCGACGTGGTGGACGCGAAATACCATCATCCCGTGTTGAGGTGCGATGGGGTTGAAATGTCTAAATATCATTATGGGTGTCGGTTTATGGTTTGTGGGACGTTAATTGAGGATGAGTAGAGTGTGAGTAGGGGGTGAGTAAGTGGTGAGGAGGGGGTGCGAAAGTGGTATGTAGAGGGAGCGAGTAGGGGGTGCGAAGGAGTATGTAAGGGTGCGTAGGGGTTGCGAAGGGGGTGCGTAGAGTTTGCGTAGGGGGTGCGTAGGAGTTACGTAAGTGGTGAGTAGGGAGTGCGTAAGTGGTGAGGAGGGGGTGCGAAAGTGGTACGTAGAGGGAGCGAGTAGGGGGTGCGAAGGAGTATGTAAGGATGCGTAGGGGTTGCGTAGGGGGTGCGTAGGAGTTGCGTAGGGGGTGCGTAGGGGGTGCGTACGGGGTACGTACGGGGTACTTAGGAGGTGCGTAGGTGGTAAGTAGGGGGTGGGTTAGTGGTGAGTAGGGGGTGAATAGAAGGGGTGAGTAAGGGTGCTTAGCGGATGAGTACGGGGTGCGTAGGGGTGAGTAGGGGTACGTAATGGTGAGTAGGGGGTGCGAAAGTGGTACGTAGAGGGGGCGAGTAGGGTGTGCGTAGGGGTGCGTAGGGGTTACGTAGGGGGTGCATAGGGAGTGGGTAGGGGCTGCGTAGGGGGTGAGTAGGGGGAGCGCAGGGGGTGCGTAGGGGTTGCGTAGGGGGTGCGTAGGGGGTGCATAGGTGGTATGTAGGGGGTGCGTGGTGAGTAGGAGGTGCATAGAGGGGGTGAGTAAGGGTGCTTAGCAGATGAGTACGGGGTGCGTAGGGGTGAGTAGGGGTACGTAATGGTGAGTAGGGGGTGCGAAAGTGGTACGTAGAGGGGGCGAGTAGGGTGTGCGTAGGGGTGCGTAGGGGTTACGTAGGGGGTGCATAGGGAGTGGGTAGGGGCTGCGTAGGGGGTGAGTAGGGGGAGCGCAGGGGGTGCGTAAGGGGTGCATAGGGGGTACGAAGGAGTATGTAAGGATGCGTAGGGGTTGCGTAGGGGGTGCGTAGGGGTTGCGTAGGGGGTGCGTAGGGGGTGCGTAGGTGGTATGTAGGGGGTGCGTGGTGAGTAGGAGGTGCATAGAGGGGGTGAGTAAGGGTGCTTAGCAGATGAGTACGGGGTGCGTAGGGGTGAGTAGGGGTACGTAATGGTGAGTAGGGGGTGCGAAAGTGGTACGTAGAGGGGGCGAGTAGGGTGTGCGAAGGGGTGCGTAGGGGTTGCGTAGGGGGTGCATAGGGTGTGCGTAGGGGCTGCGTAGGGGGCGAGTAGGGGGAGCGCAGGGGGTGCGTAAGGGGTACATAAGGTGTACGAAGGAGGTGCGTAGAAGGGGTAAGGGTGCGTAGGGGGTGCGTAGGGGTGAGTTGGGGATGCGTAGGGGGTGACTAGTAGGTGCGTAGGGCATGAGTAGGGGTGCGTAGGGGATGAGTACGGGGTGCATAGGGGTGAGCAGGAGGTATTCTTTCAGAAATCACAAAAACAAGTCCATGCCGCAAAAAAAAACCATAAACAAGTCCTAAGTCCACGCGTATGAAGTCGCGGGCAACAGCTAGTTTCCCATAAAAATAAATTTTTGCTCAATAGTTAGTAGGTACTCAATATTTTATTGCTCAATTTTGTAATTTGCATAGGTAACTTATCATAACGAATACAATACAAGAACAGGTATTTACATAAAATGAGGCAATATCGTACTGTAATGTTACCTAATGATGCTGATTCGATATCCCTAGATACCTTTGTTCGTTATTTTTGGGATGCATTCACATTCATTGCACATTTTAGTGTTATAAAAAATTGTTTGGTGTTGACAAAGAGGAAAAGATTCATTGATTTTTTGGTGATTACTTCAGTCAAATTGTTTTATAAATTATATAGTGTTAGCGGAAATGTGGTTTTTGGGAGACCCCTCCCCCCTGCGTGCTCTATGGGTCACCCCTTTGCCTATACCCGGAAACTGTCAATACTGACAGCTGTCAGCTTCTCCCCGCGCTCGGCACGAGTCGCATACGCCGATCCGATAGTTTTATATAATCTTCTTCTCTTATCGTGTGAGCAGAGCCCTGGTGTCTGAGTTTTTTCAGACCGCCTTACGGCCTCTGACGTGGTTTTTATGTAACGACTACTACCACCAGAGATAGTAGCCGAGACCAACGGCTTAACGTGCCACCCGAAGCACGGAATCATTTTTCTTTTCAGACAATCAGGTGATTCAGCCTGCAACGTCCTAACCAACTGGGGAAAAACGCACAAAGTGACATATCACTGTGTCCCCCGTGAGAATCGAACCCACGACCTCCGTGTCGAGAGCCAAAGCTCTTAACCATTAGACCACGGAGGCAGTTTACATAATAATTGAGTAAAGGTCTATAAAAATGTATATTTGCCAGTATCCAGAGAGTTTCAGTCTAATATCAGTTACCTATCTCTAAATTGTATAAAAGAAAGTCTCTATTCGCATTTGTCTTTCTGTCTGTTTCACCACTTACTACTTCTAAACTGCGCAACTGATTTTGATACAGTTTTCACTGTCATTTAGAAAATTTCTTCCGGAATTTTTATGAGTAGGTAGGTATAATAATATATGTACAATTACTTATATACTCCTATTACTTATATACTACTAAGACTCCAGCCAGGCGACGCGCCGGCGCACGGGTATATTGTTAGGCATGAAAACAAGTAAGTTTTAACAATTCGAAAAACAAAATGAAGAATGAAAAGAGAAATACCCAAAATAAAAGCGGTCAAGTGCGAGTCGGGCTACTCGCGCACCGAGGGTTCCGTACCACACCACCACAGAACACAACATTTTTAACATAGAAAAAAAAATTTTTGTTGTCCGGGACCTTTAGCGCAAGACCGACTCACACTTGGCAGGTTTTTAGTATTTGTTGTTATTCTGTAGAGTTTGCTCTATAATCACACTAAGTTTGACGCTTGTTTGTATTACCGTTTTAACGATAGAGCGCGAAGAAAGAACGTTGATAAAAACTAGTTTCTTGTTGAGAACCCCCCTTAATTTTTAACTTTTTGATATTTTTAGTATTTGTTAACAAATCCGCCGTAATAACGCATAATCTGAGAAAATTTCAACTATCTAGCTATTACGGTTCAAAAGTTACAGCCCTAAATAGGTAGGACAGACGGACGGACGGACAGACGAACAGACGGACAGACGGACAGACGGACAGACGGACGGACAGACGCACGGACGGACGGACAACGTAGGCTTAGTAATAGGGTCCCGTTTTCACCCTTTGGGTACGGAACCCTAAAAACAATAGACAACCGGAAGAAAAATGTCAATTTCTTTTATGAGAATAAAGAAAGGCAACGGAATACCTAGACAAAGCTCAAGTGAAAGAAAAGTTTGATGTAGTGTCTTATCAACAACTCATAAAGGCACTTTAAGATGGGCTATCGCAGTCCAGTGGCGCCCTCATCACATTAAAAAAGATTTCTCAATAAAGAAAGCCTAAATTAAAAAAGTGCTCGACAGATAAACTACAAAAAGCCTTCAAGCTATTTTCATATAATACTTATAGGTTTTTTATAAGTCTAAACGTCTAAACATACAAATTTTGAAAAAAGAAAAAAAAACGGCCGCTTTTGTTTTTAATCGAAATTGTCTAAAGGTGGAAAGTAATTGTCTGAAGGTAAAAATCCGCTCTTTGATACAAAACTGCAGTACCGTCTCGACTCAAATGTATATGGGAAGGCAGATATTTTTTATTTTTTCTCGACGTTGTCTCCATAGTGAAAGTTGTTCAGATTGATGGTCTGAAGCACTCCCTTAAGTATTACTAGGGTGTTTTGTTACACCTTGTATAACAATGGCTTGAAGGCTTTTGTAGTTTATCTGTTGAGCACTTTTTTAATTTAGGCTTTCTTTATTGATAAATCTTTTTTAATGTGATGAGGATACCCTCTTACAGTATTTCGGAAAAAAACAGGATTGGCGAATACTCCACCGACAAGAGCGTTAGCTCTTAAATATTAAGTAGGTACCTTTAATGATGAAAACATATTATGACCGGAAAATAACTCTGCAGGCATTGTATTTTGTTCCAACAGAATGTGCAGTTATTTAATCATACCTACATAGTTACGTTTTTGTATTACCTATCTCTGTAAAATTTTAAGATATTAATTTAGTAACTGAAAAGGATGTAACACTGTAATTATATAAAGAACAAATATTTAAATATTTACATAACAATGGTAAAATGTAAAATGATTTATAGCTATTTAGTTATACCAACTTGTAATGTCCAGAAAAGTCATGACATCACTATTTCTTATTTATTTCGATGTTTTTAAATAGATATATTTTTTTATTTATTGTTCATTCAATTCACACATTTTTCAAAATTGAAGAAACCTTTTTCAAGCCTGGAGTGCGATTTTTGAATCTCATTCGCTGAGTTCAGCAGTTGAAAATGTCAAAATTACCATGGTGAAACGCATCTTTCTACTGCTGATTTGTCTGTCAAAAATCGCACTCCTCAAGTATGATTTTTGAAAGCCAAATCAGCAGTAGAAAGTTGCATATCTCCACAGTAATTTTGACATTTTCAACTGCTGAACTCAGCGAATGAGATTCAAAAATCGCACTCCTGAACCTCGAAGTATGTAAAAGGAACTTTTCATTGCATCAATCAAATCAATTTTAAAATCATCAAATCTTCAAATACTTTAATTGCCTTTATACATTACATTATTTATTTATGATTTATTTAAACACACTGTTTTAACGGTATTTTAAAATTATGTTACAGGAATCAAAATTTACGTTTTTAAGCTACAACAATTTTCTGCGAAAAATTGGAAATTCATTCCCAAACAATTTGGAGTTTATTTAACCTGTCGAGATTTTTTTCAGCTCCTAATCATTTTCTTCTGAATTTTCAATTTTGTCCTACTAACAATTACCTTAAGAAGTTAATTTTTATTTTTCGATGTTTTAAAATAATTATCATACAGTTATTTTAGCATGCACTTACCTTCAAAAAAGGTCTTCGCAAATTCTCAGACGAAACGTTCGAAATGCAAACTTTTCAAACAATGAAAGTCAGAGCGCGCGAAACTGCAGCAAGAACAAGTGGCTACTGGAGAAGATTGTTCCTCCATTTATAGCCGGCGTTTGGGCGGGAGGCGTGGTCACGCACGCGTGGGCTCATCCCTCGACGTATGGCTTACGTCCCGGTAGAAAAAAAATAAGCTGCCCAAGTGCACTTGTAGACCACTTGTGGTCTTTTAATTACTTAATATTGCATAAGGCTAATATTAGAATGTTTCCAGAGTTTATTTGAAAATGTTATTAAGTACTTTTTATTTATTTCTGCCCACTTCCTAATGGTCGTAAAAACTTTCGTTATCTTAAGAGGTCTTTACCGTTCAGTGGCACATAACAATTTGAGATTTCCAATCAAATAAGATTATGAGACATAAACATAACATAAATATTCTTTATTTGCACACCAAAACACACAGCTACAAAAACAGAATAAAAGATCGTAAGGGTACAAATGGCGGTCTTATCACTAAAAGCGATTTCTTCCAGACAACCATGGGATGGAAGAACTCTTAAGTAAAAAAACTTGCTATGACGGTGTAATAAATAAGATATAAAATATATAGCTTACAATAGATACAAGTATATTATAATTAAATAAAGAGACCAACATTCACAGGCCTAAAAACTATTTTTTTTTTCTAGCCAGTTTCATGCAACTGCTGGGCAAAGGCCTCCCCTTTAATCTTCCAACCATCTCTATCTTGGGCAAGCTCTGGCCACTAGTCAGCAAAAGCATCCAGATCATCCCGCCACCTCTTTTTAGGACGACCCGGGCGCCGACGACCATTTTCTGGGATCCAGGGCGTAACAATTTTTGCCCACCTCTCCTGGTGCATTCGACAGACATGGCCGGCCCATTCCCACTTCAGTTTGGCTGTTTTCTTCCCGACGTCGGCGATTTGTGTTTTGGAGCGCAGTGTAGTGTTCCTGACACGATCTGTTCTTTTAACACCTAATATACTGCGCTCCATCGCTCTCTGACAAACCTTGAATTTGGACTTTTGAGACTCTTTAGAGACCAGGTTTGGGCACCGTAGGGTAGGATAGGCAGGATACACATGTCAATGAGTCTTCGTTTCAGGGATACCGGAAGTTCACCCTTCATTAACATAGTTCTTTTATATTATAAATTCTAAACATTACACTTACTAAAGTAGAAAATCTAAAAAAATAATAGGTAGTCGTTTTATATTTTCAATTCGTTTGTTTAAATCTATAAAAACAAAAAAAAATATAATTATACAACTCGCTTTTAGGATCAGGGACCCTAGTGGGACTTGGACTCCTGGCTTCCGACACCAAAACAGTTTTCTTTTAGTAAATCTTTAATTTTGTGATGAAAGCGCCACTGAACGGTAAAACGCCTCTTAAATAGAAACATCTACATTTACAAAAGCTTTATAAAGTCATTATAGGTGACATGAACGAAAACCTGGAGTTGATATGATGACACGTCAATTCAATACTTAATCAAGCAAAAAACGTTTCATAAAAGCGCGGTAAAATTAAAGGATTATAAATAAATAAATAAATAAATTGAATTTATTTGCTATACCTACTCGTGTCGAATCCAAACGACAGTATTCCTTTATGTATTGGTAAATTCCCAAAAACAGTATTCCTTTATATTATAGGTGAATTCCCAAAATTCTCATCGTGCCTGTATAATTTTCGCTTTTAATACTTCAAGGCGATAAAGTTAACCCTATTTTCATACTTACTAAGACACGAAATCCGAAATAATTAAGGACTAAGTCTATGAAACTTATTTAGGTACCTACCTACTCATTCATTCCTTATCCCAATCACGTTCATTTATAAAATAGGTATACAGGATGAGCGAGATACTTATCTGCCACTTTCTTTTCAAATAATATGGAACTACTGGAACTCTTAAATATTTTGTTGTTGTTCCTACAACTTTGAAGCATAAATAGTAATTTGTAGTTATAGTGAAGTTAGGGTTAGATTATAAAGTTAGGAAAGAAGGTTTTAGGAAAATTTAATTATTATATAGCTTTTTTCTTCATAGCATCGATCGTCGTCGGTCTGTTCCACACTACACTTGCCAGTTTGGTGGTCTTCTTTCTTTTATTTTATTTTATTTTATCAGGTTCATCAACAGCTGTTACAATGATACATGGGTACAATTTACAATTACATCGAGTACTTAACTTAATGCACAACCACTTAGAGATGAACACCTCATGCAGCACCTCATGCATTTTATAGTGTTGTTCGGTAGATGTGACCAGCCTAGTGCCCCTTCACCTTGATAAGTTCTAGAGCTACTTATATCGTAATATTGAATTCAAAATTCAGATTGCTTTGCACCAACTTTACAGAATAAACAAAAAATTATTTTCAACAACATTTTGACTAGAGGCTCCCTTCTATTCAACATAATTTGAATATAATTATTTGTAGCTATAATAATTTTTCTAGTCATAGTTTCTCTATAAAGTTTTTATTTTATAGTGTTCCGTACCTAAAGGATGCAAACGGGACCCCTATTATTACCTTGCTTAGACACGAATGTTGGGCTGTATGTTTTGAACCGTAATAGGTAATCGGTTGATATTTTCACAAAACATGTAGTTATATTGGAGTTACTATAAAAATGTGTTATTAAAATACAAGAATCTAGTTTCTTCCAGCGTTTTTTTTTGTTTTTGCTCTATCGTAAAAACGGTAATACAATGCAAGCGTCACGTGAAATCACGCTAAACGTTTTGTCTTAACAACTTTTATGTGAATGTACCATTGTTACCATTGGTAAGAGTACCAATGGTAACAATGGTACATTACATGGTACATGAGTAGAGACTCATCCTGTATTCAGATACGGTGCGTTGTCCGAACCAAAATATTGTTTATTCCAAAAACAAGACAGTCCTTCAACTAACAAAGGCCTCTTCATCCAATTAATTGATCCTGTTCATAATTTGTTTAATTGTTTCTTACAACAATTGTTTAAAGTTGTTTCTGAATTACCTGAAGTGATTTTCCATTTATTTGTTGGCCTTATAAATGAAAATGGCGTAGAAATTGTTATTGTAAAGAGAATCGTTTTTTTCTACTTTACTTAGATAGACGTGTTCGGTCCTGAGCATTAAGAGTATATTCTCAAAAACCCCAACTTTCAGGAACATTGTTATCAGAGATATGCTATTGCCTTTACTAAAAAATCAAATGAATAATTTTTTTGTACGTTTTATATAATTTTTTTTTCACCTCACAAGCTCGGAAAGATTCTCTTTACCATTCGAAATCTGAGTGCAAAAGTGCATTTTATCCGCTAGCGTGGAAAGAGTTTTTAAAATTCGAATCTTTCTATTCAATAAACTGAGAAAAACAGCCTAAACAAGTTTTTTTCATGCTGTTTTCGTGCTGGCCAGTGCGATTATTCTAAAAATGAGGTAGGCGCATTGAAATTTTCCTCGCTGTAGTGAGGTGAAAAGTTGTGTGTTTCGCTCGGCAGCAAAGTTATTCTGCGTCTCGTACCTTTGAAACCCTCGCGACACTCAGGATTCTATATTTGAACCACGAGCGAAGCGAATCCTAGAATCCTTCACTTGCTCAGGTTTCAATACAAGTACTCACGCCAAAAAGCAACTTTGCAGCCTTGCATAACAAATAACTATTAGTAATCGCGTAAAATCCGGACACTGTTTATCGAAAAATGGGGTTACTTTAGGAACATTTTTAGAAGATTATGTTACACCTTTAAATTTACAGCTTACGTAAAAAGAAAGATAATATAAATATAAAAAAAACTCGATCGAATCGATTTTTTGAAATACGATTAGAAAAGATACAACATTTTTGAAATATTTTAGTAAAAATGAAACAGTCTGATTACCATACAAAATGGCGAACAAATTCAATCTTTGACATCTTTTGACAACCGCAAACCTCTACTTGTTTCTGATTTTTTCCATAGTACGGCAAGTGATGACGTCACAAACGAAAATATACCCTTAAGGTCCTGAGCATCAGGGCAGTGATCGCGCTAAATCAATCTCCACTGATACGTGATTGGACCGCGAGTAAGCCATAACTTTTTAGACATTCGTTCCGTATCGAGCTAATCTTTTGACAGCTCATGAAGTTTCAGGCTGTCAATCACATATGAAATAGGTCAAGTTTAGCGTGATATGGAATTCAGCACAGTTGAATAGTAAATAGGAACGTATTGCAATGTGATTAGGACTGAAATTTAATAAAACTTAGATTTTTTAAATTAGCGCGATGGGGCGCCAGGTGTGAATGCGGTGTTTTTCCGCACCATATGGCTTATCTTGTATCCTACCTGCACTGAAAAATTATGTGTCTCTAAATTCTATAACGAAAATATTTACAGGGTGAAATTGATATCATTAGCATCCTTTTAAACTAAGAGTCTACCCATCAAACTGATCAACGGGCTGACATAACCTCAGGGTTAAAAGCGCCAATAAAAAAAAAGCAGAATATAAAGAAAAACTGAACAACTTTTACTATGGGAGCAAACAGATTAGAGCAAAAAAATCTGCAGTTGCATACATTTGAGAATCGAGTAGTCATTGCAGTTTAGTATGCAACAGCTGATTTTTCTTTTGCTCCGATCGGTTTGCTCCCATAGTAAAAGTTGTTCAGTTTGATGGGTAGACTATTAGTTTGAAAGTATGCTAATGATATCAATTTCACCCTGTACACCAATGTCATATAAATAAATAAATAACGCACACAGGCTCATACATTGCAATAATATTTAATACAGACATCGTAAAGTTACTGTTAACAATTTGTGACACACAAACCTATATCATTTCACACCTGAACAACTTTACATTTAATATACGTAAGTTTAGTATTGTAATAAACGACCTATATGAAACTCCGACAAATTCACAGGAAATCATTATAAGTAATATTACGATATCGAATTTTGTTATGGCCTCTAAGTCTAAGTATAACCACGGAATATATAAGAGTATACAAGTATAACTGGTATTGTAAACTCTTGAATCCGTCAAGGAGTTTGTTCCATTAGCGCAAAACCTCATACACCCCAATTGATTTATAACAAGATTTCATTATTTTGATAGTTAAAATTTAAAGTTATTCTCATTTTAAGTTTGAGGCAAAAATGATTTGTTATCATTCCAGCAATGAATGAAAGCGCTAATGTACTCATGGATACATTTTAATAATCTTGTTTTGGTAGTAAGTAGGGTGAGTGTGCCCGTGCGGTGGGTTGACACCGGGTTCAGTAAATTTAAATATTACAAAAAAAAAAAAAAAAAACTGAAAAAATTTTCTATGTTGAAACCATGATAATTCGATTCTGCTCTCGATTCTAAACAAACTACTTTCTAGTTTTGCGTTAATTCATTAACACGTTGTATAAGGACTAGAGACTACATCTTTGTTTAGCGCCGCCGGCCCGCTTTCCCGCAAAACCGCCTCTGTGTGGCCTGGCCTTAAGAATTCTTATGCTTGTGTGCTGGTGAAAGTCTAACCACCAGCACACCTCGGGCACTTCACACTAACGGACACTGACAAGAACAGGTTGCTGAGAAGCTTCCTCTCACAACATGTTATAAGGATTAGCGCACATCATCATCAGCCTATCATCGTCCACTGCTGAACATATATATACCTCTGTCCTCGGCCTTCCTCATCCAGTCGCTCACCGCTACCTTGGGCCGCAGGGCGTCCCACACTACGCCTTTCGTGGTCTCCAGTCTAGAACTCTGACACCCCATCGGTTGTCAGTTAGCTCACATCTAGCGGAAAATGCTCGAGCAGTTTTCATTGATAATTTGATAATTAACTCAATCACTATTAGAAATAGATTTGAAAATAGCGTGCAAGAGAGTACGCAAACACACGTCACAGGTATACTAGTGTGACGTGTGTTTGCGTAGAGACTGTTCATTATCAAATTAAAGATTGAATTGAAAATTTCGTCGTGGCCTGCGGGGCGCCGACAGCTCTGTTGGAGAGGAGCATGCCCCGGATAGGCAGGTCGTGGCCGTGGGTTCGAATCCCGCTTGCCACCCGACTTTTTCAATCTTTAATTTGATTAAGCTAACATGGCATACATGTAAAATCAATAAATTTGATCATTATCAATTGATTAATGAAATCTGCTTGCGCATTTTTTCCGCTAGATGTACGCTGAACCTAACAGTGATTAAGTCCGGACCATGGCTAAAAATAACTAACATTATCACAGAAATAAATAATTCCCCATGGATACAATGTCCAAAGACAAAATCTACTTAACAATAGATAATAAGCGAAATGTTTACAAAACATAAACCTATTTATATCCTTTAAAGGTACAGGGTGTGCCGCGCAACGCAATGCTCAGAATAATATTTACCTACGAAGACCGTTGAGGAAATGTAATTTTGTAATTATAGTAAAAAGTTTCTCCCAAATTTTTTTTCGTTTTCCATCCGTTTATTCGACAATAAGATCTCTAAAGTTTTCAGGATACATATCTGTCTCAGTTTGCTTTCATCGATAATAATATACAGGGTGTAAGGAAAAGTATCATTAAATTCATTAACCTTTAAACCACATACTCTACCCATCAAACTGAACAACTTTTACTATGGAAGAAAACCTGTTAGACCAAAAACAAAATCAGCTGTTCCATACGTTTTAAAGGACTAGAATAAGAATATGAATAATATTTATTAATGCACAAAAGCAATTTTACAAACGTAATTCTTATAAATAATTGATGCACTAAATGTTAAAATACTAGGCTAGGCTAATTGGTAGGTACAGCTGATGCCATGAAAGGCAGGGACAACCTGCCTGAGATATTGACATCAGCTATTAATTGTGATATAATAAATTTATAAGTCACATTTCAGACAATAGAACTTATTGCACAATTACAATAATTGTAATCGGTTTAACACCGAGCGTATTAAGGAGGCTATAGAGCGGAACAAAGGCTCCAAAGTTTTCGCAAGGGATCTGTCTATTGGGCAAAGCCAGCTATCAAAGCTGAAGACTGAGGATGGCAGAATCGTATCGTCCAAGCCTGAGCTTCTGAGAGAGGTTGAGAAGTTCTATGGACAGTTATACACGTCAACACGAAGACCCGCTACAGATCTGGCTAACGACCCAAGAGCTAGATTGACCCGGCACTACACAGAAGATATTCCGGACGTCAGCCTGTACGAGATTAGTATGGCTCTCAAACAGCTAAAGAACAACAAGGCGCCGGGTGATGATGGGATTACGGCCGAGCTTCTGAAGGCGGGTGGAAAACCGGTCCTGAAGGCCCTTCAGAAGCTGTTCGATTCCGTCATACTCGAGGGCAAAACGCCGCAGGCATGGAACAGAAGTCTGGTGGTGCTCTTCTTCAAAAAGGGCGATAATGCCCTGTTGAAGAACTATAGGCCCATTTCCCTTCTTAGCTTGTAGACATGTCTACAAGCTGTTTTCGAGAGTCATTACGAACCGTCTCGCGCGCAGGTTTGACGATTTCCAGCCTCCCGAACAGGCCGGTTTCCGAAAGGGCTTTAGCACTGTGGACCACATACATACGCTTCGGCAAGTTATACAGAAGACTGAAGAGTATAACCTGCCCCTTTGCTTGGCGTACGTGGACTACGAGAAAGCCTTTGATTCGATCGAGACTTGGGCTGTACTGCAGTCTCTTCAGCGTTGCCAAGTAGACTACCGGTACATCGAAGTGCTGAAATGCTTGTACAAAAACGCCACTATGTCAGTCCGACTACAGGACCAGAACTCGAAACCTATCCTACTGCAGCGAGGCGTGAGGCAGGGAGACGTTATATCTCCGAAACTGTTCACCGCTGCACTGGAAGATGTTTTCAAGGTTCTGGACTGGAAAGGGCTAGGGGCATCAACATAAACGGCGAGTACATCAGTCACCTTCGGTTTGCCGATGATATAGTCATCATGGCGGAGACTATGGAGGAGCTCAGTCAAATGCTCGATGATCTCAGCAGAGCCTCCGAACGAGTTGGTCTGAAAATGAACATGGACAAGACGAAGATCATGTCAAATGACCATGTTGTACCCACTCCTGTAATGATCGGAAACTCTGCGCTCGAAGTTGTTGACCATTATGTTTACCTGGGACAAACTATTCAGTTAGGTAAGTCCAACTTCGAGAAAGAGATCAACCGTCGAATCCAACTCGGCTGTGCAGCGTTCGCGAAGCTACGTAGTATCTTCACGTCCCAAATACCGCAGTGTCTTAAAACGAAAGTCTTCGATCAGTGTGTGTTGCCAGTGATGACATATGGAACAGAGACGTGGTCGTTCACTCAAGGCCTCATAAAAAGGCTGAAAGTCACCCAAAGGGCAATGGAGAGGGCTATGCTCGGAGTTTCCCTGCGAGATCGAATCAGAAATGAAGAGATCCGCAGAAGAACCAGGGTAACTGACATAGCCCAAAGAGTTGCTAAACTTAAGTGGCAGTGGGCGGGGCACATTGCTCGCAGAACCGATGGCCGGTGGGGCCGAAAAGTTCTCGAGTGGCGACCGCGTACCGGAAAGCGCAGCGTGGGTAGGCCCCTCACACGGTGGACCGACGACCTGGTGAAGGTGGCGGGAAAACGTTGGATGAGGGCAGCGCAGGACCGGTCGTTATGGCGATCCTTGGGGGAGGCCTATGTCCAGCAGTGGACGTCCATCGGCTGAGATGATGATGAATAATTGTAATGTTCTTGTACTATGGTGTACTTGATTTGTGTGGTTTGTATATGATACTTTTCCTTCACAGATTTTTTCCTTACACCCCGTAAGTATAATGTATCCAAACCAAAATAGACTAGAGAAAACAATCACAAGTGAAACTGAAGCCCCCATACATTTCCCATCAATTGAATTAACACGAACCGTATAATTTGCATATCTAAGAGTTCAACAAAAATCTGAGGAGTTAATTCCAATCAGGTAAAAAGGATTCACCTCTCTGAAACAATACAGGGTATTTTACATTGTTTCTTATTATAGTAATGGTGCACTTTACTAGTTAGAAGCGAATGAACATAATTGTAATGGTTAAGCTTTCAAGTATGATAAAAACATAGGTCCTCGTATCATTCTTTGTTATAGGTAGGTACTGGGTGGAACATAACGACCCATCCAGATGCATACACTGCATACCACAGCTATGCAGTCGCATGGATCCGATACGGCGTTATATTCTGGGGTAACTCAACTGACGTTCAGACTGTGTTTGTCTTACAAAAGAGATGCCTCAGAATCATAACATTGACTCGACCTAGAGAAACGTGTAGAGTTCTGTTTATGAAATACAAGATACTTACGGTTACATCCATGTACATTTTAGAACTTTGCATTCTAGTGAGGAAGCATCCGAGCTACTTCCCACGTACCAGCGACATAGACAGACGCTACAGGACAAGACAAAACAAAGACATACTCCTCCCCACCACCCCGCGCCTCTCCATGTATCAAAACGGACCGCAATATATGGCTATGAAAATTTATAACCACTTGCCAAATACATTAAAAAGCCTTCAGGGTAATGGGTTTGTTAATTGTCTAAAACAACTACTACTTGACAAAAGTTACTACAATGTGAAAGAATATCTGGATGACAAATCTTTATCAATTGAGCATGTATAAATTATATTGTAATGTAATCAGATTAAAAAATTATTAATGTATGTACCTTATCCTAACACACAGTCTTTAAACTAAGTATATTAATTATTATTACCACGCTGTTAATATTTCAAATAAATTTTCGTTTGACATTGTAAATACTTAATAAAAATTATATATGACATTGAATGCCTTGAAGAGGCAGATTGCTGTACCACAAATTAATCATATCATCTTATGTAACGTGTGCAATCAAAAATGATTAAATGAATTATGAATCATTATAGTCGGGTCAGCAGTTTTGTATGGGACAGATTTTTTTTCGCGTTTCCTGAGGTAGGCTCCATAGTGAAAGTTGTTCAGTTTGATGGTCCTAGTTCACCGTTTCAGTATTTGCTAGGCTGTCACTTACACCCTGGGAGCGAGTGCTCGCGCTTGGTTTTAACCAAGAGCGAGCGAAGTGAGAAAATCGCTGACTGTTCTACCTAGCCGGAGAATACATCAAGCACCATCCTAATGGCCGATGGGGCCGAAAAGTTCTGGAGTGGCAACCGCAAGAAAGCCCAGCGTTCCGGAAGAAAGCGCAGCGTGGGTAGGCTCCCTACAAGGTGGACCGACGCGACGACCTGGTGAATGCGGCGAGAACCTGTTGGATGAGGGCAGCGCAGGACCGGTCGTTATGGCAATCCTTGAGGGATACCTATGTCCAGAAATGGACGTCGATCGGCAAAGATGATGATGATGATGAGTATTTAAAGAAAAAGGCGGGAGCGCCACTGAATTTAATGCACTCATCCAATCACGCATCACTTAAAATCTACAAAACCTATTTGAAGGGTTCTGCTATGCAAATACCAAGTTGCATTTATCCTCAGTTCTAATGCTGTAGTGGTACTCCACTACAGCATTAGAACTGAGGAGTTAGATCCCCGAATTCAATTAAAAATTATTTGCTAGAAGCCAGCAAATGATGATTTTTTGACTATTAATTAGCATTATTGGCATCAAGCAAAGACCAATGTTCTAATTTCTCAGTCCAGATCCTGTGGTGTGGGTAATGTCAACATAAACTTTGAATGAGTAACTGTGTACTGTGTTGGAGTGTGTATGTGTGCTTTGAGAATCTACAGATTTCTAATAATTATTAATTTGTTGGGTTAAGAAGAAACTTTGCCGTTTCGGGTTCCTATATTATATGACTTGGTCCTGATGCTGTAAATTTACTGCCTACGTAAAATGTGAGACATGACGATGTTCTGATTTTAAATTAACCTATTTGTAAGTAGGTAGGGTAAGGGGACGTTATTCCGTGATACACCAATTTTTTTTTTGTTATTCACAGATATTGGATATTGCAAGTTTTGGGCGTATATTTTATCTTACTTTAGAGATCCTTCATTCATAAATTTATAATGTTTTCTTAGTGATAAAGTGACACAGGTAAATTCTAGGTACCTAAGGTATGTTAATTTCGTGATAGTGATACGGAAAAACTATTGAATTTTCAAAGCATAAAATATTGCAATCATTATACACAGTCTAAGTATATAGTTATCTATAGGTACCCACTACATAAGTGGTCCAAGCATCATATTTCTAAATAAAAGAGGACAAAGGCCTACTCATCCTTTTTGATAAAATTGTTAACAATTTCAGAGTTATCTAACCCACTCGATTAGGGAGGTTTATATCGAGTATACCGATAGTTACGCATCGATATTCTTTAATAGCTACTCGATCCGTAGGGCGTTCGATTCATTAATTAGTAAATTCTGTTATCAGAAGGATCTAGAGGGATTGTAAAGTCTTTATTGGTTTATGCCATAGAACGTCTGTGGTTTATGCTAATAAGCCAAACCAAAGAACCGACGTTCTCGTTATGTAGTGAAGCTTCCGTTTTTGAAAAACTGAAGATATAACTCTTTGTGTGGGTGACCATTTTAGTTGGTATTTTATCTCGGACGCCTCGGTTATTCGGAAGGGAGATTAAGCAGTTATTCCTGGATATTGTCTATCGTTGGACTGATTTAGTTTTGGGTCTTAGATATGTAAAAAACCTGGACGCAAGATATCTTATATTTTATTTAACAGAAATATAGACCATCAAACTTGCACCCAAAACTAAAACACCCATCGAATATTAAAATGTATAATTATAATATACTTACTCATGTACATGTCCCTCAATGTCTTTAACACAGCTATTGCCAAACCAGGGTCCTGGGTTCGAATCCCGGTTCGGTCATGGATGTTTATATGTTTGTGCCGTTGTTGTATGGTTTCCATAATAAACAGCCTATAAATAGTGCTTTCTTGGGATCATTACAATGTATGTGCCTGTGAGCGTTATTTATTTATTTATTTATTAAGTAAATAATTATAAAAAAATTGGGTTTGCCTGTTATCTGAGTTTCATAACACGTTCCTTTTGCTTTTACACAATGAAGTGGGTAACAAAGTTATTTGAATTCTCAAATTACATGAAAGGTACCTTAGGTTCCTACTCCACACTTCACTTGATCCTTTAGGGATCCGTTTGACAAAAACCCTTTGATTTTTGTTGGGTTTGTTATTTTGATCGAAGTGCTCCTATCAATAGTATCGGTCGTGAGTGTGTTTCGAATAGGACATAGGTGCGCAATTTCAACCTACACCTAAGAAGGTGGTAGGTCATCATCATCATCAGCCTATAAACGTCTTACTGCCTAGCACAGGCATATACCCTCAATGGGGTGTATTGGCTGCTAGTACCTACACCACTCGTTCCCATGTAAATGTAGTGGTAGTATAAGTACCTACCATCAAGCATAATTATTGACTTAGAGCATATTGACGATTTCAAGACGGAATGCACACAGTAGCGTAGCGAGGGGGGGCTGGGGGAGCAAATAACCCGGGCGGCACTTTACTCGGAAAAAATATGTATTAATTGTATTGAGCTCTGTCTAATTCATAGAGCAGAGAAAAGTCGAGCTCGCTTCGCTCGCTCTAAGTTTCTGTTTTAATTTAATTTAATTCCTGTACCTATAGGTAGGGTACACATAATTCTAATGACTTCTGACCACAGCTAAGACGTGGTACTAAAAATTTCGAGCTGGCTTTTCTCGATACATAGCTTTTACAAAGGTTAACTTTGCATATATTTGTACGTAATAAATAGCTCTGGCTCCAACTGATTCATATCGAGATCGCTTCACTCACTCCAAGTTTTATTTTTGCATGGCTTTATCAAAAGATGACAACAACCCGAATAATTATGGTTAGAAATGTCGAGTTCGCTTCGCTCGCTCCATTATTTTTTAAGTAGGTATTCTTATATGCAGAAACGTGGGCGGCAAAATCGGTCTATGTCCTGGGAGACAGAAATCCACGGTACACCATCGAACGCGCATAAGAATCATCTCGGAGAACCTATGCGGAGAACTCACTAAGAAACTTTATGCCTTAGTCGCCTCATAGGGCACCGACGAATCGTCCCCTTCCTCTTCCACGTAGTCCCTACCTACCCTAACCCTAGTGCAAAAAATGTTAAGTACCTTAATATAAACTCTACTTTATGTACTTTGGACGGCCCGGTAGCACAGTCGGTAGTGAACCTGCCTGCTGTGCCGATGGTCGCGGGTTCGAATCCCGTAAGGGACAAATATTTGTATGATGAATATGAATATTTGTACCCGAGTCATGGATGTTTGTATCTATATATGTATTCTGTATCGTTGTCTAGTCATCATAATACAAGTCCAGGCTAGATTCTGGTACTTTAAATGTGACTAGATAATTTGTGTGACATTGTCCAAGATATTTATTATTATAGATATTTTATGTATGTACCTACTTCGTACTTATTACATACCTAACTCCTATTCCCAAATATAGAAACAAAGCAAATAACAATATTCCCAAATGTAGAGAAGCAATTAGAGTGTTGATGTAATTTTTGATTATCCTAATAACATTTTGTACTTACTTACCTACATAAATTGAAATTCTCGAATACATACCTACCATGGAGGACAGAAAGGAGCGGAGGTGTCGCAAAGCAATATTTCTATCGAAATAAGTGTAGCCAAAATGCAGGGACCAAGACGGGTGCAAAAGTTCCGCCCCTAAAACTGAATCCAGGAGTAGAGCACGTCAAGTACAACAACAACAAGCACGTCATAGTTTTAGATGTATTTTATTGACAAAACCCCTGCCCACTCAGCAAAAAGAATAGCAGTCCGCTTCGAACTTATCTTTTTCTATAAAAATAAATGCACATGGCGTCACTTATGACGATTAGCACATTACATTGTTAAAAGTGACTACCGGTCCACACGTTTGCCAGGCTTGCCTAGTGTGGGACCACTATAAATTAGTCTCAATCTTAATGTAAGCACTAACTGCTGTGCACTTTGTGCTCCTTTTGTTTTGTGTTAAATTTATTCAGTAGGTACCTACAGATTTTCTTTTGTGCAAATAAATACATTTTTATTTTATTTATTTATTTTATTTTAACTGAGCATCTTTCTTATCGTGTGGGCAGAGCCCTGGTGTCAGAGTTTTTTCAGACCGCCTTACGGCCTCTGACGGGGTTTTTATGTAACGACTACTACCACCAGAGATAGTAGCCGGGACCAACGGCTTAACGTGCCATCCGAAGCACGAAATCATTTTTTTCAGACAATCAGGTGATTCAGCCTGCAATGTCCTAACCAACTGGGGAAAAACGCACAAAGTGACATATCACTAGGTGTCCCCCGTGGGAATCGAACCCACGACCTCCGTGTCGAGAGCCAAAGCTCTTAACCATTAGACCACGGAGGCATTGTAACAGTGTAACTGAGCATGAGCAGTTGTGACCTAATATAATGGCGACAGACCTAATTGCCTTGCGACACCTCCACTTCTTCCTGTCCTCCGTGATATCTACCTTCCAACTGTGCTGCCGATTAGGTGAGTAATTTCAAATGGCATTCATTACCTACTTATAATACCTACCTAGGTAATTATTTTATAATGTGCCGTGCCGTGCCGTGCAAATAATTAAGTCCATAATATAATTATAGGCATAATTGCTCGCAGAACTAATCGCCGAAAAGTTATCTGTGGGGCCGCCCCCACACACAGTGGACCGACGACCTGGTGAAGGCGGCGGGAACCCGTTGGATGAGGGCAGCGCAGGACCGGTCGTTATCGCGATCCTTGGGGACCTATGTCCAGCAGTGGACATCAGTGGATATCATCAGCATCCTTTTAAGCTAAGAGATTAATTAACCATCAAACTGAATAACGTTTACTACTTACCTACCTATGGGAACAAACATGGAGCAAACCGGTCGGGGCAATAAAAACTGCTGTTCCAAAGTTCCAAACTAAACTCTAAACTGCAATCAAATAGAAAAGCAGTAGAGTAAGACAGGTAAGTAGGAACGCAGGACATTACGTTTTTATGCAAAAAATATAGGGGGAGTGCGGGATGGTTGAACCACCTTTTGCTTAAACTGGCACCACTTTTTATTGCAAAGATGCAGTGATGTCACTTTAGTGGCATTAGATAACACAGTTATTTGGCTACAAATGGTATGTACTAAGATCTTTGTGAGTATAATATTTATTGGGCTAGATTTTTTTTTTCAAAAAATTAGATTTGGCTCAACCATCCCCAATGGGTGGGATGGTTGAACAGGGGGGTAGGGATGGTTGAACATACCCTTATATTTAAAGAAATTAAACAAGATAGCGTCCAAAATTCATTGTAATTATAATAAAATCTCATATTAATTAAATGGGAACAATCTAAAGTTGTTAAGATGGAAAATGGAACAAAAAATAACGGCATGTGAACATTGCACACTTTCACTACCTGTTTTCTTGATTAGTATGAAGAAAATTACTAAAAAAGAAAACATTTTAATGTCTAATTTAGCATTATGAACACTATTCTTTAATAAAATTGGCACATTAAGATAACTTTAACAAGAGAAACAAATTTTTAAACTAAAACATGGCAAAAAAACAAAAAGCTGGTATATGGCCTTAGAAGCTTCGGAAGTCCGAATCTACAAATTTCTTCTTTTTTATTTCCTTTCTTGGGGCTGAAGCCTTTATTCTACTTTGTTTTGGATTTGAACGGCATTTGAAGCTGCAAGATAAATAAAATCGAGGAAAAATATTATTATTGACTATGGTCATCCATCCCTCTGCGGGTGGCTCAACCATCCCCTATCGACCCGTTCCAACCTTTGTTTAGATTTCCGAAAAACTCTTAATCACAGGTTAAATAGGCTTTGCATTTAACAAACTACACTAGTTTGACAATATAACAATAGTTCAATATAATACGTATCTTTTAATATAACGCAGAAACGTACAAATAAACCAAATACATTTTTTTCACTTTTTACTATCAAAAACACATAAACTCAGCTCGAAGTCAAACTACTCTGCCGGCAGCCTAGATGGCGCTTGTGGTGGTAGATGTGGTTCGCGGGCATGCAATGACCCATGAACCGAATCGATAGCACGAAATTTTCAATCGAAAAATTGAGGTGGCTCATCCATCCCACCTGTTCAAGCATCCCGGTTTACCCCTAAGTTAGCAACTGCAGCATTTATTTTAAAACCACTGTTTTTGAAACTTATCCAATCGCGGTTTCACATCCAACCATCTGATTCATAGGTACCTACAACCCGGGCGAATTAACTTGGCACCTGGCTCGGAATAAAAAACTCAGAAAGCACTTTTCTAGAAGAACTAGAAAATGCTAAAGCGCAGGGACACGTGCAACGGTCACTGAAATGCTATGCTACGGCGGTGGGCCGGGGTCCCGCGGGGGGATAGCAGGAGGGGTGTCAAAATCCGAGCCACGTGCGAGCCAGGTGCCAAGTTAATTCGCCCGTTTTGTACCTACATTGAACCTATTTAGATCACACGGATCGTGATCATTTCCTATTTTATTTATCTACCTACCATCTTTCTGCAAATAAACAATTTCATTTCATTTCACAATGATTTTGATTTTTTGGGATTACCTCTTTCATAATGCCAAAAGTTTGAAAATGAAAAGTTGAAATGATAAAATGAAATTCAAATTTCAAACTGCTAACGCCATCTATCAATCTCCAAGAGAACTTTTATACGACCACTCCTTTACACGCATGTTCGTGCTATTGAAAACACAAACGAAAGACAAAGAATTAAATTTTTAGTAATACCTCGAACTCCTTTCTTTGTAGCAGGTTATTTTGTTTATGTTATTAAATTATAAATAGTATAATCAAATAGTTAACAAACACATTTTATTCTTTTTCTCCTATTGTCAAAAAGTTTAGATTGAACGCAGTGTAATGGAACGTTACGTATAAATTTTTTTACAAGTTGACTTGAAGTTGGCCGTTTGTTGTCAGGCAACCACAGATTAGGTACTGATTTATGTAGCAAGCTAATAGAGCAAGCTACACATGCGACAGTGAAATTTTCAATTAGTTCCAATATAGTTCCGTTGTGGCGCTGCTATCGTCAAGATAATTTATATAGAACTTGTAGTTCTACCTATGTATATACAGGGTCCTTCTTAATATACTGACACTTTTTTAAGGGGATGATCAGACCATCAAACTGAACAACTTTCTCTATTGCACCAAAATCGAAATCGCGAAAAAAAAATATCTGATCATACCCTTAAAAAAGAGTCAGCATATTAAGAAGGACCCTGTATAAGAGTATACAGGGTCCTTCTTCTGGAATCACTGTATAGAGATACAGTGATTCCAGAATGCAAAAATAGGGTTATTAATTGACCAAGAAACAAAATACTAAACAATGATATTATTTTTCATACAACGGAGAAGAATTGCGGAATCTCAAGGATTCTCAGCTCAAGTGAAAATAACAGGAAAACACGAGATATAAGTTTCTAAAACCCGCACGGATAAAGAAAAAATCTATAAATGGCGGACGGTCTTGGTCTAGACGTACAAAAAAGACGCTGCTATAAGTACCGGCCGCCATTTACTTATTGTTTCTTTATCCGCGCGGCTTATAACTCAACAAGGTATGACGCTGCTGTTGCTGTAAGTTCAATAATTATGGAGTCCTATCATCGTCCTAACAAACATGATGACGTTTCGTTTTATGAGGGAAAACGTGACTTCAGCGCCACAACGGAACTATCGGAACTATTCGGAACTATTCGGAACTAAACTAAAGCTGTCACTGTCATAGGCAGTGCTGCCAAGTTAGGCGATATCGCCTTTTAGGCTACATCAGGGGGTCTACCGGCGACCAAAAAATACGATTGGCGACCGATCGCCATTTAGGCTATATCCCAAATTAAAATAGGCGATTTTGGGCTATATTAAGAAAAACTGACTGTTTCGGGCTATTTTAGGCTATTTTAAGAAACATCAGAAATATTTTTTCTTATCTTTAGTAAAATTATATGATTTTTTATCGCATACTGCATAAACTGTACACTACAACACACTATGTAGGTACCACATAATGTACGTGTATGTTATGCGGTACAGCTATTTTTAAATTGTGAGTAGAGATTGCAGTTGTAAAAAAAAAAAAATTTTCCGTCACGAGCAGCCAATATAGCATTTATTTTGGCCAATTTGCTGTATTTTTAGGCGACTTTAGGCTATATTACACGGGGAAACAATTAGGCGACTTTAGGCTACTTGGCCCGAGATTTTTGGCGATTCAGACTGGCTGGGACTTGGCAACACTGGTCATAGGTCTGTGAATGGTTCAACTGTTTACATTTGAAATTCGAATAAATTTAATTATTTTTTATTTAGAAAATTGTTGATAAGCAAAATGAACAACTTATTGCAGCCAGTTTTAGAAAATTATCCGAAATTGTACATCGATAAGCAAACAAGCCCGAGTTATGTTTCAATGTACACCAAAAACAAAGGAGAAACAATCATGGTTTATGCCAAGGTACGTTACAAATTATTTAACCGCTTTAACTCCTGTAAACCAGGTTCTGAATCACAAGGACTTGTTATTAATCTGTTAATTAAATGTTTCAGAGCAAACAAACAACCACTTATGTAGCAGACAACAGGAAATCTGATGATTATTGTGTGAGAGGTAAGTCACAATTTCTCTCTCACGAATTCTCATTTAAAATCACCATAATGTTCATGTTTCTAATATAATTGTTCTGTTCTGTACATAACTGTAGTTATTTGAGAACAGTGCAGTAAATTATATTAGCAAGCCAGCAAGATATATGCTTACGTTTATATGCTAAACGAAGAATCCGTTCCTAAAGTGTAGGTAATATAAACATTACATCACACCCTGGACACCGCCTACAAAAAATAGAAATTGACAAGATGATGTCAGCACATGCGAAACGGAGTCTAGGGCTAAAACTTTAGCTACGTGCAAGTGAAAAGTTTTTAATCTAAGTGTACCTACATAACTTTTTCATAAATAAAATCTATCTAGTACTGGTACATTAATATTGTTCTAAGCCTTAGATTAAAAACTTTTCGCTTACGCTGAAAGATGGAGCCAAGAAATGAGAGAGCGAGATAGCCAGTTATGAAAACTTATGTAAACAAAAAAGACAGAAATATTAATTTTTGTTTTGGTCACCGTGGCGGGTTTTTTTTGTCTGGCAAGATGTCAAACCTATGGAATGTTGATGACATCTTGCCAAACGAACCGTCTTTTTGTATGCAAAAGTCACACTATTGCTGTTTCATGTGCGGCCACGGTATGGTTTTATCTAGTTACTATATCTATGTTCTAAGCAGTTACGGTAGCGAAACAACAAAAACAAAATATAACAGTCAGTTGGTCGGTAGTAGGTAAGTCAGAAACATGCTTCGTCAAATTACTAAATTAAGAACCAACTAACTGGGTGAAATTGATATCATTGGCATCCTTTTAAACTAAGAGTCTACCCATCAAACTGAACAACTTTTACTACGGGAGCAAAACGATCAGAACAACTAAAAAATCAGCTGTCCCATACTAAACTGCTATGCCTACTCGACTCAAATGTATGCAACAGCTGATTTTTTTTTGCTCCGATCGGTTTACTCCCTTAGTAAAAGTTGTTCAGTTTGATGGGTAGACTCTTAGTTTAAAAGGATGCCAATGATATCAACCATGTAGATATGCTTTGTTCAGTTTTAATCCAACCCTGTTCTTACCTTCTTGGATCTTATGGAATGTGACCATCGTGTGTCACAGTTCTCCAGGCTGCTCGATCTTAGTAGTGTCGCCTCATACTTCTATTCGATAATTTCTTGCATCATCATCATCATCATCTCAGCCGATGGACGTCCACTGCTGGACATAGGCCTCCCCCAAGGATCGCCATAACGACCGGTCCTGCGCCGCCCTCATCCAACGTTTTCCCGCCGCCTTCACCAGGTCGTCGGTCCACCGTGTGTCCACCGTGTGTGGGTCTACCCACGCTGCGCTTTCCGGAACGCGGTCGCCACTCGAGAACTTTTCGGCCCCACCGGCCATCGGTTCTGCAAGCAATGTGCCCTGCCCACTGCCACTTAAGTTTAGCAATTCTTTGGGCTATGTCAGTTACTCTGGTTCTTCTGCGGATCTCTTCATTTCTGATTCGATCTTGCAGGGAAACTCCGAGCATAGCCCTCTCCATTGCCCTTTGGGTGACTTTCAGCCTTTTTATGAGGCCTTGAGTGAACGACCATGTCTCTGTTCCATATGTCATCACTGGCAACACACACTGATCGAAAACTTTCGTTTTAAGAATTTCTTGCATACGTGTTGAAAGTGCCAAACCTTTTTCGACTTTGCTTGCATTAAAATAACATCGAAAATCAATTAACACAATAGTCCTTGAAAATAGAAAGGCCAGAATGGAGATGATTGGAGGAGGCCTTTGCCACCTGGCAAACGGACACGCAGAAATGGAACAAAAGAACACTATACGAATAATAACGAAATAGTAAAGTCCTAAATGAAGCCTAAGAAAGAAAGAAAGACTAGTCCCTGAAAGCATTGAAACTATAAGTCAAAAGTCGTTTTCATAGATTTTCGATGCATTATTTCATCACCAGCAAAGTCAATGATGGTTTTAATAGTAAGAAATGCTATGTGCTGCGCTTTGCCATGTGTGCGCTGGTCCTTAGACTTAGTTTATAGAAAAAACTAGTGACCTGCCCCGGCTTCGCACGGGTGCAATGCTGATACAATGCATGTATACATATGAACCTACCAACCAATCTTATCTATTTAAAAAAAACGCATCAAAATCCGTTGTGTAGTTTTAAATATCTAAGCATACATAGGGACAGACAGCAAGAAGCGACTTTGTTTTATACTATGTAGTGACAAGCATCAAAGCCTCTTAAAACTGATGGCCTTGTCATAAATCTAAACTTTTATAAAACTGTAAAAGAAGTGTGTCTGTACATTGAAGATATTAACAAAAAAAAGGTTACGATATGGTTTTTAGGTGTCCCTGATTCCATATCACCAATTTTTGGATGTTTTGTCTGTCTGTTTGTGTGTTTGTTTGTTTGAACGAACATCACGCAAAAACTACTAAACCGATTTTGATGAAACTTTTTTGTTTGATAGCTTATGATCTGACTTAAAATCTGGTATATAATTCGATGAAGTCGCGGGTAAATGCTCGTTTTTTTTTTATAAAACTATCTTTACAGAGGAGCTGGATCTGACTGGGTCTCCGTTGAAGCTAGATCTAAGCCTGCACACGATCCTGGACGACACCCTGATATCTGAAGAGCCTCAGCTGTGGAGCAAGGAGGAAGCCTCTCATGTGCCTATCAGCATCGAGAAAGCTAGGTCAGAACAAATATTTATATGCTGTAATAATAATAATAGCCCTCATTTTATGGAGTTTTGGGTTGCAAGTAATTATGAATGGGAAAACTGTAACCGGCACCATTTAGTACCCAAATTCTGTCTGTCTGTATTCAGTCTGTGGCTATTTTTATGTGTACAAAGCTTTCAGCCTTGTGATTCATGAAGTTTATTGATTAAATTAGGCCAAGACAACAACCTAAAAATTTTCAAGAAATGAAATGTAATTTGTTTTACTGAGGATATGTAGAAATAGACGCTAGAATGTTATTACCCGACTGCGACAGAAGGAGGGTTATGTATGTATGTACGTATGTATGTATGTACGTATGTATGTTTGTATGTATATTTCTTTGGCACGGCCTACAGCCTAAACGGCTTGACATATTAGGTGTCGTTAGATTCGTAAAAATCGTGAGAGTGACATAGGCTATATTATTTTATTATGGCGTCTGCGAATTATTACATTATTCTTTCCTTGCATTGAATTCATTATTCGGTATATTTTATTTGTTGTTGTTGCAATTTTTTAATCAACTTTCAGAGAAATAGCTAATTTATTCAACAAAACCTTAAGCCAAGAGGAACAACCGAACACCATGCCGATGTGGATCCTATGCAATCCAACGTGTGAAGGCAAACCGTTGTTACTGACTGTACAATCAAACAATGAACACTTTGCTAGAGGAATAGTCTCTTATGAAGATGCTATGCCATTGGACGATGTGGACTTGGATGAACTGATTGAAAGTTTTGCGAAAAAAGAGGGGATTAGCGATGATATGGTAAGAAATATTGCAAATTAACATCAATCTTCATAGTTTCATATCTGAGCTGCATCCACGGGCAGTCCATGCCAGGCCTGTCCTGCTCGCGACTCCAATCTTGGTTTTGCAACTTCAGCCACATGTGATGTGGTTTAAGTCACAGTGGTGTGTTTAATTGGACCGATTGTAACTTGGTAGCTTAGAGCAACACGGCTCCCGTCACCGGCCGGAGGGAGCCGTGTTGCTCTATGCTTAGAAGTCCCATCCCATTGCAAATATATGTGGGCGGTCGTGAGCGTCGCGTATTGGGTGCTCTCCAGCTTGTAATTGGCTCTGCTATTTCATAGTAGCACAAATGTGTTGGTGCACATAACCTTGAGATTACAATACTCCTACAAATTGTTTGACATTGGAAAAATTACAGTGATGTTACTGTGCACTTCAGCAACCCGCCATATTTCAAAAGAATAAAAGGTTGTCATGTATTGTGCGTACTGTACTCTCCATTACAAGTGGCGACGGGCTCACTCCCCGTCCCATTGGACAGAGTTTCAGTACTTCTAGTGAAACGTGGATGTTCTGAGGTTTCAAAACATCGCTGACTACCCGCTCGGGGAATATAGTCGTGATATAGAGGGGATTTATACATGCATGCATAATGCAAAAAACGCTGTCACTTGTACTGTGGCAACAGCTTTAATTTGGAGAAAAAATGGTCTATCAACTTTTATAAATGTTCCTACCTAATGAATATACATATTGCTTTGGATGAGATTGAACTCCTTGGCCTGTGGCCTGTGTCCTAAAGTGGGACGCATAATTTTATTTACAAAAATATGATAGAATATAGATTTTTACTTCAAAATCGAATAAATTTTTTAATCCCAATATTTAAAATTGCAGGTAAATCTATCAGTCGACTGCAAGTACCTCCTCTCTGGCATTTCATACGGCGCCCACAGCACTGATGAACTACTGAACGCGCCACACGGAGGAGTGACGGAACTGCTCTGTGAATGGACTTCTAAAACGTTGCTGACTCCGTTCATAAGCTGCAAAGTTAACTTTGTAAGTATTTTTATTATTATGTATCTCTGCAGGTATTTCACGGGCCATACGACCTTTGGAAGGCTTGCGTAGGGACACAGGACCAACATGTAGAGGCCCCTCCGAGACACTTTTATCTAAATGCTATGGAATGCACCAACGGTTAATCTATCCCTGAATGCATTATGCAAATACACTCATAGACAAACTACGCTTGGCGCAGACTATTGTGAGAAGGACAACATTTTACTTGGGTTATAGGGGTGAACTGGGTGGGCCGAGAAATCTGGGTTATTGCGGTGAGACTCGAGTCGTCTGAGCGGGTAAGGTTGTAGAGAGGTGAGTCTGCGGGCGCCGGCGTTATGACATTTTACACTTCCAACCTGGAGCATAGGTTCCGCTTTTGCAACTCCACTCCTGGCCGGCCGGTTAAGGCAAGACAGTTGAGGGCCCGGCCAAATCAATCCGGGCCCTCTGGAGAATCAGGTCAGAATATCTCGGAGATATCAGTGCAAAATATTGGAAATGAACGTTTACAAAAAAAGATAAGCAGTGGAGGATGACAGGCTGATGATGGTGATTATTAAACACTATGGTTGGTAGGCAGATTGCCGATTGCAGTTAAAGGTTAGTATGTGAATGCTGTTGCCTAGCTATAAAAAAATTTTATTCACTTATCACAGAGTACTGTACTTAGTATTATTATTTATTATGGTTTTGTTTACAGGAGCAAGAAGTAATAGTAGGCCACTTAGCGAGCCCCTGCAATGCCATCTGGAAGTCAGTCTGTTCATTGCACAACATAAACCAGCTTCTAGTTGATATGACAGCGGCTGGATACTCCTCTGTCAATCTGGATACTGCTGTAATAAGGTACAGTCAACCCCATTTTTTGTACGTAGTTATTCTTGAGAGGAGGCCTGTCCCTTGCAGTGGGATATAGGTCCCATCATCTGCCTAGTAACTATCTCTTTTCTCCACTTAGCTCTATTACAGATGTGCCCTCTTGTGGGGCAAAACATGCAAACTAATAACCGTACTAATTACACTCTACCTATATCATCAATGGAGACATCGTAACTATCAATTTTCATGTCATATTTGACTGCATCAGACTTTAAAACTTTGACTGTAAAATGAATAACCTTGACTTACATGTCCATGGCACACCCCGGACACTGCCTACAAAAAACAGAAATTGACAAGACGACGTCAGCACATGCGAAATGGAGTCTAGGTAACTAAGTGCTCCCACACATAACTGCGAATTGGCATCACATCGCAAATATCTGCGAGCGCTCGATTCTTATTATGATGACTTGTGTATGATTTTCAATCGTAGCGCTCGCAGATAATTGCGATACGATGCGAATTCGCAGTTATGTGTAGGAGCCCTTAGCTGCGTGCGGTACATGAATTTTTCGTAAATAAAACGCATTGACACCCGCGTCTATTCTAAAAGAATTTTTATCCTTCGTCCTGAGATTATAATTATTCTATTTGATTCGAAAACATAAATTCTAGCGTGTCAATTGTGGTGTCAATTTATGCTACAGGAGTGCGATTTTTGAATCTCATTCGCTGAGTTCAGCAGTTGAAAATGTCTAAATTACTGTGGAGATATGCATCTTTCTACTCAATTTCTACTGCTGATTTGACTTTCAAAAATCATACTCTAGGAGTGCGAGTTTTTAATGTCAAATCAGCAGTAGAAAGATGCATATCTCCATAGTAATTTTGACATTTTCAACTGCTGAGCTCAGCGAATGAGTTTCAAAAATCGCACTCCAGGTAACCACCGAAGTAACCAGAGGGGGTAAGGTATAAAGTTGGTGGGAGGCAGGGAGTGTCCATCTAAACTATTATAAAACTGTAACAGAATTGTGTCTGCACATTGAAGATATTTACAAAAAAAAGATTACGATATGATTTTTAGATGTCCCTGATTATAAATCACCAATTTTTGGATTTTTTGTCTGTCTGTTTGTTTGGGTGTTTGTTTGTTCGAGTATCACGCAAAAACTACTGAACCGATTTTGATGAAACTTTTTTGTTTGATAGCTGACTTAAAATCTGGTAAGTATATAATTTATGCGGACGTAGTCGCGGGTAAAAGCTCGTAATGTATAAAGAACTAGATACTCTTTCTTATACTGTGTACATGATGTATTTGTATCTTTTTTTATCTTATTGTTTGTTGTAATTTCCAGACCTAATATTACTGGAACAAAACGCCAGAACAATTCTAAACGTCTCAGCGAACTTCTAAATGAAACAGAAACGTACGCTTACACCGCTGAGTGTCCTGCCGGGGGCTGTCTTTGTGTCACTGAAGATACAAGCAGTTTGAAACAGTGCTTGTCCGCTATGTGTGCCCATGGGTCCAGTAATGACTTCACTTATAAGCTGTGGGATATATTACGAGGTAACTATCAGAGTTATTATAGGTGGCCAGCTGTTTCACTGAAGATACAAGCAACCTGAAACAGTGCTTGTCTGCCATGTGTGCCCATGGGTCCAGCAATGACTTCACTTACAAGCTGTGGGATATATTACGAGGTAACTATCAGAGTTATTATAGGTGGCCAGCTGTTTCACTGAAGATACAAGCAACCTGAAACAGTGCTTGTCCGCTATGTGTGCCCATGGGTCCAGTAATGACTTCACTTATAAGCTGTGGGATATATTACGAGGTAACTATCACAAGCTAATGCATACATTATATCTTATAGGTGGTCATCTACAGCCTGAAACAGTACATTGTCTGCTATGATTTCAGCAATGATTTTACACATTAGCAGTGGATTGAGTGTTGAGTGTTGGGGTGTTGGGAGAGGCCGTCCAAGGAAAAGATACCACGATCAAATCAATGATCTTTTCCGAAAAGGACAAGAGCGTAGCACCCTCAATCGACGGAAGTGCATAAAAAGATGTATGAATGTCAATGAGGCTAAAGAGGTGTGTCAGAGTCGTAGCGTGTGGCGGTCCGTGGTCTCTGCCTTCCCCCTTGGGACAATGGCGTGAGCTTATGTATGTACATGTAGCAGTGGATGTATTACGAGATACAATATTATGCATTTACAGTAGGTGTTTAATAAAAAGGTGAGATGCTCATTAGTCGAATCTGGGACAGGCATGTCTTGAGAAGTTAGGACATATATTTTCTCAGACATATGCCCATCTGGTTTCGAGTGACAAAAGCGAAGAGAGCGCGAGCGTGAGATAGGTGTGTAATTGGTGTGTAAATATCGTAACAAATGGTGCGCCCTTGGCTGTCTACCTCACTGTAAAAGAGGTTGTGGGGACTTACCACAGATGGCAACACCCACAAAAGCGCAAGTTATAGCTGCGAATCCAACAGATGTCGCTATCTGTCGCACCCGCGAATGTGTACCATACACAAGACACACCTTCAACGTGAATACGTAACCCGTAAGCTTAAACAAATAAGGTTCAAATGTATTCGTTTTGTGCGTTTAAAGATGATTGTGACAGAAAATTGCATTAAACCTGGTAATACAGGGTGTAACAAAACATGGGTGAAAAAAAATCCGCTCTTTCATACAAAACTGGAGTACCATCTCGACTCAAATGTATGGGACGGCAGATTTTTATTTAATTTTTTTTCGATGTTGGCTCCATAGTGAAAGTTGTTCAGATTGATGGTCTGAAGCACCTAATTAAGTATTACTAGGGTGTTTTGGTACACCCTGTATATGGTGTAACAAAATTAGCTGAAACTATTTTAAGGGGATGATCAGACCATCAAACTGAACAACTTTATCTATGGGACCAATAATATCGAAATCGCGAAAAAAAAACAGCTGTCCCATACAAAACTGCAAACATAACTCGACCGAAATGTATGAGACAGCAGATTTTTTTTCAGTTCAGTTTGATGGTCTGATCATCTCCTTAAAATAGTTACAGCTAATTTTGTTAGACTTTATATACTTCATTTCAAATAAGGACGAAAAAAAGAAGATCACTGAAGCAGAGCCACTAAACCTTTTCACACCATGATCATTTTATAAATAGTTTTGGTCAGACCTTTTTATTATTATTCTGTCTGTTATGTTTTCAGATTGTGAAACTGCAGAGGAATTAATAACACTGCTGATACAAGCTCTCAAGTTCATATCTTCAGGCAAGATACGACCATTTGTAAGTAATATTATAGTTGATTATCTTTCACGTCTATACCTTTCCTAATCATCATCAGGTTCTAATCGTCGTGACTAGAGAGGGTGTGAGGGCATAGATTAATTTTAATATAGTGTGTCAACCACACGTGCCCTATGCAGATTAGGTGGTCTTCACTTACGCACCCGAATTTGTTTTGCGTATGTAGATATCTTCTCGATGTTTTCTTTGTCTGATGTTTGAATAATTATGAATGAGGAACAAGACATTTAACTTTATCACTCTGCTATTTTCTCGAATTATGATGTGCATAATATAAAAAGCCGTGGTTGTCCAGTGGCGAGTAACCTTGCCTACCGTGCAGGAGGCGATGATGGTTCGATCCCCGTCCCGGCCGACTCGTACCAATGAGTTTTTCGGTATTTATGTACGATTTGTAACACCATTGGCTTTTCGGTGAAGGAAAACATCGCGAGGAAACCTGCATACTTAAATTTCGAGGCATGTATTGTACCTACTGTCCATTACAAGTGGCGACGGGCTCACTACCTGTCACACTGGACAGAGTATCGGTACTACTAGTGAAACGTGGATGTTTATGAGGTTTCAGAATATCTCTGACTACCCCCTCGGGGAATATAGTCGTGAGCATTATGCTGTTTGTATCTATAAGCATAAGCATTTGCTAGGGGAACCGCCTTGTATCTACACAGGGCGTAAAATTGTATGCGTTGTATATTAAACGGGTTGCACGCCCTTCATACAAATACCCATGAATCGAATACAAATATTAATATTCATCACACGAATATTTGCGCTTTTACCCTAATCGAAGCTACCTATTCCGATCACTGGTAGGGTTGCCACCTTTTTTTTAGCAATTAAAGTACATTGGTTATTATAGGTAAGAAAAAAAAGTACATAGTTAAGTATCAAAATAAAGTACCTAAAATAGGAAAAAACTGCATATTTATTTTAAATCAAATCAAATCATTTTATAGCATAGCATAGTTTAGTCTGGATATTTAATGCGACCATACCAATACACACACACAAACACACACGTGCACACAGATAAAAAAGTTTTTTTTTCGTTTCTACTGAAGCAATTGTAAATGTAATTCCACACAATTTGCATAATCTAATCACCATGTTCAATTTCCCACTGACTTTTATAATTTTGCAATTGTTTATTTTTTTGTTTTGTCGTATCATCTTTTTTAAACATTTTTTAACGTTCAGAAATTGTTAAAAACGAGTGCTTAAGTGATGTGGCGCTGTCGAGTCGCGACATCGATTCAGCACCAATTGATATATTTCGTTTAACGAAAAAATACTTACGATAAAACTTTTCAAAATCACAAAGAAATCAAATCATGCTAAATAAAGTATTTTCGTGTACTTTATTAATCTCATAAAGTATAGAGTACAATTACCTGAAATAACGTACAATACTTTATTATAAAGTACGGGTGGCAACTAATCACTGGTAATATCGCATGACAATCACTGATGCTGTAGTGTTAAGATTAGCCAGTCAGCAATGGTCGTATCGAAGCTGGCTGCATTGGATGCGCCTTGCGAACTCACATTTCGTCGGAGAGGCACTTTCCTTAACCCAGGACTGCCATCGACAAAATCGCCGTTGCCGGACAAATACATTAAAAACCCTGTATATTTCAGTAAAATCTGAAATTTTCCCCGGACAACTTACTTGCTTATCGTGTCGATTTCAACACAACAAAGTCGCTAAATAGTACCTTGCCAGAATTGGGGAGTTGACTACATAAAATATATTTTAGTTTTAACTGCTCAGTAAATAAACCATTTCAAAATAACGCTAAACTCACATATTCACTAATTCTGTTGCTTGAATACTATTTTTAATAACTGGATAAACTATAAAAAGTATCAAAACGACGACGAAAAACAATGACGTCACTCTGCAAATTTTAGTACAATATTTCATACAAAGCACGCGTTTTGACGTTTGATAAAGAGTTGTTAATTTGACTAGTTGGAAACTCGCGGATTGGCCAACCATGACACTAGATATTTTCAATCTATACATATAATAAAATTCTAAACTTGGCGATGATGTACACTGAAGATATTTGCAAAAAAAATAATTGGGGGTGTTCAGAATACGCAATGGAATAAATTAAGAACATTTTTAGAATTTTTGTCTGTTTGTCTGTTTATCTGTTTATCTGTTTGTCTGTTTGTTTGTTCGCGCATCACTTGAAAACGACTGAACCGGTTTGGATGGGATTTTCATAAAAATATAGGGCTTAGCTTCGAGCAGATTAAAGGCTTTATTTCATCGCAATCGGCTTCTCTGCGCGCACGAAGTCGCGGGCACAGCTAGTACAATATAAAACCAGGAGCAAGCGAAGCGAGCTCGTGATTTTGCAATACGACTAGATCTATTCAATACAATAGAAAACCAGGAGCGAGCGAAGCGAGCTCGAGATTTTGCCATAAACTGGGACACTTTTGTGAAGACCCCGCCCGGACGGACGCCCCCGGATGCCCTTCAAACTAGGACAAATCCGGGGAAACCCGGACGGATGGCAGCCCTACCTTAACCCATCATTATGCATTTATTTGCAAAGTGTTGTTGTACTAGCAACCATTTGATTATAGTACATTACTGCAGCGGGCCAGCAACAGAGGCATTGATGGACGAACGTGTAAATGTGGGCCGAGGCGGAGCCGAGGCACACATACGTAAGTCCATCAATGCCTAGTTGTGGCCAAGGCTTGTATAGTACTTTTCTCAAACAATGCGCGGAAATTAAAACAATAAATTTTCTCAAATAATTCGCGCAAACTAAAACTCTTTTCAAAATCAATGACGAACAACGAACAACAATTTGTTTTTTTTTAATAAACAGCTTTCTATTTGCAAGCCAGTTCGAAATTTAAATAAATCCTTTGATGAGTTACCACCTTGGTCGCCATGTTTTTGAGAAAAAGATCGTTCCATTTTTAAATTACACGACAGATATGAGTTTAGTATGTAATTTATTTGGCCGCTAAACACGACAGATATGGATTTTCATACAAACATTGCCGGCCGCTGCGCGCATGTATTTGGCCAGTACAGCAATTTCGATTTATCTCGAAGAAGGTTGTCAAAATAATGCTCACATTTCCAAGCATGTTTGAGAAAATTATATTTTGAACCCTTTTACAGATAGACGCCAACAACAAGACCTACCTGTCTAAACTAGTCCTAAAACTGTCTCGAGGGCACTCGCAAGCCTCCAAAGTACTAAAGAATCTCCGCTCGAGTCCACCGCAAGCCCTATCCTTAGTCGCGCAAGTCGGCACTGAGAAGACCATGTGGGAGTACACCAGGGTCATGTCTCTGCTGGAACATTCATTCTACATAGCTGGCATTTGGAATACCGATACCAGGTAAAAGGCAAATAAAACCGGTCAAGTGCGAGTCGGGCTGCTTGCGCACCGAGGGTTCCGTACCACAGCACCACAGAACACAACATTATTAACTTAGAAAAAAGTTTTTTTTTTGTCTGGGACCTTTAGCGCAAGACCGACTTGTATTTGACCGGTTTTTAGTATGTGTTGTTATTCTGTAGAGTTTGCTCTATAATCACACTAAGTTTGACGCTTGTATGTATTACCGTTTTTACGATAGAGCGTGAAGAAAAAACGTTGATAAAAACTAGTTTATTGTTGAGAACCCCCCTTAATTTTTAACTTTTTGTCATTTTTATTATTTGTTAACAAATCCGCCGTAACAACGCACATTCTGTGAAAATTTCAACTATCTAGCTTTTACGGTTCAAAAGTTACAGCCCTAAATAGGTTGGACAGACGGACGGACAACATAGGCTTAGTAATAGGGTCCCGTTTTCACCCTTTGGGTACGGAACCCTAAAAATAGCCTAAACTAAGTACTGTACGACCAGGAAAATAATTCCCTATTCTGTTTTATTACTAAGCCTACGCTGTCCGTCCGTCCTTCCTAAATCTAAAGGGCTGTATTTATATAATCGTAATAGGTAGCGAGTTGAAATTTTCATAGAATATGTGTTATTATGTTGGATTTATTGTTTTGGATTTGCTTACAATAGCATATGCTCACGACTATATTCCCCGAGGGGGCAGTCAAGAGATATTCTGAAACCTCAGAACATGCACTTTTTTTACTAGTAGTACCGAAACTATCTCCAGTGTGACGGGAAGTGAGCCCGTCGACACTTATAAATTACAGTGGCTACAATACATGCCTCGAAATTGAAGTATGCAGGTTTCCTCACGATGTTTTAAATTATCGAAAAGCCTGTGGTGTTACAAATCGTACATAAAGTCCGAAAAATTCATTGGTTCGAGTAGGCCTGAAGGGGGAGAAGTCGAACCATCGCCTCCTGCATTTGCTAAATAATAAAGAATGAAGGTGTAAGATCCAGCAGGCACTTGCCCATTTTGCCCTTAAAAGTCAACATTATTTATTCAATATAGGATCTTGAAGCACATTTATTAAACGTCCAATTTTTTTTGGAGTTACCACCGCGTCGGAACGTCTTGTTGCCGTAGAGAAGATGCGGCCAGAAACTCTTCTTAGGAGAATACGTTTCTGTTCATGAGACGTGCATGCTGTATACAGAGTGAAATTGATATCATTAGCATCCTTTTAAACTAAGAATCTAACCATCAAACTGAACAACTTTCACTTTGGGCGCAAACCGATCGGAGCAAAAAAATAATCAGCTGTTGCATACTAAACTGCAATGCCTACTCGACTCAAATGTATGCAACAGCAGATTTATTTTGCTCCGATCTTTTTTTCTCCCATAGAAAGTTGTTCAGTTTGATGGTTAGATTCTTAGTTTAAAAGGATGCTAATAATATCAATTTCACCCTGCCTGTATGTGTTATTATACAAATATAAATAAATAAAAATGACAATGTCACACAAATTATCTAGTCACATTTAAAGTAAGTACCAGAATCTAGCCTGAACTTGTATTATGACGACTAGACAACGATATAGAATACATATATACATACAAACATCAGACAAACAACAACAACAAACATCATTCATCATACAGTGTATAATAATTAATTTCACCCTCCACAGATCCCACGAATCAATAGAGCAAATAAACCAAACGATAGCCGACATGACGATGAGCGGCGGCGACTTCACTCTCAACCCATTCGAGAACCTGTCCACGGCCGAGCATTCCATAAGGCTCGACTGTGAGTCGTTCTACGTCGACGATCCCAACGAACTGACCGTTGATGACTTCGCGTCCCTGAAGAAACACGGCCTTGTTACTGATAAGAAGGATGATAACGAGGTAGGCCGTAGTTATTCACATCTCCAATCCTAATTGAATCTAAACTATTATAAAACTGTAACAGAATTGTGTCTGCACATTGAAGATATTTATAAGAAAAAGATTACGATATGGTTTTTAGGTGTTCTTGATTCCAAATCACCAATTTTTGGATTTTTTGTCTGTCTGTTTGTTTGTTTGTGTGTTTGTTAGTTCGAGCATCACGCAAAAACTACTGAACCGATTTCGATGAAACTTTTTTGTTTGATAGCTTATGATCTGACTTAAAATCTGGTAAGTATATAATTTGTGCGGACCAAGTACCTTTTCTTTGTCTTTAAGCCTATAGACATAAGTCTCGATAGCTTGATGAACGAAAACACAGCCCTGGATTGACTGGTTACGGATTCGAATCATCATCATCACCATCATCAGCCTATAAACGTCCCACTGCAGGGCACAGGCCTACCCTCAGGGAGGGTGTATGGGCATTAGTCCACCACGCGTGCCCAATGCGGATTGGTAGACTTCACATACACATCAGAATTTCTTCTTCAGTGTATGCAGGTTTCCTCACGATGTTTTCCTTCACCGTTTGAGAGCAGTCGGTATTACGTAGATAAGTTAGAAAAACTCATTGGTACATGGCATGTTTTCCGTGTGGATTCGAACCCGGACCTCCATAATTGGGTGTCCATATTTCTCCGCAACGCGCCACCGATGTTCTTCCACGGATTCGAATCCCCCTCCAAAACAAAATTTTACAATCTTTAATTTAATAAAATATTGCAAACATACATATTTTATAATTTTTAGGTGCCATTAATAGCAGACGAGATCGACATAAGTCCGTGGAAGAATTTACTAATGAAGTTCGCACAAGTCCACGTCTGTTTGGAGCATTTGTACCGCGCCGAGACTTGTCTGAGAGCTGATTTTGGTAAGTTTTTTCTTGTGGACTTCACCTGGATATCAATAATTTAAACCAGTTCACATATTGATGTGAACTGGTTTAAATTATTGTGATTATTGTGAATTGTCACAGCAACATTATTTTATGAGTTTAAATGTACACTCAGCCAAGAAAGTATTCTGTAAATTTTCACTAACTTCCTATCTAATGAAAATTAAGCGTTTTTCTTTTCTTTTTAATTTTAGTTCCTAAAAAACTCGACAGATGGCATGTTCATCGCTCCATAGAGACGTTCATGAGATCCTGTCAAAATCATGTCAAGATTGTGCCTGCCATTTTTTTTAAGGCCAAGGGATCGCGCCCCTTAACCATGTCAGATGTAAAAAGTTTCAAATTTTCGATCAAAATGATTTGCAAATAATGAAATATTCCATCAAAATATGCGTTGCCATCTTTTTGATTATATTTTCCCTCTTTATTGTTTTAAAAGAAACACTTTTTGAAATTTTGACCTTTACTCGCGCAGACCGTAGCGTCACCTATCGATCACCGAGAAAACTAAAAGAAAAACGCTCAATACGTCAAAATTCCAATCTGTCTGACTATTCTGAGTACATATCTAGGAACATATGTATTCTCTACCGAGGTACATAATATGTTCCTTGATTCTTACCGATGATGTAAGGTGAAGCGGGGCTATTCCGGCAGCGGGGCTATTCCGGCATTTGGCTATAACTTTTGTTCTATAAGCTTTTGGTTAGTCGCTACACCTGGTACAGATAGAGAAAAATCATATTTCTTCGATAAAATATAGATGGGGCGGCTAACGCGTGAATTGTTTGATTGGGAAGCCAATATGATGGGACACCATTTTTAACACTTGCGGTGACAAAAACGCTCCGCAAATTTATTTATTTTTTTAGTGGTTTTTGTGTTTTATTCGAAGATTATTCAAGTTAAGTAATATGAATAAGAACTGTAGATTCTTTTCTGCTTATTTGTTTTGCCCTAAGCTTATTTATTATTGTGTTATTGAGTCTGACATAATAACCCCCCAAAACTATGATGGAGGGGCAATTCCGGCAGAAAACACTGGCGTAATAGCCCCACTGTTTTTGTATGAAGTTGCAAAATGCTAGTGATGTCCACAGTACCGGCATAAACATCGATATTAATTTCAGTACTTTTAATCCTAACAGATCTCGCATGTATATTTTAAAGTCAAATCAAGACAAAACATGTTTTTTCCTGTTTAATATAATTAGATTATCATACGAGAATATATCTTGTATTATTATTATGATGTAAAATTTAAAGATTAAAAGAAAAAGCGTATTTAGTCAGAAATCAAACTTCGAAATGCTGTTGAAGGCGTGAAAAATAACTGCATTGAGCGGCACAGATATGCAGGATAGATACCCAGAACTACAATAAATACCTACACTAACCTTTATTAGAAATTTAGAAGATTTTATAGGAAATCAATTTTAATGCGACGTTGTTTTATCATAAACTTTTAATTACTCGTACTCAAAACTTGTTTTATTTAATTAAGCACTAATTATAGTTACTTTAATCACTCTCATCCAATTTTTAAGTAATTTTTGCTAGGTTTCACTTACCGACTTTCACGTGTCGTTTTAGCCCTAGCATGTATGGAGAGCTGACAGAATAGCCCCACAATTTTTTAAAACTGTTTTTATACTCAAAAATGAAGCGTCCCAGCTTGTCATAAAGTTCATTCTTGCATACGTCGTATCGTCAATATTGTATTGCTTTGAGTTTCAACGTCGTAGCTCCATAGATGGCGGAGATATTGGCGACTGCCGGAATTACCCCGCTGCGGGGTAATTATGGCCACATGGTATTTTTTCGAGAATTTCGCATCATTTGCCAGTGTAAATATGCGTTTTTAACACAAAAATTAAGGGGAAATCATAACAGATAAAATTCCCTTTAATATGCAATAGTCAACTTTGCTGTAACTTTATAACAAAGGGAAATAATGAGGTTTAAACTTTTAGCTTTGATTTTTTGTGTCAGAATAGCCCCGCCTCACCTTATATTTGATTTGCTACGGACCGGTATTTCGACCGTCTTAAGTATTTCGAACCTGTAATTCGAACCACAACTCACACTGTCTCCTTAGTGCATGCAGCAAATTGTTTTATACAAAAATATTATGTTTATATTTTACAGCAAATCTAAAGTCAATAGCATCGCGTCTCCTAGAGCACTATGTATCGGAGAAATCTCCAGTGAAAACAGTGGGACAGTTGATGAGTGACCCCATACAACGTGTGTCCATGCCGATCAACAATAACGTCGTCCAGGATCATTTGAAGTTAGTATAATGTACAATTAAAGATTAAAAAATTCGCTTAGTTTTGAAAATTGGTACTCCTGTCATCATCATCAGCTTATCATAGTCCACTGATGATCAAATGCGTTTCCTGGATTTGGATACTCTATCCTCGGATTTCCTCGTCCAGTTGTTCCCTGCTAGCTGCCTCAGGCTGTAAGTCCAGTTTGGGGGGCGTCTCACACTAAGTCTGTTAATTCCTGCTCCTCAATCTCCATTATAGACGAACTCAGACTCAGTTTTTCAAAGCACGTCTCTAATACTTTACCTTCAGCTGTTTTCATCCAGTTGCTCCCCGCTACCGGTCTCAAGTCGTCGGTCCAGCGCCGGAGCGCGTCTCACACTAAGCCTGGTAGTTCGAGTTCTCCATTATAGACAAGAACTAAAGAGTGCGTTTTTCAAAATACGCCTGTAATACTTTATCCTCCAATCTTTGCTCGTCCAGTTGCTCCCCGCCGCCGGTCTCAGGTCATCGGTCCAATTCGTTGTCATTCTAGACAAGAACTCGGCCTCCGTTTTCCGCAAATATTTCGGAAACCTTTAAGATTATGGGTGATATGCTCTGGGTCCTTTCAGCGTAATGGAACATTTGGTACCAGCATGACCTGGGTCGGGTTATTTGCAGCATTCGGTTATTTGCACCTGCAGCGCCGCGCATGCCCCAACAGCTCGCGCGATATCTCTACTCAATGAATTGCTCACACTACAGTCACATGCCGACATATTTAATGATAGTAGTACTGTATTTTATAAATTTGTTGTTTTGTTCCTTAATGAAACGTTAAAGATCGAAAGCAGAATTGTTACATAATTATATCTACCTAGCATATAAGTGTTTTGGCTGACGCTGTAAACTTATATTGTGAATAAATAAATAAATTAAATTTGATAAGATGAAGAAGCATGTTGTTCGGTGTAGAATACACATTTCTACTAAGGGTTGGTTGAGGTTGATGTATATAATGAAACACAGATATAGTCTTCACTAGTAATGTGACTAGCGCACGTCCGCACAGCACGGCGGTCGGTGCACGAATACCGAGCGAATGAACGATAGATATTGACCACAGACCGCACCAGCCGATAGATGGCGCTACCGGCGCTTTCCGCATTAACTACTCTTTATTGCTGTACACTACATCCCTTTCTTGTTTTAATTTATTTTTTACGTTTACTCGAATCTACCACCGCTTCGGAAGGTATAGCCCGTGGAGAAGAAGCGGCGCAAGAAACTCCACAGTTTAGCTAATCTCTTAAATCTTATTTACAATACAGTGTTGACTGTTATCAATGCTATTACATTAAACAAATTACGAATAAGTTATTGAGACTAATTTGTTTACAGAAAATAGATATTTATCAAATATTGATCTGAAATTGTCAAACACCAAATTCAACGATAAACAATGTTTATGGAAATTACAATCTCATTATATTAACACATTTCAGTTATTGTTACTTCTGTTCTATACTATCCCTTCCCTGTAAAAATATTTTTCTATTGATAGGTGTAAGTAAACCTACAAAAATAACGATCCATAGATCTTTATTATCTCTTATTTATTTATTTTGGCTAACTACTAGTCAAAGTCACTGCTTCAAGATCGTATCCATTTCCGTTTTATCAAATTAAGGAGGTAAGGACAAAAGAGTGAATCTGTGATAAGCACATACACTTATGCACTCAAAATATTCTGGCGGGTGCCAGCCATTGCAATTAAGCACTCACAGCTATTTTATTTGCATGACCCTTTAGCTTTTGCTAACAAGTTGATAGTTGCATGGCTCTGTAACCCATATCATTTTATTGTTGCATGATATTTTAGCTTTCGCTAACAACTTCATAGTTGCATGTCCTATAACCCATATAATTTTACAGTTTCATGAATGCTGATATAACGCTGACTGACAACAATATTAATTAAGGTACACTAGGTCGCTTTCGTTACCAGCTATTAAAGTAGTTACCTTTAGTTAGTCGACTAGACTAGTTTTGAGAAATCAGCAGTTTCAATTTAATGGACCCGTTTAATAAATAGATACTATTTTACTCAACCTATACAGATAAAATGCTGATACCTAAATAAAATAATAATCGTAATAATTTAATTAAATGTTCTTTGACCCACTTTAATGCTGATCTTTGACGGTGTTGCAATTACTCAAAAGATTCGCAATTTAATACGCAGTCACAATTTAATGTTACGGGCAAGTAAAACATCAGAGTCCACACATTACTGTCGCTCTCATTTAGGGCTCTATGCCACGAGCACAATTTCAGCCAACGCCCTGTCTTATTCATCTATTTCCCCTTTTGTCTGTAAAAAGTTCTACCCCATTAGGTATGCTATGCTTCGATTGTTCCTAATATTGGAATAAATTTTTGTGGTTGAAAAGCTTGTCATTCTCTCACCATTTGGTAAGTCATTCCGTCCAAAACCAAAAATAAAAAGAAGTCTAGCCTACTACAACAGTATGCTAGACTAGAAACTTGAGATTTGATTCCGCTATCTTGGTACTCACGAATATTGTTTTAGCAAAGGGTCTGATGGTGGTCTACCCTATGAGTTATTTTGTCTGCTATACATAAGTATTCAGTCACTAAAGCAGTATTCCAAATAAATTTTATAAATTGGCATAATATTTCCTGCCGTTCAACCGTGAATAAGTTATTATAATTAATTTCCCTTATACATACATACATTTCTATAACAATAACACAAAATAAACTATAACCAATTTAGCAATTAGTTGTTAGTTACATGTAACGTCATGAAACTCATGAAAATATTGTCTAATGTAAGGTATACTTAGGTATGTATCTGAAACATTAGTTACTTACTTATTATTTAAACACTAATAATGTTTTCCTTTTACGAAACATACAGTTATATCATTTGGTAGACTTTAAAAAAATAATGCTATTTTTAATTACAATGTACATGAATTAAGTGCAACTGTTGTTTCAACTTAATTGCGTGGCGTAATATTATTACAGAACTGCAAATCATTTTGTTTTTTGACTTGCTTGCACTGAAATTATATTCTTTATTTAAAATATTATGAATTTATAACTAACCGATTTGGTTCAAGTACAGTGTAGTATACTTTAACACATAAAAATGAATAAATTAACAGTGCAGTGCCTGCAGTGATTAGGTAAGATACAGATTTTATCTATGCAAAGAAGAAAGAGCAATAAGTCATTAATTCCTTATATTAATGTCAATGGAATGACCAACTACAAGCTGCTAATAATTACTTATTTGACTTGTCATCTGAATGACCAACTACGAGCTGCTTATAATAATTTATTTGACTTGTCATTTGAATGACCAACTACAAGGTGCTGATAATGAAATAACAGTTTTTTTTTTCAATTAAATGACCAGCTGAAAGTTGCTAATAATTATTTTATTTATTTGACTTGTCATCTGAATGACCAACTACAAGCTGCTGATAGTAAATTTGATAGCATTTGATGCCCAGCTAAAAGTTGCAAATGTCAATTGAATGACCAGCTACAAGTTGCTAATGTCAATTAAATGAACAGCTGAAAGTTGCTAATGTCAATTGAATGACCAGCTACAAGTTGCTAATGTCAATTAAATGACCAGCTGAAAGATGCTAATGTCAATTAAATGACCAGCTGAAAGATGCTAATGTCAATTGAATGACCAGCTACAAGTTTCTAATGTCAATTGAATAACCAGCTAAAAGCGGCCTATGTCAATTGAATGACTGAATAACCAGCTACAAGTTGCTAATGTCAATTAAATGACCAGCTGAAAGATGCTAATGTCAATTGAATTACCAGCTAAAAGTTTCTAATGTCAATTGAATGATCAGCTAAAAGCTGCCTATGTCAATTGAATGACCAGCTGAAAGATGCTAATGTCAATTGAATGACCTGCTACAAGTTTCTAATGTCAATTGAATGACCAGCTAAAAGCTGCCAATGTCAATTGAATGACCAACTGTACTGTTTGTAACTGTTTGTTGTACATGGCAAAGCACTAACCATTAACCAGCTACAAGCTGACAATATGAGAGTAATCACCCTGACCATTTCAAACCTCTTAGCTATTAATTGGAGACATTTTCTCTTTATTAAGCACTATAGCAAGGAGGTATGGTTCAATCGGCGCCTTAGCAGTCGTCCTGTTGAAGGCTGGTTTTTCTGTGACATCTAGGAACATACAATCTGCGAACAAAATTGTTAACCAGTATTATCGGTTTGGTCATGAATGTTATGATGCTTGAATATGATATAGTTATTAATCTTCTCTCAACTGAGATGAAGTGTTTCTTGTTAAAATGTGAGTAGGTATTTCCAGAAATACTAAATTTAATAAGAAATCACCTAATCATTTTCTAATACTTTTTGTAAATAATTGTCTGAATTTACATTGATCCTTAAAATATAAAATTCCTTGCTCAAATAGCCAAAGAAACTAATTAGTTTCACCTGGAGTAATTATATCCATAATTATGACATTAACAACAATGTTGCAAAGATAAGATCAACGTAAGGTTACTGAATTGAAGTTCTATAAAGTATAGAATACGTCAAACAAGTTCCGGTAACAAATCGGATGATGATGATGATCGGAAATTATGTTGGTACTATTGATGTTTGAATTGAAATATTTTCATGAACTAGTACCACCAAATAAGCTCCGAAAGTGTTGTATATTATTATTGTTCTCGCATACCTACACTGGTAAAACGTTCAAAACGTAAAACTTTGGATTACAACTTAAATTTTTGTGACATCAGAATGTTCGTTACGCCAAATGTTCGTTACGCCCAATGTTCGTTAAGTCGAATGTACGTTACTCAGAACGTTCGTTACGTCAAATGTTCGTGACGCCGAATGTTCGTTACGCCGAATGTTCGTTACACCGAATGTTCGTTACGCCGAAAGTTCGTTTGCCGAATGTTCGTGGCGTCGAATGTTCGTTACGCCGAACATCCGTTACGCCGAATGTTCTATACGTAGAATGTTCGGTACGCATAATGGTAATAAGTAACTTTTATTAGAGACCATCACAACTACGAAGTAAGACAATTACTTAAAAATGACAATGTGTCAATATAAGTATAAAAATCTATTGGAATAAACTCACTTGGCATATCTTGGTTACCTAATCCTGTTTGTCTCGAATCAAGACACTATTCTTAATCTTTGGTATGCAGGAACGCGCATCAGCATGATGAAAACCATTTATTTCTATTGTATCTGGCTTTTCCGGCATACGAGAGGTTAATGCGCGTATTTTGGATACCCATTAGGGCATAATGACGGACTACAAGCATGCATTAGTATATGCTCCCGAGTACACTCCCCGAGGAGCAGTGAGAGACTCAGAAACCCCAGAACACCCTTGCAGCACCAGCACCGGAACTCCGTCCAGTCACGTGTGACGGGCAGTGAGCCTGGAGCTACGGACTTGAATAAATTCTTTCAATCGTTTAAAGTAATAAGGAATGATTACGTGACCTTAAAGATTGATGTCCACAGCTGGCGCTGGCGTACATTTGTTCATCCTAGGCGCCGCGCCGTCCCGTGTTGTCCCACACCTTCCTCCTGTCTGGTCTCTCCTCTTTCCTCCAGCATTCGATGGTCGACATGCGGGAAAAGAAATACAGTATGTAGATAATTCCAAATAAACGATTTAAAATCGGGACAAAAAACTATTTTTTCTTTTCTTTTGAAATATATTTTAATCACTAGGCAAAGGCAAAAACAAAGCAATGCTAGCAGAAACCAGATAATTAAGATAATTCCAAATAAACGATTTAAAATCGGGACAAAACTATTTTTACTTTTCTTTTGAAATATATTTTAACACTGTGTAACTTTTTAGGCAACAAATAAAGCAACGCCAGTAGAAACCGTCTTCGATTGTGTTTAAATAACTCGCTTAGCTTCCTTAACTGGGTGTCCTTAACTGGTGGATTTTATTTCGTTGGCACCGTTTGTATTTTTTAATTTTCAACCCTCAACAAACTGATAAACACTTTACTCACGTGAATTTCGAATCCCGTCGTCGCCAACGTAGAATACACATTTCTACTAAGGGTTGGTTGAGGTTGATGTATATAATGAAACACAGATATAGTCTTCACTAGTAATGTGACTAGCGCACGTCCGCACAGCACGGCGGTCGGTGCACGAATACCGAGCGAATGAACGATAGATATTGACCACAGACCGCACCAGCCGATAGATGGCGCTACCGGCGCTTTCCGCATTAACTACTCTTTATTGCTGTACACTACATTCGGATACCCGTATACAAATACTGGGTATCCCAACAACATAAATACAAATTTATAGCTGTTTTTCTAATTTCTTTGTGTGTTTTGTAAATAATGGTTGTTTTTTCTACATAAGTGAACTACATAACATTTGCAAATTAACACATTCGCGGACACTGAACGAGACACAACAGAACATTATTGTTATCACTGCTATAGCCGGTCAGTGTCCGCGAAAGAGTTGAATTAGTTTTTACTGTAGGATCAATACATAGTAACAGGAAGTTTTCAATTGTAAGCAATTTCACTCTCAGTCACCTGTTGTTATAAATAAAATAATAATAAATATCTTGGACAATGTCACACAAATTATCTAGCCACATTTAAAGTACCAGAATCTAGCCTGGACTTGTATTACGATGACTAGACAACGATATAGAATACATATATAGATATATATATATATATATATACTGATATATACTGTTATGAACTTATGAATGACCTTTCGTCATTAAAGATTCAAAGGTGCCTTCATAAATAATTATAACCATTCAATGCCCTTAGCCCTTTCGATCTTATAATAGTTCAAAGGTACTTAACTTCTAAAGGTTAGTTTTCCGGGTGAATACCTTTATCACGCAATTTCGTGTATGAATAACTTAACAAAACCTATTTAAAAAAGCTTTTTACATATTGTTTCAGGAAAACGGCATTCTGGTATCGAGTAGAAATTAATAGAAAGGAGAAAGCAGCCGAAATGGGAATTAAGAGAGATTCCAAAGTTGTTTATGTTTTTAGTCAACTGCCCGTGTTCCCGCCTACTGTGTGGCAGCATATAGGTAATTGTTTACTACAATGTTTAATTTTAACTACTAGAGTTTCGCCCGCACACTTCCCGTTATCAAGCTTTCAAACACAAAAAGTTTCATTGAAACCGCTCCAGTAGTTTTCGCGTGATTCGCGAACAAACAAACAGATATACAAAAAAAAATTGTGGTTTGGAGTTAGGAACACCTAAAAACCATATACAGGCTGTAAGTGACAGCCTAGCAAATACTGAAATAGTGAATTCAGAGCACCAAACTGAACAACTTTCACTATTGAGCCACCTTCAGGAAACGCAAAAAAATAAGCTGCTCCATACATTTGAGCTGCATTTGAGTCAAGTTGGTACAGCTGTTTTGTATGGAGCAGCAGATTTTTTTTTTCGTTTCCTGAGGGAGGCTTAAGTTCAGTTTGATGGTCTGAATTCACGATTTCATTATTTGCTAGGCTGTCACTTAGGGATGGGTAATATCGAATTTTCACAATATCAAATCGAAACCATATATTGATATTGAATATCGGATTCTGAAACTATATATTGGATATCGGTCGATATCCAGTAACGCTGTATTAGTTGGTATTAGTATACCTTTAAGATTTAATATCCTACGAATCCAATATAACTATTGCTGTTTCACTCTCTCGCACGCTGTGGGTAACACCCTTTCACTCGGTTTTCCTCGGTTCAGTTCGGCATAGTTTTTTATGTATTATTGGATAAAGATGGGTAAGTTCGCATTGAAAAACATCGCATTATTAGCACTATTACCACTAGGTGGAGCTACATTGGTGATGGCTCTATGGCACAGACGTATAAAGGGCTCTATGGCCGAAATCTCCGCCATTGACTAAATACTACTACACTATTATTACTAGATGGCGGGTGTTGTATATAGAAAATCAACAGTCTATAATTTGTTCTAAGATAACACAGTATTCAGTTCGGTTCGGTAGATAGCCGCTAGCCCGTATAGCGATGCGATACGGTTTGATATCCTATATCTGTAAATCACGGATATCTTGTTATCGAGGCGAATCGAATTTGTGCGCCAATATAGTGTTTCACCAAATATATAGTTTCTGTACGCATCGATATCTGATTTTTAGATATTCATGTGATATACGTTTCAATAACTATATACGATATATATCGCCCATTCCTACTGTCACTTACACCCTGTATAAGAAGGTACCTAGTATTTTTTGTCGTAAATTTCTTCAAAATGTACAGACACTTTTGTTACAGTTTTGTAATAGTAGAGAAGATTAGTGACAACGTGATGTAAATTAGACAAATCCTATTAGTTCTATCCATTTATTTCGTCTGTACTTAAGAATTACTTACATATGTCTAGACTAGATACTAAACCTATCGAAGCCTTAATCAATATGACGACCCTGTTGGTGATGGAATCGGATTACTAATCAAATGATTCGAATTAAGGCTTCTGTTGTCTTATTTCTTAAAGTTATTTATTTAAAAATAATTACGTTCGTTTTGGATTCGGTGTAATACGAAAAATCATAATTATTTTCTCTGTTTCAATTCTATTTTATATACGTCCCACTGCAGCGTATAGGCCTACCTTCAAGAAGGGTATAATGGAAATTAGTGACTGGTGACTTGACTGACAGGTTTTTTAATTTAAAAAACCCAAATCGGGGACCAGTTCCCGCCCACAAACATAAGAACATTGTAATTATAGATAAGTACTTACTATCTAATCTGTACCTGCCTATGTTTTGTGGACTGGGAAAAATAAACAAAATTTTTATTTTTTATTTTTATTTTTTATTTATTTTATTTTAATGATATCGTAATCTAATTTATGTTTTGTTTTCCAGAACCCCAAACAGACGAAGTGGCAGAAGTGACAACTATTGGAGAAGAGATAAAGTATCATTGTACTAAATACACTTATATCAGTAACAAGTTGAGAAGCAAATTTACTGTTTAGCAAGTAAGCAAAGCTGTACAATACTATATTTTATACAATACATAATTTTACACAATATTTTGAGTATGGATTTAATTTACAAACTCTTATTTCGGTGATTTTTACACTCAGTATACGTCCCACTGTATGTGCACAGACCTACCCTCGGGGAGGGTGTTTGGGCGTTAGTCCACCACGCGTGCCCAAGCTGGATTGGTAGACTTCACACACTCATCAGAATTTTAAACACATGCTATAAACACATGAGCGTTTTTTTTTTTCATGCCAGAAAAATGCTTATTTCACTTAGAAACTACAAAAATACAAATAGAATATCATATTTATATAGGGTCCTTCTTAATATGCTGACACTTTTTTAAGGCGATGACCAGACTATGATACTGAACAACTTTCTCTATGGAATCAACATCGAAATCGCGAAAAAAAAATTATCACTTCCATACAAAACTGCAAACCTACTCGGAGCCAAACGTATGGGACAACTGTTTTTTTTTCGCGATTTCGATGTTGATTCCATAGAGAAAGTTGTTCAGTATCATAGTCTGGTCATCGCCTTAAAAAAGTGTCAGCATATTAAGAAGGACCCTGTAGATAAGCTGAAGACCGCGAATTCACTTTCGGAATGATGAAAATCATTGCTACAACCACCAATCACATTTTAAAGTATCTCACGGTTCTCTTTGTCTTATTATATTACGAGCTTTTACCCGCGACTTCGTCCGCATAAATTATATACCAGATTTTAAGTCAGATGATAAGCTATCAAACAAAAACAGTTTCATCAAAATCGGTTCAGTAGTTTTTGCGTGATACTCGAACAAACAAACACCCAAACAAACAAACAAACAAACGAACAAACAAACAAACAAACAAACAGACAGACAAAAAATCCAAAAATTGGTGATTTGGAATCAGGGACATCTAAAAACCATATCGTAATTTTTTTTTATAAATATCTTCAATGTACAGACAAATTTCTGTTACAGTTTTATAATAGTTTAGATATATTTCAAGATTCCCCCCCCCCCCCCAAATTAAAGATACTTAAGAATCTTTATCCCTTAGTCGCCTCGTAAGATATCCATAAAAAGAGTAATAAGGGGGTTAATTATATGCACCGCACGGAACCACACTGCAATTTGTTATTCAGACCCTTTGACGTAGAATACTATGGACGGCGGGTCCAGTACAAAATTATCGAAAGAAGTGTCCGAGACTTAACTACACAAACCTAAGTCGGTGTAGTAATATAAACCAACTAAAGTAGACATTTGGTTTGGACACTTGAGCGCGGACCCTATGTCCAGTAGTTGGTAAGTCAATGTTCAGACCGCATTTCGCTTAACATTTATAGAGTTTGAATTTTACATGCTTTTTCAAAGCAACTTAAAACCACAATTCGCAATCTCACGACCGATTCTTCGTAAATAGTTAATGTACACTATAAAATAACAATCTTGCCCAAAGATCAGAAGAAAATTCAAGGAAAAAATATACAAGTTCACGTAACGGGAAAAGAAAACGTCCGGTATTCAGTAAATAAATAAACTTGCGTGAAAGAAACAGTAGTTCTTTGATCTCTCAGGTAGACCTGGCTCATTCTGTTCTGTACTGTTAATATTCGAATGTGAAACCCATACAAATACTTAAGGGGGTGCTTCAGACCATCAATCTGAACAACTTTCACTATGGAGCCAAAGTCGAGAAAAAATAAAAGAAATCTGCCCATCCCATACATTTGAGTCGAGACGGTACTGCAGTATTGTATGAAAGAGCGGATTTTTTTTTTCTCGATTTCGATGTTGGCTCCATAGTGAAAGTTGTTCAGTTTGATGGTCTGCAGCACCCCCTTAAGTATTACTAGGGTGTTTTGTTACACCCAGTATATTTCGTGTCAACCTTGCATGGAAGCGACATACCTATACCGGTTCAGTGTTTCCTCACCTATTTTCACCGGTCACTATTTTCTATCACCGGCGAAAACTGACAACTAAAATGGCAATGGGCGGGGCACATTGCTCGCAGAACCGATGGCTGATGGGCTGATTCTCTATTTGCGACCGAGTACCAGGAAAGCGCAGCGTGGTTCGGCACAAGGTGGATCGACGACCTGGTGAAGGCGGCGGGAACCCGTTGGATGGCCGTTACGGCGATCCTTGGGGGGAGGCCTATGTCCAGCAGTGGACGTCCATCGACTGATATGAATAATATTATCGTAATATAGGGTCCTTCTTAATATGCTGACACTTTTTTAAGGCAATGACCAGACTATGAAACTGGACAACTTTCTCTATGGAATCAACATCGAAATCGCGAAAAAAATAACAGTTGTCCCATACGTTTGGCTCCGAGTAGGTTTGCAGTTTTGTATGGAAGTGATGATTTTTTTTTTTCGCGATTTCGATGTTGGTCTCATAGAGGAAGTTGTTCAGTTTGACGGCCTGATCATCCCCTTAAAAAAGTGTCAGCATATTAAGAAGGACCCTATATGTTGGTACAGACACACTTCTGTTACACTTTTATAATAGTGTAGAAGTGCGTGTAAACGGAAAATTCTATACTGGCAGTGCTATTATTTATTCTGTGTCTCAGGTTAATCAACTTCGTAGGTATCTATAGATTTGATAAGATTCGACTTTATTGATCAACATCTGTTTCTTTATTCATACATGTTGACCTCAGTAGTTAAACGATTTTAACATTTACATGTGGACAGTGAACTAGATTTAACGATGTCTTTGTAAATATTTGATGATAGTGTTGCTATGTTAAACCCAAAGAGATTATACCTAAAGGCATAGAGGGAGCGATAACATTGCAAGAATGTCCACCAAGAATGTTTTTTGACGTTTGTGTTTGAGTGTGTGTGTGTCAAGTAGTATTGAAAAAAGAGACCGATTCGAGCAAAGTGATGTTTGCCTTAAGGCGTAATGAGTTTATAAACTCGTAAAAAATCGCTTTTTCGATTACGTTTTTTCCATTCAAAATGTAATAATTTTGATTTGAATGAAATATATATTATAGTTGGGGATATTTCCTAGGCAGGAAGGTTATTCAGTACACGATTGGAACAATTTGGCTAGATAGAAAAACATCCCGAAGTTACCCCTCTTTCTTACTTTTAATATCATTTTATATCTAGAAGAAACTGTATTTACGCAAATAAAATATACTATTATCTTGGCCATAACATAAGCTTGGCAGCTAGGTATATTTCGTTTACTTTACTTTATATACTTCAACACAATTCCAAAATATCTACGAAATTTCGAGCGTCTCGCCATTTTGCCGATGCGATACGCCATTTTAGAAGCGCGGCAGCGCTTGTAGAGGTAAGACCTATGTCAAACTTTTCTTCAAATTTCACGTCTTATTTTACAACATTTCCGGCTTTTTTCTGTATTAATATCTATATAAATATTTCTAATATTGCTCAAATTGTAAATAATAGCTGTGATTATTGTAGACATAACTAATTTGTAAATTTTTTTTTGAATTGTAAATTATTATAGGCAAAATGACAGTTCCATCATAGTGCCACAGTTCACGAATATAGCTTTCAGTAGGACAACACCAAAATGACTCGTGGTGCTACGAATTGCTAAACTGATGTAGGTAAAGTTGTTTTTGTAGCGCATAGCGAGGCATCCTAAGAGGTAAGCGGTTCCCAAAGTGTATCTTAGGGTTTCGTGGAAAACAGTAGGGTTCCTTGAATCCAAGACCGGATACTTACATTTTCTGAAAAGGGATCGTCTTGCGAGTTTAGCTTAGGTATTTTCTCATTTTATACTTTTATTTCCCACTGTACAAAGAAAGTGCACTACAATTAAAAAAAAAAACTGTAATAAAAATTGCTTTAATATTTACAATTTAGACTATTTTATTTAAAATATACCAACAGATTTTGTACTGAATAAAATTTTTTTAACAAAAAATTAAAACCGACTTCAAATTTCAAAAAGTACCTAAAAATAATAAATATTGCAGCCGATTATTATTATTCGTATGGCATGTTTTATTCCTGCGGGTTTTACAAATTTATATCGATGGTTTTGAGCCATAGTTTGGCTCGCAGACTGAACTGGCGGATTGCAGCCGATGAATTTTACGTTAGCATCTATAAGAATATCATTTTGTTTTATCGAAGTCGCTGTCAAGCCTGTACGATTCGAGACTGAGCTTGCAATAATTTTTTGGCTAGGCTTGACACCGACTACAATAAAACAAAATGATATTCTTAATAGATGCTAACGTAAAATTCATCGGCTGTAATATTTATTATTTTTTACTTTTTGAGTTTTGAAGTCGGTATTCATACATTGTTAAAAAAAAAATTTTTTAAAAATTTCAGCGTTGGTGTTATATTGGGTTAACATATCCGTTGGACATGTAAAGGGAACATGAACACGAATCTTTTATTTCAATCGTCGATGATATGCTATAGATCTTTGAGGAGTCTATTGTCTATCTCCGAAGCCCTTTACCAAATTTTCATCAAATTAAAATGGGACCACTTTTGAAGTATGACCTAAAAGAAAACTTGAACACGAATCATTTATTTCAATCGTCGATGATAGGCTATAGATCTTTGAGGAGTTCTATTGTCTATCTCCGAAACCCTTTACCAGATCTTCACCAAATTAAAATGGAACCACCTCTGACCTACTAAACAAAAAAAAATATCAAAATCAGATTACTCCGTAAAAAGTAGGGATGCAACGATTCGGCCATTACGATTACGATTACGATTACGATATTAATCGTTATTTATTACGATAGCCGATGCATTACGATTAATTAAACAAATTTTGTTGAAATTATCCCCAGAATGAGTTCTCATAGTGTTTCTTTACATTCCAATGAAGGATAAATAATAAAAAAAAAACTTTTAAAAATTCCAAGATTTTGAAACTTTTTCTACTAATTTGAGATCGAAGTCAAAGATTCACTTGGTCAGGCAGGATTCAAATTTTTCGATGCGTAGAGGCCAATTTGGAGGCTTTGAAAAACACAATATGGAACATGATTCTGCATAACCTCATTAATCAAGCGATATGTCGTCGGAGCGTATTTCCATTATATACAAGGCCAGTACGCATCCATAGGAAACTGCTCAAGTATATTTTTTAATGCTGTTATGCACATCAGCAATTCCGAAATATACAAGAATTTTGCGTACTGGTCGTGTATGGTTCGGAATAGTCGTGGTGCGCGAACAGATTCCACACTCTACAATGCCAGATACACCCTGATGAAGTTCATGGAGATTATGCATAAATTATAGTACATAGATGGATTTTTGCTTTACTTATGGTTAATAAATAAGTTAAACACTAGTTTTCAATGATTATTTTAACCAAAGCTTTATTTAGACCAAATTACATTTTAAATGTTTTGCGAAAATAAGTGTTAAAAAATTTATCGAGGGTGCTGCCGCACGTATTCCAATTCATACACGATTAGTGCGCACTACGTACTAGCGCAGTATATTACGGAACCAGTCTTTGTCGTGGATCATTCCGAACTATACTCGATTATTGCGTACTCCTGCCCTCTTACCCGCACTTTCGATCTTCACTATATCGCCACTGTTTCGGTCCGCACTTCATTGTAATAGAGTTGAAATTGGAACAAAAACATTCACGCAAAAGTTCGAATCGAATGTGCGGGTAGACCCTCGGATGTATACTTTGGAAGACGCCTATGCGGAACATGTTTTCCAAACTATACTTGATTAGTTTCACACCCTTATTGCATTCTGGCCTTGTATAGAACGGAAATACGCGTCGTTGGATTTACGTGGGAGATTAATCTTTTAAAATGTGGATGAGATATCGCGAGAACGAGAATGTAATTATGTAATACTTCAAACAGAAAATAAAATCATAGACCTCAGAAAAATACAAAAATAATAATAAAATGAGAGTCAAATCTGGCCAAAAAAAGTCAGATTTAGCCAGAATTTTATTCGAAATGAGCTAAAATGGCATCGAGAGATTAGATTAATCCGAAAGTTGCTTTACGTCTCTTGAATTTAGTATTCAGGTCTGGTATTTGTCAACAAGTGCAATCCGATTGACGTTTTCAATTCGATTTAAGGCAACGTGAAGGCAGGGCTAAGCTCCGATAAAGGGGGTGAGGTGCGGGGTCTGAGGGGAGATCGCGAGCAATTCGTTCGAATTTTGAATTTAAATATTAGAGTGTTCAATAATTCTTCAAGATGCCACAGTATACCAACATGTCATATAATTGATACCAGTTGAACAACACCAATAACAAAGTTAAAGTTATTTATAGGTATTATTGTAGGCTATTGGCATAAGTAATTCTTTGATGAAGATCTGATGAATGGCTTTGGAAACAGGTAAATGGAACTCCTCAACAGTTGAAAACAAATCATTGGCAATTGAATAAGTTGTTTGAAATCATCAATTATATGATATAAGTGAGCCTTGCTAAAACTACACGCTTCAAAAGATGGTTAATAGTTGGGGTTAGGTGACAATTCGCCAGCAAAAAATAAAAAACAAAAAAAATATATATATTAAATAATAAAGTCCCAACGAACTCCTAGGAAGATTCGCAACGAGCTCCTTGCCACCTTGCTAGCGACCGGAATCGAACTCGCGCCAACCGCACCAAACCGCCGCTCTGCTCTGGAGGCGAGTACCGAGACCACTCGACCAACTGGTGCTGCGCTGGACTCGGCAAAATAAGGCATGCCTTGCCACAACTACGCTTTACAGATGCTTAGGATGAGTCATACTGACTCTAAAGTGGACACTTTTCTTCAATCTGACATCGGATTCGTGTTCAGGGTCCACGCGGGCCCTCAGATATTGATTTTGGAAGCAATCGGTTGAGAAACACAAATTGAAAATACCAGTGAGCAGTTTTTGTAACAGTTATTCAGCTCCATCATTAAATAGGTACTTGTTACAAAACTGTAAAGAAAAGCACTCATCGAGATGATTTTAACAAGCTGAAATTCGATGAGTATACTCGGCCATCCAAGAGTTCCACTAGCCACCTTCCAGCTCCATCACCAGATCAGCTGGATAATACCATATTATTGTATTGTCATCAGAATCACATGCACCTGCAGAGTCTTTAATGGATATAACTAGGGTTGCCAACCTTAGTGCACGGATTAGCGGGAAATTTGCAACCAAGATGCGGGACGTGGCTATAAAAAGCGGGACCCACCCAGCTGGCAAATAATAAGAAGTCGAAAAATCAATAACAAAAGTAGAATCAATAAGGCAAATAAAAATAAAATGTAATAATTGTGGAATCTTCAAGTCAGCCCCTTTTGTTTACACTTAGTCAAATTATTTGGTAAGGATGAAATGAAAAAAAAAAAAAAGTTATAGAACGGCATACTTATTTATTTTTTCGGGTAGGTAAAAGCTCTTTATAAAATTTAAGAAAGCCCTTGAATTCCCCATTCGTAGCTGTATTGTCACAGTTTTTGTACATTTTAGCTTTCGAATCGGAAACGAAAATCAGACAATTAAGTAAACTTTTTCGATGAGTTTACAAAAATAACAGAAAATTAATACGTCTTTAGAACTCTGCATTTAAACGGCATGGTTAGAAAAGTAACTTAAAATTTTAAACCACTTCTTCCGAGTCAACTGAGTTCACACCTACTACCCGAAAGGTGAGCCAGAAAACGGGACAATTGGCGTCCCGCGCACATCTTTGACGGGACGCATCATCATAGGGTCTAGAAACGGGACGTCCCGCCTCTCGCGGGACGGTTGGCAACCCTAGATATAACGCACCCCCGAACGAATAAAGGTGTAAAGTGCCATAACACCCTTTTCACTTTTATTCCATGTTTGGAATCTACAGCCTTCAATAATACACGTCCTAAATTTTTACTACGCAGCTATGGTGCATATTCATAAAATTATACGGGAAGACATCTTTTTTTTTTATTAACTATGGGTTTGCTCTTGACCTCAATCCAGTCCTCAGGACGAAGATGGGGTCGTAGATGTAGCGAGCTTACCCAGAATATGCCTATTCACTCGTACTTTAAAGGAATTCGGGTTGTAAGTACTCGGAAATACTGACGCAGGTAAGGCATTCCACTCCTTGGCTGTGCGCATTATAAAAGATTCAGAAAGGCGCTTGGTGCGGATATGTGGGATGTCAACCAAGAAGGGGTGATATCCCGCGGTGCGTCTGGAAGTCCGATAGTAGAAAGGGGAAGGTGGGATGAGCTCATGCAGCTCAAGGGCACACTCACCGAAGTACAATCTGTAGAAGACCGACAAGCAGGCCACTCTGCGGCGGTGGGCTAGGCTATGAAGCTTGGCCTCCACCAGCTTACTATCGCCAATGAGCCTCCTGGCTCTGCGTTCAACCGAGTCGAGTGCGGCAAGTTGATACTTGGCTGAGCCATCCCACAGGTGGCAGCAGTACTCCATACATGATCGGACCTGAGCTTTATACAATACTAAGAGCTGTCCAGGAGTGAAGTACCGCTTCACCTTGTTTAAGATGCCCAGCTTTTTGGCCGCAGTTTGAGCCTTAGACTCGATGTCAGCGCCGAAGTTGAGTTTCGTGGTCAAGCTTATACCCAGAAGCCCAAGACTGTCGGAAACAGGGACAGATGTACCCCGGAAAGTAGGAGTCAGATTAAACGGACTCCTTTTTGCGGTGAACAGACCAGCCTGTGTTTTGGTGGCGTTGAAGTTGACTAAATTATTGTCACCCCACTGGGAGACAAGACTTAAAGTCAAGTTTGTCCGCTCAACCATTTACCTGCGCATTTACCGCTCACCTGCGAGCGTATTTTATCCCCGCTGGCCCCTGCGCCAGATACATATCTCTCCATGACAGTACTGTCATCTGCATACCCAACAATACCTGACACAAGGAGGTCATTGATGTGCAGCAGGAAAAGTGTCGCGGAGAGAACAGACCCTTGAGGAACTCCAGCATCAATTGCCATAAGGTCAGAAGAGCAGCTGTCAATGACAACTCTAATCGACCGTTCTCTCAAGAAATCAGATATCCAGCTGCAAAGATCAGCGGGGATGCCATAAGCGGGAAGCTTGTTCAGCAAACTAGCGTGCCATATCCTGTCAAAGGCCTTCGAGATGTCAAGTGATACAGCCAGTGCTTCACCGTGCTTCTCGATGGCCTCGCCCCAGCAGTGCGTGACATACACAAGAAGATCCCCAGTCGATCGCCCCCGGCGGAAGCCATATTGGCAATCACTGAGTAGATCATTGTCTTCTAGGTATGACAGCAACTTACTGTTAAGTACTCTTTCCATGACTTTACAGAGAATGGAAGTAATGGCGATAGGGCGGTAGTTACAGATATGAGTTTACTATGTAATTTATTTGGCCGCAAAACACGACAGATATGGATTTTCATACAACATTGCCGGCCGCTGCACGCATGTATTTGGCCAGTACAGCAATTTTGATTTATCTCGAAGAAGGTTGTCAAAATAATGCTCACATTTCCAAGCATGTTTGAGAAAAATTCATATTTACGTGAGCGCCTTGACCCTAGGGTCAAAAAACGCAGTCATCTTTTCAGTCTAATCACCGGCTATTGAAGCATCAAAACTAATGCAGGGCGCTTTGAAAGGCGGGAGTAGCACTCGCACGAGCGATCAGTGCCGGTTGCGTTCGCTAAAATTAATTTGCGCGGTCATCAGAATTTTTCAAATGTTACTCGCACGAGCGATACGTCTCGGGTGTAAAGGGATAGTGCGCGGCTGCCGCGCGAGATAATGCTCGATGGTTTGCCACGCGAAGTCGGTACGCACCTGTAAATCAACAATCTTGATTGTTTTGCCATTTGTGGCACCGCCCAAAATTGTTCGCTTTTTTAACCGACGAAAACAAAACAAAAAACGGTGGAGGTTTTCAAGTCGACGCGTATACAGGGTGTAACAAAACACCCTAGTAATACTTAACTGGGTGCTTCAGACCATCAAACTGAACAACTTTCACTATGGGGGCAACATCGAGAAAAAATTAAAAAAAATCTGTTATCCCTTACAAAAGTGCAGTACCGACTCGACTAAAATGTATGGGACAGCAGATTTTTTTATTTTTCTTGATGTTGGCTCCATAGTGAAAGTTGTTCAGTTTGATGGTCTGAAGCACCCCCTTAAGTATTACTAGGGTGTTTTGTTACACCCTGTATAAATATATATTTTTTTTATGTATGTACGCATAACTTTTTACGGAGTAATCTGATTTTGATTTTTTTTTTTGTTTAGTAGGTCATACTTCAGAGGTGGTTCCATTTTAATTTGGTGAAGATCTGGTAAAGGGTTTCGGAGATAGACAATAGAACTCCTCAAAGATCGCCTATCATCGACGATTGAAATAAATGATTCGTGTTCAAGTTTTCTTTTAGGTCATACTTCAAAAGTGGTCCCATTTTAATTTGATGAAGATTTGGTAAAGGGCTTCGGAGATAGACAATAGACTCCTCAAAGATCTATAGCATATCATCGACAATTGAAATTAAAGATTCGTGTTCATGTTCCCTTTACATGTCCAACGGATATGTTAACCCAATATAACACCAACGCTGAAAATTAAAAAAAAAAATTTTTTTAACAAAGTATGAATACTGACTTCAAAACTCAAAAAGTAAAAAATAATAAATATTACAGCGGATGAATTTTACGTTAGCATCTATTAAGAATATCATTTTGTTTTATTGTAGTCGGTGTCAAGCCTAGCCAAAAAATTATTGCAAGCTCAGTCTCGAATCGTACAGGCTTGACAGCGACTTCGATAAAACAAAATGTTGTATTCAATTCTGACATTACTAATTATGATTAATTTAAAATTGAATACTTGTTTAATATTGAATATTTATGAAATACGGAAAAAATATGTAAATTATGAATTTTATATTGACTTGTTGTTGTAAATTTATACTCAATATTATTCTGTGTTTTATATGTAACTTATTAGGTTTTTCTTTAGCTTTTATTTCAAACACAATGTAATTTGTATATGAATAAATAAATATGAAATAATATGAAATATGATATTCTTATAGATGCTAACGTAAAATTCATCGGCTGCAATATTTATTATTTTTAGGTACTTTTTGAAATTTGAAGTCGGTTTTAATTTTTTGTCAAAAAATTTTTATTCAGTACAAAATCTGTTGGTATATCTACACTAATATTATAAAGAGGAAAGATTTGTACCTATTTTTGTATGTTTGTAATGAATAGGCTCAAAAAGTACTGGGCCGATTTAAAAAATTCTTTCACCATTAGAAAGCTGCATTCACCCTGAGTAACATAGGCTATATTTATTGCTAGAAAAGATTAGACGTCCACCCGTGCGAAGCCGGGACGGGCCGCTAGTTTTAAATAAAATAGTCTAAATTGTAAATATTAAAGCAATTTTTATTACAGTATTTTTTTTTAATTGTAGTGTACTTTCTTTGTACAGTGGGAAATAAAAGTATAAAATGAAAAAATACCTAAGCTAAACTCGCAAGACGATCCCTTTTCAGAAAATGTAAGTATCCGCTCTTGGATTCAAGGAACCCTACTGTTTTCCACGAAACCCTAAGATACACTTTGGGAACCGCTTACCTCTTAGGATGCCTCGCTATGCGCTACAGAAACAACTTTACCTACATCAGTTTAGCAATTCGTAGCACCACGAGTCATTTTGGTGTTGTCCTACTGAAAGCTATATTCGTGAACTGTGGCACTATGATGGAACTGTCATTTTGCCTACATAATTTACAATTCAAAAATAAATTTACAAATTAGTTATATCTACAATAATCACAGCTATTATTTACAATTTGAGCAATATTAGAAATATTTATATAGATATTAATACAGAAAAAAGCCGGAAATGTTGTAAAATAAGACGTGAAATTTGAAGAAAAGTTTGACATAGGTCTTACCTCTACAAGCGCTGCCGCGCTTCTAAAATGGCGTATCGCATCGGCAAAATGGCGAGACGCTCGAAATTTCGTAGATATTTTGGAATTGTGTTGAAGTATATAAAGTAAAGTAAACGAAATATACCTAGCTGCCAAGCTTATGTTATGGCCAAGATAATAGTATATTTTATTTGCGTAAATACAGTTTCTTCTAGATATAAAATGATATTAAAAGTAAGAAAGAGGGGTAACTTCGGGATGTTTTTCTATCTAGCCAAATTGTTCCAATCGTGTACTGAATAACCTTCCTGCCTAGGAAATATCCCCAACTATAATATATATTTCATTCAAATCAAAATTATTACATTTTGAATGGAAAAAACGTAATCGAAAAAGCGATTTTTTACGAGTTTATAAACTCATTACGCCTTAATAATCGTACGATTCTTACTACGGTGCATTGCATCGTTATTAATCGTGATTATTACGATTACAGATGCAAAACGATGCACCGCTTCGTAATCGTTGCATCCCTAGTAAAAAGTTATGCGTACATACATAAAAAAAAAATATATATATACAGGGTGTAACAAAACACCCTAGTAATACTTAAGGGGGTGCTTCAGACCATCAAACTGAACAACTTTCACTATGGAGCCAACATCAAGAAAAAAAAAATCTGCTGTCCCATACATTTTAGTCGAGTCGGTGCGGTGCTGCACTTTTGTATGGGATAACAGATTTTTTTAATTTTTTCTCGATGTTGCCCCCATAGTGAAAGTTGTTCAGTTTGATGGTCTGAAGCACCCAGTTAAGTATTACTAGGGTGTTTTGTTACACCCTGTATACGCGTCGACTTGAAAACCTCCACCGTTTTTTGTTTTGTTTTTGTCGGTTAAAAAAAGCTAACAATTTTGGGCGGTGCCACAAATGGCAAAACAATCAAGATTGTTGATTTACAGGTGCGTACCGACTTCGCGTGGCAAACCATCGAGCATCATCTCGCGCGGCAGCCGCGCACTATCCCTTTACACCCGAGACGTATCGATCGTGCGAGTAACATTTGAAAAATTCTAATGACCGCGCAAATTAATTTTAGCGAACGCAACCGGCACTGATCGCTCGTGCGAGTGCTACTCCCGCCTTTCAATGCGCCCTGCATTAGTTTTGATGCTTCAATAGCCGGTGATTAGACTGAAAAGGTGACTGCGTTTTTTGACCCTAGAAGGCGCTCACGTAAATATTAATTTTTCTCAAACATGCTTGGAAATGTGAGCATTATTTTGACAACCTTCTTCGAGATAAATCGAAATTGCTGTACTGCAGTGCTATTCTGTAAGGTGTATTTGTACAACTCGAATCTGAATCCGCAGTGAGTTTGCAAATTGGCATTCAGTAAAATGACTCATTAAACGAATTCTATGCCAGCGCCACAATTGCGGGTGTGGCGGCGACTTGAACTAGTGTTATCGTTTGTTTGTATGGTTTGACGTCTCAAGTGGCATTCTGTAAGCAAAATTCCGATCACACTTCGCACTCGACATTCGAAAACAAATGTCAAATAAAAAGTTAGTCCATTGCCAGTGTAAACGTGAACGAGTTCTAAAAAACTGTAAATAATATCAAAATTATAGCCGCATTTGATTTGTGCTTATTTTTTAAGGGCCTAATTGTTGAAGATTGCACTTTTTTCTTACTCAAAACATTGTTTCGCTAGTGGTATTTTACAAAGTGAGTCGATTTGTTGTGACCAAAGGAACCAATGAACTATCTATAGAATATAAATTACCTAAGTATCATGCAGAATTATTGCAAGGATCGATACTTAAATATTCAACATTCGGTTAAGTAAGAGTGCAAACTACTCGCAAAAAGGTAAGTTAAATAATTTTGTGTAAATGTGTTTGTGATTAGATTATTCGGGATATATAAGAGTGCCAGATTCTTCCCTTAATTATTTCCTTGCAAGACTCACAATTCAAAATCCGTTCTGCCTTATTTGTGTACATTGTTTAGTACTAAAAAAAACATATTTAGTTGCATCTATCTATAGTGCTTTGTCCGTGTGATGTTTAGCTTAGAATACATCCACATCTAAATAATAATATTTTATTTGCAATGTTTTTCTTATTCTATCTCCAAAATAGAGTAAAAGCTCCAGTAACTATACAATTAGGTATAAAAGTTTATTTGTAGCTAGTTTTGACAAAGTTACGGGCCATGTTCTAAGCGTGCGTGTATAATTAACTAATTTCTTTTTTATGTTCCAGGTGAAACACACTGTGCATAGTGCCTCGTGGTACCAAATGCTATAAGAAAAGAGAAAGAGGGTTGGTTTAAACAATCTATATCTTACAAAACCCTTTACCTGAACGTACTCATAAGATTTAGACAAGAATAACAGGTAATTATAGGTTTTATTAATGTGCCTTATTTAATCTTAATTTCTCTGACACCAGGGCTCTGCCCACACGATAAGAAGAAGAATCTTATTTTATCTTAATTTAACCTAAGATGATGGAAATACCTAGTTAGTGAGGTGTGATGTAATGTGTGATATTGTCATGCATTTACTGGATAATTTCTCATTTCAGAATTTTACGTGAAATGGAAAGGCAAGCAGATGAATGAAGATTATAACGGTACCATTGCCACAAAGGCATCGAATCGAAAATGTGCAAGTTATAAACACAAATAAACGAGAAGTGAAAATAGTTTATTAATAGAGGAATAATTTAGATTGTAATTTTAAAATCATAATGAAATTCAAAATATTATGTAGATAATGTCTAAAATTATAAGGTGTGGGTTATGCCATCTGTGGCAATCTCTACACGGAAGGTATTGAATTATTAATTTTTCTGACCACCCTGTATGTATGTGTATGTACATAATAATTAGGTAGGGTTAGCATTATAATTATAATGTTATCATAAACAATGTAAGTCATAACATAAAACATAGTTTTATTTCATTGCCTAATAAAATAAATAATATTATTACCTAAAATGAAAGCTGCTGAAATAAATAATTTTCCTAAAAGTTTTCATTTTCATTTAAATTTTAGTCACACAATCAAAACATCAACAACTTTAAATTATGGGTTACTAAATAAAATGTAGATGTTGGTCCCTATCTAAGCAAATAAACAATGATCCGAATGACAACTCACGAAACAAGTAAATAATAATGCTTTTTTCATACAACTAAATTATTATCTACTTTTTACGTGATACACCACGTCACTTGTGTCTTGATCCCCTTTAAATGTTAACTTCAGCTGCAAGCTTATATACCTATGGTTGTTAGATATTTGCACTTCAACTTAAGCTCAACCATAGTAGATAAATTGTGATAGCTATGATGAATACTGAAAAAGACTTCACTAAAATATAATTATATTCTATATTAACTCCATTACACATGTTACAAAACAAAAAGCTGTTTGTTTTGTTTTACCACTCAAGGTTTGTTTACTTCAACCGCGTTACGTCTCACTTTTTTTTCTCGGATTGGATACGAGCGCATTTTGCCACCTCTTATTAAAATATTTAGTATTACGGCTGTAGGTTGATTTATACCATAAATTATCTAGACTAAGATCCATTTAGTCAAAATAAACATGAATCTGCAAGATCCATAGCAGTATTTCATTGAATAAGCTAAAAGAATTAAGATCGATTATGTTAGCTGATAAATTCTACAACGTGTCAAGCACTAGCGCGTCGAATCACATTTCGTTGGTCACTTCGCATCGCAAGTGGTTGTTTTTGTTTACAGAATGCGAAATCAAACTCGCATCTTATCAGAAGCGAAGTGAGATGAGTTTCTTATGCGAGATTCGGATTCGGGTGTACGTTTTATAGAATCGACATACTGGCCAAATACATGCGTGCAGCGGCCGGCAATGTTGTATGAAAATCCATATCTGTCGTGTTTTGCGGCCAAATAAATTACATAGTAAACTCATATCTGTAACTACCGCCCTATCGCCATTATTTCCATTCTCTGTAAAGTCATGGAAAGAGTACTTAACAGTAAGTGGCTGTCATACCTAGAAGACAATGATCTACTCAGTGATCGCCAATATGGCTTCCGCCGGGGGCGATCGACTGGGGATCTTCTTGTGTATGTCACGCACTGCTGGGGCGAGGCCATCGAGAAGCACGGTGAAGCATTGGCTGTATCACTTGACATCTCGAAGGCCTTTGACAGGATATGGCACGCTAGTTTGCTGAACAAGCTTCCCGCTTATGGCATCCCCGCTGATCTTTGCAGCTGGATATCTGATTTCTTGAGAGAACAGTCGATTAGAGTTGTCATTGACAGCTGCTCTTCTGACCTTATGGCAATTGATGCTGGAGTTCCTCAAGGGTCTGTTCTCTCCGCGACACTTTTCCTGCTGCACATCAATGACCTCCTTGTGTCAGGTATTGTTGGGTATGCAGATGACAGTACTGTCATGGAGAGATATGTATCTGGCGCAGGGGCCAGTGGGGATAAAATACGCTCGCAGAGGGAGGCCATGGTTGAGCGGACAAACTTGACTTTAAGTCTTGTCTCCCAGTGGGGTGACAATAATTTAGTCAACTTCAACGCCACCAAAACACAGGCTTGTCTGTTCACCGCAAAAAGGAGTCCGTTTAATCTGACTCCTACTTTCTGGGGTACATCTGTCCCTGTTTCCGACAGTCTTGGGCTTCTGGGTATAAGCTTGACCACGAAACTCAACTTCGGCGCTGACATCGAGTCTAAGGCTCAAACTGCGGCCAAAAAGCTGGGCATCTTAAACAAGGTGAAGTGGTACTTCACTCCTGGACAGCTCTTAGTATTGTATAAAGCTCAGGTCCGATCATGTATGGAGTACTGCTGCCACCTGTGGGATGGCTCAGCCAAGTATCAACTTGCCGCACTCGACTCGGTTGAACGCAGAGCCAGGAGGCTCATTGGCGATAGTAAGCTGGTGGAGGCCAAGTTTCATAGCCTAGCCCACCGCCGCAGAGTGGCCTGCTTGTCGGTCTTCTACAGATTGTACTTCGGTGAGTGTGCCCTTGAGCTGCATGAGCTCATCCCACCTTCCCCTTTCTACTATCGGACTTCCAGACGCACCGCGGGATATCACCCCTTCTTGGTTGACATCCCACATATCCGCACCAAGCGCCTTTCTGAATCTTTTATAATGCGCACAGCCAAGGAGTGGAATGCCTTACCTGCGTCAGTATTTCCGAGTACTTACAACCCGAATTCCTCTAAAGTACGAGTGAATAGGCATCTTCTGGGTAAGCTCGCTACATCTACGACCCCATCTTCGTCCTGAGGACTGGATTGAGGTCAAGAGCAAACCCATAGTTAATAAAAAAAAAAAAAGATGTCTTCCCGTATAATTTTATGAATATGCACCATAGCTGCGTAGTAAAAATTTAGGACGTGTATTATTGAAGGCTGTAGATTCCAAACATGGAATAAAAGTGAAAAGGGTGTTATGGCACTTTACACCTTTATTCGTTCGGGGGTGCGTTATATCCATTAAAGACTCTGCAGGTGCATGTGATTCTGATGACAATACAATAATATGGTATTATCCAGCTGATCTGGTGATGGAGCTGGAAGGTGGCTAGTGGAACTCTTGGATGGCTAATAGTATACTCATCGAATTTCAGCTCGTTAAAATCATCTCGATGAGTGCTTTTCTTTACAGTTTTGTAACAAGTACCTATTTAATGATGGAGCTGAATAACTGTTACAAAAACTGCTCACTGGTATTTTCAATTTGTGTTTCTCAACCGATTGCTTCCAAAATCAATATCTGAGGGTCCGCGTGGACCCTGAACACGAATCCGATGTCAGATTGAAGAAAAGTGTCCACTTTAGAGTCAGTATGACTCATCCTAAGCGTCTGTAAAGCGTAGTTGTGGCAAGGCATGCCTTTTTTTGCCGAGTCCAGCGCAGCACCAGTTGGTCGAGTGGTCTCGGTACTCGCCTACAGAGCAGAGCGACGGTTTGGTGCGGTTGGCGCGAGTTCGATTCCGGTCGCTAGAAAGGTGGCAAGGAGCTCGTAGCGAATCTTCCTAGGAGTTCGTTGGGACTTTATTATTTAATATATATATATTTTTTTGTTTTTTATTTTTTGCTGGCGAATTGTCACCTAACCCCAACTATTAACCATCTTTTGAAGCGTGTAGTTTTAGTAAGGCTCACTTATAGCATATAATTGATGATTTCAAACAACTTATTCAATTGCCAATGATTTGTTTTCAACTGTTGAGGAGTTCCATTTACCTGTTTCCAAAGCCATTCATCAGATCTTCATCAAAGAATTACTTATGCCAATAGCCTACAATAATACCTATAAATAACTTTAACTTTGTTATTGGTGTTGTTCAACTGGTATCAATTATATGACATGTTGGTATACTGTGGCATCTTGAAGAATTATTGAACACTCTAATATTTAAATTCAAAATTCGAACGAATTGCTCGCGATCTCCCCTCAGACCCCGCACCTCACCCCCTTTATCGGAGCTTAGCCCTGCCTTCACGTTGCCTTAATGTTTACGGTCACTTTTCACACTCACTAGCACGAAAAAAGTGGACAGCCGCATAAACAAATATCTATAGTTCCGTCTCCTTCTACTATTAAAGGTACGTCATGAGACAAAAGAGACTAACTACAATCGTAAATTGATGCCGTCTCTATGCGTTACAATAAAGAGATCCTTCCTCTGAGGTTAAACCACTCATAGCAATGTTACAGGAAATGGATGAAGGCGAACCGTTTTATTCAAGTTAATAAGCTTATTGGAACGTTATATATTATCTTCACACATACATTATATTACGACCGTATCCTTTTGGGAGTAGACTGAAACTTGAAAATGAGTGCCGTTTTCTGCGGTTTTCTTTTAGCAATTACCTATAGGGTTAGCATAGCTTCTAGAAATCTCGTTTATTCTATGAAGATTGAGTACCTACCTAATACGAACAACTATCTAACACTATTATAAAACTGTAACAGAAGTGTGTCTGTAAATTGAAGAAACTTAAAAAAAACTTGCTACATGTGTCCCTGACTCCAAATCACATTTTATTTTTTTCTGTCTGTTTGTTTGAGCATCACGAAAAAACTACTTTACCGATTTTGATTAAACTTTTTTGTGTGATGAAGCTTATGATTAGACTTAAAGACTTGTATATTTTATCTCGCTATGATGACGGGAACCGATGCGGACGAATTCGCAGGCAAAAGTTGGTAGCATTTCAGTGATTGACTGACTGACACACAACGCAAAACCACTGATGATAGAAATATGAAATTTTGAATATAATTCTACAGAAGACATAGTGGTGCACTACGAACCGATTTTTCGAAAATCATATCCTGGTGGGGGAGGTGGGGCGTTAAACGTTTGTACCTAATCCACGCGGACGAAATCGCGGGCAAAGGCTATTTCCGAATATATGCTTTTGTTCCTTTTTTCGAATATTAATGGAGAATGGCAAATTTGGACCCAGCCATTTTTTACGACAACTAAAAGCCGTTTAGGACTTCAGCGGCGCGGCGGTCATAATTATTATTAACAGAAAAAATTAAGGCATTTTTTTAAAAACTCCACGTCTCCAGAAGTCCGGATTCAAAAGTCGAAATTAAAATAGACAAATCATCAAATATTTTCATCAAATATTAATTATCACTGAGGTATTTTTTTACTCGTTACGGAACGTGATTTGGCTTGATTGAACTGATAGTGTCTGTGATTTCGTTTTCTTCCATTATCATTATATTGTACGGTTATCGCGAATTAGATTGAATGGACTATCTAATGAAAAAGATTGTGAGTTTCACCCACTTGATACAAAAGGTATCATAAGGAGAAATACCTTTCCCCCAACTTCTACAGGTTACAACCAATTTACTTTTTTGTTATTTTTTTTTTCACTCACGTATTACCTACTAAGTTTCATGTGGTTTCATTCATGCACGGGACCTCTAAGTCATGGTCTCAAATTACATGGCCATCTGCCAAACTTCTTTTCCACAAATACGCGAACACGTATACCTAACCTACGAATGGCGTAAAAATCGGCGAGCACAAATATTGGGTTATCTTCTCGCGAATGTCCACTATAAATATTTTTATGTTCATAATTTATTTCAGCACTTCCTGTGGCCTCTTAATCCCGATCTCTTTAGGTTAGTGCTTGATGGATCATTCATTATACTGCCGGTTTATGATTCTGCACAGCGTACAGTTTGCAACAAAACTTCACGGATTAAGTATACTTACATACATACATACATAAATTGACTGAAACGGTGAACTCAGACCAAAGTGAATATACCTACTATTACGCTATGCTCAGACCATCAAACTGAACAACATTCACTATGGAGCCTACCTCAGGAAACGCGAAAAAAAATCTACTGTCCCTTACATTTGAGTCGGGTAGGTACAGCAGTTTTGTATGAAACAGTAGATTTTTTTTCTGTGGTAGGCTCCATTGTGAAAGTTGTTCAGTTTGATGGTCTGAGTTCACCGCTTCAGTCCAGAGGCCTGTCCCTTACACTCTGTAGGTACCACAGAAGTAGATAAACAATCAAAAGTACAAAAATGGCAGAGCCGAAAGAGCTCCTAAAGAGCTAAAACTAGGTGATGATCAGACCATTAAACTGAACAACTTTCTCTAAGAGACTAAAATAAACAACGCGATAAAAAATCTGATGTTCCATACCTATAAAACTAAACGACGCAAATGTATAGGAAAGCAGATTTTTTCGCAATTTTGATATTAGTCCCATAAAGAAAGTTTTTCATATCAAAGAAAGAGTAATACCGATGTGTACTATGTTGTCTATGTTCCTCATTGAGTAACATTGCAATACAATGCAATATACGCTACACAGTCGTTGATAGAATAACAAAACGGTAGCCTTTGTCTTCCATCCCTACACAGTACCTATTTTTTACTACTGCCAGTTTATTCGTACCATTATTATTCATCTAGCATTGGCTATTATTGCTTCAGCAAAATTTTTATGCTTTTGTTCTACCAAAAACTTCTTTATTCGTTTCAAAGTTACACTGGTAAATAAAATCCGCCACATATTCCCAGCATAGCTCTATGCCGAGATCCGTACCACATCTGGAGGGCAATTGCGGTAAATAAATCGCAACTGAACCATGATTGGACCGCGCCGCGTGCGAATTACACCTTTTAACACATTCGGTATTGCGCTATTCTTTTGACAGCCGTTAGAGCCGTTTTGACAGATCGCTCAGACGTTAAAGGCTGTAATATTAAATAAGTCAAATTAGCGCGATCGACCTCCTGGCTTAAGTTTTCACTGGTTTCTTTGGTGATTCGACGAGCACCAGCTGAATGACTGTGTATTTGCGGTGGTGTGACGACCCGGTTGGTGTAATGGTTACCACGCCGGACTGCCAAACCAGGGTCCTGGGTTCGAATCCCGGTTCGGTCATGGATGTTATATGTTCGTGCCGTTGTTGTATGGTTTCCATATTAAACAAGCCTATAGTGCTTAACTTGGGATCATTACAATGTATGTGCCTGTGAGCGTTATATATTATTATTTATTTATTGTCATTTCGAAAACAAACTTATGGAGAAAAAAAGGCAAAACACTCAACGTAGCAATAACTATGTTTTAGTATTGAATTAGAACATTGCTAACTATCGTGCTGGCGTACATCGATGACGTCATACGCAAATACAAATATGATGTTTCGTTGCATAGGTACCTACTAGCACAGTTAAGAGCCTACCGAGTCTATTGTGCTGCCCTCAATTGTATTTTTTATTATTTCTAAACAATTAAACAACATTTCCATAAAAACACGAATGTCACATTGTACACCTGATTGACTTTCAATGTATCGAAACATTACGGATGTTTATGCTTGTAGTAGCTATGTCACTTTTGGCGGTTTTAAAGATAATAACTACAAACATTATAAAAACAAATGCACAGTGACCCGATAAATTGAAAATGAGTAATGAGTACAATGTGATATTCTTGTTTTTTGGATATATTTTTTAACTAGCTGTTGCCCGCGACTTCTGTCGCGTCTGCGTTACCCGGATAAAAAGTACTCTATGTATTAATCCAGGCCATGGTCTATCTGTATGCAAATTTTCATCAAAATCCGTTCAGCAGTTTTTGCGTGAAAGCGGAACAAACATCCATCCATCCATCCATACTTACAAACTTTCGCGCTTATAATATTAGTAGGATTGTAAAGAAATAAAAAAATACGATTGGGGGCAGCACAATATAGGCTCGGTGCAGCCTTAATGTACCTACCTATGTACAATGGTACTTACAGTTGTGAAACTCTGTGGTCACGACAGATCCATCCATTCCTCACATTCTCAGTCCGGCACTCACCCATAGATTATTACATTTGTGCCCGCGTTTGCTGGTGCCTAGGCCGCATTAATGTGCGTCTGTCCATAATGGGCTTATAATCTATTTAACTCCTAAGTCATTTAACGATAACCGTAGTGCAACAGTGAAGGCACTGATATGCCAAGGTCATAAGTTAGATTCCTAGGTCTATTGTGGTTAGCCGTTGCATTATAATATAAGGCTCATCGCGAACAAATTGAGAGTGGACACTGGGCACTAAGTGAACGTCTTAAATGGAAGGGGTCACAAACATGTAATCCAACATATTGCTACATCAAGACAAGGCTTCTGAGAAGAGCACAAAATTATATAGATTGATCTGAATCGCCCATAGATTGTCCACTGGCCGAGCCGGGTTTTCCACGGGCGGCGTGTAGGTGAACTCGTTGGTGAAACGCACACACCGCTGCGCCTTGTAGTAGTAGTGTACCATTAAGTTTTGTCTCTATGGGTATTTTATTTACTCAGTTGATATTGCCGCCTTACTTCTGCGGCATCGAGTGCAACAAAGTTAGGTATTTCATAGAAAATACTAGGTACTTATGGTTTTCAATGAAGTGACTTGTCGCTGCCGCTGTTTAACTGTGTTCGAAAGTACTTCTACTCAAGAGATTCCTCATTAGTTTATGAACTGTACTGTATGTCATTCTACTTTAGATAATTCGTTCAGTTACCACTCTTTATTTATCCCAACGAACAGTATCTCTGCCGACAGTCCATCGATGCGTATGTTTACATTTCTCGCTTCTGTTTACTTCTGTAGCCACGTGCGCTAATTATCCGTGATTATTCAATCATATTGTGCTATTTGGAGCTTGTTTGGACAATCTTCCGGCCGGGTCAGATCTGGTTTGCGGCGAGTGTTAAAAAAAAAAAATGTGTTTAAAATTTGGGGATTTTAGCTTTGTTTTTTAGAGATTTGCTTGAAAGTTTTTACTGAAATGTGTTTTCATACATTGCGAGACGTGTGCTCATGAACTGTAGCTAATCAAATGCGTGATTGAAATGATAATAATAGTTTAGATCGACATGCGCAGATCTTATTCGTAGGCGCAGATAAATGAAGTTAGTGCAGAAACACAGCTAGACCTAACTGGTTTGTGTGCAGAAATTAATGCTGCTCCCGAATCCTGGGTGATCACTTTGAATAATTGTATCTACCTGAATGGGTGAACACGCCTCGAAATTTGGAAAGACATCCAGTTGTAGGTGTTGGAGTAGGTGCTAATTAGGTATACGGGATACTTAGGTATACCATCACTCTCTGTACTTACTTATACTGTAGTATCCTTGCACGGATGATGCGAGGAGACGTTGGATGTTAGAGTCAAACATAGTTGATAGTTTAAATGTCGTATATTGAATCCACTCGGTAATACATAGTTGCACTTACCTACTTATAACAGTTATAACTTACGAACTACTTACGCAGCTAAACGTCATTAACGCGAGGCACACTACATTGGCCCAGTTACCATACTACAATACTTTTGAAACTTTAGATGCCAACAAATAACTAATCCGTTTACCTTACTTAAAGTCCCACTTGCGTCAACCTCGGTTAGCAATAAACTCCAGATTAAGTTGGTAACCCATGATTTTTTGTACCTGAAAATAACTGAGAGAGCTATATTTTACCCGCTTTTAATAGCTTACCCAGGTTGGTGCCACAGTGGGGCTTATAATCTATTTAACTCCTAAGTCATTTAACGATAAACCGTAGTGCAACAGTGAAGGCACTGATATGCCAAGGTCATAAGTTCGATTCCTAGCTCTATTGTGGTTAGCAGTTGCATTACCTATAAAATAGCCACGTACAGTCATCCATCATTCAACACAGTTCACAATGATTTTAACTTTAGTGGCCTTGAATGTTTGTTAGAATGATTCAATTTATTCTATAAACAATCTGAAGTAAACTCTAGTTACAGGAGCTTAAAGATCAAAATTGAATTGAGTAAAATGCGCTAGTGAGCGACTGCATAATATGGAAACAATTACCTATGATTAGTCATCAATGCATCTGACCTACTGTATATTATATGCAAATTCTGGGCAATTTTGTCATGTTATACAAAACTCAACCTTCGTGCTTTAATGTTTAGGACAGAAGTTTATTATTTATTGATATGTTCCGTTTAGCAATTCAGCATTATCTGCATGTTAGTATCATTAATAATACAAACTTAATGCATTTAATACGATAACTAAGTAAATACCTACTTACCTAACTTACCTATCAAGTCACATAAAACTGGTCAGGTGTGTCCTATATTAAATAATTTATAATGTTCTTGTCGAGGACTTACACAGCTACATCTGACGCTATAAAGCTAGCCCAATACCTGGCCAGTAAATATTAGGTTAGGATCATCGTAGAACTATATCGGCACGAAAAGAAAAAGGCTTACAAATAGTATAAGAGATAAGTGTACTTTTTGCAACCATCAGCAACAAGGCTTATTCAGTGTTTCTGGGGTGTAGAGCATCTCTATGATGGGGATGGACCAGGTCTGCCTGCATAACTCCAGTCTGTTTAGGAGTTACAGATGATTAAAGTTCTGTAAAAAATTAACGATCAGCTGCACGGCTGATCGTATGATATTATTTTAGTATGCACTGTAGCTATGTGAACAGTACAAAAACTGTCAAGGTCTGTCAGTCGGTTTAGGAGATACAGCCAACCAAAGTTCCGACCTTTGAACGGCTGTATCTCCTAAACCGACTGATGAACCATGTCAGTTTTTGTACTGTTCACATAGCTACAGTGCATACTACAAACATAACATACGATCGGCCTTGCAGCTGATCTTTAATTTTTTACAGACCTTTAATCATCAGTAACTCCCAAACCGACTGGAGTTATGCAGGCAGACCTGGTCCATCCCCATCACAGAGATGCTCTAGGTACACCCTATAAGCACTAAATCAGCCTTGCTGCTGATGGTTGCAAAAAGTAACACTTATCTCTCTGAATAAAATTGCTCGTTGCATAAAAGCTTTAAAGAAAAAGAAATACAATCTGTCGAGGTCATTGGCGATGTCAGATTAATTTTGCTTAGGACGCCCTGGTTAGAAGTCAATTGCATTAATAATGATTCATCACATTTGTCCTTATAAATGAATATAACATAAGACATAAGACTCCTCCGCTCAATTATATTCAAGAGCTTTTTCTGCTAGATGCTGCAAGAGTTTATTGGCGTATGGCCAAAATAACGGACTGTTTGATTGATAAATCGGTTAGGTTAGGTTAGGTTAGCAGAAAAGCGTTGCTTGAATAATTGTTATCAGATTAGGTCACGTGGATCTCGGAGCACCTGGGTTTTGTTGTCAGTAATTCACGAAGATAATAATTTTTCTTTTGATACCTACCACTAATAAGTTGTGTTTTACAAGATGATCTCATTAGTGTCTTAGTACCTATCAATAGTTGTTGTTGTGTGTGACATTCAGACGGACAAACGGACATAACGAAATTATAAAGAATTAAAAACCCAAGATTGAAATCCTTGTTGAATTCTTTATTATTTCTTTCGTAGTGAACTCAAACTCAAAATCATTTATTCAATATAGGAGCTTGAAGCCCATTTTTTATCGTGTGGGCAGAGCCGTGTTGTCAGAGTTTTTTCAGACCGCCTTATGGTCTCTGACGTGGTTTTTATGAAACGAATAGGTACTACCACCATTTTCACACAATCAGGTCTTCTTCTTATCGTGTGGGCAGAGCCCTGGTGTCAGAGTTTTTTCAGACCGCCTTACGGCCTCTGACGTGGTTTTTATGTAACGACTACTACCACCAGAGATAGTTGCCGAGACCAACGGCTTAACGTGCCATCCGAAGCACGGAATCATTTTCCTTTTCAGACAATCAGGTGATTCAGCCTGCAATGTCCTAACCAGCTGGGGAAAACGTACAAAGTGACATATCACTAGGTGTCCCCCGTGGGAATCGAACCCACGACCTCCGTGTCGAGAGCCCAATGCTCTTAACCATTAGACCATGGAGGCAGTCAGCGTAGTGTCAGTCACAATCAGGTGATTCAACCACACTTATTAAACTTAGCGTCGGAACGTATTATCGCTGTAGAGAAGATGCGGCCAGAAACTCTACAACATAATTATGTGATGTGATACAACATATTATACCTAACATACGAAACCCTAAAAATATACGCATTCTTTACGATAGTTTCGCCTTTTTTTCTTTAACCCTGTGTAATAGAAAGTCAATATTCTATTTTATTTGATAGGATTACCTAGTTTAGTCGAGTTTGTAATGTCCTTGACATGAAAACTAATGTAGGTACACGTAGAATCCGAAAACATTAGTATTCGGTCATCCGTTAAATTGGCTATGTCAGCATGAAGCCATGCAAGCCATACAATACAGTCTGACGGTGCTAATTACCTTTAGTAGATGTATGTTAGTTATAGATGTTTATATTGTTACTGGCGGAGACAATCGAACATGCTGTAGTGACACAGTAACACCTTGTATCTATGTGTACTAGCTTTGCTACAGTCGACGAATTTATTAGTGTTCCGTACCATAATTGGCAAAACGGAAAACTTATGGAATCACCTCGGTGTCTGTCCGTCCGTCCGTCTGTCACAGGCATTTTTCTCAGAGACCGTAAGACATAGGAGGTTGAAACTTTAATGATGACAATGTATTTAGTATCTAGGTATAGTAATAGTCCTATGTGTATGTCCTATGACGCTGAGATTCAGAGTCGATTTTTAAGTCATAGTTTGAACTAAGTAGGGTCAAAAATGTATGAATTTTGACAAACGGGAGTTCGAACTCTAAGACTAACTCGACTTCTCTGAATCTCGGATTAAGTCCCAGTCCCAGATAACCTTTTAAAATCTAAAAGGCTGACCCTAGACACCTTTTTAACGAAACCACAGAATAGGTAATAGTATATAGTTCTACAACGAAACTAAAACAATATCACTGAAGAGTAAAAATTAAAACCGCCTTCAAAAAAACTAAAAAGTTAAAAAATAATATTGCAGCCTATGACTTTTTCGTTCGCATCATAAGAACATTAATTTGTTTTATTGAAGTCGCTGTCAAGCCGGTACGATTCGCGACATGGCTTGCATTTTTTGGCTTGGCTTGACACCGACTTCTATAAAACAAATTAATGTTCTTATGATGCGAACGAAAAAGTCATAGGCTGCAATATTATTTTTTAACTTTTTAGTTTTTTTGAAGGCGGTTTTAATTTTTTGTTAAAATTTAGTTTATTTCACAATTTTCAGTGGTGAATTCATTAGTTCGATTTAATAGGAGTGCTTTAAATTAAAAAACGCACTAGTCGGCAGTACGATTTTCGAAGGTTCCCCTCGATTTCTCTGGGATGCCATCATCAGATCCTGGTTTCCTTCTCATGGTACCACCCTCGGGACATCTCCTTTCCAACAAAAAAAGAATCATCAAAATCGGTTCATAAACGACGAAGTTATCCGCGAACACACATAAAAAAAAAAAAAAAAATATATACGGTCGAACTGAGAAACCTCCTCCTTTTTTGAAGTCGGTTAAAAACAAAGTCTTCTTGAATGAATTTGAAATTGAAGAATCGAATGAATAAGTAAAAACAAAGTCTTCTTGAAATCAAGAAGACTTTGTTTCGATTCAATTCTTCAATTTCTGTCATTCTTCGAAAGTTGCACTAACACCTTTTAGAAAGGGCTTAGGGAAATAAGTGGTTTTGTTATTTTATTCATTTTAACACAGCCACCCGATCGCTCTACTCAAGTAGTAGGTACCATGCAAGTTGATTAACTTTTAACAAAAGTTTAACTATGTTGTAGGATGTGGGGGCTTATGTGCCATGGAGACTGAAGCCTGCCAGCTGGTGGACCGGGCGCGCGGTGTTCGAGTCTGCCGGCTGCTGGCGCAAGTGACGTGCTCGTCGCGAGAGTGGCGCTGCCGCAACGGCCTATGTGTCTCGGCGGCGGCGCGCTGCGATGGCGCCATACAATGCTACGATCGCTCTGATGAAATGCATTGTGGTAAGTAATACACCATTACATAAAGATACATGACATGAGCCGCTCAATTAACTACTGTTCACTAAAATTCAAGCAGTTTTAAGGTACAGATATAGCAATTGCTGGTCCAATATCATAAATGAAGTAAAAAAAGCTATTTTTTTATATTGGGGGGCAATTTGGGGAGTCAGAAAGGGTTAATAAAAAAAAATATTTTTTCTACCCTATGGTGTGGGGTATCAACTGAAAGCTTATGAAAATACGAGTCTAAAAATGTACTTTTCAAAATTTTTATAAAACCTTTGTTTAAAAAAAATTTCAATTAAATCCGAGAAATTGCTGTCCCCTCTATTTCCAAAAATATTGCCGTATAAGATCTGAAAAAAATCATGAACATCAGAAATAACGTGTAGATGGCGGGAAAATTATCAGGGTGGCTCTAACTTGAATAGTTTTTTTTTCTATACCCAAAAAACGAACACCAGTGAGACCAGTGTAAAATGATCTTCAGTGACTATGTGACCACATACTAAGTAAGTGTCAATTTATAGTGGGTGTCAACAATGACCCATTTAAACAACTGCTAGTACCACACGGAACACTAATTGCCCGAGTCCCGACTCGTACTTGGCCGGTTTTTTACTAGGTAATAAGTAGATACTTACTAGGTACTTACAATTTGCCGCCTTCCTCCTTTTTAATTTTAATAAAGAAACAGAATACAATTTTGGAGCTAACTGTACACGGTGTAACAAAAGAGGGTATTTTATAGGCATAAACCACCTCTTTAAATATTACCTTCCAATTACTACCCTATTTTGTTATGCGACGAATTATCATTAGGTAAAAAAAATGTGACTATGAAAGAAAACACGGCGGTGAAGGAAAACATCGTGAGGAAACCAAAACAAAACAACAAAAAATAACATAACAACAAAACATAAACAATTTTTTTTAAAGTTCAGAGTAAGAGAATTATTTTTTTGGTTAGTTACTTCTCTTTTTTTTTCTATTTTTTTTTAATTATTGATTGGTTTGCTCTTGACCTCAATCTAGTCCACAGGACAAAGATGGGGTCGAAGATGTAGCGAGCTTACCCAGAATGGCACTGACACTCCTGTACACTGACGGAACGCAGCAAGCTGCTTGGCGTCAGACTCCGGCAGGAGGGTGGTCGCGAGCCAGGCGGCTCCTTGCGGAGCCTACCACACCGCTGTGGGGGATCGTTCAGCCGACACCACAAACTTGCTAGCTTGTGATGCCGTTGCCCGGGAAGGACCGCTAGGAGGTAGATCCCCAACCACCCCACTTGGTAGTAGACAGTTGTAGCAAAGTTTTCCACCACCCCTAATGAGATTATGGTCGTGAGTTTCTGTTACTTATAACTACATGACGTATTAAATAAAATATATAATATAATAGAACGTACGAAATAAACACCTAGAGGGAAAAGAAAAGTAAATATATTCCATTCTTGCGGACGTTTTCCTCATGGGAAATGGGAACTAAAATGTATCCTGGATAAAGTGCCCAGTATTCATAGGGAATAAGAATCCATATGGTAAGAGAATTATCCAATCTATTAGACTTATTACTCTTAGAAACTGTTTTATGTTTGTTGGCTACAATACAAACATACCCAAATGAGCTACACTCATTCATATAAAAGTTAGTGGTTGTACCGATTTAGATGGCACATACAGAATGTTAGGTATTTAACTATAATTTTCACGGCACATAACATTTTATAAGAGGGCTTAGAAATGCAAAGTAGCGCCTTAGCTTCGGAGACGACTGACGCCACTGTCTTTCCACTCACGCTGCTACAACTAGGTACTTATGTCCTCTCGCTCGCACCACGCCGCGCGCCTTACGGTGTGTTATCATTGCATAACCGTGTAGCACGCGTTTCACGTCTACATTGCATTTCTAACCCCTCTTATCATGTGTTGTGGTTCACGAATCACGGCTATATTACATACTAGCGGCCCGTCCCGGCTTCGCACGGGTGGACGTCTAATCTTTTCTAGCAATAAATATAGCCTATGTTACTCAGGGTGAATGCAGCTTTCTAATGGTGAAAGAATTTTTTAAATCGGCCCAGTACTTTTGGAGCCTATTCATTACAAACATACAAAAATAGGTACAAATCTTTCCTCTTTATAATATTAGTGTAGATTCCCCGAAGTTAGACGACAACGCGACGTAGTCAGAGGTAAACTCTAAATACGGATGTAAGTGTATGTATACGGTTGCATTAATTAAGTACAGTTAACGTCATAGACATCTAACCCACTTGCGCTTATAAAGATTTAGATAGAGGGGCTAGGTTTGACTCAAGCTCACTGTACTTTCAAGGGTGATTGTATCTCTCATGCTACTGAACAACTTTCTCTGAAGAATAGCCAATAAGAAATTAGCAAAATAAAATTTTGACTTGCGGCTTGCCATACTGAATAGCTGATCATTGATAAATCATTAAAAGTTAAATTTTTTTGGCGAATTTCCCTTAGTTTCCTTGGGAAAGTTGTTCAGTATCATTATACTCCGTTCAGGAATTAGAGCGACAAAATGTAAACAAAGAAACGTCACTGTCAAAGTGACATTACGTGATCAGAAACATTTGGTGCATTTTTCAAGAATAAAATTATGTCGACACGGCATATAATAAATTGCGTTGACATTAAAAATTTATTGTCTATCTATAAATAATAAAAACAATCGCGACAATTTGAATGAAATTTTTAAATTATGTTATGTAGCCCGTTAATCTGTCTATGTGGGCTTTTTGTGCTATGCGTAGCATCCGCGTATAGCGTACGGACTCAGACGAAGTTATTAAACAATCAATAGACGCGTTTACGTTATTGTTTACAATAAAAAAGATTTTTCATTAAGCACTTTGTTAAAACGAACCAAAGGTCTAAAATATCTGATTGTTGCCAGACCACGAAACAAAATATTCAGTACAGTACAGTCACACTTTCTTTTAATCTAAAATAAATTATATCTTGCGTTTTTTAAATTTATTTTCCATATTCCAGAGATAAGTTTTCTTCCGTCACGAGATGGTATTTTCTACACTGGTATCACCGTTGTTTACATTTTGTCGCTCGAATTCCTGAATGGAGATTAGTAGGTACAATCCCCCTTCTTCTTCTTTCTTATCGTGTGGGCAGAGCCCTGGTGTCAGAGTTTTTTCAGACCGCCTTACGGCCTCTGACGTGGTTTTTTAATGACTACTACCACTAGAGATAGTAGCCGGGACCAACGGCTTAACGTGCCATCCGAAGCATGGAATCATTTTTCTCTTTTCAGATCAGGTGATTCAGCCTGCAATGTCCTAACCAACTGGGGAAAACGCAGAAAGTGACATATCACTAGGTGTCCCCCGTTGGAATCGAACCCACGACCTCCGTGTCGAGAGCCAAAGCTCTTAACCACTAGACCACGGAGGCAGTTTTCACAATCCCCCTTTAAAGTAGGTAGTTAGTACCTAATGTAGGTATCATTACTTACAATTATAGGTGCCTATGCATATTGCACTGCATCATGAACTGCAGTCAGCACAGTTTACGCTAGTTTAATAAGTTACCTAACATTCGCAAACGTTAACACCAGACATTTAAACTTGTAGATTGGTTCACCTAATTATTTACTCAGCTATGAGCATGTTATTAGAAGACTCTGCATATTTTATCTGTTGAATAGGAGCGCAGAAGAAAATTAAGAGGGATTTTAATGTGTGTGTAGGTACTATAGGATGCAAAACTAACTGTTTTTCTCTATGGTTAGTTAGCGAACTTACGTTAAACAATTCTTTGGTAGGATCACAAAAATATACAGCAATAGGTACTTTATAACAGTTTTATTGACAGAATTTATTGAAACAATTAAAGGCAAAATAATGAACAAAAAATATTAATAATTTCGTGAAAGAATTTGTTAGTTCATTTCATCGATTTTCTTAACTAAAATAACATTAAGCTACAAAATTAGTTTGCCTACTTACCTACTTAATTTAACGATGACCCTGAAGTTATTTTTAAAACGATTAGGAAATGCAATCAAATTGATTCACTTTAAGTTACTTTCTTATGTATTGAAATAAACACACTTTAGTTTGGTAGATCGGTAGTACTGTTTCTAACTAACATCTGTGTCCTACATAAAAATTTTTACTTTGTCTAATTGTGCAACAAAATTTCTCCAACCCAGGAGAAAGGTCCGGTTTTCTTTGGTCCGGGTGGTTTTTCCCCATTTTTTTATCTAGGTATTTCTCTACCGCATCGTTTTTATTTGCTTAACTTAAAATACCTACGAATTTTAGTTAGATCTGTACTTAAGTAATTAACCGACGAAAAAACAAAAAACGGAAGAGGTTATCAATTCGACGCGTATATATTTTTTTTGTTTTTCGTTTGTTTTATGTTTGAACACGCATAACTTTCTACAGGGTAGTCCGATTTTGATAATTCATTTTTTTTAATAATTGTAATCGTCCTTTGAGATAATCTCAACACCTAACAAAAACCACTATACTACGATATCCTTTAGGTACCTAATTACTCTCTCAAGTACTAGTACGTTCTTAGCTTAGTAAATTAAGTAAATTAAAAAATATAAATTATTATAATTAACACATTCGCGGACACTGAATGAGACACAATAGAACTTTTATTGTTATTACTGCTATAGCCGGTCAGTGTCCGCGAAAGAGTTAATAGGTAGGTAATTCATTTATTCATTGTTGATTGCACACGTATTAGGTACCTAATATAACCATTGTCACTGTCTCCGTATCGAATGCGTCGAAACATAAAATTATTCCGTTTACGGACAAAAGAGCTTACTACGTTATGCTGACGGGTTTGATAAGAAAATCAACTATCCCCATTAAGGCTATTCTACCGTTGTTGGCGCGCTCCATACAAACGTAGTATGGTGATATTTTCAATACTATCCAATTAAAGTCAATGAAATTTTTCAAAAACAATCTAGTAACTAATTTCTATGTCGGTATGAAGTCAGATTTTCGATAAAATTTATAGTTTTAAAGTTACAGTGCCACAAATATTTCCATACAAATCTTAAATTAATCCTAGCATTGAAACTGTTTATTTTAACGAAAATCTGACTTCATACCGACAACATAGAGATTAGTTACTTGATTGTTTTTGAAAAATTTCATTGACTTTAATTAGATAGTATTGAAAATATCACCATACTACGTTTGTATGGAGCGCGCCAACGGTAGAATAGCCTTAAGATGCTCCCCATAGGTAAACGCTAGCTCGGGCCATATTTTACTGGTTTTTAGAAGCTATCTTCTCGTTATTTGAAAGACATACAAATAATTGAAAAGTGTAGCAATATTATTCAGCATCTCGGTTTTATTTGCTATAGATCATATTGCTTATTTTTCTATAAAATACATATGAAATCTGTGTTCAAAGGAAAGCCTAAATATTGGAAAAAATCTGAATTATGTGCATCTACTTTTTAAGTTGAAGTCACATTTACTTGAGACACACCTTTGTGAAGACAATATTAAGATCTAAAATTGCTATTTAGCAAATTTTTTTTAAGGCCAGTATTTAATGAGTTAATTAGATAATTGTTAAGGGGCGAATTCTTATGATTTTAGAATGTGATTTCCTTCGATTAGAAGGCTCCACTGTGACATAATGAAGGACAAGCTAGTCAAAAATAGGTACACCTACTAAAATGACGTAGTTTAGTAGAGGTGAGATGGCTCTGAAAGAGTCAAAGTCGTTCGGTCAGGGAAACCCCTTAACGTAATAATGTAGTTAAAATTATTTTTGTGTCTGTTTACAATGTTGATTTCACTCATCCCTCATCCCTTAGTCTTATCATCTTATGCCTTAGTGAGCGATCATATTAATAATGATGCCAGTAGGTTTGTGGCAGACCATCCCTATCTAGTTTGTGAATATTTTAATTAACTGCCAAGTTGAATACGGTTCTCGTTTCGCGACCTCATTTCAACAGATTGTGTACCCGCTGAGTTTATGCAACTGTGCTTTTTTACGGTAAGCTACATTCTTCTTTAAGACGAGTACCATTCGTAGCGAGCACCTATTATTTGGTCGTTTATCCGTTGATCCGTACCTGTGTTTGTTTGTACTAGTTAACAGGGTGTACATTTTAATGAGTTACATTCTTTAGGGCCTAAAGAATATAACTCATTAAAATGTACAACCTGTTAACTAGTTTAGGGGATGGGGACCATCAAACTGAACAACTTCCACTGTAGAACCAACATAGCAATCAAGAAAAAAATCTGCTGTTCCATACAGTTGCGTTGACTCGCCACTGACATTTTATAAGGAACAGCAGATTTTTTGAAGCACCCCTAAAGTGGGTAAACGCAACATAATATCATTTATTTTATTTATTCGTATGGCGAATTTCGTTTGTAGGCATAAAGTTCATAAGTCCACATCCAGCGTCTGAAGCCATCGGAGGGCCTCAGGTGCGTCAGGTCCTCAGGACGGCCCGGATAAGCTCGAAGTCACAGTATGAATAGTGAATCATGAATCAATGAATCAATATGAAATCAGTCATCACCTGACCGGGTTCGAATCCGCACGGACAACATCCCAGTATCCCACGTCACGCACGCTGGCTTTTTTTATTTTATTTTTTTTAGCTAGCTGCTGGCACCGACAGCCAAGTTGGCTGCCAGCGCTTGTTACCCGGTTAAACTGGACTTTACATGGACTCCCCGCTGATGGCGCAGTCGCTCATTTGGTTGCCGGCGTTGGTTATCCATATCAGTGCCGGCGCTGGTTGCTAAGCTAGCTGCCGGCAGCGCCGCCGCGCCAACCTTTAGATGAATAATGAGGAAAGTGAAGTCACGTCTTACTACTTAATATGCAAAATAATAACACAGTCTGTAGGAATCGCAGAACTTTAAAACTTTTAGTATTTTCTCCTGCCTTGCCTTTCAGGCGCCTAGCCCGGGGTTTTTATTGAAGAAAATTATTTCACAGCTAGTCCCAAAGCTATAAAAGACTTGAAACTTTGAATCCGTGACTTACTTTTTTCTAATTAAGAATGTTCCTGAATTATAAAGAGAAAATTTGCTGGTTAGGTATAGGTTCCTTTTTCTTCTTAGTAGATAAAAGAAAAAGGAAATCAAATTAGTAAGTGGAGTAGCGAGTCAAGGTGAAATTCCGTATAATTATAGATTAGCCTATTAATTAATTAGTCTATTATAATAGGACTATAGTCCTATTTCATATTGCTGAAAACTTTTCATTTGTTTAGAGCTAACAAAAATTATGAGTTCACGATTTCTGCTAAGAGTACCTATCTGTATAATGTATGAAACATATCGACTTATAGACGTAGCGTAGGTACAGAGCGTCGGTGGCGCGTTGAAGAGAGGTATGGACTCTGAATCATGAGGGTTCGGGTTCGAATCCGCACGGACAATCAATGAGAGACCAACGCAACGCATTGGTTACGCGTGGTGGACTGATGCCCATAATACACCCAGGCCTGTGCCCTGCAGTAGAACGTAGATAGGCTGATGAATGAACGAACATTTTTATTGACTTATCTTACCTATACCTACTGACAGAAAAGAAGTCTGGCCAAGCGAGAAAAGACCTATAATTATTGTATAAGATTGTATGAAAAGTTCGGATGTCGAATAATCGACGTCAGGTGAAGACTGGAGATCTGTCGCCTTTTTGTCTACCTATATACGCGGAAGATGTCCCTGGCCTAATTAATATAGATTAGACAGACCTATAGATTGATAAAACACCTAAACAAAGTTTCTTAAAATTAGTTGTTACGCTTCGAGAAGCTTTAGTAATTAAAATTAATGTATCACCTGCTACAAATTACGTTCCTGTCGATTTCAGCAAACCCTCAATAGAAGTGCACATCGGGAATTAATTATCAAGTTTCTCTGTTCAAAGAATGGAATACGGAAGCCGTGCAAGTGTCTTTTGCGAGAAAGAGGGCAAACCGGATTTAGCATGAATTGTTGACGGGTAGGCATATAATTATAATATCTATTACATAGGTATTACAGTAATAGTTAAGTTTACTCGTTGGGTTTCTTGTTTAACGTTCATAAACTACGTTCACGCAACTTTTGTCCGAGTAGAAAAGGAAAGGATATAGGTACAGGGTCCAACTTGTTGTTCGAATATAGAATTATCATTCCTGATCCTCCCATTAAAAAACTGTAAGCATATTAAGAAGGACCTTTTGTAAGATGTGTCAAAGTCTGAGGAGCAACACCTCGTTCACACTTGAGTTTAGGTTCCACCCGTAGATACACCCTGTCACAAAATACTGGGATTGCAGAACAATTTTATTTCCTATTAGGTACTAGTAAGATTGCTGCTTTTCTTCCCGCTGTCGTTAACCTATATCTTCGAATGTACGACTACGAATGCCGTAATTACACAGCAAACGTTCCCAACTCGTAATTAAGTCGCTAATCTCCTGTATATGTGACTTCCGCAGAAACCCCACGGAGTGCGACTCGTGGCTCATGATGACGTGACTCAGACGACCTCTCTTCCCGATTCCTGCCGTTAATTAATGAGTCATTGCTCTGCCACGTTAGAACTATGACTGTCATTTACCTATTATGTTACATAATCTTTTATAGAGGGATTTTTTTTCGGCGATAGCCCGATAACCTAATTTGGCTGGTTAGCCCTAATTTAAAACATCCAAGTTCAATACTAATACTATTTCAGTTCTAATCGCATTGCAATCCAATTAGGTACCTATTCAACTGTGCTGAATTCCGTATCGCGCTAAACTTGTATTATTTCTGAACGTCTGAGCGATCTGTCAAAACGGCTCTACGGCTGTCAAATGAATAGCGCAATACCGAATGTATTGTGGTTCGCACGCGGTCCGATCATGGTTCAGTTGCGATTTGTTTAGCGGGATTGCTCTCCTGATCAAATCGGTTACGTTCCACAAAAAGGTAAGGTGCGGAGTACCTACTCGAAACCGACGGGCATGGTATGAGAAGATGTGTATGGATGTGAATGTGGCGAAAGAAGGATGTAAGGATCTTAGTGTAGATGGCGCGCCCTGGTCTCTGCCTACCCGGCGGAAAGAGGCGTGACGTTACAGATAAATAGATTGTTTAGCACTTTTATGTGCTGGCTAGAAAAAAAGGGCACAATTATTTTAATTCTTAACGTTTTTTAAAAGAATGAACAGACCATCAAACTGAACAACTTTCTCTATTGGAACAATGTCGAAACCGCGAAAAATAATCTGCTGTTCCATACAAGTCTGCAATCCTACCCGAACCAAATATATGGTACAGCAGATTTCTTTTTTTGCGATTTCGTTGTTGGTCCCGTAGAGAAGGTTGTTCGGTTTGATGGTCTGATCACTCTCTTAAAAAACCGTTAGCATATTAAGTTGGACCATGTAAGAAGTATACTACAACAAAAGTGCCCTCAGATATTCGTTCTAGAGATCTGTAATTTTTGTAACGTTGATTACGTTTGTTTTTTTTTTATTTTAACTACAATATTATCTTAATCAATTCAAAACTAATTACTTAATTGTTTCCACGAAAGATTGTGTACCTACCTACCACAAGTAGCTGCCGAAAACACTTTAAACCCATGGATTTTAAGCACTGAAAGAATCGCCTATTTTATACTCATTAAAAAAAGAAATCAATATAAGGGGGTAGAAAGAATGAGGGATTTCAAAGGTATTTTGTACAGTAAAGGTCTTTGAATAAATTAAAATGTAAAGGTACATTCATTGTTCTAGCACCTTTTCATTTCTCACCAAATACCTTCTGACCCAAAACAAAATTAAGGGACGGCCGTACACGTATCCGGCAAGGGGACTCTTCAATAACAATTCATTTTCATGTTTTTCCTTATTATCAAACGGTTTCGGTGCTTGCGAGGTATGTATATACCTACCCATAGACAGCGCGACATATTTAGATATTGTTACGAGCTACGGGTTCCGGGATTGGAGTGAAACGCTAAGTCCAATTTTACAGAGTTTATTTGGGATACACTTACAAACGGTCCACCTCGCAGAGGTTCCCCTAAACGGTTCACTTCACCGGGTCCTCCTCGCAGGGATTCCCCGTGCACCACTTACTGTCACTGTTCACAGTCCACTACGTCACTACTGTGACGACACGACACGCGTCACGGCTATGACGTCACGACGTACGACACTATGGCGTCAAGACGTACGACACTTCGACGTCACGCACTTCACTGACACTATGACGTCACGTACTACACCGACACTATGACGTCACGCACTACACTGACACTAGTCTACTCACTGTTCCACTCTTAGCACTTTTCTCTTCACTAGTACTTTTCCACTTTTACTTTTCTTCCTTTTGTTTCGCACTGTTCACTGTATAACCAAGGACTGATCTCTGACCGCGAACTCGCCGCTTTTTATATCCCGCAGAATATTCGGGAATTCCCTTTTTCGATCTTCTTTTCTTTACTCGATTGTTTTCCTCCAGATAGTTCTAACCCCGCCTTCTTTTCTCGAAACCGATCGAAGACACGCCCACTTTTCTGGTTCTTTTCAAATATTCGTAATTTCGCCTCCTTTCTCGAAGTTCCTAGACACGTTCACCTTTTGTCCCTTTTTAAATATTCCTTCTCTCTCTTCCTTCTAGAACATTTCTAAAAACACAAAAATCTAGAAATATTTTTGGCGCGGATCGGATTCGAACCGTCACCCCCCAGCATGGGAGGCGGAACCTTAGACCGTAAGACCACGGCGATTGTTAATACACCCTCCGAATTTTTGAATGCCTTCTTACGTCTAACGTTTGACAGCGTTCGTGACACTGCCCCTCCCTTAGTTCTGCTCGTCCCGAGCATCATTAGTGCCGAAATATCGAGCCAATCGATCCACGTGCACTATCTTCAACGGGCTCCTTGGCGATCGTCGAATTCGATAGGTGACGTCATTTATCCTGGTCACTACCTCATACGGTCCATCCCAACTTGCCTGCAACTTCGGACTCTTCCCTTTCCTCCGAACTGGATTATGCAGCCAAACTGATGTTCCTTCCTCAAACCCAGCATAGTTCGCTTTTCGGTCATATCGTGTCTTTGAACGGTCACTTGAGTTTTGACCTGCTTCTCGAAGTTGTTCATAAATGTCGACCATTTTTTCCCGCAGTTCGCTCACATAGTCACTGATACTTTTAGGAGTGCCTGGTGCGCATCCTGATAGTAAATCTGCTGGAAGCTTCAACTCTCTCCCGAAGTTTGCTATTGCTGGAGTTGCCGAAGTACTCTCATGAACAGCGGTTCGGTAGGCCAACAGGAAAAGAGGTATGTACTCGTCCCAGTTATCTTGATGATTATCGACGACCTTCGCAAGATGCCGTTCCAAAGTTTGATTGAATCGCTCCACCATGCCGTCAGACTGCGGGTGATAAGGAGTAGTCCGGGTCTTATGGATTCCGAAAATTTTGCAAACTTCCTGGAACAACTGTGACTCAAAGTTCCTGCCTTGAGCACTGTGCATTTCCAGCGGAACCCCAAACCGGCAGAAAACTTCATTCACCAACTTGGTAGCCACAGTGACCGCTTCCTGATTTGGAATGGCAAATACTTCTGGCCACTTTGTGAAATAATCCATTACCACAAGTATATACCGGTTCCCCGATTTAGTGACTGGAAATGGTCCCGCGACATCCAAAGCGATTCGCTCCCAAGGCGCCCCAACATTATAAATTTTCATTGCTGCCCTGCTCCTCGTATGAGGTCCCTTTACAGCTGCGCAGACTGTACACTTGCGGCACCAATCTTCCACATCGTCTCTGCAATGCAACCAGTAAAATCTTTCCTTTACTTTCTCCAAGGTTTTCTTTACACCCAAATGCCCTCCGGAAGTTCCATCATGAAAAACTCTCAGAATTTCTTTCACCTTAGCTTGCGGGACCACCAACTGCAGATACGAGTCTTTTCCATCCGATGTCTCCCATTTTCTACAGAGTAATCCGTTATGCATGATGAGGCTCTTCCACTGAGCCCACAGCCCCTTCGTGACTGCCCCGTACTTTGCCACCTCGCTCCACTGAGGCTTAGAACCATCACTCTTTAACCAGTTCAGGATTGGCCCGACTCCTGAGTCCTTTTCCTGTTCGCGACGCATTGCCTCGTTTCCCCACTCATCGTTGATGGCATCAGTTCTAATAACCTTGAGTGAAACTGTTTCCTTCCCTTCTTGCTTGCTGCAATGCTTACAATCTTCTGGACATGGTCTTCTCGACAGTGCGTCTGCATTGGAGTGAACTTTTCCACTTCGATGCTCTACTTCAAAGTTGAATTCCTGTAGTTGCTCCAACCATCTTGCAACTTGACCTTCCGGGTTCTTAAATTGGAGTAACCATTTCAGCGCAGCGTGGTCTGTCCTGACTAAAAATTTACGTCCCAGCAGATACTTCTTGAAGTGTTGTACAGTCTTCACCACGGCCAACAATTCTCGTCTGGTAACACAGTAGTTCCTCTCAGGTATAGATAATGACTTACTGAAGTAGGCTATTACAGTTTCCTTTTCACCATGTCGCTGCGAGAGCACACCTCCAATCCCGATGTTACTGGCGTCTGCGTCTACAACGAATTCACCCTGGACATCGGGATATCCAAGAATTGGTGCCTTACTCAGACGTTCCTTTAACTCCATAAAAGCCTCTTCACATTCTGAATCCCATGTGAACGTCCTCTTTTCTTCCGTAAGTCGATGTAGTGGCTTTGCGATGTCCGAAAACCCTTTCACAAAACGACGATAGTAAGAGCAGAGTCCAAGAAAAGCTCTAACTTGTGTCTTATCTTTCGGTGTTGGCCACTCCCTCACAGCAGCAGTTTTGGCAGGATCGGTCTCGACTCCTCTCTCAGAGATTACATGTCCAAGGTAATTGACCTGTCTTTTGAAGAAAGAACATTTTTTAGGACTCAATTTAAGATTGGCTCCACGTAGTCTTTCGAAGACTTTCTCCAACTTTTTCAGGTGGTCATCAAAGTCTCGACCAACAATGATGATGTCGTCCAGGTAGACAAGACACGTGTCACCCAGAATTCCAGCTAGGACATGTTCCATCAATCTCTCGAAAGTCGCAGGGGCGTTACTCAATCCAAATGGCATTACCTTGAACTGCCACAGTCCTTTCCCGGTGGAAAACGCGGTTTTCTCCTTGTCTTTAGGGTCCACGTCCACTTGCCAGTACCCACTTTTCAGATCGAGCGTTGAAAACCATTTCATTCCATTCAAAGTGTCTAAGGTGTCGTCGATCCTTGGCAAGGGGTAGCTGTCTTTCTTCGTCACTTCATTCAGCTGCCGATAATCCACACAAAATCTCGTTGAGCCATCCTTTTTCTTAACGAGAACTACAGGTGAACACCAGGGACTTGATGAAGGTTCGATGATGTTATTCCTTCTCATGTCTTCTATCATTTCCTCCACTTCCTTCTCACGAGCAAACGGAATGCGCCTAGGTCGTTGCTTGATTGGCGCTACATCTCCCGTATTAATCGTGTGCTTCACCAAGTCTGTTCTACCAATATCTGCGTCGTTCTGGGAGAACAGGTCTGAAAAACGCCGCAGCAAGTTCTTCGCTTTCACGGCCTGTAGCTTAGTCAGGTCCCTGCTGGAGTCTTCCATAACTTTGGACACTACATCCTCCTCAGCCTTATGTTTCCTAGGAGGATTTTCCACACATTGTCGCAACCATAAAACTTCCTCACAGTGACCAACAACCTCCCCCTTCTCAATCGTCAGGTCCACATCTCCAACGTTAAGTATCGGGATTGAGGTAGATGAAACGGATCCAACAACTGTCCTTGCCGGAATCCAAGAAGTTTCAGTTTTAACTTTCTCTATCACAGCACATCTCCGTGGTAATCTCCCATCGTTACTCTTGGGCAAAACGACAGGTACCAAGGTCTGTGATCTAGGTTTGAGAACCGTTCTTCTCACACAGTAAACCTTTCCCGACGATCCACCTTTCATCGGAACCTCCTCTGTATTACACCGTAGCACTCCGTTTTTCATGTCTATACTGCACTGATGATTTTGTAAGAAATCCAAGCCAATGATGCAATCGTCTACTATTTCCGCTACAATCACCTCATGTTTAAAAGGAGTTTCCCCGATCTTAATCGAAACTCCCAACTCTCCCTTAACAGGTATGCGCTGGCCGGTAGCTGTTGTTAACTGCAGGTTGGTTTGTTGCAGAAGTCGTTTCTGATAACTTTCCATCTCGTTTATCAGTCGAGTATTGATCACTGTTCTCGAAGCTCCGGTATCCAAAGTTAGTTGACAGATTCTACCATTGACCTCTCCTTCGACTAACAGACTATTTCCGTCTGATGTCTGTTTGACTCTTATGGTTGGGGTTGCAACATAACCGGCCAGCGCCCACCCCGCAGCCCTGGCTGGTTTTAGTTTTCCTGCTGCTCATCAGTCGAGACTCCTACATCCCGACGACCTGTGCGCTTCGGGCAGGAGCTGCGAATATGCCCTCGTTCACCACACTCGTAGCACACATAACCGACGCTTCGATTTCTAGGCGGTGAGGTTCTAGTCACCACAATCTCCCTGAGGCGAGCGGAACGAGGATCCTGTCGTACGGCCTCCACCTCCAATGCATGGGCAACAGCGTCCCTGAGTGTAGCATGGTGCCCAAGTCGCACGGCAGCTCGCACCTCCGGGTCCCGTATCCCATCCGTAAAGGCCTGCAGGAGCATGTCATCGATGGCTGCTGGTGATGACTGGAAAGCCTTTCGCACGAGCTTCTCCACCTCCACGGACCATTGTTGCAGACTCTCGTTAGCATGTTGGTTACGTTCCTTCAATCGCGCCCGATACACGTGTTCGAGATGTCCGTCGCCAAATCTCGCCTCCAGAGCTCCGAAAAGCTTGTCGAACGTCAGATTTTCACCAGCACCTACGGCTTCCAGCACAGTGAGAGCCTGTCCCTGGAGTGCTAATGTCAACGCAGACTGCGCCTCCTCTTTGCCCCAGCCATTAACTTTCATCGCTGTCTCGAATTGTAGCTTGAAGGCGGGCCATGACGTCAGTCCATCGTAAACCGGAGTCTTGACACCTTTTGGTAGAATGGGTGAGTCAAAAACAGCAGCAACACGACTATGAGATCTGCTCTGCTCAACCTCTCGCCGGATCTTGGCAAACTCACCCTCCACACGATCCAGCCTCCCTCCGAACTCACCCTTCACATGATCCAACCTCCCTTCGAGCTCTCCCTTCACACGATTCAACCTCCCTTCTACGACTTCGACTCTCTCTACTGCCTGTTGCAAGCCTTTCGTAATATCTTTATGAAGCGCCTCCTGCATCGTGCGCAGTTCGTGCACCTGTTCCTCCCGACAGCGAGCCTGCTCATCTTTCAGTGCGCGCAGTTGTTCCTCCTGCCGGCCAGCCTGTTCCTCCTGCCGGCGAGCCTGTTCCTCCTGGCGGCGAGCTTGCTCTTCTTTCATTGCGCGCAGTTCGTGAACCTGTTCCTCCTGCCGGCGAGCCTGCGCCTCCTGCATCGCGCGCATTTGTTCCTCCTGCCGGCGAGCCTGCGCCTCCTGCATCGTGCGCATTTGTTCCTCCTGCCGGCGAGCCTGGTCCTCCATCATGCGCTGGATTTGATAGAGGAAATTTCCTGGGTTCTGCTCTGGAGTGCGCTGCACTTCACCCCCCTCAGGTCTTCTCTCCGGGGTCCGCTGCACCTCAGTTACAGGGGCCGCACCTTCCTGTCGCGCTTCCGACATGGCCCGGGTGGTGACTCCCTTTAACTCCTTTGGCACCAGCGGCATCTTACTCCAATCCCACACTTCTGACACCAAATGTTACGAGCTACGGGTTCCGGGATTGGAGTGAAACGCTAAGTCCAATTTTACAGAGTTTATTTGGGATACACTTACAAACGGTCCACCTCGCAGAGGTTCCCCTAAACGGTTCACTTCACCGGGTCCTCCTCGCAGGGATTCCCCGTGCACCACTTACTGTCACTGTTCACAGTCCACTACGTCACTACTGTGACGACACGACACGCGTCACGGCTATGACGTCACGACGTACGACACTATGGCGTCAAGACGTACGACACTTCGACGTCACGCACTTCACTGACACTATGACGTCACGTACTACACCGACACTATGACGTCACGCACTACACTGACACTAGTCTACTCACTGTTCCACTCTTAGCACTTTTCTCTTCACTAGTACTTTTCCACTTTTACTTTTCTTCCTTTTGTTTCGCACTGTTCACTGTATAACCAAGGACTGATCTCTGACCGCGAACTCGCCGCTTTTTATATCCCGCAGAATATTCGGGAATTCCCTTTTTCGATCTTCTTTTCTTTACTCGATTGTTTTCCTCCAGATAGTTCTAACCCCGCCTTCTTTTCTCGAAACCGATCGAAGACACGCCCACTTTTCTGGTTCTTTTCAAATATTCGTAATTTCGCCTCCTTTCTCGAAGTTCCTAGACACGTTCACCTTTTGTCCCTTTTTAAATATTCCTTCTCTCTCTTCCTTCTAGAACATTTCTAAAAACACAAAAATCTAGAAATATTTTTGGCGCGGATCGGATTCGAACCGTCACCCCCCAGCATGGGAGGCGGAACCTTAGACCGTAAGACCACGGCGATTGTTAATACACCCTCCGAATTTTTGAATGCCTTCTTACGTCTAACGTTTGACAGCGTTCGTGACAATATGCATCGTTTTGAAATATGCCAGCTACATAAGTTCGTCAGCTGAGCTGCTTTAGGGTTGCTACCACAAATAAGCTGCTACCTATTGTAGTTTTGGAGATGGTTTGACTTTTGATGCATACAGACAAATACTTACGTTTATCTAACTACTAGGTAATATCGTACTACTTAAGTATATAGTTTTGTTTGGTATACTATTTTGGTTGTTCCGTCCTAATTTCGGTGGCTCTCATTATATGTAGTAGTACCTAATTATCTTACCTTAGGCGCTTAATGAGGAATACATAACTTATACAGGGTAAAATTGATCAGAGCAAAAAAAAAAAACAGCATTTGAGTCGAGTAGGCATTGCAGTTTAGTATGGAACAGCAGATTTTTTTTGGGACGTTCACAAAAGGCCAGCGATTGTCGCATTCTCACAAAGTCTGCCAAGGACCTCAACCCAAAAAAAAAACATAATACCTACAAAACAAAGAAACAAAACAGCTGATCGCCAGACAGAATACCGTCTATAGATGCGATCCGTCTTCCTTTCTACTGCTACTTGATTGTATTACGCTATTATCCACTTGCTGGGCAATTAGTCGGGTCGAGAGGTGACTCGGACGCGATCTGTCCGTCTATGGAAAACGGTTGAGTAATAAGGAATTGTTTGTTGTAAAATTAGTAAGTGAAAAGGTTCTCTCGATGACTGAGTACCAAAATTCAAAATTCAACATTTTTTATTCAAAATAATATCATATAGATAGCTTTTTGACGTCATTTTTTGACTCTACCACCGCGTCGGAAGGTGTTCCGCGTTGAGAGAAGATGCGGCCAGAAACTCTACAACACACATCTTTTAAACAAAACAAAATGTACAAAGTACAATTAAAATACAATATTGCATTACATAGTTAGTGTAAAATTGTCAAGACCAGACATTTTGGTCATTCAAATAATCATCGAGTTTATAGTAATCTTTTATACTGAGGACTTGCTTAACATGGGACTTAAACTTTTTGTCTGGTAAGTTTAGAATATCCTCTGGTATCTTATTATAAAAGCGTATACAGTGCCCCATGAAAGATGAGTTGACTTTACTGAGTAGAAAATGTGGGAATACTAATTTATTTTTATTTCTTGTATTGTAATTATGAACGTCACTGTTTTTGGGAAAGAGAGACAAATTTTTTCGAACATATACCTATAGAATCCTTCTTAAATGCTGACACTTTTTTAAGGGGATGATCAGACCGTCGAACTGAACAACTTTCTCAATGGCACCAACATCGAAATCGCAAAAAAAACTGCTGTTCCATATAAAACTGCAAATGTATGGGACAGCTGTTTTATTTTTTCGCGATTTTGATGCTGGTCCCATAGAGAAAGTTGTTGAAAGTTTGATGGTCTGATCATCTCCTTATATTTATATGGATCTCCGTCACTTTGACAGCACTAAAGTCAGCTGTTGGTTTTCTGTCTCTTTTCTTAATCTTATTTTAGAAAGTGACAGGAATAAATTTAGTTAAGTTAAGTCGTGTCACAGTCCGAATCGAGGCTACTGACAGACCAAGCTGGAAAATTATGAAAAGCTTAAAACGGGTCATGGAAATGCATTTTAAATGATGAAACTATAAAAGTTTCGTAGGTAAAGTGTTCAAAAATTCATGCAATCAGAAACTCTCTCCCCAACTCCTTAATGAGCGCTATTTTAATGTCAAATTCCATGCAATTACATCGTGTAATGGACGTTATCCAATTAACATCAAGTGGCAGTAGGAGCCAGGCTCCCTTTTTGTACCAGAATTGAAATACCTATTCTTACTACTTATACGTAGCTTGAACGTTTCTCTATCTACCTATGATGTTACATCAGCTCTTATGACAATAATGCTAGCTGTGTATCATGTGTATGGAATCAATCACGAGCCGTAGGTACCATAAGGCGCTCGTGGTGTTGAAACCACAGAACATTATAAGAGGAGTTAGAAATGCAAATCCGCACTGGGCTATTCTACTATTCGTTATTCTGTGACTGAGTTTGTAAACTATGGAGTATGAACGAGTAGAGAGAAGGCCTTTGCCATGCAGTGGGATCCTACAGACTATAACCACAGAATAGATATCCTATCAGAAAAACAGCTTTATACAATTAAGGGCTCTTACCTAAGACGAGCGACACTTTGCTGTCGCGGTGGGTCGCACGTAGAGCGTCGCGCTCATACATTTTACGGTCGCGCGACCCTCCGCTACACACGGCGACCGCAAAGTGTCGCTCGTCTGTAAGCGCTCTACTATTCTGTGCTATAACCGTACCTATTCGTTCTTATACTGTGCTATAACTTGTTATGTGTGGGTATGGACCTGCTCGAAACTGGCAGACGCAAGTGCATTCTAAGAACGACCTATGTCAATAATCCCTCAGTTAGTTATTCCTCCATGGTGGTGTGTAAATAAGTTTACCGAGGTCTGAGTCTGAGTAGTTGTTAGTCTGTTTATACAATGAACCCGTAATCGGACGAGGCTTATAGGTAGGGTTGCCAACTTTTTTTAGACCAAATATAGTATTTCGAGCCTTAGAGCCCGAAAAAATATAGTAGATCGGGGAAAAATAAGAAAAAATATAGTATTTTTCGAATTTGTTAATTTAATTTTTTTCAAAATATATTATTTGCTACTTTTTGGTTTGAATACCAAGTTCTTATTTTTAAGGAACAATCATTTCTCTATTTCGTATTCGTTATAGAAAATAATGCATCCTGTAAACGCAGAAGTCGCTGGATTCGATACAGAAATAATATAATTTCTTAAAAAATTGATAAATCTGACTTTAGGAAAACTTGTTGTCACTTTTGTCGTCTTTGTTTTGTAGTATATTTAGTAGAAAATTTTTCAAGGACCAATTTTGTTACAGAGAAAGAAAATTGTTAAAATAATGTTAAGTTATTGGACAATTTTATTGGACCTAAGTACCAATACATTTAAATTCTCTATAAATTATTTGCTCATCAAAATATAGTAGTTTTGCCTACTATATATTTTTCTCAGAATTATAGTAGTAGGGGTAGTAATATAGTAGGATACTACCTATATTATATAGTAGGGTTGGCAACCCTACTTATAGGTACTGTGCCGATGGAATACTGTAGGTATATTTTAATACAGAGCTGTAACAACATTTCTGGAATAGGTAGAGTACTAGATTGTAAAACTTGTACTACAGAGAAACGGTATTACTTACACAGAACTTATCATGTACACTCGACAACCATGAAAACGGGTCACCTCACCAACATACCTTAATATCTCGGAAACTAAGAAGGAGCTTATTCAAATAAAAAGTATTTCATAGATTATTTAATACTTCTTAAATTAATTGATAACATTTTTAGTTTTCATTTGTTTGACTTAATTAAAATACATAATATACAAATGCGTCAATTCTATCGCAGACCAAAAATTGAAAATAACAATTTTTGTCACAGATATAACATTTCCTCATATTTTAGTGCATGTGAGTAATAAAATTACCACATTAATAATAAATGATGAATACAAAAAAAGAAATTTTCAAAAAATCCCTCTTCAAGGCAAGAGTGAATAGGCATCTTTCTAGGTAAGCATGCTACATCTTCGGCCTCATCATCACTCCACATCAGGTGAGATTGGGGTCAAATGTTTACCTATCGAACATAAAGAAAAAAAAAATTTTTTTAGGTTTTAGCCTGTTTTGGACGGCCGCACATTATCAGAAATTTCTAACAGAAAAATTCTGACGCTCGCCGGAAGCACCCCGCATACTATCAGATCAGATTTTGATCCGGCAACTTTTGAGCCCAGTCGTGTTTCATATTTCAATCAACGCACATCGACCCAGTGTTGCCACCTTAGCCCTTTTGGGGCTATAATTCAGTCAAATTGTGTTTTTACTAGGAAAGTTTTGTGGTAGTTCTGATTTCTTCCATTCTATATGTATTTTGCGGTGCTGAATCCAAATCTGAGGTTTGCTAACAAATTTTAATTGACAAAATCGCAAAAAAAGTTTAAAATTCTGATTGTTTTTTTTTTCGGAATTTTGCTTAAAACTCTGAAACTATTAACGTTTAGTAAATGGCCTGTTTATAGAAATTAAATATACCTGACTTTTATTTCTATCACATGAACATGACACTCAAAAATATCGTATATCTAGGATAATTATCGCACGTCTGGCAATACCTGATCCGAATTTCTGATAGTGTGCGGGGCCTAATACAAAATGTATGGCTAACACGCCTTCCGTCAGAAAAATTCTGACGTCCGGTTGAGGTGCCGTCCGGCGTGCATCAGAAGCGGACGACCGGTCAGAATTTTTCTGATAGTGTGCGGGGTCTAATACAAAATGTATGCACCGAGTGCCTTCCGGCGAGCGTCAGAATTTTTCTGTCAGAAATTTCTGATAATGTGCGGCCGTCCTTTATTGGCATTACTTTATACCAACTAGAAATTTTATTAATTTAAGTAGTAGCATTAAATTTTCTATAAAATACATTTTATTTGAATAAGCTATCATTCTTAGTTTCCGAGATATTAAGGTTTATGTTGTTGGTGACTCGTGGTGACCCGTTTTCATTGTTGTCGAGTGTAGTATAGAATACCAGATAATTTTTTTTTTTTTACTTTCATGCATTTGTAAAAGTCAAAATTACTATGGAGATATGCATCTTTCTATTGCTGATTTGACTTACAAAAATCATTCTTCAGGAGTGCGATTTTTGAAAATCAAATCAGCAGTAGAAAGATGCACGTCTCCAAGTAATATTGACATTTTCAACTGCTGGCTGAGCTCAGCGAATGAATTTCAAAAATCGCACTCCTATTCTTCAAGACTTGTGAAATCATAGCTGGTCACATTTTTAAAAACAATAGTCAGTCACTTCTCACTATTTTATGTCTTTAATATCAACCTACTTCCGTTACATAAGTGTGGCTTCCACCTAACTCGATTTGCAAGCTATTTCCTGCGAACAAAACTCTATGGTTTCTGTCCAGGTCGACAGGACGTTGTGACCTATAAGTACTTATGTAAGGTACTTGCAAACTAAGCTTGACAAGTTGACACCTCATTGAAAGGGTATAAAGGGATTGA